>CM062641.1:2523379-3123379 GCA_025617555.3 Puccinia polysora
AAAAAGGGGGGAATTTTTTTTATATACTTTCTTTCATCCAAATTCATCATTTTTCTTCAAAACAAAAAAAAAGAGAATATTTATTGCTATTATTATGGTAACCCATCTATTTTTCCTTCTTCCAACTTCCTCCTGTCCTAGTCGTCTAGGAAGGGTTCTCCAGCACCGCCAGATCCCCAGATCTTCTGTTCAAATCCTTCTCATTGCTCCAGGCACCCAAATTTTTTTCCAAGCACGCATGGAAAGTCATCCCACTCCTCATCTCCTTATCCTGAAAAATCATCATCATCTGATGGTCTAGCCATCAATAAAACAATGGGATCAGTGCAACTACTGTTGACAGAGGTCAAAATTGCTGTCTTGGATTTCCCAAAGCCTCCAACCGTCATTGCTTTCATCAGCCATTGGTTGAGGGCTAACATCACCAATGATCTCCTCTCCCTCATCCACATTTGTTGGCAGAGATCACTGATGGCTGTTTCCTTCTCAAAATCTGACATACAAGCAATTCTCCACATCTGAAAGACCAGAAAGCAATTGCTTACGGCCGTCAGTGTTTTCTCTTGTTCTGTCTCCATCCAACAAAATTTACGGCGCCAATAGCAACAAAGCTTCCCATCTCTGTTGTCTCACCATCCTCAGGTCAATCACCTGATGGACCCGCAAGTGGTTGCTTGCGGCCATTGCTGACTTTGTCTTTGCCTATCCATCTCTCAAACACTCTCCAACCCTTCCTTTTGCTTTTCAATTGCCTGTCACTCGCTGTAGCCCACCCAACTCATCCCATCACCCTTGTCAATTTGTCTCCGCCTGTGGTTGTGGCTGCTCAATTTCATCAGGTGTCCATCTTTGGCCTCAGGGCCTATTTTTTTCCTTCCTCCATCTTTTTATTCTCCCTCTTTTTTTTCTGCCTTTCTTTTTAAATATATGATTATTTCTTGAAAGTTTGTTGGTAAAAAAAAATAAAAAAAAAATAAAAAAATAAAAAAAATAAAAATAAAAAAATAAAGAAAAATAAAAAAATAAAAAAATAATAATTTTTTTCCCACATTCATTTGTGTCATCTCTTGTAAGTAATCTACAGGGCCTCTTGCCCATACAAGGAGGGGCTCCCCCCTGCCTTATGCCCACTAATCATATATGGTCATATCAATTATCATCATTGCCATCATCTGAGCCAATAAATTCTGATCCATCATTTGTGGAAATTAATCCTCCATCTTTATCCTGGGTATATCTATGATTTACCCTTGATCCTTGAGCCTCCATACTCAAAACCTTGATCCATCCCGTGTGACCGTATTCATTATCACCAATCAATAGCCTTTCTGGTTGAAGATCAGAATTCATTTGGTTGAATTCTTGAATGTGTCATACCACTCCTCGATCCTTTTTTTTGGACCACACTGGTATTGATCATTCTTGATTGCCTTTTCAGGAACCAGTCACGTTTGACTGAGAGGTTTCTTTGAGCTTGAAGCCTGGAGTTTTAAATCCCTGTTTATTTCTTTAAAATTTGAATTCTTCCACAATATTTTTGAGTACCTTGAGAAGTGTTGGGTTATTCTTGTTTGAACTTGTTACTGTGTTGCTTCTAGAGCATTATAAAAAATTGCTTTGTTTTGTACAGCAACCCACAGTTATCTGATACCCTTCAAGGGCTTGATTGTGGAGAGTTGGGCAGGTTCATTAAGAAACTGGAGGTTGGTTGGGACTGAGTTGATCTTTCCTAATATTCTTCTGAAAACCAGAGTTATTAGCTTGTGGGTGTTGTTACTTAAAACTGCCTTGTTCTATTGAACTCTGAAAAAAATCTAACTTTCTTTTTTCAATTATTTCCCCATACCACCTTCCCTCAGATAGTGTGGTTCCATTTCTGCCAAATAATATCAAACTCATCCCTTCCATTGATTCCTCATTCATAAGGTTTTCAACCTTGATTCTGGTTAAATTTAAATATTTTTGTCACACTCAGGAGGGAAGCCTAAAAAGCACCTTCCCTCTCCACAGAGCTTCCTGTGGCTCAGCACCCATTGAAGTCTTAAATTTGGTCCCCCTGGCTGGGATCAAAACAGCAACCTTGGGATTCACAGTCCCAAATATGTTTGTAATCAACTTTGAAATCCAATCCTTTTTCTTTTTTCTCTATTTCTATTTTTTCAGATCTTTTCTGTGGAGCTAACCCATCTCAGAAGTAAGTCCTCCCAATTGTGCACCACTTGGGCAAGATTCTTTTGTTTTTTTGTGAAACCCTACTCTTGCAAAACTTGGGAGCCACTTTGGAAATCTGCTCTTTGGATCCTGTAGGAACTCTGTTATTCAACATGGCATCTACCCGTACTCACACCACCTCTGATTGACCTAGGATGTTCAAGATCAAACCTCAGCAAAAGAACTTAGGGTTCAAAGGGATCAATGTTGAACTGTTCTTGGACTCTTAAAAATTGGCTGACAAAGTGGATAGGGCAAGTGAATATGGAATGGCCTATCAGTTACAATTCTTTATCTGCTCTGATGAAGTTATGGAAGTAATCAATTCATTCAATCAATGTGAATCCAATAACTGGACACTTCTAAGGGAAGCAATGTTGGCATATTGGGGGAAAATAGATGTAGTTGATTTACTTTTCAGGACCTGGAAAATCTTGTCTCTCAATTGATCTACAATGGTGGTGTCTCTTCAGCCTCTTACTATCATTCTTTTAGGAAGTAATGGATCTGATCCAAAAATACCTTATCCAAAACAATCACATCAATACTGGGGACAAAGTTCAAGTATGATTTTTCCTATTTTTTTGGCTAGCAGTGCAGGAAAGGAATAGGGATGAATTTTTCAAGTCTGGATCAATGATCAGCACCAGGGATGATTGATTAAAGATCCCTGTTTTCCTTGTCCTTGGGAGTACTGTGGATGAGGTTATGAAATTTCAAACTGCTTTAACTTTTGAAAAACTTAGAACCACTGAACCACTTCATGCTCCTTCTTTCAAAGAATAAAAAAAATATTCATAAGATAGAGGCAGATTGGAAGACAAAATCAAATCCCCAGTCCAACCAGAAATCTCCTACTCTGGACAAAATCACAAAATACTGCAATCTTTTGAGAAAAAAATAGATAAAACAATTTCTTCTCTTGCTACTCCTAAAACCTATAATTCTGTCCATAAATCCACTCTTGTCTGTTACTACTGTCATAGGGAAGGCCATGGAACTGGAGAATGTCTTGAAATGCAAAAGAATAAAGAGGAAACATTGGTTGAGCAGAAGGGGAAAAATTTCTTTCTTCATAATGGTTCTTTGATCCCTTTTGACTCATCTTGCCCTATTTTTTGTGTAGTGGCCCCTTATCAGCCACCACCTCCTATCAAGGCATCTTTTGCTTCTTTCAATTTCCAATCTTCCTGTGGTACCCTTCAAAGTTGGTATTCAGCAGCCATCTTGTCCTCCATTTTTGCTGGGGATTATCAATCTGAGCCAGATAGAAAACAAAATGAACAACTCAAACCTCATAAAGCTCCTTCCTTGCCAACCTCAATTCTTCAAAAAATGGTTACTCATTGATCCTCACCCAAGCTTCCTTCCTCTGATGTGGAAGAAATGGAGATGGAAAAGGATCCACTCATGGAAAGGTTTCAAGATCACTGTGATCCTCCTCCTGCATCTAAATCCCCTCAACCTTATGATCCTGCTCCTGCTTCACCTGAACTTGCTCCCTCCAATCAGCCCAAAGTTATTTTTGAGAGGGAAATCTCAAAGGATCACCCCAACGCTGTGGAAGGGACATTAAATAAAATTTCTGATTTCAAAATTCTGATCTATCTGTGGTTGAACTGCTTTCAATCTCTACATCTGTTGCTTAAGGAATGAAGAAATGGGTCTCTTGTCAACAGTGGAGATTGGTCATCACAAATTAAAGGTCTCCTCTGGAACTTTTATGGAGGACTCTGGTGGAACAAATCTCTTTTCAGATTCCAACCTTTATTCCTGTCCTCTGTTATAATTATGGCCAGCAATTAGCTTAGGCAAATGAGCAGTATTTAAAGCAAAAGAAATGCTGGACACTGTGTGTCAATAATGGCTAATGGGGCTCTCACAATGGGGCAATATGTTGGATGAATTCGATTGGATGATGAATGAATGATGGAAAACAGCAGGGAGAAGAGCTCCTTAAGTACAAAAGATTGGCCTCTTGTGAGCCCATGATACAACAAGCCAAAAGGCAAATTTTCCGCCCCAAAAGAGCTCTACAGGCTCTACAAGCCTTGTTACTTGGTTTGGACTACATCAGCCCACATGGCATCAGTCCCTGAACCCTTACGACCAGCCTATTCCGGTCCATTCTGGTGTTTCCACCGTTACGGGGCTGAACCAGCCCATTTGCTGTTCAATCCCCTGGCTGGTTGTCTATTACAACCGGCCCTGATGGCCTTATTACCTCTGTTACGGGCTGGTTGCCTCATGCATCCAGCCCCTGGCCCCTCAAATGGGCCAGGTGGGACCCAGGGCTCACCTGGGTCCGGTTTCAACCTCACATGGGGGGGGGGGTGTAGCCGGCGGACATGCCGCCCCCCCCCCTCTTTCTCTCAATTCCCTGGTGGGGGCGGTCAGATCCCCTCACCAGGGGCCCTGGGGGTCGATACCCCCAGGGCGTCGTCAAGGTAAGGATGGCTGGGGGGGTGGTCAGATCCCCCCTGGCCCGTCGCTCCTCCCCCTCGGTAAAGGGGGGGGGGAGAGCGCCCCTCGTCACCTCTTCGCTACAAGGTGGGAGGGTGATCAAATCCCCCCCACCGTCCGGTCGCTACACTCGCGGCCGGCGCCGCCACCTCCCTGGGCAAGGGGGTGGTCAGGTCCCCCCTGCCCTGACCGACCGCGTCATCGCGGTCGGTCGCTGGCTGGTTCAACCCAGCCAGCCCGCCCCCATCCCCCTCGCAACGGCGAGCGAGGGGAGGGGGAGCGAGCCGGGGCCGCGAGCCCCGGCTCCGCGGCGCTGGTCGACGGTCGCGACCAGCCGGGCCCGCGCGGCATCGCACCGCGCGGGATCCCTCGGCCGCGCAACAGCCCCGCGCGGGCCGTCGGGCCCCGCGTGGGCCGTGCCGAGGAACACAGGCGGCCCCGAACGGGCCGCGGCGCGGGCAGCGGCCCCGGGTGGGCCGCGACACTGGCGGCGGCCCCAATGGGCCGCCCCAAGCCCTAAAACTGAGAAAAACATACTTTGGCGGGCCAGTCCGTCTGGCCAAGTATGTCCAAAATAAACCTTGGGCCCAATTATGCCCATACAAGCCCATCTGGCCGTATTTGCCCATATACCCCATCGGGCCCGTTAGGGCCCGTGTACCAATGGGTCTATTTCACGCGTTTTGAGGCCAGTTTCCCCAAATCTATAACATCCACATGGGCCCGTATGGTCCGTGTGTGTGTCCAATGGGCCTTAGAGGCCCATTTGTGCATCCCATTTGGATTACACTTATACGTAGCACCCGCGTAAGTGCGTACGTATTTTAACACACCCCCTTAATCCAAAAGGGGTGACATCCGCATATTAGTCACAAAGCCTTGATGCTTGTTTCTGTCTAATGCCTTAGTCAAGATATCCGCAATCATTGCTCCAGTGGGCATGTACCTCAACACAATCTCTTTGCAGTTAACTGCATCGCGAATATAGTTATAGTGGACATCAATATGTTTTGTTCTTGAATGGAACACTTGGTTTTGCGCCAACGCAATGGCACTCTGGTTATCGGAATACAACAATGCAAACCCTTGTGGTTTATGTGTGTCCTCTAAGACTTTTCTCAACCATTTTGCTTCCTGTGAAGCTGCTAAGTAAGCTCTATACTCAGCCTCTGTTGATGAAAGACTTATTGCCGACACCTTCTTGGACATCCATGACACCAGATTCTTACCTAAAAAGAATACAAAACCACTTGTTGATTCCCTAGTGTTACCATCTGCCCAACTTGCATCGGAATAACCAACCAAATCAAAGTTTGCTGACTTTGTAAACAACAGTCCCAGACTGTGTGTTCCTTTAAGATACCTCATAACTCTCTTAAACGCTGACCAATGCCTCATGCTTGGCTTCTCTAAGTGTTGCGACAAGACCCCAATTGCAAACGCAATATCGGGCCTTGTACACTGCCCCAAATAATTAAGCGATCCGACAGCTGACCTGTAGTCATTCCCTGATTGAACAAACTCCAGATACTCCTCATCTGTAGACTTCTCTAAACGAATGTTTGACTGCATAGGAGTACCAAACTCCTTTGCATCCTCTAAGCCGTATTGCTTAAGAAGAGCTTCAACGTAATGGCTTTGGTCTAACTTAATACCATCTTTGCCCTTACTAACTTTCATCCCTAGCACCTGTTGTGCCAGACCAAGATCTTTTATCTTGAACTCCTTTTTGAGTGTCTCCATGACTCTCTCTTTACCACCACCAATAATGATAATGTCATCGACCCATACAAACAAAATTGCATCCTTTCTCACAAAAAGGCAAGGATCGGCCTCAGACGTCTTAAAACCAATCTCTATCAGTTTCTCACTCATGGTGTTATACCATGACCTAGCTGCTTGCTTCAATCCATACAGGGATCTACACAGCTTGAGGACATATTCCCCTTTATCTGCCGAAAGAAAAGTTCTAACACAGATTTTCTTCATGGTTTCTGGTTTAGTCTCTACTAACCATTCACGAAAACCATCAGGAATCGACATATAAACAGTCTCCTCCTCTCCAAGTTTTGCATTCAAGTATGCTGTTACAAAATCAGCTTGTCTGATTTCTTCACCCAACTCCACTGCCAGAGCAATGATGTACCTGAAGGTGGACAGCCTTCCAGTTGGTGAGAAAGTTTCTTGGTAATCAATACCCTCTCTCTGCTTGAAGCCCTGTGCAACACATCTAGCCTTGAACCTTTTCAAAACTCCGTTTGTGTCAAACTTCTTGTTTAACACCAATCGAGACCCCACAATGGTCTTTTCTTTTGGAACAGAATCCCGCTTAACCACTTCAAAGACACTATTATTCTCTAGAGAATCAAATTCCTCAAAAATAGCACTCTTCCAGTTGGCTCTCTCATCAGAATTCATAGCTTGGCCAAAGCTATTTGGGTTAACCCTGTTACCCATTTCTGAACTCAACTCCAGGACTTCATTGAGCATACACTGTTCCTGAAATGTATCTTCCTCATATCCTGCGGCAGCATAATGGGATCTCCACTCCCCGTACCTGTCAACTGGTACTCTAACCCTACCACTCCTTCTAACCGGAGGTGGAGGCTCATCAGGTTCTGATTCCACAGAATCACCTGAAGCGGGTACTGAACCCTCTTGTGGCACGTCTGCCACCTCTTCATCTTCTGGAACCACATGTTCCACAGCTTTTGCTGGTGAAATAGGTGCTAATTCTATTTCTTGTTGTGGCTTAATCACAACAACATCTTCACTCCTTTTGAGTGGAAAGGTACTTTCATCGAATTTTACATCCCTGCTACGGATAACCTTTCTTGTCCCTGGACAATAGATCCTATAAGATTTACTTATTAAATCATAGCCTACAAGTGCCCCTGTTCTGGCTCTAGGGTCTAATTTTCCGACCATTTCATTATGGTGGACACTATAATACACCAAGCAACCAATTGTTCTTAGGTGTGATGTTTTGGGGTACAACTTCCAAAACTGATAATGGGGACACTTCCCATTAACACTTACAATGTTGTGCAACAGACACACCGTACACATCAACTCAGCCCATAAGAACTTTGGCAGACCAGATTGAGACATAATAGTTCTGACTTTGTCCAGTAAAGTCCTATTCATTCTCTCAACTATTCCATTATTTTGTGGAGTACTTGCAGTAGTGACTATATGAATGATACCATAATCTTTCAACAGCCTCCCAAACTCTTTACTCACGAATTCACCCCCTCCATCGGTAATAACCCTCTTGATCTCCTTCATCAGACCATTCTGTTTCCAGACTTTGAAGATTACAGAAACCTCCTCTGTGGTCTGATCCTTAGATCGAATCGGTTTAACCCAAACATAATTAGTTGCAGTATCAACTAAATTGATGAAGTATCTTGCCCCACCAAGGGACTCTGGTGTGAATGGCCCTGCCAAATCAATGGAAAATTCCTCTCTAGGAACATCTGTGTGATCTCTACTCTTAGAGAACACATTTCTAGTCTTGGCCCCCAAGGTACAACTCTCACAGTTGCTGTCCTTTACCTTATGGCCACTTCTATTGTGAGAAACAGTGCTCAGAGCTGAGAATTTGAACAGGCTTGCACACAGAAGCTTATTCCGAACTTGTCCACTAAGAACAGTTCTCCCATTCATATCAATAACAAACCTATCTCCTTTAAGATAACGAATTTGGAAACCTTTTTTCCATAACACCCCAAGAGACACAAGGTTGTAAGGCAACTCTGGTACATAGAACACTTTATCAAAAGTAATTTGGAAACCCAATTGATTTGCAAGAATAACTTTTCCAATTCCTTTAATCTGAATTGTTCTGCCTTTCTGACCAATATTTACAGCCCCATCATAATCACTAAGATTTGAAAATAAATTTGGTTCAAAAAACATGTGATCTGTACAACCAGAATCGATCAAAACAAGAACATCCTCCTTCAATCCTCCTAGTAGGAAAGAAGCTTTATCAGTCACTGATAAGTTCTTATCTTTGAGGTTAAGATTACTCACTTCATAATCAATCAAGTCCATTTCTTGATCCTCATCGATTTTGGCCTTCTTGTTGGGACCTTCTTCCACAACAGCCTCTTCAATTGGAGCATCCAACGCCACCATTGCAACGTTTTCAGTTGTGAGATTGACCTCTTTGTCATCCCCTTTGGACTTCTTCCTTTTCTTGGCCTCCTTGCAGTCCTTAGCATAGTGCCCCTTATTCTGACAATTGTAACATAAGACCTTGGACAAATCCTTTTTCGCCTTCTTGCGAGATTTTCCAGTCTTTCCAACTAGGGCTGTTCCAGAACCCCCCTTCATCTTGAATTGAAGGTCATCCTTTTCAATCCTTTTAAGCACATCCTCCTCCCCAGGAAGAGGATCCAATTGAGAAATGATTCTGACTAAGGAATCAAACTCTTTTGGCAGCTTTTGAAGGATTAAGAGTGACAAACACTCTGGATCCATGTTAAGTCCAGATGACTTGAACTTGGCTATACTAGACCTAGCCTCTGCCACAAACTGTTTACAATTCGAATATTGTAACTTGAACAGTTTATTAAAGGCTATACCCTTCTGGTGAAAAGAATCACCAGCATACTTGGACTTAAGCAGCTTCCAAAGGATGCTGCCCCTCCTCCTCTCATCTTCCCTAAGAGTATCAGCAACCCATGTCACATGATTCTCATCAAGATGCCTAAGGATCAGATGGTAAGACTTCTTCTCCACTTCTGAACTGATCAGAGTGTCATCTGCATCCATAATTTCCCCACAGCAGATGTTATCCAGCTCACTATCCATAAGGACAGCCCAAGCATTATAGTTCTGACTATTCAGAACTATTTTGGTAGAGCTAACATCAGGGATATAGGACATCTTCTTGGAAAACTTGAGGTCTTTGAGGTTCTCCAAAGTAAGGTACAAAGGTCTAGATGGCTTGGAAGTAATGATGATGTTGGTACTGATAATGTGTTATAATTATGGCCAGCAATTAGCTTAGGCAAATGAGCAGTATTTAAAGCAAAAGAAATGCTGGACACTGTGTGTCAATAATGGCTAATGGGGCTCTCACAATGGGGCAATATGTTGGATGAATTCGATTGGATGATGAATGAATGATGGAAAACAGCAGGGAGAAGAGCTCCTTAAGTACAAAAGATTGGCCTCTTGTGAGCCCATGATACAACAAGCCAAAAGGCAAATTTTCCGCCCCAAAAGAGCTCTACAGGCTCTACAAGCCTTGTTACTTGGTTTGGACTACATCAGCCCACATGGCATCAGTCCCTGAACCCTTACGACCAGCCTATTCCGGTCCATTCTGGTGTTTCCACCGTTACGGGGCTGAACCAGCCCATTTGCTGTTCAATCCCCTGGCTGGTTGTCTATTACAACCGGCCCTGATGGCCTTATTACCTCTGTTACGGGCTGGTTGCCTCATGCATCCAGCCCCTGGCCCCTCAAATGGGCCAGGTGGGACCCAGGGCTCACCTGGGTCCGGTTTCAACCTCACATGGGGGGGGGTGTAGCCGGCGGACATGCTGCCCCCCCCCTCTTTCTCTCAATTCCCTGGTGGGGGCGGTCAGATCCCCTCACCAGGGGCCCTGGGGGTCGATACCCCCAGGGCGTCGTCAAGGTAAGGATGGCTGGGGGGGTGGTCAGATCCCCCCTGGCCCGTCGCTCCTCCCCCTCGGTAAAGGGGGGGGGAGAGCGCCCCTCGTCACCTCTTCGCTACAAGGTGGGAGGGTGATCAAATCCCCCCCACCGTCCGGTCGCTACACTCGCGGCCGGCGCCGCCACCTCCCTGGGCAAGGGGGTGGTCAGGTCCCCCCTGCCCTGACCGACCGCGTCATCGCGGTCGGTCGCTGGCTGGTTCAACCCAGCCAGCCCGCCCCCATCCCCCTCGCAACGGCGAGCGAGGGGAGGGGGAGCGAGCCGGGGCCGCGAGCCCCGGCTCCGCGGCGCTGGTCGACGGTCGCGACCAGCCGGGCCCGCGCGGCATCGCACCGCGCGGGATCCCTCGGCCGCGCAACAGCCCCGCGCGGGCCGTCGGGCCCCGCGTGGGCCGTGCCGAGGAACACAGGCGGCCCCGAACGGGCCGCGGCGCGGGCAGCGGCCCCGGGTGGGCCGCGACACTGGCGGCGGCCCCAATGGGCCGCCCCAAGCCCTAAAACTGAGAAAAACATACTTTGGCGGGCCAGTCCGTCTGGCCAAGTATGTCCAAAATAAACCTTGGGCCCAATTATGCCCATACAAGCCCATCTGGCCGTATTTGCCCATATACCCCATCGGGCCCGTTAGGGCCCGTGTACCAATGGGTCTATTTCACGCGTTTTGAGGCCAGTTTCCCCAAATCTATAACATCCACATGGGCCCGTATGGTCCGTGTGTGTGTCCAATGGGCCTTAGAGGCCCATTTGTGCATCCCATTTGGATTACACTTATACGTAGCACCCGCGTAAGTGCGTACGTATTTTAACATCCTCTTGGTTTTATTCCTTGTTATATTGGTGATTTGGTTAAAACTTTTTTTCTCCTTGTCAATTCTGGATCTTAGCTCAACTTAATCTTGGATGATATGCCTGTAAACTCAAACTCAGTCAAAGGGTCAGATTCAATCCTGTGGTTTATAGGATAGGGAATCAATCTTATGAATTAGTTGGTATTTCTGAAGACGTCCCAGTCATAATTGGTTGAAATATTTTTGGAACTTGTCATTTTTGGCTCACTTGTTGTTAAGGTCCTATGATCTTGGTCCAAAGGTTCTTAATGTATTTTGGTGCTACTGTGATGTTTTCTGATCAATTTGGGGAGAGAATTTTTCTCCCCAATGCTGATTGTAGCAAAATTGAAGATCCTCTCTGTTCTTTGGATTCTGGTTGTTGGGAATGAGATTTCCCTGGTCCTACTCCTAAATTGTCTTTAAAGGGGAAGCAGAAAGATACTTCCTCTCATTTGTTTTTGGGAATAGTTGATCCTACTGATAATTGTAGTTCTTCTAAGCCATGGAATTCAACTGAAGGGTAAAATCTCATTCCTGAGGCTTATTTCTCTTTATTCTAATCATTTTATCCTGATCAGGAAAGTAATAAAAATCAAAAAAAGACAAAATAGAAAATTCCAAAAATATTTCTTCTCTGTCTGGATCTGTTATATATTATTTTACTTGCACTCTTAATTCTGATCAATCTTCTCTCAGTTTTGGTTAAAATCACTTCAAAGAGTATAAAATAGATCCTGATCAAAATTCTATTCTTGATGACTTTGGTATGGAGAAATATGGGCTTCAATGGATGGAATTTGGGGTCAAAGTACATCCTCCCAATTTTGAACCGCTAGGGAAATCTTCTACTGTCATTTTTGAAACCCTACCTTGTGCCACACATGTGAGAAATTTATTATCTCCTGGTTATCCCTTTATGGAAAAGGCACCCTTTGAGGATGTTGCAAAACATAGGAAGTGGAAAATTTTGGAAGTTGGTCTTCTTTTTTGTAGTCAAGTTTCACTGGTCAACTCTTGGATGAAACAAGAACTCCTCTCTTTTGCTACTAAGTATAAGCCAGTTGCAAAAAATGACCAACCAGTCAACCAGCCTATGCCTCTCAACCTCAATCCTCCTCTTATGCGTCCTCCCTTATCTTGTGATCCTTACAGTGGTCTATCTCAATCTCTTTCTGGTCCCTTTGTGATTAATGGAAAAGTCACGGAAGAACATCTGAAAGTGGTCAAATTTGGTCCAGATGAATGGCTTCTTCCTGATGAGTTACATTTGATCAAAAATTTCTCATATCTAAGGGAACAATCTATTGCTTCATGTGAAGAAGAGAGAGGTCTCTTGAAAGAATCCTATGGCCTCTATTGATTAATTGAGATTGAGTTTAAAAAAAACAAGTGTACTGACAAGGAAGAGAACAAAGTATACTGGAATGAGACAAGATCAAGATAACACAAGCAGGATGCAAAAAGGAAACCAACAGTTCTAAGAGGCAGTCTTTAAAAAAAAATTCCGGGTTTGATCTTCAGCACAGATTGAGTTGACAAGAGTTGGATGGTCAGAGCTGGTGGCGATTTATTGATTCTGTATGTCAGGAGTCAGGTTCCTAGGAATATGAGGAGACTGACTCTTACCAGTTACACAACTGAGTGGAACAGAGTACCCAAATGGTGATAGGTTGATTTGTCAAAGTTGATCTTTGTGAGTGAGTAGGTTGATTTGTCAAAGTTGATCTTTGTCAGTGAGGATCAGAGTTGAATGGGTGAATGAACACAAGTGAGAATTGATGAATAAAAATGAGAAATGAAACAAGAACAAATGAAAGAAATAAGAAAGAGTTGAATAATGAAAGAAAACAAAAAGTAAGTTGGAAAGCAATGAATTTTGAGAGAATGAGGAAAGCCAGGATCAATGAAGAGGTCATCCAATTAGGGTTACTGTCAGATAATCTGGCCCCAATGGGGTTCTGAGATCTTGAAGGGGAGTCCCCAGTGATTCAAGGCTGAGTGAGGGACGCGTGAAATTCAACAGCCTCCCTTATATTATCCCTGTAGTTTATCATGATCCTTGGAAAAAGAAAAAGATCCCAATCCCTGCTTCTAAATTCAACAAAGTAATCAAGTTGGTCCGCAAACAAGTTTTTACTGGTCTATATGAGCAGTCAAATTTCATTAATTCTAGCCCTGTCTTGTTTTTCCTCAAGAGTAATGGTAAACTTAGAATAGTTCATGATTTTCAACCTCTCAATAAAGCTACATTTCAGGGCTCTTTTCTTCCTCCTGCAACTGAAGAATTGGTTTATTCTTTCTCTGGGAGAGCTTGCTATGGTCTAGGTAAAATTATGGGCAGTTATGAAAAACAATCCTTACATCCTATCTCTTGCCCTCTCACTACTTTTGATATTCCCCTTGGTTGATTCAAACTTAATCAATTACCTCAAGGTGCCACCAATTTTGTTGCAGTCTATCAGGCCCAGATGATGTGGATCCTCCAGGATGAAATCCCTGATCATGCTGGTATCTTTATTGAAAATGGAAGAATTAAAGGTTCAGTTTCTGACTATGATAATGAGCTCTTACCTTGGCATTCAGGAATTCCATGTTTTATCTGGGAGTATTCTACTACTTTGGAGAGGATTCTTTCTTGAATAAAGGAGTCTGGCCTTACTTTCTCTGTATCCAAATTGGCTGCTTGTGTCCCTGCTCTGGAAATTGCTAGCCATGTGGTCTGCAAGGAAGGAAGAAGGATGGAACCAGAAAAAGTCAACAAGATCATCTCTTGGCCAACTCCAATCAATTGTACTGAAGTTAGAGGCTTTCTAGGTGTTGTAACTTATGTTCAAATCTTTATCTCATCCTTATCCAAAATATAGGCACCCTTGTGTTGTCTAAGCAGGAAAGATACTGAATTTATTTGGACCCAAGAATGCAAAAATGCATTTCAGCTGCTCAAAATGATTTTTGCTAAAGACATAGTTTCAAAAAAGATCTCTTATGGACCTGGTTCTTGAAAGATCATGCTTTCTGTCCATTCTAATTATCAATCTGTTGGGGCCATCCTTACTCAAGAATATCAAAATTGTTGGGAACGTCCTGCTCTTTATGAAAATTTTTTATTTTCAGATGTAGAATACAGATACCCTCAGCCCAAACTGGAACTCTGTGGTGTGGATCAAATGATGAAGAAACTCCAGACCATCCCCTGGGGTCAACATTTTGAATCAAAAGTTGAAGCTCAATCCATCATTGAAATGATAAATGCTCCTATGAATCATTGGTTGGCATTTATCCAGCTTTTCTCTTTTTATATGGTTCACAGGCCTGGACAGTTTTCACCATTCCTGATGGTTTATCTCAACATCCTCTGGGAGATGATGAATCCAATGTTAGAGTGGATTTTTTTGAGGAAGAACCTTTAATCAATCCTGTATTCTCCTTCACCTCTCAAGATTATTCTGGCTTTAAAAAAGGGTTCTGGCTTAAACTAGAGCAGTACCTTTCAACTCTCCAAAAACCTCCCAATCTCTCTGCTAAAGAACTTTTATCTCTTAAAATAAATTCCTCTAATTTCTTTTTACAAGGCTCTAGGCTTATGAAAAGAGGAAATACTTGTGCTCTTATTGTTGTTAATATCCCTTCTGAACAAGATTCTGTCCTTGAAAGTCTCTGTCAAGGTCTTGGTCATTGTGGGGAAACCAAAACTTTTCAACCATTATCTGAACAATTCTGGTAGCCATCTCTGAAGAAATCTCTCTCTCAATGGTGCAAGAGTTGTGAATTTTGTAAGAAATGTGATCTTAGGTGTCCAGCTGAAATTCTTTCTCCTACTGGGGAGTTCACTGTGTTTGGAAGGATTGCTATGGATGTGCTTCATATTAATGCAGTTGGTGCTAAGTAACTCATTGTGTCTAGAGATGATTTTTCTGGATGGGTTGAAGCAAAATGTCTTAAGAGCCTTATCTCTGAACCAGTGGCAGCTTTTCTCTATGAGAATTGGAGAATGTGTTACGGCTTGGCTCAATCCTACTCTACTGATGGTAGCTCTGAATTTAGTGGGAAAATTGTTGAAATGATCCAATCTCTTCCTGGAAAAAATAGGGTTACTACTCCTTATTATCCTGAAGGCCAAGGAATGGTGGAACAAGGCCATGCTTCTTTGAAGGCTGCACTTGTTCAACTGGCTGGTGAAAGTGGCAAGAATTGTTGAAAATTACTTCCCCTGTTCTCTTCTCTGATCAAATATCAACAGAAAAAACCACTGGAAACTCATCTTATGAAATAATCTTTGGTCCAAGAGCAGTTCTTCTTTTGCATTTGGCAATGGAATCCTTCTTGGTTATCTCATGAGATGGGGTGTCTTCAACCACTCATCTATTAGTTGCCAGATCTAAGCAACTGCAGTAAAGTGAAGATGTTTGTGACAAAGCTTAGCCGAAGATGATGGAATTAAGAGGAAACTTGGTTCAGTATTGGGAAGATAAGCACTTAAATCAAATCAGGGATCCCTTAAATGATGGTGATCTAGTATAAGCTTATAATTGATCATTGGAAACCCAGTGGCTGGGAAAGCTCTTCTCAAATTGCTGGAATGGTCCCTATTGTATGGCTCCCCAAGTAAGAGATGGATATTATGTTTTGGAAGAACAGGATGTTACCCAGTTGGCCATAAAATTCCATGCTGATCAAGTCAAGAACTTCCATTGTTGTAGAGGCAACTTTGCCAGAAGGAAGTCCTCCCAAATGTGCACCATAAGGGTCATTTGCTGCGTTTTTGTTCTGAAACTCCAATTTAAGCCAGATACCTGAGCAACAGGGACATCTTCCTCATTTTAAATCTGCCATCCTAGAGCTATTTTTTTTGGATAGATCAATACATTTTTCAATTTTTCAATCACTCTCAAGATCAAGAAATGGCCAATCTTCTTCAATTTATTTGTATTCCTACTTTACTTAATATCTTCCAAACAAAGATGCAGACTAGGGACAGCCTGTAAGTTGGGTATGGATGTGGTGATTAATCCATAACACCTCAGAAAAAAAGGGCAATTTTTTTTAATTTTTTTTATATATGTTCTTTCATCCAACTTCATCATTTTTTTTTAAAAAAAAATATTTTCCGCTATCATTATGGCAACCCACCTATTTTTCCTTCTCCTAACTTTCTCCTGTCCTAGCGGTCTAGGAAGGGCTCTCCAGCGCGCCCAAATTCCCACATCTTCCGTTCAACTCCTTCTTGTTGTGCTTTGAGCCCAAATTGTTTGGCCAAGCATGTGTAGACAGTCATCATACTCCTCATCTCCTCATCCTCAAAAATCATAATCATCTGACGGTCCAGCCATTGATCAAACAAAGGGATTGGTCCAACTACCATTGAAAGAGGTCAAACTTGCTGTCTTGGCCTTCCCAAAGCCTCCAAATGCCATTGCCTTTATCTTCCTTTGGTTGATGGCCAACATCACCAATGATCTCCTCTCCCCCATCCATTTATTGTGCCAGAGATTGCCAACAGATATTGCCTTCTTGACATCTGACAGACCAGCAAACAATTGCTTGCGGCCATCAGTTTTTTCACTTGTTGTTTCTCCATCCACCAAAATTGACAGCGCCACTAGCGCCAAAGCTTCCCATCTCTGTTTTCTTTCCAACTTTGGGTAAATCACCTGATGGACCCACAGGTGGTTTCTTGCAGCCATTGCTGAAATTTCCTGTCCCTATCTATCTGTCCAACACCCTCCAACCTTGCCTTTTGCTTGTCAATTGCCTGTCACTTGCTGTTGTGCGCCCACCTCATCCCATTTCCATTGTCAATTTGTCTCCGCCTGTGGTCGCGGCCGCTCCATTTCGTCAGGTGTCCATCTTTGGCATCAGGGCCTATTTTCTTCTGTCCTCTGTCCTTTTCTCCTCCCCCTCTTTTTTTTATGAATTTATTTTCAAATCTATGATCATGTCTTGCAAGTGTGTTGGTAAAAAAAATCAAAAAAACTGTTTTCCCACAATCGTTTGTGTGATCTCTTGTAAGTACTCTACAGGGCCTTTTTCCCATCAAAGGAGGAGCTATCCCCTTCCTTTTCCCCAATCATCATATATCTATCATACCATCCATATATGGTCATATCAATTATCATCATCATCATCATCATCCGAGCCAATGAATTCTGATTCATCATTGGGGAAGTTCATTCTCCATCTCTATCCTGGGTATATCTCTGATTGCCCCTTGATACTTGAGCCTCCATACCCAAACCCTTAACCCATCCCCTGTGACTGTATCCATTATCACCAACCAATAGCCTTTCTGGTTGAAGAAGATTTAATTCGGTTGAATTATTGAGTGTTTCATACCAGTCCTTGATCCTTTTTTTTAGACCATACCGGTCTTGATCATTCTTTATTTCCTTTTCCAGAACCAGTCACATTTAACTGGGAGGTTTCTTTAGGCTTGAAATCTGGAGTGTTAAACCTCCCTTTATTTCTTTAAAAGTTGAATTCTGCCACGCTATTCTTGAGTCCCCTGAGAAGTGTGGGGTTATTCTTGTTTGAACTTGTTACTGCGTTGCTTCTACAGCTTCATAAAAAAAATTTCTTTGTTTTGTAAAGCCACCCACAGTTATCTAATACCATTCAAGGGCATGATTGTGGATATTTGGGAAGTTTAATTGAGTATTTGGAGGTTGGTTGGGATTGCATTGATCTTTCCTAATCTTCTTCTGACAACCAGATTTAGTAGCTTGTGGGGGTTGTTACTTACACATCCCTTGTTCTATTTAACGCTGAACAAAATCTAACTTACTTTTTTCAAGTCTTTTGCCACACCATCTTGCCTCAGATAGTGCTTTTCCATTTCTACCAACTATTATCAAAATTTATCCTTTACTACTTGATTCCTCACTCAAAAAGTTCTGGACCTTGATCTTGCTTACATTTAAAGATTTTTGTAACACTCAGGAGGGCAGCCTAAATAGCACCTTTCCCCTCCACAGAACCAACACAGCCTAGCACCATTTGGAGTCTTACACCAGCATGGAGGGTCAAACCTACTCCTGGAGATGAATGAGATCTGCGGGAAAGTTGTAGGAAAGTTGGAATTAGCAGAACTTATTGAGGAAGCCCCAAAGGGTTTGGAGAAGAAGGATTTACAGGTGAAAAGGGTAAAAGGGCCAGTAACACCAAAGGAAACTGCTGAAATGATGGACATGTTTAACAAAATGCGTCTTTTGGAAGAAAGCTATAGCACAGCCAGCCGCGACAGTCCTGGAACCACCAAAAAAAACATGTAATGCACCAACTAAGGGGCCATCAAGGGAGCCACCAAGGAACAAATTCAAGCCTTTCTTCTTCCAATGATTTTACTTCCGGGAAGAAGGCCATCTTAAAAGGTTGTGTAAAGATCTGAGTATCAACATATGGAGCAAGATAGTTAAGAAAGATGGAAGGGATTGTTTTTAACCTTCAGGAGAAACTATACCGGATATGTTGGATCAACCTTTGCCACAAGATCTGCCTCAAAAAATGGTGGCAGAGAACAAGGAAGCTACAGCTCCAGCAGGGTACTCTTTTCCCTTAACTTGGGAACCCCCAGAAGTTTTGCGTAGGTTACAGACGTTGTGGTGACCAATCCAGGACACCTCATGGAAAATGGAAATTTTGAATTTTTTTTTTTACATCCCCTTATCCATCAATACATTTTTTTTTTTATAAAAAAAGAATAGGATTGTCATTGCTTTTGTTTCTATGGGTACCCACTCATTTCCCATTCTCTCATTTTTTCCCTGTCCTAGCCCTCTAGGAAGGCCTTCCCTGGTCATCCAACCCTTTACCTCCTCTGTTCAAATCCCCCCTTTGCACGCACCTTATCCTGATTTTTTGGCCAATTGCGCATGCGCAGCCATCCCCTCCTCAGCTCATCAGATTCAGCACTCCATCTCCATTGATCCATCCAAAAACATTGGCTAAAGCTCATGTCAATTTTCAACCATTCCATCACCACAACACATCAACAAGCGCCCAGTATCCCTCATGCATCCCATCATCAACCAACAATCCTTGAGTCCATCCAGCATCATCATCATCATCATCCCTTCCATCCTTTCCACTGTAAGACTCCAAACGGTGCTAAGCTGCAGGCAGTTCTGTGGAGGGGAAAGGTGCTTTTTGGGATTCCCTCCTAAGAGTTAAAATAATATTTAAATGTAACCAGAATTGAGGTCCAGGAACTTGTAAATAAGGAATCAATATAAGGGATGAGTTTGGGAACAGTTGGTAGCAAAAGAATAAACACTATCTGAGGCAAGATGGTGGAGGGAAAGACTTGAAAAAAATAAGTCAAAGTTCTGTTCAGAGTTCAATGGAACAAGGCGGTTGCAAGTAACAACACCCACAAGGTAATAACTCTGGTTGTCAGCAGAATATTAGGAAAGATCAAATCAATCCCAACCAACCTCAAGGTTTTCAATGAACTGGCCCAATTCTCCACAATCAAGTGCTTGAAGGGTACCAGATAACTTTGGGTGGCTGAACAAAGCAAAAGAAATTTGTTTGTGAAGCTCTAGAAGAAAAGAAATACCAGGTTCAAACAAGAATAACCCAACAATTTTCAAGGAACTCAACAGTAGCGTGGCGGAATTCAACTTGAAAGGATAAAGGGAGGTATAACACTCCAGTCCTTAAGCTTAATAAGACCTCTTCAATCAATTTTTATTGGCTCCAGAAAGATGATCAGGAAGGATCAAGACCAGTATGGTTGGAAAAAAGGATCAAGGAGTGGTATAACACACTCAAGAATTCCAACAGGAAGAATTCTCTTCAACCAGAAATGCTATGGTTGGTGATAAGGATCAGGGTCACAGATGGAAAGATCAAAAATTTGAGTATGGAGGCTCAAAGGATCAAGGGGCAATCATGGATATACCCAGAATGATGATCAGGATCAAATTTACTATGAATATGGGGGGGAAATACACTCAAACTCCCATGGATGATTCAGAAAAAGCAGGGGAGAGCCCCTTCTTTTATAGACCAGAGGCCTGTACACTATTTACAAGAGATTTTTAAAAATAGAGACAAAAAAAACTTTTTTTTTTTTTAGGATTGTCATGAGAAAATAAAAGGAAAAAAAAGAAACAAACAAAACAATCAAGAAAAAAGAGGAATTGGATCAAAAATGACAGGAATGGGAAGACCCCGGCCTGTGCCAATGATGGGCACGGGCAGGAGATTAGCTAGTGAGGGGCCCGCCGACATGCTGCCAGGCCTGGGCAACAGTTGAGACCCGCGCGGCCAACGGACAAGCCGCCCAGGAGACCAGTGAGCTGGAGGTGGATCAAGGCCGTGGTGCAAAGGTTCCAACAACTGCAAGAAATGCTCGCGGTCATTGGCCAATGGATTGGGCGGGGGATGATGGTTAATGGTGTAATGATGATTGTGTTAGTGTTGGTATTGTTGCCCTGATGGAGTGGGGGACGCTGGAGGGATCTGGAATGATAGGTGGAGGAGGAGCCTTTGACAATGGATCTTCCCAACTCTGAGAGACTGGTCCAACGCCTTGATTGATTGTGCGGATCAAAGCTGAGGCCAAGTTTGTTTTGGGAGAGCTTGGTGGGTGGTAGTTGGTTTTTGGTAGGATTGGATGATCTCAAATGAAAAGGGGATCAATTGTTGGTGATCAAATGTTGAGCATGATTGGTGGATTGATTGAAAGAAGGCATTGTTGATTGAAAATGAATGTTTTAACATCATCTTTGAAGGATGAAAAGCAGTTTTGTAGGTCTTGATCATCTCATCCAACCTGTTATGATCCTTGAGGTACCAGATGATGGTAGCAGTAATCTTGGACTAGTGCCATGATCATGGCCTGGAAATATCTCAGCAACTGTCCGGATTTTCCAGCGTTGGGTGGTCAGATCTAACGGTGGATGATGGGATGATGATGAGGTGAGGATTGATGGTCGTCCGCGCGCGCGTTTGGAAAGCAAAAGGGAAAAAAAAGGACCTGAAGGATGAGGAGTAAAGCAAGGAGGACTTGAACACCGGTCACAAGGGTCTAGGCACTGAGAGATCTCCCTAGAAAACTGGGAGAAGGGAAAGCTGAGACTTGGAAACTGAAATAGGAACTTATTTTGATTTTTTTTTTTAAAAAAAAAAATGAGGAAAAAAAATCATAAAAAATTTAAATTTTTCCACAGTGGTCTTGAGGTGCCCAGATTTGGTCACCACACCACCATTGACCAATTACCAGCCCCCCATCGTCCATCTTATTGCCGCATGAGATTGGTCACAGGAACAATCCCCTTCACCTGACCCAATAGGTCATTCCCATGACCAATCTCAGCTCCATTGTTGTTGGGGAGGTTGCTCCAACCAATGCTCTCTCCGCTCCCCATCCAATCCTCTGCCCAATCCATCTCTGATGCCCGCAAACCAACATTGTTGTTTGCGGCCGTTGGAACTCTTGCACCAACAATGACCAATAATTGCAAGCTTTGCTTGCTGCCATCAGAACCTTTTCAGGGCCACCAACCAATTCTTGCTTGGCCAACCGCCTCAATCTGCCCACCAATCATTCTGCCCTCATCACTTTCAGCTTGGCTGCTTTCCAGCTCATCAACTCTCATCCAAAATTCTGCAAATGTCCATATCCTGCCTGCTTTCATCCGTGATGCGGGCTGGTCTCCTTCCTGTCATCTTTATTTACATGTCCCAATCATTTTTGTTGATATTGTTTGATTTTCATTTCTATTTTCCCGCATCATTTAATTATCTGTAAAAAAAAAATCTGCACTCATTTTGAAGTATCTCTTGTAAATAGTCTACAGGCCTCTGGTCTATAAAAGGAGGGGCTCTCTTCTGCGTTTTTTGGGGGATCATATCATCTCATATCATCCATCTCATATATTAATAAGTAATCTAATCATTCAGGAGGGCCTCTTTTCCCTTCATCTGAAACTTGTGTGCTGGATATATCTTTTGATTGCCTGTTGATACTTTGTGCCTCCATACTAAAACCTTGATCCATCCATCTGTGACCCTGATCTTTATCACCAACAATAGCCGTGCTGGTTGAAGAGAATTCCATCTGCTGGAATTCTTGAGTGTGTTATACCACTCTTGATCCCTTTTTCTGACCATACTGGTCTGATCCTTCCCCAATCATCTTTCCATATCCAGTCACGTTTAACTGAGAGGTTTCTTTAAGCTTCAAACATGGAGTGTTAGACCTCCATTTATTCTTTAAAGTTGAATTTGGCCACGCTACTCTTGAGTTCCTTGAGAAGTGTTGGGTTATTCTTGTTCAATTCTGTTATTTCTTTGCTTCTAGAGCTTTGTAAACAAATTGCTTTTGTTTTATTCAGCCACCCAAACTTATATAATACCTTTCAAGCGCTTGATTGCGGAGAGTTGGGCAGGTTTATTGAGAAATTGGAGGTTGTTTGCTATTGAGTTGATCTTTCCTAATCTTCGGCCAACAACCAGAGTTATTAGCTTGTGGGTGTTGTTAGTTACAACTGCGTTGTTCCATTGAAATCCGAACAAAACTTTGACTTATTTTGTTCAAGTCTTTCCCTGCACCATCTACCCTCAAATAGTGTTTATTACATTGCTACTGACTATTGCTGAACTCATCTCTTAGATTGATCCTTTTTTAAAAGATCCTTGACCTCAATTCTGGTTACATTTGAATATTATTGTAACTCTTAAGAGGGCAGCCTAATCAGCACCTTTCCCCTCCACAGAACTTCTTGCAGCTTAGCAACATTTGGAGTCTTAAAAGATTTGCTCCAATGAGAGGAGAACAGACCTTGATGGTCAAAATCATGCAAAAGCACCAGAAAAGGCAGTTGTAGTCATAGCAGGGGGATCCCGCAGGAGTGCCGGAGAATTTGCAGAACAGACCCCACGGTTTCCCTAACTGTGAAGGAACTAGCGGCAAACTTAGCCAACAAGATGGTCAAGGTCTTCACGCAGTTTGCAGGGAATAAGGAGGAAAACCCAAAACCCAGAGAAGAGGCAAATCTTGGTTCTCTCAACATGGGGGTGGACGTTTTAAGAGTTAGCTGTGCTATGATGTGCCCCTTGGGATATGTAAAAATGCAGATTGGAGGCAAAAGGTGTCAGGAAATGATCAATAGCAGTTCAATGATAAATTTCCTTCCATTGAAGTTGGCAACTGACGCGGTATTGGTCCAACACAAGGCAAACATTGGGTTGGGAACTTTGGGAGGTTTTGAATGCGTGGTTGAAGTTGTGGTGGAGAAGGAAATGACAGAAGTGCCAAAAATATCAGCTCCGCTGTTGTGTTTGGTAGTAAGCAGGTCAGAGTTCATACTTGGTAGGCCATTCCTTTTTGCCTTCCATGCATCTCTTGGCTTCCATCTGGATACTGGGGAGGAACTCCTTAATTTCACAAAAGCCCTGGGAAAACGCTACAAGACAACCATCTGTTGGCCTGAAAATGGGGGAAGGGAACATTGGAAGGGCTTCCTTCTTGCAGAAGGCAGCCACAAAAATTGCGCAGAGGATTTTTAGATGTCAGGCTTGTGGCCTTTGCGGGGAAGGATGCGTCCTTGCGCAGATGGTTGAAAGATAAGGAGAAGGGAGGAGGAACCCCCATAGTGCGGTCCAACGTGCTTTGGGCAGTATGGAGAATAGCCAGGATTGGCGCAAAAATGATGGGAGCGGGGATAGGTTCAAAAGTGAGTCCTTCCTTGTATGCGCCTCCAATGGGTGTCAGCACAAGCAGCTACCCTTGCGCCACATTTGTGAGCAACCCAGATTTTGTTGCAGGTTGATGATTACAAATAGAGGAGACAACCAAGGGATCAAAGTTGGTTGAGATGTGGGTCTTTGGTAGCAAACACCAACCCATTGCTAAGAAGTTACAAATGCAGAATAAGCCAATGCTGTAGGAATAAATAAACCAATGAGGCCTATCTGTTTGTCATGGGAACCTTATGAGTTTCCTTTCACACCCACAATCCTGGAGAAGGATCCGACGGGCTTGATGGAGGAGCAGATGGCGGAACTCAAATTTGGGCCAGAGGAGTAGTTGGAAGAGGAAGGAGTACAATTACTCAAAATGGTGATTTTCATGCGGAGGATGGCACTTTCCTTTTTTCTGGAGGAGCGGGGGTTAATCAGGCATGAGATTGCAGACCCCTACCAGCTACCTAGGGTGCCCAATGACTCTTGGCAGATAAAACCCATTCCTATTCCAGTAGCGGTAAGGGATCAGTTTACAGAGTTGGTGTGGCAGATTTTGAGAAAAATTTAGACTAAAAATGAATCAAATTTCATTCATTGGAAAAAGTTTAATGAGTATAATACTAAACATTAATATTCTTGAATAAAACATCTAAAAATGATCAGATAGCATGAGACATAGTCAGAAACAGGGATAGTTAGAAATGAACTTGATAGGACCCTGAGCGTGGCTGGTTGGCTTGAGTGGTGGATGTGTAAGCGGTGGAGATTGACTCCTAGGGGTTCAGCGGGCTTGAGTGCACCAGGTAGTGAGAGCAGTCTAGATAACTGTCTTCTTGAGGGTGAGTGGGGTAAGTGGAAGTGGTCAAGGTGTGAGAGGAGTGGGATAGGCAGTTGAGATTTGAGCGGTCAAGATTGTTCTGTCCTTGAGGTTGAGCGCGGTCTTCTGCGTTCAAGATGAGATGGTTGGATTATTGAGATGAGCAGTTGCAGAGAGTGAGCACGCAGATTTGCAAGCATAAGCACGCTGGTGCGCAATCTTGAGGGGCGGAGCTGAGTGACAGAGACAACATGAGAAAAAGAGACAGCGGAGAATGCAACAGAAAAGACAGAATGTGAAAGATAAGGCAGTGGAAGAAAAAATAGAAAGAAAGAGATTGGAAAAAAAAGAGAGAAAAAAGGGGATTTGGATGGAATATTTTGAGCAAATGTTGTTGACTTCCAATATCCTCCCATGCTCAGATTATTCCGAGACATTGAGCGCCATGAGAGTTTGATGAAGTTCAATCCAGGCCACCAGTTTGGTAAGAAAATTGGCAAGATTTCTTTTGGAGGACACCTTTTGATTTTTGATTCCATTCTTGAGGATTTCACTGCGCACATAGTGGAATTGCAACTCCATGTGTTTAGTGTGAAACGAGGTGTGGTTTTCCTGGTTAAGAGCTAGCTTGATGCATCCTTTGTTGTCTTTGTAGACGGTGGCTGGTTTGATTGCTTTGCCTGGCTGGACCTCACATAGGATGGATTTGATCCAGCTGAATTCTTCTATTGCCTCCCCCAAAGCCTTATATTCCGCTTCAGTGGTGGACAGAGATAACGTAGGCTACTTTTTTCTCTTCCAGGTTATCAAGCTTCCAAGCCAGTGGATGGCTATACCAGAGATAGACCTTCTGGTGGTAGGACAGGTTTCCCAATTGGCATTGACGTAAGCTTCCAGTTCAGTCACAGCTCCGGCAGGGTTAAAGATGACTACATTGTCAGGGCTGTGCTGAAGGTATTGCAGGAATTGAATTGCCGCTTGAAAGTTGTGAGGATTGGGTTGCACTAGAAACTGCGCCAGGTAGCTTACAGAAAAAGTTATGTCAGGACTGGTTCAAATAATAATGTGATTAATTTCAACTATGATCTTTCAATAGTTGGCCCCATATTGTAGGAATTCCTCATGGTCTTCTTTGCTCAAAGGGTATAGTTTCATGTTTGGCTTGAAGGGGGTAGAGAAAGTCTTGTGAGATGGAAGCAAGTATTGAGCGCAGACTTTTTTGATGTAGGAGCTATGCAACAACTTGAAACCAAAGGCCAAGCTTCTGACATTCATTCCAAGGAGCAGAGATGCGGCGCCAAGATCCTTGATCTTGAATTTGGAACTGAGCTGGGAGATAAATATTTGGGTCTGATTTCTGAAGATGGCAATGTCATTGACATGCACGTAGAGGTATGTGGTTTGTTTCCAGAACATGCACTGATCAGCTTTGCTTCTAGAGTAGCCAGAGTCAATAAGCCAGTCGCTAAGCGTATTTTACCATGCAACCGGCGCCTGCTTGAAACTGTATTAGGCTTTATTTAGCCTGAGATGGTACCCAGCAAATACGGTGATGTACAGAGGAGGGATCAGGTAAACTTCTTTGCTTAAGGGAGTGTTAAGGAAAGCGGCCTTGACATTGACTTGATGAAACTTCAGCTTGCAATGGGCGGCCAGGGCAATTATAATTCAAAGAGAATTTTTGTTGCCAGTAGGTGAGAAAGTGAAGTGAAATCAATGCTGTATTTTTGATTGAAGCCCTGAACACATAGTGGGGCTTTGAATTTGACAATCCAGTTTAGTTCATCTCATTTGGTCTGGAAGACCCAGATGCACTTGAGTCCCGTCTTGCCATTGGGGAGGAACAATTCCTACCAGACTTCATAATCAATCAGGTTTAATTCTTTGCTGCTCATAGCCTTGAGCCACTCCTTGCAATACTTGGACTTGAGGGCCTCTTGAACCAAGGTAGGATCAGAGTAGCTGCTTTCAACAATGAGGTAGACTGAAGGAAGGCCAATTTTGGAGCCAGGGCGCCAAGGATGATGAATGATATTTTCAGGAGTGAGACGGTTATGTTCCAGCAGTTTTTCTTGCGCAGGAAGGGAATCAATGGAGGAGGGAACAAATTTTGCAAAATTCAAGGGATCAGCTTGAGCAATAGGAGCAGCGGTGGATGGAGCAGAGGTAAATGCATTTTTTGATAAGTCAAGAAGGTCATTGGCAGATAAAGGCAGGGAGCAAGGAGAGCTCAGCATGAGATCCACATTGGGAGAAGAAGAAGGGAATTTTCCAGATAGAGAGGGATAAGATGATTTTGCAAAAGTGACATTGGCAGAGATGAAAATTTTGAAAGAATCCAGATCTAGTAGTCTAAATGAAAAGTAGTCATTGATGTACCCAAGCAAGACAGCTCTTTTGCTGGTAGGGAGAAGTTTGAAGGTGCAATTTGCTTTAGGGATGACTGAGAAGGCAGAGTATCCAAAGGGGCATAAGCAGTTTTAGTTGAATTTTCTTGTGTGCCAGATTTTGTATGGAACTGAATTATTGCGCAACCTTGAACAAGTAAGTTAAGTGTGTGAATGGAGGTGTTGATTGCCTTGTCCCAGAACTTCAGTGGTAGGTGGCTTTGATTCAGAGGGCATCTAGCTTCCTCCAGGATGAGGCAGTTTTATCTCTCAGGCAAACCATTTTGGTGAGGGGTGTGAGCAGGCAAGAATTGTTGACTGATCCCCTTTTCGAGGCAATAGGAGTGAAGGTCAGATGAGACAAATTCACCACCGTTGTTGGAAATCAGCAGTTTTACCAACAGACCAGTTTGTCGTTCAGCTTGAGATATGAATTCCTTGATTGATGAAGAGGCATTGCTCTTCTACTTGAGAAGGGCCACAGATTGGAAGCCTGAAAATTGGTCTTTCAGCAATAGGAAGTAGGTGAACCTGGAGTTGGAGGTAACAGAGAATGGTTCAACAATGTCCAAGTGGATAGCTTCAAGATGATTGGAAACCTTCTTGAAATGATGATTGAAGGGGGTTGAGACCTGGTTACACGTTGTGCAGATCTGAAACACCAAATCCTGAGGGCTGGCACCATTGTGAGGCAGAAGGTTCAACATCTTAAGATATTAAGGGCTGGTGTGTCCCAGTTGGAGGTGCCAAAGGTTTTCTGGTGCCTTAAGGAGGAGTGTGAAGTTTTCAAAGGAAAAAAATGTGGTTCTTCAGAGTTTGTTCAGTTTGTTACTTGTAGTTCCAATGAAGTTAAATTTTTCCATCTTAATTTCAAACCCTGAGTAACCAACTTTGGAGAAATTGGTCTTGGAGGAGTTTAGTTGGGTAAGCAAGATTAGGAAGCAATTGATGGTTTGGGTGAGTAAGACGTTGCGCAGTATCATTGTTGAGCTTGAATGATTGATGAGTTTGGCTGAGCCTGAGTGGGTTACAGCCAAAGAATTATTTGGTGATCCTGTTCCAACTTCAGGATGAATTTGCGTGGAGTTGAACAGGAATTTGGGATCATTTACAATGTGGTGGCTGGCTCCAGAGTCTAGCACAGGAAGATGGGATCTTTCTTTGCTGGAGGAAAGGTAAATTTGAGCGTTAAAGTGGAATTCAGCATTCTTGAGATCATTTTGTTTGTTGGAGTTTGAATTTTTGTCAACGGTTTGGAGATTTGACAATGGGGTCTTGTTCCAATTGGGTCTGAGGTGGGGGGGGGGATGAACCAGAACTTGCTTCCAGGGTGCTCTGCCAGAGGATTGTGATGTCCTTTGGAAAATGGATGCTTATATTTCTTCTTAACCCAAAATTTGTGGAGTGAGATGGAGGATGGGGTCTTGGTAGGCATATCCGGGTTGGGCAGTTGAGAAGACTCCAGGTGCAAAACTTCATGGAGCTTGTTCAAGATTCCAGTGGTATTTTGAAGGAGGTTGTTGTTGAGGATAAGAGTGTCAACAATATGATAGAAAGAGCTTGGAAGTTTGGCAAGAATGGTTTGACTCAAGATGTCTTGGGGAACTAGAAGTTGCACAACCAACAGTTTGTTCATAAGCATCCTGCAGTCCCTAATGTATTCTTTCAGATTGCCTTTGAAGTGGTACAAAATGTAGTTTAGCCATATTCAGCCGCAATTATTTGAGGACTGTGATGCGTAGCTTTGAGAATGGCATTCCAGATGGCATGTGGGTCTCCATTGTTGTCTTGGTTAATGATAGCTTCAAAAGCTTATTGGCCAAGGTGTTGAATGATGATATTGGCAGATTTGAAGACCTTTTTCTTGAGAGAGCTGTTCAGCAGAGGAGGGGAAGGTTTGAGAATGAGCTCCAGAAGTCCTTTATGGCAAAGGTAGCTCTTGCTTCTGAGGCTCCATGATGGAATGTTTGAGTCTGTTAGAAGGGGTATATTGAGCTTGGAATTGGTTTCCTCCAAATCGGCCATTTAGCCTATCTGGTCCAGAGAGCAATCTGGGACTGTAAATCTGAGAGAATTTTAGACTAAAAATGAATTGAATTTCAGTCATTAGACAAAGTCCAATGAGTAGAAAACTAAACATTAATAAGCTTGAATAAAACACCTAAAAATGATCAGATAGCATGAGACTTAGTCAGAAACCGGGATATTTAGAAAGGAACTTGATGGGACCCTGAGCGTGGTTGGTTGGCTTGAGTGGTGGATGTGTAAGCAGTGGAGATTGACTCCTAGGAATTAAGCGGTCTTGAGTGAACCAGGTGGTGAGAGCAGTCTAGATAACTGTCTTCTTGAGGCTGAGCGGGGTAAGCAGAAAGGGTCAAGGTGTGAGTGGAGCAGGATAAGTAGTTGAGATGTGAGCGGTTGAGATTGTTCAGTCTTTGAGGTTGATCCTGGTTTTCCATGTTAAAGAGAGGATTGTTGGGTTATTGAGATGAGCGGTTGCAGATAGTGAGAGCGCCAATTTGCAAGCGTAAGCGCGCTGGTGCGCAATCTTGAGGGGTGGAGCCACGTGACAGAAACAACATGAGAAAAAGAGACAGCGGAGAATTAAATGGAAAAGACAGCATGTGGGAGATAAGGCAGTGGAAGAAAAAATAGAAAGAAAGAGATTGGACAACAAAGAGAGAACAAAGAGGATTTTGATGGAATAATTTGAGCAAAAATTGTTGACTTCCAAAAGCTTTTGAAAATTGGTCTGTAAAAGCCTTCTTGTTCTAGTTATCCTAGCCCCATTTTTGCGGTACTAAAGCAGGACAGAAATAGTCTGCGGATTTTCCACAACCTGCAGAGGTTTTTGCTTGGTCATGATCAGAGATAATGGGTTGCCTCTGCAGGTGGAGGAGTTTATGGAGAATATGACCAGAAGAGTCTGCTATGGTTGAGTAGATGTCATGGGAAGGTACAATCAGCAGGAGCTACATCTGGAGTTCCGTCCAATGAGGGCTTTTGAAATGTGGTTGGGGCGACTTCAGTTAATGCGGCTTCCACAGGGGGCCACTAATTTGGTAGCCTTTTAACAGGTGCAGATGACGTGGATTTTGCAGCATGATGTTCCAGAAACAGTGCGGATATTCATCAACAAAGAAGGTATCAAGGGGCCATGGAGAAATTACAGCAGAGAAACTATTGCCGGAAATTTGGGAATCAGGCGGTTTTTCTGGGAGTACATGAAGACTTTGGAGAGAATCCTGTTCCAATTGAGGAAGGGGGTTTGACTTTTTCTGGTAAAAATTTAGAGGTGTGCTTTCCAGCCTTTGAAGTACTTTACCACAAGTTTTGTGCAAAAGGGAGAAAATTCACTAAGGCCAAAGTTAACAAAGTTTTGGAATGGCCTACTCCGCAGAATGCTCCTCATATTTCCCAGTTTTTAGGTCTATGTGGATGGGTAAGGATATTCATTGAGTTTTTTGCGGAGGTAGCTAGCCCATTGCAAAAACTGATTTGGAAGGGGGCGGAGTGGGTGTGGATGGAGGAATGCAATTGCGCATTCTGGGAGCTGAAGGAAATTTTTGGGAGGAAAATACTGTTGAAGGACCTTGAATATGGAAAATGAGGGATCCAGCTAGCGGCGGACTCAAGCATGTTTGGTGCGGGAAGTGTGCTGACCCAAGAAGATGAAGGGAAAGACAGGCCAGTACTCTATGAGTTGTTACCCTCTCAGGAGGTAGAATCTTGGTACTTGCAGCTCAAGTTGGAGTTGTGTGGGGTGACCAGGATTATGCAGAGATTATGGAATGTGCTGTGGGGGCTGTATTTTGAACTCCTGGTGGATGCAGAAGCGCTTTCTAGGATGATTAATTCCACAAGCTTGCCTAATGCTCCTATGAAAAAGTGGATTGTATACTTACAGTTGTTCAATTTCACAGTCAGGCATGTTCTGGGGAAGGCTTTGTAATTGCGGGATGCCTTGTCTTGGTATCTGGAAGTCTGGCGTGCCGCAGAAGGGGATTTGGACGTGGAGAAAAAGCTTCTGATGCTGGCAGCAATGGCTGCAGAGGTTGGGAAACTTCCCCTAAAACAGTGTGGAATGTTTCAGGCATAAGATGGGTATCTTCCAACGCTTCTTTTTCCTGAAGGTTTTTTGGAAAAAGAGGTCAGATGGGTTTGGCCAAAGGTGTCTCTTTTATTTTTCCAGGACGGGAATTTGTGGAAATGGGCACTTCCAATACCCTTGGTTGTTGTCACAAGGCGGGAGGATCTTGATGGGGAGTATTCATAATTACTTAGACCATCAGGGAGAGGTGGAGACACGGAGGATAGTCAATACCAGTTTCTGGTGGCCTGATCTGGGGCAAACAGTGCGGAGTTGCAAATCTTGTCAGCGGTAGAGTTCCAGATTACAAAGGGAGGTGGGTATTCCAATGGGTGAGGATGCCCTTTTTGGGAGGGTCTCACTGGACGTGGTCCATATCAAGGCAGGAAAGTTCCCATATCTTCTTGTGGCTTGGGATAACTTGTTGGGGTGGGTGGAGGCGCGTCCGTTGGTTAGGCTTTGGCAGAGAAGGTGGGGCAGTTTTTGGAGGAGGATTGGTTTGCTTGTTTTGGGTGTTTGCCGCTCATCACTGTGGATGGTGGGACAGAGTTTTGGGGTGATCTTTAGAGGCTTTTCAAATCTTGCGGCGCAAATTTTGGGCAAGTTACTGAATATTATCCGGAGGGAGCGGGGGTTATAGAAAGGGGGAATCAGCCAATTAAGGGCGCAAAATTCAAGATTGGCAGGAGTAACAGAAAGAAGTGGCAGGAAACCTTGCCAGTTGTGCTGTTTGCCAATTGGATATTGATCAAGCAGGGGACAGTTTATTTTCCTTAAAAGCTCTTGAATGGGCGGCAGCTGGTGCTTCTGGTAGATATTGAAACCTTGAGTTATCTTGCTATCAACTGGTGGAAGGTTAAGACTACAGGGAATCTAGTTGTGGCATGGGCAGAGAAACTTTTGTGGCAAAAGGAGATGGTGGCCAGGGCGAAAAAGAGGCTTTGGACAGTTGGACTAAGTTGGTTTGGTACTGGGACAAGTGTTGTGCCAATCACTTGCAGGACCCTTGGCAGAGAGGCAACCTGGTTCTGCTTTATAATTAGAGCTTGAAGACTCAGTGGGGTAAGCTTTGTGCGGATTGCTGGAACGTTCCTTATTGGGTTGTTAGTAAGTTTCTGGGTGGGAGTTATCAGTTGGAGGAATTGGATGGCACTCTGCTCAAGCGGAAGGGGGAAGGGGCTCACATGAAAAAGTTCCATGTGCAGGGCACGTCAGACTTTGATGAAACCGTGGGTTCAGGGGATGAAGATCAAGAGATGGACAACATAAGCAAGCCAACTGCGGAGGAGAAGGAGTCTTTGGAGGAGGATTCCTTGGAGGAATAAACGTTGGGGTCAACATTTGAGTTGTGGGGGACAGGGAAGCTCAGATCACCAGAGCAGTGTTGAAGGTCTAGTTGTAGAGGCCTTTGTCTGGGGTGGTCCAGGTCCCTTACGTGATATGTATTTGCGTATTTTGGAGCCTCTTTGTAGTTATTCTTTGTCTCAGGTGTCTCAGTTTTATTCGTCTCATTCTCAGATAAGTAGAGGTTCTTACTAGGGGTTGCAGAGTTTCTTTCTTTTTGTGTGTCATTTTGTAGGATGGTGCGGGAAATAAAGAGGATTCCTTTCTGGGAAGTGCCAGGCATCATATTTATTTAGCTATATACAAGATTTTGGGGGCGCGGCAATAATTTAAGGTGGCAAGAAATCTAAGGAAGGAAGTTGGCGCGGCGGAGCTCACCACCAGCACAATTATGCTTGTGGAGGAGCTTGTGATGCTCTGCAACTGGGATCCCAACCAAATGTTGGAGGATGGCCAGTATTTGTTCATTGGCTTTGCGGAGGTACTGGTCAATTTTGTCTTCCTCAATTCCTTGGCTGCCTTCTTTTTGGTTGCTTTGGATGGCCGCGTGGTACAGAGAGACCAGGCAGAATTGGGTTGACCTAGAAGGGAAGGAGTTGGAGGAATTAAAGGAGAGTTGGGTACCAGGGTCCGGATTGGAGATGAGCAACACAGAGATCTTTGGACAGGGAAATGGAGGCAACAGTGACTCAAAAAAAGGCACAGGAGCTGTGTGAAGATATTGAGGGGTCAGAAAAAAAACTCACAGGGTACAGGCGGCCAATTTGAGCTGATCACAATGACCAAGCAGGGGGATTCAACCTCCGCAGGAGGTGTTGTGGTTGGGGGAGACATGGTTGGAGTGGTGGATGCCGGAGGAGTGGGGAACGGTGGATGGAAGAGGGGGAAATTGGGCGCTGCCAGCAGGGGTATTGGAGGATCAGCCACTCAAACAATAATGGGAGCCGTGTCGGGCCCGCATGGTACCTGTCCAAGTCCAAAATTTAGGTTGTGGCGTTGGCCCCAGGCTTAGGTGGCATCTCCCCAGGCAGCAGCAGTGGGGTAGTCCACGCGTTGAGGAGGGGGGGGGAAGGCAGTCCTTGGCCTCTAAAACAGGCAAAAAGGAGGGGGCATGGTGTGGTTCCCAATCCAGGACACCTCTGGACAAGTAAGTAAAAAGTAAAATTTTTTATGAACTTTTTTATAGCCTCCATTTAGATCCAAAAAAAAAAAAACTTTTTGATCCGGAATGATTCCCATATCCACTTCCCAAACTTCCAGCTCCCACTCTCCTAGTCATCTAGGATCATCTCTTGGATGCCTTGCGCCCGTTCCTATGTTCAATTCTCCGTTGCTTTGCGCTGCTATCCACCCTTTTGGAAAATGCACGGATGAAGACCGGCTTGGCTTGCCGGTTCCTATCCGGAACCAGCACCCCCAATTGGCTTCCCTCAATCCCTTTTTTGATCATCCAATCCTGATTGTCTAAAAGATGACCGGGAAAACACCCCAAGCTTAATCACCACCACTCCCAATGCCCTCCCCCCCTCTCTCTCTCCAGAACCACACCAAACCAGATTCACATCTCATCATCAACTCATGAGCCAACTCACTCCCACCCAAGTCCATATGTAGTATGATCTCATTTTGGCGCTCAGTTCTTGTCACAAAAAGATTGACCTCCATTGTCCATCATATTATCTGTAATTTGTAAATCAGTCAATTGTCTTGAATCAAATAAGTCAAAATTTGTCAACTGCAAGCAACCCATGATGGGAAGCCCCTCCTCAGCCAATAAAGCTTGACTGCTACACTAGAACTTTCAACTACTGATTGGGACCAAGTCGGGCTCCTCTATCATTTGATTTGGAGCCAGTCTTACATGACCAGACATAGACCCTGCTCTCCGCAACTCCCTTCGTCCTCTATCTCCAATCCAATCCAATCAGGCCTTTTTTTTACATCCAGAATCACTGGTAACTTTCCCATCCCATCCATCAATATCTTCTCCTTTGTTTGATTCTATTATGTAAGGACATCAGCCAGCATAGATACCCATCCCAGCTATATCCATCCTACTTGCGCCACCCTCTTTTTCAGCTCTCCCCCCACCACCACCACTTGAAATTCAATATGCTGTTGATAAATCTAATGCAATCATCATCATCCCCTTTGATTCTCCCATAAACCATCATCCACTCAACCCAGAGATGGAATGCTCAAGCACCATCCACTCATCCTCTCATCATTGTCATCATCCACAAACCCTAGTCCCCAAATCAGGCCAAGGCCTTTTCCCACCACCATCACCGCCAACCAATCTTTCTCAATTGGTTGGTTGATGCCCTCATCTCTCTGCGTTTCCACCCACGGCTGTTGCCCGGGCCCATCAGAAACCTGCTGGCAGTCATCCATGGTCTCAGCAGTTGCGCGGGCACATCAGCTTGCCCGCGCAGGTCTCAACTGTCGCCCCGTCCCTTCAGGATGTCCACAGGAGTCTCACTAGCTACTATTTTTCCCGTGCCCAGCATTGGCATGGGCAGGGGTTTGATTCAGTTCTTCTTTTTTTTTGAGTTTTTGTTGTTTCTTTTTTTCCCTTTTTGTTTTCTCATGAAAATCCCAAAAAAAAAAAAAAAAATTCAAATTGTGTTTCTTTTCTGCTCTATGTGTGTTATCAACTGTACATAGTCTATAGGGACCCATGGCCCATAAAAGGAGGGGCTCTCCCCTACCTTTTTCTGAATCATCCAGGGGAGTGTGTGCATATGCCCCCCCGTCATCATTGAAATCTGATCCTCATCCTCATCCTGGGTATATTTATGATTTCCCCCTGATCCATTGATCCTTAGTCTTTGCCCCTCTTTGGCCTGATCCTTATCACAAACCAATAGCCTTGCCAGTTGAAGAGAATTCTTTCTGTTGGAATTCTTGAGTGTGTTATACCACTCCTTGATCCCTTTCTCTGACCATACTGGTCTTGATCCTTCCTTGATCATCTTTCTGGAGCAAATCACGATTGATTGAAGAGATCTTATTCAGCATAAGATCTGGAGTTTTATACCTCCCTTATTTTTTTGGAGTTGCATTCTGCCAGCCTACTCTTGAGTTCCTTGAGAAGTGTTGAGGTCATCCTTGCTTCAAATCAGTTACTGTTTGCTTTTTAGTGCTTCTTAAACATAATGCTTTGTCTTGTACAGCCACCCTTACTTATCTGGTACCCTTCAAGCGCTTCATTGCCAAGAGTTGGGCAGGTTCATTAGGAACCTGGAGGTTGGTTGGGTTTGAGTTGATCATCCCCAATCTTCTGCTGAGGACCAGAGCTATCAGCTTGTGGGCTTTGGTTACATACAACAGCTTTGTTCTTTGAACTTTAAACAAACTTTAGCTTCTTTTGTAAAAGTTTTTCCCACATAATGTTGACTCAGATAGTGCTGTTCTATTGCTACCAAACTACTATCATCTTTATACTTTACTACTTTATTCCTTATTTACCAGGTTCTGGACCTTTGTCATGTTTACATTTAAATATTTTTGTAACACTCAGGAGTGAAGCCTCAACAGCACCTTTCCCCTCTACAGAACTTCCACGGCCTAGCACCGTTTGGAGTCTTAAATTTGGTCCCCCAGGCAGTGATCAAACCAGCAATCTTGGGATTTACAGTCCCAACTTGAAGAATCAAACTCTGAAATCCAATCCAATCCTTTTCTTCTTTTTCTTTTTTTTCTGTCATCATCCAGATCTGATCCATGGAGGCAACTTTTTGCAGAAGTAAGTATTCCCAATTGTGCACCATCTGGGCAGGATTCTTGTTGTTTTTGTGAAACTCTACCCTTGCCACGCTTGTGAGCCACCTTGGAACTCTGCCTTTGGATCCCCTTAGGAACTCTGTCTTCAAAATGGAATCTGTTCCCTCCACCACTTTTTGGGCCAAGATGGTCAAGATCAAACCCCAGAACAAGAACCTAGGCTTCAATGGAACAAACATGGAACAATTTTTGGACTCCTATGAAATGGCTGCTGAAGTGGATGGTGCAAGTGAACATGATATGGCCTATCAGTTAAAATTGTTTATCTCCTCTGATGAAGTTATGGAAGTGATCAAATTGTTCAATGGATTCAAAACTCATAACTGGAGGCTCTTAAAGGAGGCTATTTTGGCTTATTGGGGGAAAATAGATGTGGCTAGGTTTACCTTACAGGACTTGGATACTCTGGTTTCTAAATGGATCTCCAATGTTGGTGTCTCTTCAGCCTCTGATGATCAGTATTTCAGAAAATCTTGGTATCCTATTCAGTCTTATCTTATCAGGAACAATCACATTGACACTGTGGACCAAATTTGAGTTTGATTTTTCCAATATTTTTTTTCAGGAGTGCAGGAAAGGATTAGGGATTAATTGGTCACGTCTGGATCCATGATCACTACTAGGGATAATCAATTCAAACTCCCTGTCTTTCTGGTCCTTAGGAATGTAGTGAACAAAGTCATGAAAGGTCAAACTGCTTTAAATTTTGGTAATCCCAGGATCACTGAACCAGTCCATGCTCCTTCCGTACATGAATCCAACAAAATCATGAACAAGATGGAAGCAAATAGCAGACCTAAATCAATCCCTCAGGCCAATATGATACTGCTACCATAGATGAGATAACTAAGCTACTGCAGGCCTTTGAGAATTAAATAGATCAGAAAATATCCTCTTTACCTACCCCTAAAACTGCTAATTCTGTTGCTAAATCCACCTTAGTCTGCTATTACTGTCATAGAGAAGGCCACGGTACTGGTAGATGTCCTGAACTCCAGAAGGACAAGGAGGAGAAATTAGTAGAGCAGAACGGAAATAATTTCTTTCTTCCTAATGGTGCTTTGATCCCTTTTGACTCATCTTGTCCAATCCCTCATGTGGTGGCTTCTTACCAACAACCAACTCCCAAGAAGGCATCTCTGGTCTCCTTGGATTTTTGATCATCCTGTGGCACTCTTCAACCTTGGTATCCTCCAGGTATCACTTCTTCCAGCTTCTCTGGTGCTTATCAATCTGATCCAGCTAGGAAACGCCATGAGGAACCCAAACCTCACAAGTCTCGTCCTGTTCCATCTTCAATCCTTCAAAAACCTGTCAAACATTGATCTTTGCCTGAGCCTCCTTCCTCTGATGTGGAAGACATGGAAGTAGAAAGGGAACCACTCATTGAAAGGTTCCAGGAACACTCTGATTCTTGTCCTCCTCTTCAATCTGGTCAACCCCCTCAATCCTCTGATCCTCTTCCAGTACCCGCCTCACCTGATCTTGCTCCCTGCACCCAGCCAAAAGTTTGGTTTGAGAGGGGCATTTCCAAGGACTACCCTAATGCTGTGGAAGGATTATTAAAGAAAATTTCTGATCTCAAAATCCCTGATCTGTCTGTGGCTGAACTGCTGTATATCTCTCCATCTGTGGCTGAAGGCATGAAGAAATGGGTTTCTTTTTAACATGTGGAAATTGGTCCAGACAAATTGAAGGTCTCTTCTGGCACTTTGATGGAGGACTCTGGTGGAACAGATCCCCCTTCAGATGCCAATCTGTATTCCTACCCTCTTGGATTTCTTCCCTGCTATCTTGGTGAATCAGCTAAAACACGTTTCTCTTCTTGTGGATTTGGGTTCTCAGCTCAACTTAATCTCAGATGCTATGGCCTGCAAACTCAAGCTTAGCCCAAGGGTCAGTTTTAATTCTGCGGTTTATGATATAGGGAATCAGTCATTTGAACTGGTTGGTATTGCTGAGGATGTTCCTGTTTGAATTGGTCAAAATATTGTTGAAACTTGTCACTTCTGGATCACTCATTTGGAAGGTCCTATGATCTTGGGCTGACCGTCCTTAATGGATTTTGGTGCTACCCTGATTTTTTTCTGATAAAGTAAGGGAGAGAATCCTTCTCCCTGATTCTGATGGCAGACAAATTGAAGTTCCTCTTTGTTCCTTTGATTCTGGTTGTTGAGAACAAGATTTTCCTGGTTGTTCTCCCAAAACAGTTCTAAAGGGAAAGCAGAAGGACAACTCTCATTCCTCTCAGCCTCATTTTTTATTGGATTAGTTGATCCTACTGATAGTTGTAGTTCCCCTCAGCCTCAGAATTCAACTTATGGATCAACTTCAACCTCAGAGGCAAATTTTTTGTTTTCCTCATCATCTCTTCCTCATCCAAATAAGATCAAAATTCAAAAACATAAAAAATCCGAAAATTCCAAACATATATTTTCTCTCTCTGGGTCTTTTGTATCTTCTTTTCCTTTTTCCCTTCATCCTGATCAATTATCCTCTACTCCAGTAAAAAAAAAAATTCAAATTGTGTCTCTTTTCTGCTGTATGTGTGTTATCACCTGTACATAGTCTATAGGGACCCATGGCCCATAAAAGGAGGGGCTCTCCCCTACCTTTTTCTGAATAATCCAGGGAGTGTGTGCATATGTCCCCCCCTCATCATTGAAATCTGATCCTCATCATCATCCTGGGTATATCTATGATTGCCCCCTGATCCATTGATCCTTAGTCTTTTCCCCTCTGTGGCCTGATCTTTATCACCAACCAATATCCTTTCCGGTTGAAGAGAATTCTGTCTGTTAGAATTCTTGAGTGTTTTATACCACTCCTTGATCCCTTTCTCTGACCATACTGGTCTTGATCCTTCCTTGATCATCTTTCTGGAGCAAATCACGATTTATTGAAGAGATCTTATTCAGCATAAGATCTGGAGTTTTATACCTCCCTTATTTTTTTGGAGTTGCATTCTGCCAGCCTACTCTTGAGTTCCTTGAGAAGTGTTGAGGTTATCCTTGCTTCAAATCAGTTACTGTTTGCTTTTTAGTGCTTCTTAAACATAGTGCTTTGTCTTGTACAGCCACCCTCAGTTATCCTGTACCCTTCAGGCGCTTGATTTCCAAGAGTTGGGCAGGTTCATTGAGAACCTGGAGGTTGGTTGGGTTTAAAGACTGATAATCTGAAGCTGAAGAGACACCGCCCTTGGAGATCCATTGAGAAACCAGGGCATCCAAGTCTTGCAAAGTAAATCTGGCTACATCTATTTTTCCCCAATAGGCCAACATAGCCTCCAGTTATGAGTTCCAAATCCATCGAAAAATTTGATAACCTCCATAACTTTGTCAGAAGAGATAAAAAATTGTAACTGATAAGCCATATCATGTTCACAGGCACCATCCACTTCAGCAGCCATCTCATAGGAGTCCAGGAATCGTTCAACATTGGTCCCATTTAAGCCTAAGTTTTTTTTCTGAGGTTTGATTTTGACCATCTTGGCCCAAAAAGATGAGGAGGATCCAGCAGATTCCATGTTGAAGGGTTCCTAAGAGATCCAAACAAGCAGAGTTCCAAGGTGGCTCACAAGTGTGGCAAGAGTAGAGTTTCACAAAAACAACAAGTATCTTGCACAGATGGTGCACAATTGGGAGGACTTACTTCTGGACCAAGTTGCCTCCACAGATCAGATCTGAAAAAAGAACAAACAAAAAAAAAAAGAAAAAAAAAAAAAGAAAAAAAAAAGAAAAAAAAAAGAAAAAAAAAAGAAAAGAACAAAATTGGATAGGATTTCAGAGTTGATTCTTCAACTTGGGACTGTAAATCCCAAGGTTGCTGGTTCAATCATGGCCCAGGGAACCAAATGTAAGACTCCAAAAGGTGCTAGGCCGTGGCAGTTCTGTGGAGGGGAAAGGTGCTGTTTAGGCTGCCCTCCTGAGTGTTACAAAAATATTTAGATGTAACCAAGATCAAGGTCCAGAACCTGCTAAATGAAGAATCAAGCAGTAGAGGGTAAAGATGATAATAGTTTGGTAGCAATGGAACAGCACTATCTGAGACAAGATTATGCAGGGAAAAACTTGAACAAAAGAAGTTAAAGTCTGCTTAGAGTTCAAAGAACAAAAGCTGTTGTATGTAACCAATGCCCACAAGCTAATAACTCTGGCCGTCAGTAGAAGCTTGGGGGTGATCAACTCAAACCCAACCAACCTCCAGGTTCTCAATGAACCGGCCCAACTCTCTGCAATCAAGCGCTTGAAGGGTACCAAGTAACTGAGGGTGGCTGTACAAGACAAAGCATAATGTTTAAGAAGGTCTAAAAGCAACAGTAACTGATTTGAATCAAGGATAACCTCAACACTTCTCAAGGGACTCAAGATTAGGCTGGAAGAATGCAACTCCAAAGAAGGTAAAGGGAGGTATAACGCTCAAGATCTTAAGCTTAATAAGACCTCTTTGTTGAACGTTGAGATTGGATTATCAAGAACTAAGAACTAACAAGGCTGAACAACGTAGGATAGGTAAGAACATGAGAAGAAACAAGATAGATAAAGGGAAAGAGATCCTACAGGTCTGATTGATCACAAGAGTTGAGTTAAGTAGCATGGATGAGGAGACGTCTTTGCGATAAGTAGGATGAGTCGGGCAAAAGCTGATGTTTGAGGAACTGAGGGTTAGTTGACTCAAATGATCTTCTGAGAAGTTCGAGATCTTACCAGGCAGAGATTGGAAGCAGTTCAGTCTTGACGTGGATAGATGTATCGGTTGTTGATGGCGGAAATTTGAATAAAGAATAGAAGGAATGGAACAAAAATGGAGAATAGAAGAAAGAATGAAATAAATGATATGGAAATAGAAAATAAGGGAATTAGGAAATAGAGATTGGTTTTATTTGATCTTGATGAGCTTTGGCGTCGATTTGGTTGGTAGAGGATCCGGAAGAAGGTCATTCAGTGCCAGACCGATGAGGAAGAGGGGAGGCGCGGAAGAGGTAAGTCGGGGGACCATTGGGGTTGCGCGGAGCTTTGAGTGGGTGCTCTCTAGAGCAGATAGAGAAGTGTTGCGGAAGTTTTTCATGTCTTAACTTTCTTCAATCAATTGTGATTGGCTCCAGAAAGATGAAGAACCAGCATGGTCAGAGCAAGGGATCAAGGAGTGGTATAACTCACCCAAAAATTCCAACAGACAGAATTTTCTTCAACCAGCAAGGCTATTGGTTGGTGATAAGAATCAGGCCACAGAGGGGCAAAGACTCAGGGTCAAAAATGGATCAGGGGGAAATCAGAGATATACCCAGGATAAGGATCAGGATCTAATTTCACGATAACAGGGGGGACACAAGCACAAACTCCCATGGATGATGAACAAAAGGCTGGGGAGAGCCCCTCCTTTTATGGGCCATGGGTCCCTGTAAACTATTTACAAGAGATACTACAAATAGAGCGGATTTTTTTTTTTTTGTTGAGGATGAATGAAATAATAAAAGGAAATAAATGAGCAGGGATGAAAACAAACACAAGCCCGTGCCAACGGTGGGCACAGGCAGGTGAGGGTGAGGTGACAGGCTGCGCAGACAGGCTGACGCCCCTTGGCAACCGCTGGCCCGGGGATGACCGCGCGGTCAGAATCCTTGAGGGGCGCGGGACACATCACCAACCCGCGCAGGAGACAGAAGACTTGTGCCGGAAACTGGTGAGCGATGAGAGCGCGGATTGGATGAGGGGTGATGATGATTGACCGGCTGATGATTGATTGGAGAGCAGCAATGGAAATTGAGAGATGGTGACAATAGGAGCAGATCGAGCGGTGGAGCAGATTGCCGCAATCCAGCCTGGCAATGAGCTGCTCCGGTTGAGGGGCGGAGGGAGACTGGAAGAGTCAAGGGAGGAAGACTCAATGGGTGTGGTGGAGATGGAGCTGGGCGAGATGGTAGAGCAGGATTGACTGGGGCAGTCCTGCCGCTGGAGCTGGGGGGCAGTCAACCATTGCCACGGCTGGGGGGAATTGAGTCTGGCGGTCAATCAATGGTTGAGGAAGATGGATCTAATAGGCTTGTTGGAAAGCGGATTGTCCAAAGCCGTAGCCGGTTCAGAGATCCGTAAATGTGATAGTGAAGCGCTCGAGAGACTTGGGCCAAGCTGGAAAGGTTGATTGGATTGGATTTGAGGAGGATCCGGTCAAGAATCTATCCGGTTGGGCGCAGAGGGAGGCAAGCCCTGCGGTTGGCCAGGGTTTCCAGGATGGGGCACCACAACGGAGGCAAGGAGGCTCAGCACTGGACATTCAACTTGGAGCGGCTCAGCTGTGGTTGGAATTCTGCAGCACAATAGGCTCAGAGAAGCGCGTTGGCAGACTCTCTATTGCGGAGTGCATTAGCTAAGGGCTCAGCATTGGCGCAGTGCGCTCTTTTTTCAGGCACAATGACAAGAATGGGCTGGAGTTTTTGTCTTTTGCAGACATTTTGTGGTCAAACATAACTTTCCCTCTGCAGCTGCGGGTTTACTCATGCAGAAGAAAGTGATCAAACCTAAGTAGTGCAGATTAGGTCAATTATGGGATATGCACTGAGGTTGTGGAGATGTGGGGCAATGAACGCTAAATTTGAGGAGGCAGCATGCAGATTTTTGGAAATTTGTAGTTATGCCACATGCGGGATTGGGAGTGATCTGCTAGGGAATATTGAAAAGGATCTGTTGTTAGTTATGCATTGGCGCGACTCAATTGTTAAGGGGAATTGGAAACAGGATCATTGAATCTACTGCAGATCATCGGATCTGGTAAGGATTGGACTATTAGTAAGGAGGATCAGTGCAGAACACAGGGAGGTGGTGGGAAAAGGACTCTTTCATTAGCAGTTTACATTGCTTTGTTATTTGTTGTATATATAAGGAGGAAATCATTTGGGGAGGAAATCAGGAGGGGAGGATTATCACATCATCATTATTGGATATTATCATGGAAAATTATTGTTAGATTATTTTCTCCTGTTACTTTTGAGTGTAATTACCAGAGAGAGTTCTTGGAGGTAATATTTAGGGAAATAGTTCAAGTGCAGAGCTTTTTGGGGAGTCTGTCTTGTTTATTTACTATTATTTCATTCCAAGCTAGCTTTATTGGTTTCCAGCTTGGGTGCAGAAGTAGAGTTAGATTAGGAATTGTGGAGGTACAGAAGTGTGGTTCAAGGGCTAGTGGGCTTTCTGGAACTTTGAGTGAGATTTTTGCAGTGAATATTAAATTTTTGCGGAGAACTTTACCCCAAAAAAACAATCTCTTTCCACAGCTTCAAGTGCGCTTGGCATGGTGCCTGCTGCTCTGGCACTCTGGGGTCAGCATCTGGTGAGCTAGGGGTGGTAACTGAGAATTGACTGTGTTGAATGTGTAGAGAAAGAAGAAGGATATTCAAAAACAATCAATCAACATAATCAATAAATCGCTCCTCACTCACTTTCAGACAAACCTTGGCCACCGGAAGAATTGAAAAATGACTCTGCCTGCAAACAAGAAAAGAAAATCCAAAGAAAAACCTTCAAAAACTCTGGACCTGGATTTTCACAACAAGCCAGTAAGATTCTAAACAAACAAACCATTGCTTTCTCCATCCATTCCAGCAAGCAATCTGAAGTCAGACCTTTCCCACTCATCAAGACCCTATCAGAAAAAGTCATACAATAAAATCCCATCTTTCTTTGTGCCTTTACATGAAGAATCAATTTCCTCTGCTCACTGTGTCTCTAGAATGCTTCCTAACCTTTTCAACTCTTGTATCCTTGGCCTCCCTTAGCCAAAGTTGTTGGTTTTAGAATCAGAGTAATAAAGGCAATAAAAACAGGATCCTCAGAGCATAATTTAATCAGAATGAAAATTCAAAGAGCTCCACTGCAGAAAGGATCATCAACAGCTCAAGCACTGCTTTAAGGAGGAATTCTTGTCAGTCCCAACCAAAAAAGCATCAGCCACTCTTAAAAACCAACAACAAACATGTCCAAGGAGCTCACTCAACCCATCATCAAGACTTCCATTTAGAGCATTCCTTGTCTCAACATGGATAATTTCTCCCTTTGGAAGGACATAATTGACAAATTTCCTTAGATACAAGGACTCAAGGGTGTATCAAACTCACCAGGACAGAAATTATCTGTGTTCAAAAACCTCAGCATACAAACCATTCTGATTCCTAAGCTTTTTCCTGGCATCTACGCCAACATTATCAACCACAAAAACAAGGAAGAAGCCAAGGCTTTATGGAATTTCATCCCAAAATTCTTTGCCTTGTCCAAATCCTCAAACCAAGCCCAAGTCCACAATTAAGTACTTAGAATCTCCTTCAACCAAATTAATGTCTCTAAGTTCATCACCCAAATCAAGAAGAGCATAAATAATTGTCACAATTTAGGAATAGTGATCCCCAAAGCCATCCTTGGATACACTATTTCAGACAAACTGCCAGCCAGCCTGGACTATATTATCCAACAGATAACCCACTCAGATAGACTCATCACCACCAATCTGGTACTCAATCATTTGAGAATATTTTCTCACAATAAAACCTCCATGAGCACGGTGAAGTTAGAAAACACCTAATTAAACACCACCAGTTCAACCATAATATGCTTCAAGAAAGGGAAGCATAATCCTCTAGCACAAAACTCCCCCTCCAAATTCTGGACTTTCCACCCCAAACTAAAACCAAAAAGATTAACCACTGGTCAAACCCACGTAACTTTCAGCTGCCTCCATCACTCTCATTCAACACTAGACCAATTCCTGATTCTTGATTCTGGTTCTACATCTCACATGATCTCAGACTCCAGAATCTTCAAATCCTTTTCTTCAAAAAAAACTGGGACCTTTCAAAACCTGATCCAGAACTCATCTCCTAGACATCAAAGCATCTGCAACAATCTGCCTTCAGAATGAAAATGGGCCTGATCTGTGGTTGAAAATTTTTGTCTATGTTTCTGATCTATCTGCAAATCTCCTATCTGTTTACTTTCTGTTACTAGAATGCTGTGAAGTCAAATTTGAAATCAATGACTTTTCTGTGCTCAAAGAAGTAAAAGTGGCTGTCAAAGGTAACTACCAGAATAATCTACCTGTCATACCTGTGAGGAAATCCAAATGGCAGTCCTTCCTCTCAAGTGGAGAGCTTCTAAAAAAGTCACTGGGACATGTCAGCTACCATAGCATTAGTAAAAAAACTGGATATACCTGTTAAACCAGGCAAAGTATGTGAATCCTTGGATTTTGGAAAGATAACAAAGGTGTCATTCAAAAGCACACATATCCCATCTTCCAGACCTTTTGAAGAACTCCATCTTGAAATTTTAGGACCCATCACACCAGCCTCAATAAAATACCACAGGTACCTTTTGACTGTGGTTGACCGTCACTTTATGTATTGCTCAGGATCCTTCTCAAATCTAAATACAAAACCTTTAATTTACTCTCTCACATTATAGAACTGGAAGCAAAAACGTTTTGGATGCTACCCCATCATATTTCAATCGGAAAGAGGCAGGGAATTCCAAAGTTAGAAATTCAAAGAGTATTGAAAGAATAATTTTATAAAAAAAACCTACTCCAAACCCTACATTCCTCAACCCAATGAAGTGGCCAAGAGGCACAACATATACATACTTTAATCACTCAGAACCATCTTCTATTGCTCTTGTCTCAACAAAAATTGTTGGGATTTTTTTCTCAAAGCCATTACTCTCACACTCAACCAAATAACCTCTCACAAATCCACCAATCCCCCTAATTCATGTTAAGAATGAATTGATTATGAATTAATTTTCATCTAATATATTTCTTGTGTTTCCTTTTGATAGAAGGAGGCAATAAGTTTGGAATTCATTGAAACTGAAACTGAGACCTAAAGTAGTTTGACACAGCAGTGAGACAACATAGGCGAGAAAGGAAAGAAACAGCAGAGCACATCAAACCAACAAGACTGCTCTGGGTCAAGTGCAAGAGGCAATGTTCTGGAAGGTGAAGTTTGTCATGGGCTGTTGGTGAGGCTGAGGTCAAGGATTGGTTGATAGATGGGATTTAGGCAGTGGTCAAGGCTGATCAGCAAGAGGGATTGGGTGAGTTCAGTTGGTTGGAATATCACCAGGCAGATGAACAGAGGTTTGGGATGAGAGGGTGAGAAGGATTTGGTCCTCAGGCAGGCTTGTTGATTGGAAGGCAATTGATTTTTGCGTCAAGGTTGAGCTTGAGATGTGTATTTGAGTGGATGAGAAGGAAATGAGATGAGGAAAATAGTGAGATGAACGGAAACAAGAGAGATGAGAAAAATAATAAAAGGAAGGAAAGGATCATGAGAGAGACAACAAAGGAGAATAGAAAATACAAGGTGAGACATTGTCAGTTCATATTAAGAGGAGAGGGAGTGGGTCAAGCCCCCCCCTGCGCTTCTCTGCTCTGTCTTACGCAGCTTCCCGCATTGTGCAGAGGTGTTCTGCATTGCACTGTGGTTTCCCCTCTGTGAGAAATTCCAACATGCCGCATGCCTGGTGAGATGAAGCAATGAGAGGTCAAGAGTGAGAGCCAGAAGTAGTTGAGACAGCGTTAACAGCAGAGATTCAAGAAGATAGATTGGAGTAGTCGCAGACTAGTCAGACCAGAACTCTTGGTGAGGGCTTTGGAAGGAATTTCCTCAGATTTGATGAGCTTGACCTCAAGATTACTGTAATTGAGCTCCTCTCTCATTCCTTTTGTCTTGAGGTCAAGGTATTTGAGCCAAATCTTTTTAACTTGTTGTTGAGGCCACTGTTGTTGGTCAATATTTCAATTTTGCTGGAGCCTATGGAAGAAATTTTGCAAGCCAGCGCCCTAATCCATTTAGCCTTGTGAAAGGCATCTACCAGCGCGTTGAGTTTGGCCTTAGTAGAGGAGTAAGTGATATTCTTTTGTTTGCGGCTGTTCCAAGACACAATACACCCACGGAAAGCGCACAAGTAACCCTTCTGAGAGCGTCTGGTTTTGGGATTGTCAGCCCAGGAGGCATCCAAGTAGGCAGTGGCAATTGAATTGGGGTCATTTATCTGGAGGAGCAGTTTGAGGTTGGAGGTCCCCTTGAGATACTTCCAGACCTTCTTGAGCTCATTCCAGTGTGGTAGACCGGGCTTGACTTTGAATCTGGCAAGACACAAAACGGCAAAACTGATTTTGGGCTGAGTGTAGCAAGCTATGTGGTTTAACAGACCAGTGGCTAATTGATAGTTGATGTTGAGGGACTTAAATTGGTTTAATTCTTTTTCAGAGGACGGTTTGAGCTACAGATTCTGGGTGAGAGGACTTGTAATGGTGCAAGCGTCCCCCAACCCAAGCTCTTTGAGGCCCCACTTGATGTGGTTGGGTTGGCCGAGCAGAATGTGATCAGTATTAACTTCTATTTTCATTCCCAGGACATTTTTGGGATCCTTTGAGGTGGAACCAGAGAATCTGGAAAGGAAATTCTTTTCAAATTCCTGAGCGTCTCTGACAAGAATTAAGTCATTGACGTGAAAGACAAGTTGTGATTTTCCATTGTTGGATAGATAGAGACAGGGATCACACGCCAACTTGATGAAGCCAACCTCCTTGATCCAATTTTTCAGGGTCTAATACCAGTTCTTTGGGGCCTTTTTAAGACCTTAGAGGGACTTCTTGAGTTTGAGGAAGCAAGAAGACCATTTTGAGCCTGTTGGGGTTTTGATGAAGACCTCCTTGTCAATGGGCGAGTGGAGAAACAAACTTTTAATGTCAAAATTTTGTATCTTCTGTTTTGATTCCAAGGCATAAAGTAGAAGTAGTCTGATTGTTGATGGCTTGCCTGTAGGCGCGAATTTTTTGAAATAGTCTAGGCCCTTGATTTGACTGAATCCCTGGATGCACAGTTGGGCCTTATATCTGAAGGGGTCCCCATGGCAATTTTTCTTGATTCTGAAGGTCCAAGTGGTCTTGGGAACGTTGTGTGGCCTTGGACCATGGTACTCTTCCCTGAATTTGAGGTCCTTAATTGACTCAAGCTCTTGATTGATGGCTTCCATCCATTGCAGGTGATCTTTGCAGGAGAGGGTGTTTTCATATGAATTTGGCTTGTAGTAATGGTAGAATCCGTACCGTTGAGGCGGCTTGATTGTGGAGCTGTCCCGCAGGGTCCTGCTTGCTGGACCAACATTCTGGCCTTTGTCACAATCTGTAGTCTGGTTGGGGACAGGTTGTGTTGCCGTGGTTGTGCTAGACAAGGGTGGAGGTGCACTTGGACCAGTTTCCTCAGCTGAAGAATTGGATTATGAATTTTTGTCTCTGTTTGAGCTGTTGGAGGCGTCTGATTCAGAAGATTTGCTTTGATAGTTGGTCCAGGGAGTTTTGGTAGTGGCAAAAAAGTTTTTTTGAGTGTTTCAATCAAGGTGCGCATTGCACGCAGTGTCTGAGGAAGATATTTTGTCATCAATGGTGAAGGAGGGCTTGTGCGGTTGAGGCATCTGGAGGAATTTAATGTGTTTTGAGGAGATGATTGGGCCGCTTTTAGTCAGAAGATGATAAGAGTGGAAAAGAGGGTTAAAGCCTACAAGGGTGCCCTCCTTGCCTTTTGACTTGAATTTCATTCCTCTCTCTCGCCTGTTGAGGATGAAGATGCAGGGGGTCACAAGGTGGCAAAGATATGCAGAGGGTAACTGGCAATTTTGCATTTTGTTCCAGGGATTTTTGGAGTAATTGTTGGCAGCTATGTGGTTCAGCATCAGGCAGAATCCTTTAACAATCTTGTGCCAGGTCAACATGGGCAGCCTACTATTGTTCAGCGTAGCTCTGGCGGACTCAATGATGGTTTGGTTTGCGTGCTCAGCTCATCCGTTGTGTTCCCAATGATGAGGTTCTGAAATGATCTGGGAAATGTGACGTTCTTTGAGATATGAGGTAAACTTAGAGTTGAAAAATTTGGTGCCACCTTCCAAGAAGACTTCCAGGGGGTATTAGCCTCTTTTTTGATTTTATTTTTCTAGGATTTCAATCAGATTTTTGGCTTTTTCATCCTTGGAGGTTAGGGGGAAGGTGGCCAAGTATCCACTGGCATTTTTCCACAAGGGTGAGGATATACTGGTGGCCAAGTATTTAAAGTGGTTGAATGGGGCCCATAAAATCAAGGTGGATTTTTTTGAGAGCCTTTTGGGATCTTGTGGATGAATTGCTGAAGGCTGATTTGGTGATCTTGCTCATGGCAAAGTACAAACACTGGAATTTTTCCTTGAAATCCCCAGGGATATGTTGTATGAGCAGTGACAATCTAGAGAGTAACACGTGGCCAAACTTCCAATGGATTTCTAGAAGCTCTTCTCTTGGCAATACCATGAGGGTGGAGAGGTGGGAGCCTAGTATTTGATTGGGCTTGTGAGGTGGTGTTGGAAGGGTGTAGAGTTTGTGAGTTATGGTCCCGTGGGAGATGGTGAATCAATCATTCGGTGAGAGGAGGGAGCAACCCTTTGCTTTGGGTGCACCAGAGTTGATTAGGTTGATGGTGACATCAGGAACATAGAAGGCATCCTTCAGTTTGAGAGAGAGATCTTTCCAGTGTAGCATGGCGACTCCTTTCCCTTTGATTGGTAGACTGGAACCTTCTTTTTGGGTCTTGATGGATTCACCGGTGTAGGGTTCCATTTCAATGAAGAAGCGACTGTCTTTGATCATGTAGAAAGATGCACTTCTGTCAAGGAGGAATTGTTGGTCAGAATTCCCTTGTTCTACCCATTGATGGAGTAAGGCCAGATAGTAATCTGAGGGAGGTAAGTTTGGTTGTTCTTTGGTTTGACCCTTTCTGGCTTTCCACTTGGCTTGGTTGTTTCTTCATCACTCAGGAGCAACTTCAGGGTGAAGATTCCAACAGTCTTGGGCAGAGTTATTTTTTTCTTGACTAGGGTGGTGAAAGCCTTCTATGCATTGCTTGGGATCAGATGACTTACGTGACTCTAGTTGGTCCATTTCCCACTGTAGAGAGCAAAGTCTCCCTTTGATTTAGCGGATGACACAGAGGACTGGGAAACATATTTGTTGTTGAGCTGAGTGAGCTGATTGAGAACAAATTGATCCAAGAGATTCTTGTCCAAGTGCATTATCTGCTTTTTAAAGTTGTCCATTAAGGGTGGTAGCTTGAACAGAAGGAGATAGTCCATGATTTCCTTGGGAAGTTTGATGCCCACTTTGCCCATGTTCTTGAGACTAACTTTGATGGAGGTGATGAAGTTGGTAATGCTGTCGGGACTGAAGGGGAGATAGAGAAATCTGTTGAAGACTTGTGCTCTGTTTGATTCTTGAGATGAGGCAAACTTTTCAATGATGGCTTTCCAGAGTAGTTTGGCCAAGTTCCAGTTCTCAGGAGTTACAATGTTGTCATTGGTGGATGAGTTGAGCTTGGAGATGAGCAAAAGTTTGAGTTTGTCATTGATGGAGGCTTCAAGTGTGGAGTTGTCATTGTTGATAGTCAGAGCACAGCCTCTGAAGTTGAGTATGGTGTCCATCTTGTCCTTCCAGATTTGGTAATTCTTGTTGCCAAGGAGAGGGATAGTCTTGAGGGCAGTCTTGAGCATAGTTTGACAAAAGATATCCATTGTGCCCAATTAGGAAGATCCTCAGTTTCAGTTGGTGGGAGTGAGCTTTCTTTGGATTTTAACTGTGATGGAAGGAGGAAATAAGGTTGGAATGCATTGAAACTGAAACTGTGACCTAAAGGAGTTTGACACAGCAGTGAGACAACATAGGTGAGAAGGGAAAGAAACAGCAGAGCAAATAAAACAAACAAGACTGCTCTGGGTCATGTGCAAGAGGCAATGTTCTGGAAGGTGAAGTTTGTCATGGGCTGTTGGTGAGGCTGAGGTCAAGGATTGGTTGATAGATGGGCTCTAGGAAGTGGTAAAAGCTGATCAGCAAGAGGGATTGGGTGAGTTCAGTTGGTTGGAATCTCACCAGGCAGATGACCAGAGGTTTGGAATGGGAGGGTGAGAAGGATTTGGTCCCCAGGCAGACTTGTTGATTGGACGGCAATTGAGTTTTGAGTCAAGGTTGAGTTTGAGATGTTTAGTTGAGTGGTTGAGAAGGAAATGAGATGAGGAAAATAGTGAGATTAATGGAAACAATAGAGAGGAGAAAAATAATAAAAGGAAGGAAACAATCATGAGAGGGAAAACCACGGAGAATAGAAAATACAAGGTGAGATGTTTTCAGGTAATATTAAGAGGAGAGGGAGTGAGTCAAGCCCCCCCCGCGCTTCTCCGGTCTGTCTTAGGCAGCTTCCTGCATTTTGCAGAGGTTTTCCGCGTTGCACTGTGGTTTCCCCTCTTTGAGAAATTCCAACACCTTTCACTTCTCTTTTTCTGTCTCAATCTCAGTAGCCATGCAAACTGAGATGAATGCCCATGAAATTTCTCTTTTCACCTGGGGAGCTTCTTTCCCCCCCTGGAGTCTCTACGCATCAATTCTCCTGGGTAACTTGCAGGGATTGGGCCCCTCCTCTTGGAGGAGAACCTCTTAGTTCTTCCTTTCTTGTCCCATTTTTTTTTCTTTCTTTTCTTTTCTCCAATACTTTTCCTTCAATCATCCCAACTCAACATGTCACTCCAGCCGGCTCAACTGCTCCAATCACTCTTGTCTAATCAACTCTCACCATCTATGGATCAATGCCTGGTAAGAACCTGGTCCTCAAGATTTTCCAGACTAAAAACTTCTGACAATGTAGTCCTGATGCATGCAGTCATCTGTCTAAATCTCATTGCCTCAACCACCCTTGTGCCATCACATCTATCCTTTCTTTACCAAATAAAGTCTAAACTGTTTGTTTCTTTGTTTTCCTTCTTCTTGTGCGTCCTTTCTTTGTTCTCTCAACTCTCTAACTCTTTTCTGCAGTCTGCTGGTTTTTATTTCAAATAAATCTCACAATAATCTCATCAAGGTTAAAAGCCAAAAGACAACTCTACATAATCAAAAATGAACAAACCAGCAGGAGCAAGGGACTATTTCCACCGGTTTGCGCTCAAGGCCTCTTTCAATGCTATTCCCTCTCTCAAAAAGGAAAAATACTCAATCTGGAGAGAAATGATGATGATGCTATTAAAACCTAAGGACATAAAAGATATCATAACCAGAAACTTGGGTCAACTACCTGTAAAGCAAGACCAAGAAATCCAAGCCATCATCTTATTTAAACTGAATAGCATGACTCATGCCAATGTGTTCCATGCCACAAACATAAGGTCATCCACACTACTCTGGGCAGAGATCACCTGCAGATTTGCCTCATCCAAAACCGCGAATAGATCCAGGGTCTTCAATCAACTTCTCCACGCTCCATTCAACAAAAACCCAATTGAGGTATTCATAACCAACATTTGAAAAGCTCTCACTTGCATGGCCAATGTTGGAATATAACCACCAGAGGACATATTGGCATACCTGATATTTCATTTTTCCACCCATTCTAGAGAATCTGAAACAACAAATCATGCATGTAGAAAATTCAATGACAGTAGCTGTTTTATTTAACCACTTAGCCCAATGAAATAACAAGTGCAATGCACAACTCAAAAGAGGAAAATCCACTCCCAATGACTCACTAGTATTATAATTATGGCCAGAAATCAGCTTAGGAAAATGAGCAGTATTTAAAGCAAAAGAAATTCTAGACACTGGGTGTCAATATTGGCTAATGGGGCTTCTCACAATGGGGCAATATGTTGGATGAATTTGATTGGGATGATAAATGAATCAATGGAAAACAGCAGGGAGAAGAGCTCCTTAAGTACAAAAGATTGGCCTCTTTTGAGCCCATGACACAAAAGGCCAAAAGGAAAATTTTCCGCTCCAAAAGAGCTCTACAGGCTCTACTAGCCTTGTTACTTGGTTGGGACTACATCAGCCTGCATGGCGTCAGTTCCTTAACCCTTACGACCAGCCTATTCTGGTCCATTCCAGTGTTTCCACCTTTATGGGGCTGAAGCAGCCCCTTGCTGTTCAATCCCCTTGGCTGGTTGTCCATTACAACAAGCCATGATGACCTCATTACGTTGTTTACAGGCTGGTTGCCTCATGCAGCCAGCCCCTGGCCCCTCAAATGGGCCAGGTGGGACCCAGGGTACACCTGGGTCCGGTCTCAGACTCACATGGGGGGGTGTGACCAGCGGACATGCTGTCCCCCCCCTCTTTCTCTCAAATCCCTGGTGGGGGCGGTCAAATCCCCTCACCAGGGGCCCTGGGGGTCGATACCCCCAGGGCGTTGTCAAGAAAGTTGGCCTGGGAGGTGATCAGTTCCCCCCAGGCCCATTGCTCCTCCCCCTTGGTAAATGGGGGGGGGGGGAGAGCGCCCCTGCTTGTTTGCTTCACACACTCAATGGTGGAGGGGTGATGAGTTCCCCCCCACCTGCCAGTTGCTACGCTTGCGGCCGGTGCCGCCACCTCCTTGGGCAAGGGGGTGGTCAGGTCTCCCCTGCCCTGACTGACTGCACTGTTGCGGCTGGTTGCTGGCTGGTTCAACCCAGCCTGCCCGCCCCCATCCCCCTTGCAATGGCAAGTGAGGGGAGGGGGAGCAAGCCAGGGCCCCAAGCCCTGGCTCCGCGGCGCTGGTTTCCGGGCGCAACCAGCCGGGCCTGCGTGGGATCCCTTGGCCGCGCGACAGCCCCGCGCGGGCTGTTGGGCCCCGTGTGGGCCGTACAAAGGAACACAGGCAGCCCCGAATGGGCCACGACGCAGGCAGCGGCCCCGAGTGGTGTAAGACTCCAAATGGTGCTAGGCCGTGGCAGTTCTGTGGAGGGGAAAGGTGCTGTTTAGGCTGCCCTCCTGAGTTTTACAAAAATATTTAGATGTAACCAAGATCAAGGTCCAGAACCTGGTAAATGAGGAATCAAGGAGTAGAGGATAAAGATGATAATATTTTGGTAGCGATGGAACAGCACTATCTGAGACAAGATTATGCAGGGAAAAACTTGAACAAAAGAAGTTAAAGTCTGCTTAGAGTTCAAAGAACAAAAGCTGTTGTATGTAAACAACGCCCACAAGCTAATAACTCTGGTTGTCAGCAGAAGATTGGGGATGATCAACTCAAAACCAACCAACCTCCAGGTTCTCAATGAACCTGCCCAAATCTCCGCAATCAAGCGCTTGAAGGGTACCAGATAACTGAGGGTGGCTGTACAAGACAAAGCACGATGTTTAAGAAGCTCTAAAAGCAAACAGTAACTGATTTGAAGCAAGGATAACCTCAACACTTCTCAATGAACTCAAGAGTAGGCTGGCAGAATGCAACTCCAAAGAAAATAAAGGGAGGTATAACACTCCAGGTCTTAAGCTTAATAAGACCTCTTCAATCAATTTTGATTGGCTCCAGAAAGATGATCAGGGGTCAGGACCAGTATGGTCAGGGAAAGGGATCAAGGAGTGGTATAAAACACTCAAAAATTCCAACAGACAGAATTTTCTTCAACCAGCAAGGCTATTGGTTGGTGATAAGAATCAGGCCACAGAGGGGCAAAGACTCAGGGTCAAAAATGGATCAGGGGGCAATCAGAGACATACCCAGGATAAGGATCAGGATCTAATTTCATGATAATGGGGGGGGGACATAAGCACACACTCCCATGGATGATGAACAAAAGGCTTGGGAGAGCCCCTCCTTTTATGGGCCATGGGTCCCTGTAAACTATTTACAAGAGATACTACAAATAGAGCGGATTTTTTTTTTTTTGTTGAGGATGAATGAAATAATAAAAGGAAATGAATGAGCAGGGATGAAAACAAACACCAGCCCGTGCCAACGGTGGGCACAGGCAGGTGAGGGTGAGGTTACAGGCTGCGCAGACAGGCTGAAGCCCCTTGGCAACGGCTGGCCCGGGGATGACCGTGCGGTCAGAATCCTTGAGAGGCGCGGGACACATCACCAACCCGCGCAGGCAACAGAAGACTTGCGCGGGAAACTGTTGAGCAATGAACGCGCGCATCAGATTATGGTTAGTGAGTAGATGGATTTGGAATCAATTGAATTGGAGTAGATGAGGATTTGCTGGGATGGGTTGAGATCCGAGAGCGGATGGCAGGGTGAACATCAGTTGTTTTCCCACAAAACTGGGTAATACATCCATGGGGCCATTCCTCCTTCTGGCTACTTTGCATTCCTCTTGCGTCAGTTCAAAACCGGGAGTGATTGGTTCCTCAGCTTTAGGGGGTGTGGCAGCTGATTGAATCTGAGATGGAGAGAAGCTTGTTGTTTAGTTGAAGGGCATGATGATGTTGTTTTGATGGATGGGGGGAGATTGATGGGTGTAGATGATCAGATTGGATAGATCAAGGTTGGGATTGATGGCATGGATGATCTTTTGAGCAATTGAATCCTTGCAAGGCACTCTGGCGGTGACACAGGCAACACATTGACCGTTCTTGAAGACACATTTGACGTTAATGGTTCAACATTGATTGCAACTCCTGGGGATTCAATAACAACATTTTTTGGGTTGTGGATGATGATGATGATGTTAAATTGGGGGTGCCAGTGATGGATGGCAGGGTGGAGGCAAGCCCGGCGGTCTTTTGGCCGCGCGCTTGGGAAAAAAAAAAGTTGTAAAGCTGAATAGCAGAGCGGCAGGGATTTGCACACAAGAGCGGGGATATAACCACCCAGAGATTGTCCTTGCCAACTGAGAGAATGAGAAGTTGGGAAGCTGGGAACCAAATGGAAGCCTATTCCAGATCAAAGATTTTTTTTTTTGATAATGATTCCTATGAATGATGATAAGGAAGATTCATAAAAAAATTAAAATCTCCACACTGGCAAGGGTGTCCAGGATGGGGAACCACATCTCTCCCCAACTTACAGACTTTCCCTAGTCTGAACCCAAGTTTGATGCCATAAAAAGAGAAAGTAAAGAAAGATGATTGAAACCAAGGAATGGCCATTTTGATCTTGAGAGTTATTGAAAAAGAATATGTCGATCCATCCAAAGGAAAATCCTAGAAGTGGCTGAGATAAAATGAAGAAGGCTTCCCAGGTGCTCACATGCGTGGCATGAAGTGGAGTTTCACAACAAAACGCAGCAGATGACCCTGGTGGTGCACAATTGGGAGGACTTACTTTTGGTACAAGTTGCCTCCACAAGAATGAAATTTCTTGACCTGATCAGCAGAGAACCTTCTGGCCATCTGAGTACCATCCAGTTCCTCCAAAACATATGATCCACCTCTAACCTGACGGACCACTTGGTAAGGACCATTCCAGCAGTTAGAGAAAAGCTTTCCCCACTGAGTTTCCAAGGAAAAATTATAAGCTAAGACTAGATCCCCAGGGTTCAAGGTATCCCTGATTTGCTTTGAATGCTTGTATTCCAAATACTGAACTGATTTTTCCCTAGACTCCATCATCTTCTGATAAGCTTCACTACGGACATCTTCACTCCTTTCCAGCTGCTTGGATCTGGCAACCAATAGATCAGTGGTGGAAGAAACCTTTTCCCAAGAAATACCTAAGAAAGATTCCATTTCCAGATCCAGAGGAAGGACAGCCATTTGACCAAAAATGATTTTGTAAGGTGAGTAGCCAGTGGTTTGTGTAGTTGAAATTTGATCAGAGAAGAGGACCAGGGGGAGGAATTTGCAACAATTCTTGCCACTTTCACCAGCCAGTTTGACAAGAGCAGCCTTCATAGGAGCATGGCCTCTTTCCATCATGCATTGGCCTTCAGGATAATAAGGAGTGGTCACCTTATCTTGACCAGGAAGTGATTGGATCATATCAGCCAGTTTACCACCAAACTCGGAGCCGCCATCAGTCAAATAAGATTGTGCCAAGCCATAACGCATTGTCCCAGTCTCAATAAGGAAAGCTGCTACTGATTCAGAGCTAAGGTTCTTAAAAAACTTTGCTTCAACCCATCCAGAAAAATCATCTCTAGCCACAATGAGGTACTTAGCTCCACCAGCCTTAATGTGAACCACATCCATAGCAATCCTCCCAAAGACAGTGGACTCACCAGTGGGGTAACAAATTCTGGCTGGGCGCCTAAGATCACGTTTCTGGCACACTTCACACCTCTTGCACCATTGAGAGACTGATTTCTTCAGAGATGGCCACCAAAATTGTTTGGATATTTGTTGATAATTTTTGGTTTCCCCACAATGGCCAAGGCCTTCATGGAGACTTTCCAGGATCAAATCTTGTTTAGAAGGGATAGTGACCACAATAAGGGCACAAGGATTCCCTCTTTTCATAAGCCTGGTGCCTTGAACAAAGAAGTTGGAGGAATTCCTCTTGATAGATTGAAAATCTTTAGCAGAGATATCAGGAGGCCTTTGGAGGGTGGAAAGGTACTGCTCTAATTTAAGCCAGAACCCTTGTTGGAAGCCAGAATAATCTTGGGAGGAAAAGGTGAAGACAGGGAAAATTAAAGGCTCCTCCTTGTCAAAATCCACTCCAACATTTGATTCTTCATCTCCAAGAGGGCGTCGAGATAAACCATCAGGCATGGTAAAAGATTTTCCAGGCCTGTGAACAATATCAAAAGAGAACAACTAGACGAAAGCCACCCAACAAGTCATTGGAGCATTTGGAAGACTGGGGGCATTGATCATTTCAATAATGGATTTTGCATTGACTTGTAACTCAAAGTGTTGACCCCAAAGGACAGTCTGGATCTTCTTCAAAATTTGGGCCACACTGCAAAGTTCCAGTTTTGGCTGGGAGTACCTGGATTCCACATCTGAGAAAAGAAGAGATTCATACAGAGCAGGACAATTCAAACCATTTTCATCTTCCTGAGTACGTACAGCCCCAACAGATTGATAACTAGAGTCCAGTGCCAGCTTGATCCTGCCAGCTCCAGGTCCATAAGTGATCTTTTTCAAAACAATGTCTTTCCCAAAAATTGTTTTGAGTATCTGGAATGATTGTTTGCAAGCTTGGGTCCAAAGCCATTCAGCATCCTTCGTGGTTAAGAAACGCAAGGGAATACAGATTTCGGATAGAGAAGGGATAAAAATTCAAACATAGATCACAACACCTAGGAACCCTCTGACTTCAGTTGGATTAATGGGAGTAGGCCAAGAGAGAATTTTTTTGACTTTGGATGGAGCCATTCTTATTCATTCCTTGCAGACCACATGACCAGCAATTTCCAGAGCAGGGACACAGGCAGCCAGTTTGGATCCAGAGACAGTGAGACCAGATTCCTCAATTTGAAACAGGATCCTTTCCAAAGTGGTTGCATATTCCCAGATAAATCAACCGATTCCTGAATGCCAGGGTAAGAGCTCATTTTTATAGTCAGAAACTGGACCTTTAATTCTGCCATTGTTGATAAAGATACCAGCATGATCAGGGATTTTTTCCTGGAGGATCCAAACCTTCTGAGCCTGATAGACTGCAACCGAATTGGTGGCACCTTGAGGCAACCAAGTCAGTTGGAAGCGACCAAGGGGAGTATTGAAAGTAGTGAGGGGATGAGAAATAGGATGCAAGGATTGTTCTTCATAGCCACCCATAATGTCACCTAGACCATAGAAAGCTCTCCCAGAGAAGGATTCAACAAATTCTTCAGTAGCAGGAGGGATACCAGAGTCTTTAATAGTAACCTTATTTAGAGGCTGGAGATCATGAACTATTCTAAGTTTACCATTACTTTTCAGGACACAGAAAACATGACTGGAATAGCTAGAAGTTGATTGTTTGTATAAACCAGTTTGGACTTGTTCGCGGACCAACTTGATGAATTTGTTGACTTTAGCAGCAGGGATCGGGATCTTTTTCTTTTGCCAGGGATCATGCTCTACTACAAGGATGATATAGGGTAGGCCATAGGACTCTTTCAAGAGACCTCTCTCTTCTTCACAGAAAGCAATGGATTTTTCCCTAAGAGCTAGGACATTTTTGATCAAATTTAAATCATCAGGAAGAAGCCCTCAATCTGGACCAAAGTTGACCACTTTTGTGGCGGCCCCTAGTGGGCCGCGACAGGGGCGGCGGCCCCAATGGGCCTCCCCGAGCCCAAATCGTGAGAATTCCATACTTTTGCGGGCCCGCCTGTCTGGCCAAGTATGTCCATAATAAAGCTTGGGCCCTTTTATGCCCAAATAAGCCCATCTGGCTTGGGTGGCCCATCCACCCTGGCGGGCCCGTGAGGGCCTGTGTCCAAAAAGACCATAAAAACGTGTTTTGGTGCCCAAATGCCCAAAACCAATAACACCCACGTAGGCCCACATGGTCCACGTGATGCCCAATGGGCCGTGGAGGCCCATTTTTGCATCCAATTTGGATTACACACCCCCATGCACATTACCTGAGTGCATCCGCATTTTAACAACTAGTGACTACTGAGAGCAAGAAAGAAAAAGATAGAAGGAAGGTTTGCATTTGGTGTATGGAAGACTTTCACAACAAAAATGTGCCGTATCCCAAATCCTTCTGCTTTCATATTCACCCTCAAATTGCTCCAGGATGGTGGGTAGAAAAGCAAAACAAATGGAAAAAACCTAAAATACTTCCTTTCAATTAATTTACAAGACAAGCCAGAGGAAATTAAAACATACAAGTTGGAAGCTAATCTTAACATACAAGGAACAGGTAAGGTTTGAATCAAGTGGAAAGAATATATCATAAATCTCAAAGAATTTATGAAACTTCCTGTAATTTTAGTCAACTTGATCAGTCCTGGTCTTCTGGAAAAGAAGGTATGCAACCTCACACAAGAACAAGATCAATTTTCTATCACCAGAAGAGGCAAGATGGTTTTGAAGGGTTTAATCCGAGACAACTTATTTGTGGTATAGAAGCCTCAAATTTCTCAAAACAACCCCTCATTCAATCTCTCAAACCAATTTCCAACCACCACGTTGATTGAAACTCAATCTCTATCAGATCTCCATAAGATGTATGGACATGCTTCAATTTCTACTCTTAAAAATATTCTGAATGATTGATTCTCTAGGGATGAACTAAATAACTTTCAATGCAATGGTTGCATAAGGAGGAAAATCACAAGGGTCCCCTTTTCAGCAAAATTTACACTTTCATCTAAAACCCTCAAAAGGATACACCTCAACTTTATAGGAAAAATTACTCCCCAATCAAAGGCTGGCCACCAATACTTTCTGACTCTTGTCAACAACTTTACGGGTTATCTTGCTGCTTTTCCCCTAATATCTAAAGATGAAACTCCTGAAGTTATCATCAGTATCCTCATGAATGAATACAACTGGATGAACTACTTCCCAACAGAAATCTTGTCAGATAAAGCAAAAGAGTTCAATAAAAAGATCTTTAGGGATTTTGCCAAGTCCAAGCATATTAAGTTACTGACCTCCAAACCCTACCATTCTCAACCCAACGGCTGAGCTTAACAAGCAAACCAAAACATCATAGATTTGGCATGCGCAAATTTCTCCTCCTCCAGATTGAATAAGAATTACTCCAACATTGTGATCAGAAGCTTTTGCTTTATGCTCAATCAAGTTCTTAGGGAAGGTAATGGCGGATCCATTTGGGAAAATCTGTTTGAAAAGAAGCTCCCTACTAATTTTTTGAAACCCGTAGGATTTCCTGTCATTTATCTTGCAAATCATCTAAAAAAAGGGAGAAAAGTTGATGAGAAGGGATTGGAAGGAGTCTTAGTTGGTTTTGATCCCGTTTTTCATTCTTATCTTATCCTTAACTCATCTGGTGCTGTTCTTGAAGCCAAACACGTCCAGTTCCTCCAGAATCTTCTCCACAATTTTCCTCTCTTTGGTTTTCCAGGGATCAATCTCTTTAGTCAAACAAACTCTGACTCAAACAAGTCCAATTTCTCTTTTGTAGAAAAAAAATACACCATCTGATAATCTCACAATGACCTCTTGAAATCAGACTTGGACTGGGAAGACTCAGAATCTGTAGCCTCATCATCTCCTGACTGTCTTCCATTTTCCTTTCCAGAACCCCTGTCCAATCCATTTCTCAGACACCTAGGAAAGAGACGAGAAAGCCTCAACAATATGGCTTCCACCACTACTATGAACCTCCCTCCTACAAAGCTGCACGCAAGTGTCCCAATTAACCTAAGTGGGAAAAGGCTGCTGGCAATGAACTGAATTATATAGAACTCCAAGAAATTTGAGAAGAATATTATGGAACCCTCGAAAAAATTCTAAATACAACATGGGTCTTCAAGGTAAAAGAGAACTGTCACAGAGATCCTGTCAAATACAAATCTTTTCATGGATATAACCTTTACTGCTAAACTTGGCCGTGGTTATACCTGCAAAAATAAGACAAAAACCAATTTAAAGTCAGATTTTGACTCAAATAACTCAACAAATACCTAAAAGCTCACAAAATTGAACAATAACAAGGTATTGTGAGGAAAAAGCCACACCTCCAACCTTTATAAAAAGGCAAGGGGCCTGGCTCCAAATAAATGAAGCTCAAAGGAGCTTTGATTATAAATAAGCTCACGCCCTTTATATTAGTAACAAACAAGTGTCACTACTCCAATTAGGACCTTCCACTCAAAATTGAAGTTTCCAATAAGATTTTTAGTTGAATATAATACTAAAGTTGATAGCCCCAGTCAATCTCTTCTTGAGACTAAGTTTGGTGGGCTTGTTAACTCTTTCTGTATTTGCTTACAAATAATTAATCAAATATAACTGGTCAGGAAGGGGCTATTGGGTGAAGACCCTCCTCTTTTAAGGTAGCCGGAGCCCTCAGGGGACTCAAAAAATCATCAGGGGAGTGCTAGTTCCTCCCTGGTTTCCTCCTCAAGGTCTCAGAACCCCATCAAATCCTGCCCAATGAGAAGCAGGTTACTTGTAATCATTGGGGGGGATTTTCAATGTAAAGGGTTCTATTTACATACCCCAAAAGTTATATACTCTACAACTAAGCTCAGTGAACTCTGAATGGACGCTCTCAAGGCTCAGGAGAGTTTATCAAATTATAATCACATCCCCAAGGGGGATAATATTAATATTATGTGATTGGTTTATACAGAGTGGAGGGTATAGATTAAATTTATTACTGTAGCTTGTCCCCAAATGAAGGGAACTGATTGGGAAGTTATATATCAATATTTGGGACGCATCTGAGTCCTCCTAACTCAATTTAAAGCTGTATTCTGTTCCCATCTTGATAATATATATTATCAAGGTTTTAATTCTATAATCAATACTTAGAAAAACATACTTATGTCACGCTTCAAGCTTAAGGATTCTTGTCTCTCTCACTTTGACATATCCTTTCCTCAGTACCATCTACCTCAGTCCATACGCGTGACACAAATAGAAGCACAAAATCAATTTTTCCTTCCGCTTATCAACTCTGGCTTGCATAACAAACTTCCATTCTTGGGGACTGAATCAGCACCTACTTTCAAACCTTGCAGTTAACTCTACTCCAGTTGACCATTCATTTGAGCTCTGCTCTTTCACCCTGGGTATCAATAGCCCTTGGGTTCCCATTCCCATTCATGCACTCTCACTAGCTTGCACCCATGCTAGTTAGCCACACCAACTGTATAGTTTGCAATTAGACTAGTACCTTACCCTGCATAAGCTACATCCTCATATTTTCATTTTCTCTCACGTCAATCCTTCCTATCTCATCCATTGTGCCCTTGTATGCTTGGATTCTGTTGCCTTGCATCTACGTTATCACCTTGGAAACGTCTATAATGTTATTTCATTTCCAAATCCGTTTCATTTCATTCATTGCCTCATTGCCTCTTGTCTGTAGTTGGCTGTCCATCAGGATGTATCTTGTCACTTTGGATTACCTCACAAATGCTATGCCGCTTGCCTGAAGATTTTTTCCTCAGTTAGTTAATTTCATACGTTCCTACATTTTCCTAAATCCAGTCATCACATTGGGTTTGCCTTTAGTTTCCTTTCCATTGGAACAATCCATCCCTCTCACTGTGTGTTGAGTTACCAAACCATAAGTTTGAACTTTGCAGTCAGCTTTTCTGCCTTGCACTTGCCCTTGAACTCAGTCTCCTTTGCGCTCACAATTATCTAAGATTTCCCTATAGTACATGGGATGGTTTTGTGAAAGTAAATTAGCTAACTGAGCTCATCTATCTTAGTTTTCCAACCTATAGTAGATTTCTTTTACAATGTCACGTACTTCCTCAACTGGGAGCACTTCCCTCACCCCTTATAATGATGATATTCCTTGGGTAGGGAGATCCAGTGTTTCTTGGGCCAGAAAACCTTTAGACCCTGTTCCTTCTTCTAAATCCCCTTTTTTTGAACCTCATGATGATCCCCTTGCTCCTCCTTGGGAAGCGGTGGATCCCCTTGAAGAAATCAAAGACTCAAACAACTCTTCCAATGAAACCTTAACTTGTGGTAGATCAAGGGCTTGCACTAATCCTCCCGAACCTGACACTTTGACCTTGCTCTCAAACCTGATCCAGGTTCTTAACCAAACTTACTTGCAATCTGGTCCAAGTGGACCTAGCTTTTTTACTCCGGGAATGAAGCAGCCTGATCATTTTACTGGGGAAAACCCCCATAAACTTAGACCCCACTTACATTCCTGGAAAATAATCTTCTTAAACAATCCTCATAACTTTCCTACTGATAGACATAGAGTTATTTATGTGTCTTCCTTCCTTGGTGGAAAAGCCTTGAAGTGGTTTGAACCTTACCTTGAAGTATTAGATAAAACTAGAACCACTTGTATCCTCAAAAACTGGGACAAGTTTGAGCAGCAATTGTTCACCCTGTTTGGTGACCCTAATGAAGTCCAAAACTCAGAATACAAACTTAATAACTTTTTCATGATAGAGAATAGTAGAGTTTTGGTTTATATCTCCAATTTCCAAAATTTGCAGTCTCTCATCCAATGGAACAAGGCAGCTCTTCTATTTCATTTTTGAAAAGGTTTACCGGCACGCCTAATAAAGCAGCTTGCAGTTGGGGGACATAAGACAAACTCCTTCAGCAGTTAATTTACTGGGTGATTGAGCTTGATAATGGCTATCACAAAAAGAACTGCCCTCAACACACCAACCATGGACCGTCAACCTTGCCTCTGAAGGTGGAAGAATCCTTGAAAAAATCTTTGAAGAACCCAAAATAATCTAAACTAAATCCAACCTTGCACTCCAGCCTGAAAGGGAAGGCTGTTGCCAAAACATCAAAGTTCCTGAAAAAAAAAACTGGGATGCTCCGGAACAATGAATGGCTAAGGAGGGAAAAGAATGGGTGATGTATGTATTTTGGAGGAAAAAATGATGTTGATAGTTGTGCAAAGCAGCTAGACAGTCAAAAAATTAGCTTGTATTTTTTCTAATACTTGCAAGGAGAACTACACATTATCAAAATTACAGCAAGTCACTCTTTGCACTTACAAGGTGCTAGGTGCTCCAAGTTTTAGATTTGTCCTTTTCCATTTGTAAAACTCCACTTATCAAGTTTTGATTGATTCTGGCGCTAACCTTTCTTTTATAACTGAATCTTTTTCCACTTCCAAAAACCTTATGCATTCAAAGATAGATACATTTCCCATCTATTTAGTAAGTATTTCAACCAAGCCGTCTCATTGGGTTTCCCAAAAGGCAAAATGGACCTTTGCATTTTTCAATTTCTCCAGCTTCAAATGGGACTTATTTGTCTTGGATATTCCTGGAATTGATGATACCATTCTAGGCCACAACTTCCTAGTTTACCAGAATCCGCATGTGAATTGGCAAGAAGGAGTAATTAACCTTTAAACCTTGCAACCCCAGGAAGCTAACCGTTCCATCAAACATGAATTAAACAACCTACCTGACACTTTTCCTCCAGGAGATTTGCAATATCCTGACCTCCATTCCCAAGTTCCCTCTTCAGATTTAGGAGTTATTGCTTATTTTTCCAACTTGTCATTTCCTTGTTTCTTCAAAGAGAAACAGGCACCAACCAAACGGTGTATTTTGAGATCCTTAATCTTCTTGCGTCATGCAAGCACTTCAAACCCTGTGCTCAAAGGTGACAAGGTTGAAGATCTAGAAATCACTTAAGAGTCTTTACCTCTGGTTTATCATGACTTTTCTGACTTCTTTTAATCTGTAAAGGCAGATAAACTTCCCCCATGCTGTTCTTATGATCACAGGATCAAACTTACTGGCCCACCTCTGGCACCCGGACCAGTCTACTCTCTCTTGAAGCAAGAATCAAATGGGCTTAAAGAATACATTGTGGAAAATGTATTGAAATGATTTCTTTGACCAAGCAATTCAGATACCAGTTCTCCTCTGCTATTTGTTCCAAAGATAGGGACACATCAATGTTATACCAACTAGTAGTAGTCATGCTATCCTCTACCACCTCACACCTCTAGGTGTGCAAAGTAGGATCACAAGAATATAGTAGCCTTCCAATTAGTAAACCATCCATCAGCTACTATTGCTACTACAATAACCACTATTCCTCATCACCATCTGAATACTGATCATGATATTACTACAGTTACTAATACTCTCAATACTAAAAATCCACCTATACCCCTCTTCATGTTGGATCCTCTTCATTGTGGTCACTCAACAGTTACAAGTTATACTACACAATCAACAACCATTTGACAGTTCCAACATTGTATTTCTTAGATCCTTACTTGCCGCATTCTATAATATTGCGTCCCAGCACAAACTTTGTCATCTACTAATCCTGTCAAATGGGTTCCAACAACTCCCATCAACTCATAATCCTTCCCACCAGATGAAACTCATTCCCTTCCTTGTTGTCATCCTTGGTCTCACCATCTAATCTAGACCGGCAATCATCAATCAAAACTCCAACTCTTGGTGAATTTTCAACTACCTTCCTTTCTCATCATCTAGTGAAATTTTGAAAGCTCCATCTTCAAATTGAACTTGATTGCAACATTGTATGCCTCATTATGCAACCTTGCTTGCACTTTCTCTGAAACATCAATGGTTACTCATCCTCCACCTTGCTCTCCGCATTGATCAATGCTCATCTTTTGCAACTTTTGATTGCCATTCAAGTTTTGACTACAGGAAACTTAACCAGGTAACCCAGAAGAATGCCTATCCAGTACCTCCTATGTTGCACCTCCTCAATCTCTTCCATGGAGCTGCTTATTTCTCAAAGTTAGAATTTTGAGGCTTCTATAATCTAATTTGAATTGCAAAAGTTCATGAGTATCTGACCGCAATGAGACCACTTTTTGGCAGTTATGAATATACTTTCAAGCATTTTGGCCTCTGCAATGCTCCTTCCACTTTTCAAAAATTTTTCAATGACATCTTTTTTGAAATTGTAGAGAAATACCTTGTGGTGTATCTTGACAATATACTAGTCTATTTGAAAAATTTTGAGGATCACATTGCACATGTGCAAGAGGTGCTAGAGAAACTCTGCAAGAATGAACTGTTTTCAAAAGCCTGTAAGTTCAAATTCCATACTCCTTCTCTTCAGCTTCTAGGTGTCATAGTCTTGCAGCAAGTACTTTCAATAGATCCAGAAAAATCCATTGCATATTTGACTGGCCCCACCTTCCTCTTTCAAATCCCTTCAAGTTTTCCTCAGTTTCAGTAATTTTTACAGGAGATTTATTGAGCATTGTGCCAAGAAAACCATAAACCTTACTAACCTTCTTTAGAAATACACTCATTTTTTTTACAGAGCAAGCTGCTTGAGAGTTTAAAGATCTGAAGAAAGCATTCACTACTGCTCCAATGCTTTCTCACTTCATCAAGCTAGCTTGCACTTTTATAGAAATGGATGCAAGCAACTATGCAGTTGCAGGAGCAATCTTGCAGTTTTCTTCCTCTTCTTCCCTCTTTCATCCCGTAGCTTTTGAGTCTTTCAAATTGCTTGTGCAGAGCTTAATTACAAGAACCATGACAAGGAACTTCTTGCAATTGTTTTTTGCTTGAAAAAATGGTTTTCATATCTTTTGAGTCTTATGGAACCCTTTGAGGTCCTAATTGATCACAATTCTTTAAAACATTTCATGAGCTCAAAAGTCCTTACACGCAGACAGGCATGATGGGCCAAATACCTCTCCATGTTCAACTTCACAATAAATTGCTGTTCTGGGAAACAAGCAATAGTCCCTGATGATTTATCACATCAGGACAACATTTACCTAGGGGGGGGGAGACCCTTTACCAACAACAACACTGAAAATGTTAGGACACTTTTCTCAACACAATCTGCCCAACTCAGTTCAATCATCACTCACCTTCAATATACAGCTTCCAAACTACAACAAGCTCAACCCAATGATCCCAAGTGTACCAAACTTTGAAAGAGTGGGAATCTATTAGATAGCGGTTACATTATTGAAAAAAATGGTTATTTAGTTTATAAGAACCATACATTAGTACCAGATAATCTTTGCATTAAGTTAGATATGTTTGATTCAAGGCATGATTCCCTGCTTGCTAGTCATCATGGGTATGATAAAACCTACAAATTGATTGCACAAGAATTCTACTGGCCTTCTTTGAACAAGGAAGTAAAAGACTATGTTAATGTGTGCTATGATTGTAATTTTAACAAGTCCTTGAAACACCAGAGTTATGGACTGCTGCAGCCACTTCCAATTCCACCTATTCCTTGGAAATTGCTATCTATGGATTTCATTTTGCAATTACCTATTTCTAGTGGTTATGATTCAATTTTAGTAGTAGTAGATTGCTTCTCAAAGATTGCTGTATTCCTTTGCATGAATGTGATGGCCTCCTCAGAAGACTTAGCTAATTTATTCATAGAATATGTACTTTTGAAACATGGTCTCCCTGATAACACAATTAGTGATTGTGGATCTTTGTTTGTCTTTAGCTTCTGGAACTTGCTTTGCCAACATTTGAAAATCACTTTAAATTTATAAATGACTTATCACCCAGAAAGGGATGGGAAAACCAAGATGGTCAATCAGATTCTCAAATAGTATCTTCAAATTTAAGTTGCCTACTAACAGGAAAACTGGTTGCAATGGCTCCCATCAGCCAAGTTTTCCTGAAAAAACTCCACTCATTCCTCAAAAAAACAGTTGCCCTTCCAGACTCTTTATGGTAGAAACCCAACCTTCTCTTCTATTCACCTAGCACCTTCTCAACCTGCTACCAATTATCTTAATCACATTCATTCTCTTCAAATGCAACTTCAAACCAACCTCAAAGCAGCAAACCAGCACTACAAGGAAAAAGCAGATTGACTTTGCACTTTGGCCCCAACCTTCACAGTAGTAGATCATGTATGGCTTGATGCTTGCAATATTCACAGTACTTGCCCAACCCAAAAACTGTCAGCTTGCTACTATTGCAGAGCAAGCTGCAAAAGTAACAGAAATAAAATAAAGAAAATAATAATAAACGTAACCTAAGAAGGAGTAGTAAAACCATTTATATTATTGCAAAAATGGATTCTACATCCAAAATTAGGTAGGTTCACTCACTGACCCCACCATTGAGATCCAACTCCTTATATTTTTAAATAATTAAGGAAAGAAACACCAAAATACCACAGCACCAGTATTGAACTTTTTGGCCAATTAAATATTTCACATGTATTTTCACGTATGGGTTTCACACCTAAAATTCAGTCAGAATTGAGGTGTTTTGTATATTTTAGGAGTTACAAACAGAAATGTGTTCTGTCACAATTCCTGCATGCAGCCGCGGCAGCCAATGCACCCGCGCGCGGCTGAGCTACAGCTCTTTCACTCAGTCAAAGTTTTTTACGCAGCCCCAGGCCTCTGACAAGTACGCAGACACGGGACTATGGGTGGTCAAATTGACAGGCAGCCTGAGAAACCTAGGTACCGCATAAACATGCTACAACCTACATGGGAACATTCTATATATGTAATAAATGTTCCCGTGGATAGGAGATAGTCTAAAAATACATAAAATTATATAAAACTACTTAAATAACCTTTATACATATTTTTTATTAAATATGATTCAAAGTCCCAAAATTACGAAAATCAGATAATGACTACTTCTAAAAATATATTAAAATACTTTAATACACTATGATGAGAATTTCTAGACATCAACATTTTTGTGACATACTAAAAAAAATTATGATTTAAAAACATTACATGAATACCCATTACTTACATTTTTAAGTAATTATTTCAGTAAATCAACTGAATTTCGAAAATGAGGAGTAAAATCAATATCATGACTTTACCCCAAATATTTAGTACATAATGATAACTCACCTGACATCAGAATATCCGTAGGAATTTCAATTAAAATAATTTTTAACTTACTTGGAACATTTACTAGGGATAATTAATTAAATAATAAATAAAAAGGACAGAGTAGTGTTATTCACACATCCAAGCATCAATTATAAAGTAGAATAATTCCCATACCCTGTGGAATTAGATGCTAACCGTGATACAGCACCAAGAACAGGTGACAGGCTACCACTGGTTACCCTGCTAACCTCAGTGTCCGTCCCTTTGAGCCCCTGTACCCCTTAGAAGGACAATATTGGGACTCCAAAAGCTATAAATAAAGAGCTATTTTAAGGATATTGATACCCAGAGATCCAGTTATATTTGAATACAGATACTGTGCCAAGGTAATCAAATACTTATAAGAGATAATTAAGTGATTTATGGTTTTAGTCTGATTAATAATATCCATCCTCAACCCTCTTTTATCAATTTAAACTGCTGAACAATCTTGTAACCCCAGTATACAGGTTTAACCCATCAGTTCACGTCCCAAACAGATACCCTAATGATTTAGTAATATAAGAGTGAGTCTTATTACCCTTTCTCTGTTTTGGAAGCTTGTTTACAAAGCCCTGCCACTCCACCGTGTATTTTATATACATATTATCTTTGGGCAAAATATCCTTTAAACTAAAGGGCCTAAAGTAACCAGGCCTATGTGTTTTCATACTGAATTCCCTGAAGAGAGGTTTTAAAGATCCCAAATATAATTTTGGCCCCTCTATAAAAATATTTAATAATCAATTTATCTATATTAATTTATGACAATAAACCATAACCAAACCAATTAACCTTGCAATAAGCTTTATCCAAATATTTTACAGATTTTTGCTGCATTTATTAAATAATATATTTATTATTTATTCTATCACCTCTGGTAGCTAAAGGATAGCAAGGGTCTTGGCATCGAGGAGGCTGACAAAAACTCTCTGAAAGGAAACTTGGCCCCTTCAAAGTAAAATCAGTCATTTCCCCTAATGCCTTTAAACTCACCTTACCTGCAAAATGGAAATGTATCCACCCAGTCTTTCATCTGTCTCTCCTAGAGCCACCTTGAGTCTTATACAAGGGCAAGACTCATCCCCCTCCTGAAATGGTCAAGTTCCAAGATCAGTTAGAGTGGGAAATAAGTTGTATTCTGGATTCCAGGTTAGGAAAATGAAAAATTCAATCCTTGTTGAATGGACTGGCTTCCAGTCCAAAAAAAGATTGCACCTTGTGGGATCCAGCCCATCACCTTTGCAACTCTCCCAATTTGGTTTGAGAATCTCATGAAAGTTACCCTTGCAAATTTTTCCAATTGTGACTCCAATCCCATTCCTCACTTCCATCCCATTCCATTCCATCAACCTCATCCCATTTCCTTACTTTACCTCCTTTTCAATTTCTAAAAATTATCCATTTCCTTTTCACAATCTTTTATTCTTCCATGTTGTTTGTTTCAAATTATATAAATATGTATAAAAATAATAATAAGATAACATATATATCATAATATAAAACCATATATATTATAATAAAATAACATATATATTATAATAAAATAACATATATATTATAATAAAATAACATATATATTATAATAAAATAACATATATATCATAATAAAATAACATATATATTATAATAAAATGAAATATATATTATAATAGAATAACTTATAACTTATAATAAAAGAACATATATATTAGAATAAAATAACAAATATATTATAATAAAATAACATCTATATTATAATCAAATAACATATATATTATAATAAAATAAAATATATATTATAATAAAATAACATATATATCATAATAAAATGACATATATATTATAATAAAATAACATATATATTATAATAAAATAACATATATATTATAATAAAATAAAATATATATTATTATAAAATAACATATATATTATAATAAAATAACATATATATTATAATAAAATAAAATATATATTATGATAAAATAACATATATATTATAATAAAATAACATATATATTATAATAAAATAAAATATATATCATAATAAAATAACATATATATTATAATAAAATAACATATATATCATAATAAAATAACATATATATTATAATAAAATAACATATATATTATAATAAAATAAAATATATATTATAATAAAATAACATATGTATTATAATAAAATAAGATTACAAATAGAATGCATTTTTTACAAATTTTCAATTATTTCTCTTTCCACTTCCTCCCAATTTTTGGTCAATTCCTCTACCATTGACCTAAATTCATCCAAATCCTTGTTTTTCATCAAAGGAGAAATTCTCCGCAACACCATTACTTGCATTACCAGGTGCCTTTCAAAGATTTCTTTGCACCTTGCAGTCCAAGCCCTCTTTGGCAAGGCATTCCATCCAACTTTCTCCAAGAGCTCCTCATAGGCTCTCTTCCTTTGGCCTCTTGATAAAACTTCTCCAAAATTGCCAGTTAATTGCCTCAAATCAGTTTTGATTGGGGCTTTGACTTGTACCTGGTTCCTTTGATCTTGGCCTTCCATTTCACCCCGTTCCTCTATCTCCCATTCCGTTACATTCCTTCCCTCTGTCCCAACTTCTTCTCCTTCATTCCCTTCCCTCCGCTATGTGTCACCCTCTGCTTCAGTCATCATCCCTTCCTCCTCTGCTCCTTCAACTACTGCTGATTCCTCAACTTGCACTTTGCCTTGCACCTTGGGATTCATTGGGTTCACCTCAAATTTTGACAACGTTTGAATATACGGTGGTGGTGGGGGAGGGGTATTAGTAGTTTACCTTTGGAATTTTGGCAGTACTATCAAGAAAAAAATTATATTAGTTCCTTTTCTTTTTATTTTATTTATTGCTAGTTCCTAAGTCTTAAACTTACCTACCAGGTTTTTGGATGCCCAAAAATTCAATATCTGGCACCAGTGGAAACGGTAGTTCACTTGCAGTGCAGACCTTTGGCTTTGCACCTCACTTGGAGATGCTAAGGGGGTGTCCACTATTGGTTTGCTATTTATAGGGAAAGTACAAGCAACCTTGTGCAAAAATCATTTCTTGAATTTACCTTCAAGACCTCTTGCAGCAGTACTAGGAACACATTGGTCATTTTTACAAATACAGTTTTCACAACAATGGGATGACAATTACAACATATTAAATTATAAATTTATTCAAGAGGTAAAGAAGTAGGATAAAAACTAGGGGTATACAGTTCTCACAACAAACTTTGGAATCAATGGGAAAATCATCTGAATGCTTTCAGGAGCTTGCCTCTTCATACCCGGGCAACTGTCACGCTTCAAGCTTCAGGATTATTTTCTCTCTCACTTTGACATATCCTTTCCTCATTACCATCTACCTCAGTCCATAAATGTGACACACATAGAAGAACAAGATCAATGGTGCCTTCTGCTTATCAACTCTGGCTTGCATAAAAACCTTCCATTCTTGGCCACTGAATCAGCACCTACTTGCAAACCTTGCAGTTAACTCTACTCCAGTTGACCATTCATTTGAGTTCTGCTCTTTCACCCTGGGTATCAATAGCCCTTGGGTTCCCATTCCCAGTCATGCACTCTCACTAGCTTGCACCCATGCTAGTTAGCCACACCAACTGTATATTTTGCAATTGGACTAGTCCCTTACCTTGCATAAGCTACATCCTCATATTTGCATTGTCTCTAAAGTCACCCCTTCATATCTCATTTATTATGCCCTTGTATGCTCAGATTCTATTGCCTTGCATCTATGTTATGACCTCAGAAACTTCTATACTGTTGTTTCATTTCCCAATCTGTTTCATTTCATTCATTGCCTCATTGCCCCTTTTCTGTAGTTGGCCATCCATCAGGATTTGTCTAGTCACTTTGGATTACCTTATAAAGGCTATGCCACTTTCCTGAAGATTGTCTCCTCATTTAGTTAATTTCATACATTCTTGCATTTTGCTAAATCTAGTCATCACATTGGGCTTGGATTTAGTTTCCTTTCCATTGGAACAATCCATCCCTCTCACTGTGTGTCAAGTTACCCAACCATTGTCAAATAAAGCACTACAAATCACCTTCCCTCGTATTCCTTCTTTTTCTTTATCCCTTTTTATTTTCATTTCCTTCAGTCTCTGTTCACAATCTGTCCCTGTCAAGAGTCAATGGTTAAGTGTCACATCCGCGGGTCTCTGACCACTGTCACTTTTCAACTTCCATATTTCACATTTGCGTTGCTCGATCTTTCTCTTCTCACAATCCTCTCATCTACAATACTTAAGGAAGCTTCACGGAGGCTCTCCTCCTCATCTTTCCAGAACGACTCCTTCAACTCAAATTAATCGATTGTCCCTCAGCAACAACCTCTCTGACTTGAATCTTTTCCTTCATCCTTCAGCGCTCTCTTCTTGTCATCCTCACTCTTTCCTTCTCTCTTAATTCTTTCTTAACCATGACTCGACTATTATCTCTTCATCAATTCTCTTAATCAAATCCTCCAGCTTGTCAAGTTCTGACTGGTAAGAACTCAACCCGCCTTGTCTGCCATTCAACTCACATCAATTTACTTATTATAACTTTCTCTTTCAAGTCTTTTATTGTCACCTTCACCTCTCTTCCTCAAACACTCACACTCTCAAACTTGTCAAGTTCTCAATTCTACACCCTTGCTTGATGTTTGTTTTTCTTCCTTTAATCTTTCTTTTTCTTCACTATTTTTATTTAAGATCTTTGTTTTATTCTTAACTAATTTCTTTTATGATTCAGCCCTCTTGGTTCTTAATTCATTCAAGTCTTTCACAGTAATTCATCACGGTTAAAAGCCAAAGTTCCGTCCGACAAAACTAATCAAAAAGATGGAGGGATCAAGCAATGATGGATTTTGACAAATTATCCTCCAAGCCGCCCTTGAAGCCGTTCCAATCCTTTCTGAGGAAAACTACTCAATTTGGAAGGACAAAATGTCCATTCTTCTCAAACTCAAAAGCATCAAGGAGGCTCTTGAAGATGATTCAAAAAGCCTGAGTCCGGTCAATGATATGGAGACGCGAGTAATTCTACTCTCTCGAATAGATTCAGTTACTCATAACAACGTAGTCAATCCGGCGAAAATCTCTTCAGCTCGACTACTCTGGAAAACTATTAAAGAACGCTTTGCTTCCTCTCAAACCGCAAATAGAGCCCGCATCTTCAACAAATTCCTTTACCAACGATTCAAACCCAAAGCTATTAATCTCTTCATCACCGAGACAAAAGTATCTCTTAAGAAAATGATTGACGTAGGAATAGATCTTCCAGACAATATTCTTGCCTATCTCATTCTCTTTAAATTTACACCCTCTCTGCATTCCTTACGCCAACAAATAATGCACTTGGACAAAGTCGTCACCATGGATCTCATCATTAATCACCTCACACAGCTAGATAATGAGACTAAGGTTAAACACAAGGAACCTAAACTCAATGACACTGCTCTCCTTTCTTCCAAACCTATCAAGAAATTTGTAACTTTCAAATTCCAATGCCGAAGGGGTTATCATAATCCACAATCCCCGGATCACCCTGAAAACAAATGCTGGAATCTACACGAGCATCTAGCCCCAGACTGGTGGAAAGAATCTCAGATACAATGGAGAGATCAACTCAATTCTAAATCCAAATCTAAAGAAGTTTCCCACTACTTGGCTCTTATCACTACTTGGATCAAAGAAATTAATCCGTCAAATGGAATCATCATGGACTCAGGTGCCTCTAGTCATATGTTCAACTCCAAACTTTTCTTCACTCAACTGGACAAACAGATTCCTGAAGACTTCATCAACACCAGAAAAGAAGGAGCCAGAATGCCCATTAAGGGTAAAGGTTTTGTCCAGCTATCGTGGAAAGGTTCCTCTATCACTCTCAACAATTTTCTATACGTCCCAGATCTAGTGGTTAACTTAATAAGTCCCGGCGAGCTTATCTCCTGCAAAAACTGCTCCTTCTCTTCTTCCAATAATCAATTTGTTCTCTATGCTGGCTCTCAGCAAGCCTTTTCTGGATTCATTAAAGAAAACTTATTTCTTCTTAATCCACCCTCTTGAATTGGTCACAATTCAAAATTTTGTCATCTCTCACTACAGGAATCGGACTCATCTCACATCAAATCCCTACACCAATCCTTTGGGCACGTTAGTCCTCCTTGCATCAAGAATCTTTTTCCATCTTTAAACTCCAAAACCCTCTCAGAATTTCAGTGCGAAGATTGTGTCTTCTCCAAAATTGCAAAAACCTCCTTCAAAAACACTTCAAGACTTGCTTCTAAACCGTTTGAACAAATCCACATTGACTTAATTGGTCCCATATCTCCACCTTCTCAAAACAACATGAACTACATTATGACTGTATTCAATAACTTTTTGGGATATATTTCTGCTATTCCACTTCAATATAAGTCAGACGCTTTTCAACAGCTGAAAGTTATCCTTAATCACGAAAGGCAGAAACGCGATTGTTTTCCAGCTACCATCTGCACCAATGGCGGCGGAGAATTTACCTCTTCCAAACTCAAAAGTTATTTCAACACCAACTTGATTCAACATCTAATCACAGAGTCTTATCATCACGAACACAACGGAAAGGTTGAAAGAGCTAATTGGACTCTTACTGAATCTATGAGAGCCATTCTCCAAAGCTCGAATCTTCCTCTCAATCTTTGGGCCAAAGTTGCTAAGGCCGCCTGTCTTTCTCTAAATCAAATTCCAAAAACAACCAATTCCCCTTCTCCTTATCTTCTCTTCACAAATAAATCTCTTCCCACCGATTACTTCCATCCTATAGGATCTCAGTTAGTCTACCTCAACCACAAAATTAATCGAGGCGAGAAATTTAAGGATCGCGGACTTCCTGGTATCCTTGTTGGTTAAAACCCGAGTTTCCTATTATTCCGAATTCTTAAACCTGATAGCTCTATCATTTCTTCTAAAAATGTCCATTTTCTCAAAACTAACGATTCTTCCCAGGTTTCCCCAAACTCCAAGGCCGTCGAAGATCATCTAATAGTCAAATTCAACAATGATCTCTTTGAGATCCCAAATGTTCCTCCTTCTTTGACTTCCCCTGTCTCCGTCTCCCGACCTGCTTCCCCTATACTCAATCATTCTCCTCCTCCGATTCCGTCACCTGACCTGCGCGACAAATCATCTTCTGATTCTGAATCTATTTCCTCTGACAAACTTGCGCAACAATTGGTTCCCAAATATAGTCTTTGCAATTGCTCTAGTTTGAATCCTCCTCAACGATACGGCTACCACCAATATTACGTTCCCAGAACTTATGAACAGGCAAAAACATGTACCAACAGCCCGAAATGGGAAACCTCTATGGATGTTGAACTTAACGGTATCGAGGCACTCAATGTGTGGGATGATTACGACGGTCCCAATCCAGTGAATCCTCTCAACACTACATGGGTTTATCGTCTCAAGGACAACTGCCATGGAGATCCATTGGTCTATAAAAGTAGGCTCTGCGTTCAGGGTTTTGATCAGATCTACGGTATTGATTTTCAAGACACCTTCTCACCCACTGGTAAAGCTGCATCCCTTAGCATTGCTCTTCTCTTTTGTTTTTACCATTCTCTTCCGATCTCCCAATTTGATGTAAAGAGCGCCTTCCTTCACGCGCCGCTATCTGACAAAGTAATCATCAAAAGACCGAAATGCTCAAACCGCAATTCCAAATATCTTATTCTTCTAAAATCTCCTTACGGATTAAAACAAGCCCCTGCTAATTGGTCTCACACTTTCACGTCGTGGATTCAAGAGCAAGGCTTTCACAAATCAATCTCTGATCCATGTCTCTACATTCATTCAGCTTCAAATTCTGTCCTGTTCTTTCATGTAGACAACCTCATCCTGGTCGGTCTTGGGGACAACTTCCAAAAGAAATTTCTAACTAGATTCCCTAATTCCAATCACCATGAACCTAACACGATTCTTGGAATGAAATACAAACAAACCAATAATAAAATCCTACTTTCTCAACCTAAACATATAGAGCACGGACTTGAAGAATTAAATATGCTTGACTGCAAACCAGCTTCTATCCCTCTAACTGCAAACATCAATCTAACCACTGCTAGCAATGAAGAACACGAAGAGTTCAAAGCATTGAATATCAATTATTGTTCCGCAGTCTTCTTAATGAATTACATAGCCTGTTTAACTCGTCCTGACCTCAGCTTCGCAGTCTCAAGTCTTGCCCGGTTCTGCAAAAAACCCGGAATTCAACATTGGAGAGAGGTTAAACGATGTTGGAAATACCTAAAGGCGACGAAGGATCTCAAACTCACTCTACAAGTAAACCACACCAATCTTCAAATTCAGTGCTATAGCAATGCCTCCTGAAGTGATGACTTAGAGACCAGGTGATCTCAATCCGGTCATCTCTCTCTTCTCTTTAACTCACTTATCTCCTGGAGCAGCTACCGTCAACAAAATGTCACTCACTCCACTACCAAAGCCAAACTTAATCCTCTTGTCGATTTGTTTCTTGAAGCTATTTGGATGAAAGGACTTGTGGCTGAACTATGGAAATCAAAAATCTCTCCCACCAAACACTTCATCAACAATAAGGGTCTCGACAACAAACTCAAGAAATTTGGCTGCAATTCTAAAACCCGCCACATAGACATTAAAAAAAAGGTCTTTGAGAGGAATTGAAACTCAAAAATCTATCTATTGAACTTATCTCCGCTACCAACATGAAGGCCAACGGTCTTACCAAAGCCCTTCCTCTTAACTCTCTAACCTCTCTACTTCTTCTTCTAAATCCTTCCTTTACCAATCCGGCGTCAGTCTTACCAGTCACGGGGGGTGTCAAATAAAGCACTACAAATCACCTTCCCTCGTATTCCTTCTTTTTCTTTATCCCTTTTTATTTTCATTTCCTTCAGTCTCTGTTCACAATCTGTCCCTGTCAAGAGTCAATGGTTAAGTGTCACATCCGCGGGTCTCTGACCACTGTCACTTGTCAACTTCCATATTTCACATTCGCGTTGCTCGATCTTTCTCTTCTCACAATCCTCTCATCTACAATACTTAAGGAAGCTTCATGGAGGCTCTCCTCCTCATCCTTCCAGAACAACTCCTTCAACTCAAATTAATCAATTGTCCCTCAGCAACAACCTCTCTGACTTGAATCTTTTCCTTCATCCTTCAGCGCTCTTTTCTTGTCATCCTCACTCTTTCCTTCTCTCTTAATTCTTTCTTAACCATGACTCGACTATTATTTCTTCATCAATTCTCTTAATCAAATCCTCCAGCTTGTCAAGTTCTGACTGGTAAGAACTCAACCCGCCTTGTCTGCCATTCAACTCACATCAATTTACTTATTATAACTTTCTCTTTCAAGTCTTTTATTGTCACCTTCACCTCTCTTCCTCAAACACTCACACTCTCAAACTTGTCAAGTTCTCAATTCTACACTGTTGCTCAATGTTTGTTTTTCTTCCTTTAATCTTTCTTTTTCTGCATTATTTTTCTTTAAGATCTTTGTTTTATTCTTAACTAATTTCTTTTATGATTCAGCCCTCTTGGTTCTTAATTCATTCAAGTCTTTCACAGTAATTCATCAACCATAATTTTTCACTTTGCAGTTAGCTTTTCTGCCTTGCACTTGCCCTTGCACTCAGTCTCCTTTGGGATCACAATCATCCAAGATTGCCCCATAGTATGTGGGGTGGTCTTGTGACAACTTGTAAAATATCATAAAATATTATCAAAATTTATTGTATAATTGTGAACTTCTTAATCAATTTTAATTCTTTGCTCTATGGTGGGTTGAACCAGTGACCTTGATTTCATGAAATGGAGTTTGATGCTAGTACTTAACCACTATACCAGAAAGACATATGAGTTTTGCAGACATTTGGAAAATTCTAATTTTCTTGTGGCTAAAAAAGCTTGACTCTGTGTTCAAGGATTCAATCAAGTCCTACGAGTCAACTACAATGAAACTTGGTCTCCAACTGTAAAGCTAGGGTCACTTTGAATGGCCCTCATATATGGCCTGAAGGATAACATGAAACTAACTCAATTCAATTTGAAAGCCACATTTCTACATGCTCCTCTTCATGAAATTTTTATCATAAGCACTCCAGAAGGATCAGATAGGAAGTCTTCATATTTAAAATTAAAAAAATCTCTCTATGGTCTGAAACAATATACCATGAACTGGTATGAAGCTCTAACCTTGTGGATCAAGTCTCAAGGATACCAAGATTGGACTAGTTACCCCTGCCTCTATCTCAACCCTAAGAACAGAGAGATTGTCTACTTCCATGTAGATGATCTGATCTATGTGGGTAATTCTAATGTCTTTGAATCTGATTTTCTCAAACACTTCAAGAATTTGTTGTGCCACCCTCCCAACACTATTCTTGGTATTCTCATAGAAATCAAGGATGACAGAATTTTCTCAATTCAGCCCAATCACATTTCTTGTGGTCTGGAATATCTTGGCCTATAATCTTTCAAGGACAGGCACACTCCACTGACCCAAAATTTCAATCTCAAACCAGCCTGCAATGTTGATCAGGCCGAATTTTTCCAGCTGAACATAAAAAACAGGTCTGCAATAGGACTCCTCAACCATCTTTCTCAATATACTCAACTGCACCTCTATTTCTCTGTGTCTAGCCTGGCCAGATTCAATGCCAAACTGGGAATGAGTCACTGGAAAGAATTTTGAAAGGTATGGAAATATCTCAAAAAAAACCAAGGATTTCAAACTTTTCATTGACTACAACTCTGAAAAATCCATCCTAGCAATGCTACCTGGGGAGATGACCCTACCTTTTGCAAGTCTCAAACTGGATACACAGTCTTTCAATACGGGAGCACGGTCATCTGGAATTCTACTAGACAAAGAAATATTACCTACTCTTCCACCAAATCCAAATTGAATGCACTACTTGACTGCTATCTCAAACTCAAATTTATCAAGCACCTCATTGGCAAAATATATCAACTTCCTGAGCCCAAGCCCACCTTGCACATTGATAAAAAGAGTCTGGAAAACAAGATCAATGGATTCAGAACGCACTCAAAGTCCAGACACATAGATATCAAAACAAAAGGACTGCGTGAGGACTTTGCTGATGGGAAGTTAACTCTAAGTTTAATTCAAATTCACTCTATTATTGTGGATTCTCTCAAAAAAGCCTCTACAATAAGCTCCTGAGAGCTCCTTGAACAAACAGCCTTTGCCATGTTGGGCAAATGATCTCTTGGACCATCCCCTTACCAGTTACTTGGGGTGTTAAGAATGAATTTATTATGAATTTATTGTCATCTCAGATATTTCTTCTGTTTCCTTTCAATTCTCTTTTTCTGTCTCAATCTCAGTAGCCAGGAAAACTGAGATGAATGCCAGTGACATGTCTTTTTTCACCTGAAGAGCTTCCTTTCTTCCCCAAGTCTCAATGCATTGAGTCTCCTGGGTCACTCCCAGGGGTTGGGCCCCTCCTCTTCAAGGAGGACCTCTTATTTCTTCCTTTCTTGTCCCATTTTTTCTTTCTGTCTTTATTTTATCCAATCCTTTTCCTTCAATCATCCTAACTCAACATGTCACTCCAGCCGGCTCAACTTCCCCAATCACTCTTTTCTAATTAACTCTCACCATATATGGATCCCTGCCTGGTAAGAACCTGTTCCTCAAGATTTTCCAGAATCAACACTTCTGACAATCTAGTCCTGCTTCCTGCAGTGATCCCTCTAACTCTCTTTGCATCAACCACCCTTTTGCTGTCAGATCTCTCCTTTCTTTGCTCAATAAAGTCTAAAGTATTTGTTTCTTGGTCTTCCTTCTTCTTTTTCATCCTACTTTTGGTTTCTCAACTCTCTAATATTTTCCCCAGTCTCCCGGTTTTTATTTCAAACCAATCTCACCATAATCTCATCACTTCATATTCAAGAACAAAACTCTTGCCTTTGACTAATTTCATTCCATAGGGAATCCTGTCTCTTCTCTCACTCTTCCCAGAAGAAAATTCTACAATCTTGAACCCAAGGGGAAAAAAGGCACTCTGATTGGCTTCAAAAACAATCTCAGATCCCACCACATTCTCTCAGAATCTGGTAGAATTATCAAAACCAAAAATGTCCTATTTCTCATACTTTTTCCTAAAACAAACACCAAACCCTCCATTGAACTTGAAATTGAGAACTCAGAAATAATGAGTCCAACCAAACAAATCAGAGAGCCAATAAATTTCCCAGACTCCAACAGATAAAGTGAACTACCTTCAGACTATAGCAAAGACAAAGAATCATTTGAAAAATATGATGAAGACTTGTCCTTAGATCATCAGCCTACAAACAATAACTCAATAAACTCTCCAATTCCAGAAAGAGCACCTTCTCCCCCCAGATAAAACCTCAGAGAAAGATCCTCAAGAGTCAAACCTACCAAATTTACCTACCTCAGTACCCCTGAAAAATTTTCAGAAGCCATCAAAACCAAATTTGACTCTATCAAAAAAATTGAATTATGGGAAGATGAAACAATAATTACTGACTCCTATTTGAAGAAAATCATGGTTCTGAAGACCAAGCCAGCCACTTCCTTTTTGCCCGAAAAGAAAAAGGCCAGACTCTTCATCCAAGGATTCAAGAAAATGCCTGTTGTTGACTATTATGATACCTTCTCTCCTACTGGAAAATTTATAACTCTCCAAACACTCCTAATTCTCTCTATCTCCAAGACACTACCCCTTGGAAATTTGATTGTAAAGCAGCCTTTGTATACGCACCCCTCAAGGAAGACCTCTACATCAAAACCCCCCAGGATTCTCAAGAACTGCTCCTTTCCTAAAACTAAAGAAGTCTCTTTACCGCCTTAAACAAGCCCCAGTCAACTGGTACAGAACTCTCACCAACTGGCTCAAAGAAATCAGATACCTTCCTTCCAAATTATGCAAATTTCTCTACATCCAAAAGGACTCAGACTCAATGCTCTTCTTCCATGTTGACAACCTTATTTTAGCCAGCAGAAATTAAGAATTTGAAGACCTCTTTCTCAAAGCTTTCCAAATTCCTCAGCCCACAGTCCAGAAACTCTCCTGGGAATGTATCTAACCAACTCAGACCTCAATATAACTCTCTCTCAAAAAAACTCATCAAAGAGGGACTCAAACATCTTGGAACTTCCAGCTGCAAACTCATTCTCAATCCTCTTACACCAGGCATCAAACTCTAAGGCAACCAAAGACAAAATTGATCAATTCAAAAACTCAATACAAACTACAGAATCTGCACAGAAATTCTTAACTACCTCTCCTGCAGTAAAAGACCAGAAATAGCCCCCACAGTGTCCATCCTCTCCTAATTCAACAAAAATCCAGGAATAAATCACTGTAAATAAGTACTTCAATGTTGGAAATATCTGGCCATAACCAACTAAAATTCTCTCTCTCTATCCTACTACCTATTCTTCCTCTTCAATACTCAGATAATTCAGAGACACCACCTGGGCCAATGAAATTGAATCCCAAAAATCAAGAAGCGGCTATATCTACTTCTGGCTCAACTGCCCCATCTCTTGGAACAGCTGCAAACAAAAAAAATATCACAATGTCATCCACCAAAGCCAAATTGAACTCACTCTCAGAATTTCATCAAGGAAGTCAGTGGATCACTGAACTAATTCAAGAATTTTGGCCTACCAATTCTCAAATCCCTGTATTCAACGTGGAAAACAAAGGAATGACTGAAAAAATCAAACAATCTGGCTCCAATTCCAAGACCAAACACCTCAACATTAAAATTAAATATCTTAGAAATCTGTACAAAGACAGAAGATTGAAAGTAAATCTGATCCCATCAGAGGACATGTTGGCCAATGCTCTTAAAAAAGCCTGCAGCTCATCCTCTCTCTACAGACTCTTCACATCCAGGCATGGGGGGTGTTGAAATCAGCCTGTTAATTACCCTCAAAGATAAAAATAAAATAAAAAATAAAAAAAAAAAAATAGAAGGGCAATGTTAAATTTTCAACCCTATGATCGCGAAAGGGCGCAAAATGCCATTTTCAACCCATCTTAGTTTCAAATGGCTGTTTACAACACATTTGAGTCGCAAAAGTTTTTTTGTAACCTTTTTTTGTTTTACATAAATGAATATATATATTTCTTTAATTTTTTTTTACTTCTTTTTATCAATTCATTCTTTGTTTGATTTTAGTAAAAAAATAAAAAATGAAAAAAAATATATAAAAGAGTAATCAATCAAATTAAAAATATAAATATAAAAAAATATAAATAGATAAAATGAAATAAATAAATAAAAAATAAAAAATAAAATAATTAGTTCAATTAAAAATATAAATATATAAATAAAATATAAATAAAATATAAAGAAATATAAAGAAATATAAATAAATAGAACAAAAAAATTAAATAAATAAAAAATATATAAATATACAAAATATAAATTAATTAATTAAATTAAAATTAAATATATATATATATATATATATTGCCACTCACAACCCCAATCAGGTCGCGTGGCGCGGTTTGCAACCAAAAAAAGCTTGAATTCACAACCCACCTGAGTAGCGCATTCCCGTTTTCAACTCAAATGGGCCTCAAATGGCGGTTTTCAACCCAAAATGGGTTGCAAATTGCGCCACGCAACCCCTTTTAGGTAGTGAACGGGGGTTGAAAGTTTTGAAATATAACATTTGCCAAAATAAAAAAATATGTAGTTGGAAAGATGTATTTGCTTGAAATTGACTACATTGACCACATGCAAGTTATCCCGATTGGGATAACTCTTCAACCAGCCAGACCATCTGTGCCACAGCCCGGAGGTATCCCAATTGGGACAAATCTGGTAGTTGCGTGGATGACTAATTCCAGCAAAACTACAGTTTTTCTTATCTCCTGCTCTTTCTTGCTCAACTTTCCTCTCCTCTCCTTCTTCACCACCAACCACCTCAAGACCCATCTTGCCAGCCCTCAAGACAACAAATTGCCACAAGAAGCAACCAATTTTCCAAATACCCTTGAGACCACCCAACCAAACAAACAAGAGGAAAATTTCAAACATTTGATTGAATCCTCAATATCCTTCAGCTCCCAAAATCACCGGAAACAATCAATCAAAATACTCTATTGATTGCTCCTCACTCTTTTTCAGACTAACCTTGGCCACCAGAAAAATTTACCAATGAATCCGCCTGCAAAAAAAAAAGTAAAATCTTTAGAACAACATTCAACAACTCTGGACCTGAATTCAAACACCCAGCCAGTTAGAATCTAAACAAAAAACCTTTTCCTTCTCCATTCAGGCCAGCAAGAGATTTCTAGTCAGACCATGCTCACTCATCAAGACCCTATCAGAAAAAGTCATACAATAAAATCCTATCTTTCTTTGTGTCTTGACATGAAGAATCAATATTTTTCATTCAATGTGTCTCTAGACTGCTTTCTAACTTTTTCCAACTCTTGTCTCCTCAGCCTCCCTTAGCCACAGTTGTTGGTTTTAGAATAAGAGTAAAAAAAGCTATAAAAACAGGATCCCCTGAGTATAATTTCTTGAAAAATCTGGGTGTAAAGTTTTTCAACATAAGCAACACCTCCAGTTGAATTTCCTCATCATACCACACTAAAATACACCATATAATTGATTCCTAAGCCTAAAAAAACCATGTTTTGTTTTCCAAATTTTCATAGAAGAAACGCCTCAGTTCTTTTCATGGGTTTTCAAAATTAATCACAAAAATCACATCCTTATCATTTTTATTACCACCTCTTGAGAAATGCAACCACATATAATCACCCTGATCTTAATCATCAACTATTTCACCATCTCCAATTCAGAAATTATTGAGATTAAACCCCTTTTCCAAAAAGAATAAAATATTATGTTTCAAGCCATGCTCAAAATACAGGCCAGAATTCTTTGATACAGAATTACAGTTCCATAAATTCTCAGTATTTTTCTGATCACTCATCTCATCAGTTAAATGGCCAACCAGTTTCATAAAATATCCTGATATGGTAACACAGGTGCTCAACTCAAAGCTCACAGATGGAATATTTGGATTGAAAATGGAAAGAATTAATTTGATAGAATTCCAGAAGAGAGTTCTGCCTAATTTTCAAATCTTTCTCATTACTCATCATGATTAACAACCAAGAAAATCTGAAGATTTGACATGATTTATTTTGCAGAGATATCTGATCAACTCATGCACAAAGAGTCACAATGAAAGAAACATGATACATGTGCCATGTGAAATATTGAACATGGAAGCACCTTGAATGGATGATTGATGATGCAAGAATAAATTCCCAAAAGAATTTTTTCCTGAAATAATTTTCAGTAAAAAAATTTATTCAAAATATAGAGGAAACCAGAATAGACCTGCTATTTCACTGATTACTTACCATACAAAATGTTTCATTGATGTTTCTTGTGTGGTTCCTCAAAATGGTGAAATTATTTTCAAAGGAGTAATTCCACATAAATTTGAAAATATTTTCAGTTATCTTGTCCCTTAAATACCTCAAAAAATACATTTATAAGGGCTATTATTTGTTTTAATATTGATTTTGGTGCATATTTGGATTAGATATAATATTTTAGGGATTTAAGATGGGTTTCTCCTCCAGAGGCATATTGGAGAAGTTTCTCATTCAAATTGTGTGCTAGTTCACCTTCTGAATTAAGGCTGTATATTCATCTTCCTTTCAAACTACAGGTTTTTTTCAAATAGATGAATCCCTGAATGAATTTCCTCAAAGATAAACACAAGTGGAAAATATTCTTACACAATAGGGGGTATCAAAGTTAACCAAACCCGCCATTTTTCAATGGCGGGTTTCAACCCAAATCCCCCATTTCAAACCCGCCATTAAAAATCAAAAAAACCCACTTATTTCAGATCAGACGTGTCAAAGTTAACCTGAAATAAGTGGTTTTTTTCAAATAAAGTATTTAAATGCTTCCACCACATGTCCGCGTCATACACCCCTGTCTTCCCACCTCCTTCTACCTCTGACCTCATTGGAAAATTTTTTACCCCCACCCTCATCATAAAATTGATTGACCACTCTCATCACTTTATCGCTCTCATCACTTGATCACTCTCATCCACTTCATTGCTCTCAAAACTTCATCGCTCTTAAAACTTCATCACTCTCATCACTTAACCGCTCTCATCACTTGATCACTCTCATCCACTTTATTGCTCTCAAAACTTCATCACTCTCATCACTTAACCGCTCTCATCACTTGATCACTCTCATCCACTTTATCGCTGTGGTGACCAATCTGGGTCACCACAAAAAAAAAAAAAATATATATATATATATTTTTGGTTGTACCCCTATGGGTACCTTCATTTCCCCCCATCTCTCAACTTCTCCCTGTCCTAGCAGTCTAGGACAGGCCTCTTGCCTGTCTCTCCGCTTCGATCCCCACTTCCTATGTTCAACTCCCACTTGTCGCGCTTGCGGCCCTGACTTTTGGCAACGCGAGCAATCTTCAAACCACCTTTGACGATCCCTTCTCCTCCTTTCCCTCTCCAGCCTCACTCCCCTACTCATGACCCCGTGGATGACTTGTTTCAACTTCCCCTTTGTCGGACATTCACCCACCAACGAATGACTGACAAACGCTTCCTGAAATCAATCGGCCCACTCCCTCAATCGCAACGACAACCCACTCATTGCTCAATGAACCCCATCGTACTCTTCCATCCATCCGCTCATCGATCTCCAACTTACCCTCCCTCCCTCACCACTCACGCTGATCGACCAGAATCACTGACAACCATCCGAGCATCCAATCCCCTTCCACGCCTTCCTCCTCCTCCCTTCCAATTCCTAGTTCAAATCATCCCTAACCACTCTCCATCCTATCCTCCCTCTTCCACAACCAATCCAACCTAGCCCTCCTCGCCCATCATCCAATCTGACCAACAACCGCAAGCGACTGCTCGCGGCCGCCGGAACCTTCACCCTGTTGTCGCCGCCGATCAGGCAACAACAGCTGTTGTTGACACCTGTCACTGCTGTCGCAGGTGTCCATCTGGTTGCCGCGGTCATTCTCGACGCGGGTGACATTTCTTTTTTTTTTTTTTATTATTATGTTTTCATTTTCCCGCACCTATTTGTAGTATCACTTGTACATAGTATACAGGGCCTCATGTTTATAAAAGGAGGAGCTCTCCCCTGCCTTTTGGCCAAGCATCCAAGCATCCAGCAATCCAATCAGACCATCATCATAATCAAACTTATCCGTGGGCATCCTTCCCACTTATCTGAGCAATTTATCTGGGTATATCCATGATTGCCCCTTGATCCTTTGAGCCTCCATACTCAAACTCTGTCCTTTGTGACCTTGATCCTTATCACCAACCAATAGCCTTGCTGGTTGAAGAAGAATTCCTGTCTGAATTCTTGGGTGTGTTATACCACTCTGATCCTTTTTTCCGACCATACTGGTCTTGATCTCTCCTTGATCATCTTTCTGGAGCCAATCACGTTTGATTGAAGAGTTTTTGTTAAGCTTAAAACCTGGAGTGTTATACCTCCCTTCTTCTTTGAGGTTGAATCTTGCCACGCTATTATTGAGTCCCTTGAGAAGTGTTGGGATAGTCTTGCTCAAATTTGTTATTGATTTGCTTCTAGAGCTTCATAAACAAATTGCTTTTGTTTTGTTCAGCCTCCCACAGTTATCTGGTACCCTTCAAGCGCTTGATTGCAGAGTGTTGGGCAGGTTCATTGAGAACCTGGAGGTTGGTTGGGATTGAGTTGATCTTTCCTAATCAGCTGCTGACGACCAGAGTTATTAGCTTGTGGGCATTGTTACTTAAAACTGCCTTGTTCTATTGAACTCTGAACAAACCTTGACTTATTTGTTCAAGTCTTTACCTGCACCATCTTGCCTCAGATAGTGTTTTTTCCATTGCTACTGACAACTCTTATCCTCTTCCCTTACTTTGATTCCTCATCCATAAGGTTCTGGACCTCGATTCCGGTTACATTTGAATATTATTGTAACTCCTAGGAGGGCAGCCTAAACTGCACCTTTCCCCTCCACAGAACTTCCATGGCTTAGCACCGTTTGGAGTCTTACATTGCTCTCAAAACTTCACCACTCTCATCACTTTATCACTCTCATCACTTGCGTAGCCCAAACTCTTTCAACTGGCCCCTCAGCAAACCTCCCCCCACAAGTCCAACACCTCCAAGAGAACATCGCCAAGGAACTCCACAACAAACAATCCTCCCCCATCAGCTTCCAAGGGCTCAAGTCAGCTCAAGAGAGCTGATCACATCATCCTGGTAAACTGGCTGAAAATTCCCTCCAACTACAATGCCTGCTTTGGATCCGACAACAAAACACGTGTTGGCCAACCTCAATCCTCTAAGGTCAATGGTTATCTCCTGATGGCCAATGAACTCAAGAACAAAACAAAAGTTAGGCTGGATCTGTCATCCAAACAGATGAGGGAGCGGTGTGGAAACTAAAGGGGGCAACACCCCAGAAGTCGTCCTCAAGTTCCGGAAGTTATTGATCAAAGCGTCTGTAAGGAGATTGGATGCAGCCGTTCAAGAGAGAGAGAAATAATAAGATGAATTCCTTCCTTTCCAATCCAATCCAATCCGATGCCATAAAAAGTGATATCCTAGAGTGCAGTCCAGTCCGTGAAGTGAAGTCCTCCCCTCCAACCCAGAGTTGAGAGCAAAGTATTTAAGTCCTCCCTCTCAACCCTAACCTAAGTACAACCACAAGTAAGCAAGAATGATGAAATACAACCCCTAAGCACAGAACCCTAGCCCAATCCTACCCCTCCATCCCTTGCCCCATAACCCATGCCCCTCAATATCAACGTACGCCCAGCTTGCCTGCCCGCACGCGTCCGCCCAACAACCCGTTCCAGGTATCCGCGTACCCGCGTGACCCAATCCACGCTTCTTGCAATGGGCGGTCCGCCTGGTCCGCGCGAGCCGTCCGATCCGCGCAAGCTTCCCGATCCATGCAAGCCTTCTGACCCAAGCAAGCTTTCCAATCCGCGCAAGCCTTCCAATCCGCGCAAGCCTTCCGATCCGCGCAAGCCTTCCGATCCGCGCAAGCCTTCCGATCCGCGCAAGCCTTCCAATCCGCGCAAGCCTTCCGATTCGCGCAAGCCTTCTGATCCGCGCAAGCCTTCCGACCCGTGCAAGCTTTCCGATCCGCGCAAGCTTTCTGGTCCGCGCAATCCGTTGTCTCCCTTCTCCAGGTGCTGAGCCCAACCCAACCGCTGCTGGGCCTACCTGACTGCTGCTGAGCCCGCAGCGCAGCTAGCTGCGACAAGGCCCTTCCCATTGCTGAGCGCGCCGCCTGCAGCCCTTTCCTGACTCGCGTCCATAAAAGAGCACCACAGCGGTTCAAAAACTATTGAGCCAAGTACAAAAAGGCCCACTCCATGTCTATCTCCACTGGCTTTGGTATCACCGACTTGGACAAAGCCAAAGGAATCAACTTGGTGGTTGATAAGTTGGACTCCATTTGTCCTTTTTATATTCAAATGGATGAAATCTTCGGAAAGAAGGCCAACATCACCCGCCTAGCTGCTTTCAATGACCAACAATCTGATTCCGTTGATGCCGAGGACTTGGCTGGGGATTCTCAGCCTACCAACGGGGACCTTGATCAAACCTTGGCCTTGGAGTGGCCCCCATCTGATGACAAGGAGGATATTCAAACACAATCAGCTCCAATCACTTCTACTTTGGTATTGATTTATCAGTCAATCCCGACCTTGGACCCCTCACTTCCTTCTTTTGATTGCTCTCTTCCTGGGGCAGAACAACTGGAGAACTTGCCCAATGAGGAGGATGTTATTCCTGGATCACCATTGCCATCAACATTGGCTCAAGTAAGGAACTAAATTGTTTTTGATTCTGTCTGGTTGCTCCTGACTGATTTACATTGTAAAAAAACAGGCTCATCCATTTTTGATTGGCCAAAAACTCAAGCCAATGGGGCCTCCCACATCGCCTTCAAATACTAGTGAGGACTTTCAGACTCAACCCTCCTCTGCCAAGGGTAAGCAAAAGGCCTCCAATTCCATCAATGTCAACCCCAAAAGTCATCAAAAGAGGAGAAACACTTCCAGTTTTTTGGGCTTTGAAGAAATCATGGAGAAGCAAGATTCATGTAAGTTGATTGATTCAATATCCTTGCTTTCAAAATCATGCTCATTGCCATTCCCCTCCAAAAAACAGTGAAATCACAAATTGAATCAGATAAACTTCAGTTTGAAAAGCAAAAGTGGGATCGCCAACTGGCCATGGATGGTTAAAAGCAGCAAGCCAAGACTTTGGCTAATCAACTAAAATTGGATGCTGAGTGGAGGTTGAAACAAGCTGAGCTAGAGTTTCAAAAAGAGGAAAAGGAGAAGGATTGGCAGCAAGTGGAACTGGAAAAGGAGAGGGAACAACGGGCAAACGAAAAAAGGGTAAGGTATCAGTAGCTTTGGTTTCCATTGGAAGTGGTAGATCGGTAGAAGAAATACAGCAGATTACTCAAATGCTGGGCTTGTAAATATATTTGCATGGATGAAAGAAAAACAAATTATTTTTTACTACAACAACGTTTGAGAGCATTCTTAACCCCACCAATATACAGATCTTTTTTGTTTTTATTGATATTTTTTTCTCTAGAGTAAATTTGGCCGTTTTTCATGTCCCTACAAGTGCTCTGAGTTTTTTTATTAATTTGAAGTGACATGGCCATTCTGGTATGGGTTGCTGTGTCCACAGCTGGAAAGGTACAGTGCTTGTACTTGTTAGCCGCCCAAACCATTTTTACTATACCTTTTTGCTTGAAATAAATTCCAAATCCAAGGTCAGGAAAAACAAATTGACCGTCTGAAACTTGATATTCATCCGTATCTTCAATAAGTTGACCATTTGATTTTTTGGTTGAGACCACAAGTAAAAAGGAATAGCCAGAGATGTCGCCTTTGTCAATATGAGGAGAATTGTAAAAAGAATCCGAGGTGAAAGTGAGGTGTGGGGAGCAATCAAAAGGTGTAGGCTTGGAAGCAAATTCCAACAAAGAGAAAGAGGGGATGTTGCTGTCCTTCATGGTATCACGCTTTGATTCAAAGGCAAGTTTGGCCAAATTACAAAACATTTGTCCTAAAATTCGGGATACTTTGTCGGCCTTCAAGTTGAGGACAGCGTACTCTTGAGGAGAAGATCTAATGGATGATTTGTTCACATAACGTCCGAATAACTCCAAAGGGTTCATCAATTTTAGCCAAACAATTGCCCACATTTTTCCACCCCAAGATCTTGAGGGACCAACCGGGTTGACAAATATTTTTGAACTGTGAAGGAATGTCGTCACAAATTTGATATCTTTCTTATCTTGCTCAGATAGTTGATCCAAAGGCACAAATTCAATGAGGTCAACGAGAGCATGGTGATCAGATTGGTCGAGAACAATAACTTTTCCATGGTGGAAGAAGTGGAAAGCCCCAATTGTCTGTTTTGCTTGCTTAAATTCTTCCTGGGTGGGTTTTCAAGGGTTGTTTTTCTTTTCAGCCATGATAGCAGGGTACAGATCCAAAGGGCATAGCTTTCATCTAGACCAGGCAAACTTTTCCTTGATCAAGTCATCAGTCACTTCCAAAGAAATTTCCTAATACCTCATTCGAGCCCTCCTTTTTCTATGATTCCTCTGCTTGCCACCTCTCTTTATGTTTTTCATACCATCTCCTTCCATCTTTCTCCCTCCCAGGCACTTGCTGCACCTGAGGTGAGGATCAAGGTGAAATTTGAATGGATGTATAACATTTTGAGTCCGGTTGGCATTGAAGGAATTGATATCAAAAAAGGGGTTGGACAAACGAAAAGACCGGTCAAACAAATTAAAAAAAAATGTCAGCAACAATCTCATTATGGAAACAGTGGGATTAAAAAAATCAAAAAGAGATGAAAATCAACGATTCCTCTGCTTGCCACCTCTCTTTATGTTTTTCATACCATCTCCTTCCATCTTTCTCCCTCCAAGGCACTTGCTGCACCCAAGGTGAGGATCAAGGTGAAATTTGGATGGATGTATAACATTTTGAGTTTGGTGGCCCTTGAAGGAATCGATAGATATCAAAAGAATAGAATTAGATGGGGAGGAGTGGTAATAATGAGGAGCCGCAGCCGGCATCATACTAGGCAAACCAGACTGTCCCAGGACGTAGCTTGGTTGGCGTAAGACTTGAACAATTGTGTTCTGGCCGAGCTCGAAAACCTAAAAAAAAAAAAAAAAACAAACAGGAAGTCAGTTCCTGTACCCTACAAAAACCCTGCATCAATTGGCCCAAAAAATTGGCCAATCAATGGCGAATCAATCACTCGATCAATTTGCAATCAATTGAGCAATCGATTGCCAATTGATTGCCCGATTGATTGCGAATTGATTGGGCAATTGATCAGGGAATCGATGGCGAATCAATTGCTAAATCGATTCGCAATTGATCGGGCAATTGATTGCGAATCAATTGGGAAATTGATTGCGAATCAATTGGGCAATCGTTTGCCAATTGATTCGCAATCGATTGGGCAATTGATTGGCAATCGATCGCTTGATTGATTGCGAATTGATCAAGCAATCAATTGCCAATTTATCGAGCGATCAATTGCGAATTGATTGAGCGATTGATTTGCCATCAATTGAGCAATCAATGGCCGATTGATGGACAATTGATTGCAAATCGATCGAGCAATTGATCGCTCAATTGATGAGAGGAGAAATTGGAGGAGGGGAGGGGCTCACCTTGAGGGATTGACCTTGAGGGATTGACCAAGGGATCCAGGGGGGGACTACAAGTTGAATGATCAAAGGATCAGCAACTGGTGAGGGGAAGGAAGAGGAAGAGCGTGGAGGGGGCTTACCGGGATTAGGAGGAGGGGATTCAGTGAGTGAGGTGAGATGAGGTGGTGGTGGTGAGTAAGGTGGTGGTGATGAGTGGGGTGGTTTGGTGAGGAGGAGGCAGGGTTTGACCGGTGAGTGAGTTGGGTGGATCCAGGGGGGGACTACAGGTTGAATGATCAAAGGATCAGCAACTGGTGAGGGGAAGGAAGAGGAAGAGCGTGTAGGGGGCTTACCAGGATTAGGAGGAGGGGATTCAGTGAGTGAGGTGAGATGAGGTGGTGGTGGTGGGTAAGGTGGTGGTGATGAGTGAGGTGGTTTGGTGAGGAGGAGGCAGGGTTTGACCGGTGAGTGAGTGGGGTGAGGTTGAAGGGGTTGAGTGGTGAGGGGGAGGGGGGTGGCATTTGGTGAGTGGCAGGGTTTGAGGTGGAGGTGTTTTTGGATTCAAGTCCACTAAAAAAAATAAAAAAAAAACTCAGCCTATGAATCTTGGGTGAACAACCAAAAACAAAAAAATACAGTGAAGGGAATTTTTACCATTTTCAAAATCAAAAATTACTCATCAAAGCGAGCAAGGGTGAGAGAAAGAATCCGCTCTCTCATAGAAGAAGATGAGGGACCAGATTAGACAGGAATGACTTGAGGCGGATCAGGAATATCATCTTGAAATATTTCGTCCCATTCATCTTTGATGTCGGCCAAAAGGTTGTGAAGGATTACACAAGTGATAATCCAGTTGATGAGGAACCTCATATCTTTGGAAAATTGGAGCTGGTTTTGCATCTCCCGTAAGCTGGCCCATCTTCCTTTCAGAATTCCTATGGCATGCTCAATCCGAACTCGTGATTGGGCAAGATGATAGTTAAAATTGGTTTTTCCTTGATCATTGGAAAAAACATTCCGGAATGCTGGAACTACATATTTCCCACTAGCATAAACCAAATCGGCCAGAAGGTATTGATCTTGGTCAAAGTAGATCTCTGGTTGTTGGGCAATCCGCATCCAATTGAAAACATATGAATCATGACAAGAACCTGGAAGGCCAGCATGGAGGGAGATGAACTTCTTGTTGTTATTGCAAACAAGTTGTAGTGCCACGGAGTATCTAAACAAAGAGATGGAACATATTTGGTCAGTGTGTGATCCAAAGTTTTATCATAGCAATTGGAAAAGAAATGAATCAATTGCCTTTTATTATGATCAAAATAGTGGTTGCCATCTAGGTTGGGTTTTTGACTCAAGGGGATGGTGGTTCAATCAACACAACCAATGCAACCAGGAAAGCCTTCTGTCTCCATTACTTGAGATATCTCCTTGCGTTCTTCTTTGGTTGGCCATGAAAGGACCGAGCGACGGAAAGATAGGATAGCAATCATGACTCTTTTGGTGTATAAGTCAATGCTTCCGTAACTGACTGAGAATAGATTTTCCAATTGATGGATTGCTGCTCCATTTCCATTTGACCCCAATCTACAAAGAGCAACAGCAAGTTGGTGCTGGATTGCGTTGAGGATTGCGAGAATTGTTCTGGAAGATGTGGTGGTCTTCAATCATTGCCAAAAGTTTCATGAAAGAAGGCAACAAAGTTCGGAACAGTTGCTGGAAGCTTAAGTCAGGGATGAGATGAAGCTTTTGCCTTTCATACATAGGGTTATGGAGAGTGTGTATTCTTGGAACCATGTATTGCTTTGCCAACAGAGAATTCAAAGCTAACCAAGTTGATTCCAAATTGGAGTCTGAATCAGAGTCTGAATGGGAGTCAAACAGTAGCAAAAGTTCAGTCAGCTTTTTTGCGTTTTCAACTTGCTGGCAGGATGTTTGATTGGACATGTTGAGAAAGGTGGTGAGTGATGTGGGGTGATGAGATGATGATGGGATTTGTGTGAAGATGGGTATGTGAAGGTATGTGAAAAACAATAGAGATGTGTGTGATGCAATGGATATGGGACCGGTATGGATTTGCTGATGTGGATGGGTGTTTTTGATGTGATGGATGGTGGATGGATGATGATGCATAAATGGCGGATTTAATGGCGTGTTTGATGATTGAAATCTGCCATTTTCATGAAACAAGCCATTTTGAAATACACCAGTTAGGGGGTATGTGTATTTCAGAAACCCGCCATTAAAAATGGCGGGTTTTGTCAAAAAAAATGGCGGGTTTCTAATGGCGGGTTTGCTAACTTTGATACGCCCTAATATTGCAAAATAAATGGAATTGATAGTTTTTCAAGTAAAATGAAATATGATACTTAACATAATACTTCAAATTCAATCTACTCAGAAAAGAATGCAGGCACTTTCAGACTGGTTATTGAATTTGTATAACTTATACTGTTTATCCTGAAGATTCAGAAATGTATTTTATAATATTTTTGTTGAATTATTTTGTTGTTGCTACATCATGCTATAAACTAAAGCAATTCAATGCAATTTATCATTCAAATTTCAGAGATGAATTTCTTTGCAAGTATTTACTTGAGGAAAAGCATCACTTAGAAAGAAAGATGCAAGAAGGGTGATGGGTATATTCACCCTTTTGGACTATGAAAGTTTTTGGAATTCTTTTGTAACTTTTTCATCCATAAAACACACTTTTTAATCTTTTTCCAAGTGTTGAATTGAGGAAAATCATCACTTAGAAAAATAAATGCAGGAAGCAAATGAGGAGACTCACCCTTTTGAACCAAGAAAGCTCTTTGGAATTTTATTGGAACTTTTTCAGCCATAAAATCCACCTTTCCTATGGTATTCTTTCTTTAATTTAAAGGTGGAAGCTTTGATTTATTCTGTGATCACAGATAAAACTTTCCTCAAAAATGAAATATTTAAATTAATCAAACTTAGTATATTTCAAAAGCATGGTGCAACAATTGGAAAATCATTTTGTTATTTTTCAAAATTTAATCAAAAAATGTAAAGGTAGAAAGAATACACAGTAAATTGATTCTTGAAGAAGACCAAAATTCTGGTATACATGGATCAGATTTGCAAAAAATTCATCTTCTCAAACATTGACACAAAAATATATGTGACCTCATATTCAATGCATGCGATTCTTCTCAGCCCACTTATTTATTGATTAATAATCCTGGTGTGGGACATGAAGCACCTATGACTTATAGGCATTCTCGTGAGGTGTTTCAAAGACTAATTCAAGGTTTAATGTATTATAATTTGAATTTTTAACAAAAATGAAGATTTCTTAGTGTTTTTTTTAAGCATATTTTACCTTTTTTACAAATTTTAAAAATCATCAAATATTTGATGAAATTTTGAGGAATTATGCATTCTGGAGTTGAATTCAAGTTTTCCCCCTCACTTCAAACATCTTTGTTGCATATTATTGTGAATTGGTTTTTTTTAAATTGATGTTGAGGATTTTCTTCATTTTATACATGATTAAAATTTAATAACTATGCTAAACACATGGTTCTTCATTGAAATAATGAATATCATGCTCTAGAGAGGTTAATGATTATTTTCTTCCCAAACTTAAAAAAAACACTATCTCGACACCAGTTAACTGCTTTAATGTGGAAGAATACCTAAGCATACAAGATAAATTAATTACTTCTAAATTAATTTACTTTTAATGAGTGAAATAATATCATGAATATTTACTAAAGCCATGCACCATGAAAAAAAAATCATCACTTGATTGCAAGTGACATACCTGAGGCAAAAGGGGCCCTTTGTGCTCTTTTATGTCAGTTATAATCATTTGATCATTTTTTCCCCATGGTGATGGTGATCTTGAGGACAAAACTCAAACTTTCTTCCAAAAAGAGCTCCTGAATTCATTATTTCTTCCAAAATTTGCCCCTAATAACTAAAGAATAACAAGTTCAACTAATAAAAATGTTAGGCTTTATCTTCAATATAAATTTTTCACCCATGGGCAGTTATATTTTCCATTTTCAAGTTTTTGATCCAGAGATTCAACATGGGTAGTGGTTGAAAATAAACCTGAAAAAATTATTGGTTTTGAAACTGAAAACATGTTTTACCATGAGATATGCAATGCTATCCAGAACTGAAATTACATGTCAAGATTCACATGATATATACTTTCTTTTTTCATTGCTTATCCGTTGAAGTACTTGAAAAATATTTTATGTCATTATTTTTTTGAATCTTTTGCCACAATTATTCACTTGATTGAAATTATTAAAAAATATCCCATTTTTCCATGTGAAATATTTTTATTTAATTTTTTCAAAATGAGCTGTTGAATTCTATCAATAACTTAGCTCACATAGCACCATTTTCATAAAATTTACTTTGTTTTACTTTCTGATCTGTTGAGCTACTTTAACAATGGTTCATGCCATTTTTTTCAATCCATTTGCCAAATTTACTAACATATTAAAATTATTTATCATTTCAAAGATTTCACATCTGGTCATGTAATTTTTTTTCATCCAATTCATTCCCCTGCTTTGGGGGTAGGAGACCAATTTCAAATTTCTTAATTTTGAGAATTTCCTAGATTTCTGGAAATTTAACTTTACTTTGTGCCTCAAGTCCATCCAGGGCATTTTCCACAATGAACTGATGTTTTCATTAATCCAAAAAAACCATTTACCCCCAAAAAAACAATATCAAAAATCAAAAATCAATTGCTTTGGGTGGTAATGGATATTTTGAGTGGGATGTAAAGAACTTATGAAAAACCAGAAAATACACTTTAAATTCCACATATACCTACGCTATGAGGATAATTAAAATATTTTTAAAAATTAAAAGGAATATTTAATTGATTAACATACTCATGGAAATAAAATGGATTTTTTTCTTTGCATATAAATCTATATTTCTGATAGAATTCTAATATATTTCTACCATATATAAAAAAATATGAAACATGAAAAATGCACCTATTAGGGTGAATGAGAGTTAGCAAACCCACCATTAGAAACCCCCCATTTTAAATGGTAGGTTTCTGAAATACACATAACCCCTAACTGGTGTTTTTTTTAATGGTATGTTTCATGGAAATGGCAGATTTCAAACATGAAATTGGCTATTTATGCACCATCATTCATCCACCATCCATTGCATTCAAAACACTCATCCACACCTCCACCTCAGCAAATTCATACTGAGCCCATCTCCATCTCATCACACACATCTCATCTCCATTGCTTCACATCTCCATCACATGACACACATCCAATCATCAACCAAAACTTACAAACTGCTCTGGTGGCATTTTATAGCACCCATTTGGAACTTTGTTTCAGGCTGTGCTCTTTGCAGTTGTTATGGGTTGTCTCAGAACCTCCTTCTCTTGCCAGCTCAGCAGCAACTGCTGTGGGCTCAGCATTTACTGCGACGCATCTGCAGTCCTCTCTGAGGAAAAGATCAATAAACAAAGCGTGTTTGACCTTGTTTGCAGGTGCGCTAGTTTGGGAAAGTAGGAGATGGGGAACTGCATGGCTATAGAGGAATGGGTGACAACTGAACTGGGGGCTCCAAGTAGGGAGCGGGGCAAGGTACATTTCATGAGAAGTAAAAACTGGGTTTACCCAATGGTGCGCATATGTTGTTGATGGATGGGGTGGTGGGGGAAAGGATGCAGACTAAGGTTTTTGTTTTATGGTTTTTTTTTCTATTTCTAATTGATTTTATTTCACTTGTACTTAGGCTAGGGTGGAGACAGAGGAATTAACCTCACTTGCAACTACAGATTGTAGGAGGATCTGGGGATCTTGTCCTCAGATCCGAGGGGATTTTCTTGAGAAAAAATAACTGGATAAAATATTCTCTCTCTCTTTCTTATATTGGGGGTTTTAACAGGTGCGCTCAATTCTTACAGACACAAGGAACTGTTAACTTCCAAATCTTTGGGAATTTTTAAGGGTTCATCTTTTATTCTTTCCACACTTCCCACCTCACTCCACCAAACTACTGGTCCAACCCTTTGTCCTCCTCACCAACCACCTCCACCTCAAATTCCCCCCCTTTTCTCCTTCTCCTGCTTCTGCTCCCCATTGGTCAATCACTCAAACCTGTAATTCCCTCAGCTCCTCCATCTCCTCCTTCCTTCAATCAATCAACTGACCAATTCTTCCTCCTCCTCTGTTTTCTGCGGTGAGTTTTTTCCTTCCTCCTCCTCCTCCCCCTTCCCCTCTCTCCCTCCCAATTTATTTTTTATTAATTGCTTGATTTATTTTTGATCAATTGCTTGATCAATTTTCAATCAATTTCTTGATTGATTTGCAATAAATCACTTGATCAATTTTTTATTGATCACTTAATTGATTCAAAATCAATCGCTTGACTGATTTGCAATCAATTGCTTGATTGATTTGCAATTGATTTCTTGATCAATTTTCAATCAATTGCTTGATCAATTTGCCATTGATTGCTTGATTTATTTGCAATTTATTGCTTGATCAATTTGAAATTGATTTCTTGATCAATTATAAATTGATTTCTTGATCAATTTGTGATCAATTGCTTGATTGATTCACAATTAATTTCTTGATTTATTTGCAATCAATTCCTTGATTGATTGCCAAGAGACTTCTTGATTGATTGCAATCAATATCTTTATCAATTTGTGATTGATCACTTGATCAATTCACAATTGATTGATGGATTGATTTGAAATAAATTGCTTGATTGATTTGAAATCAATCGCTTGATTGATTTGAAATCAATTGCTTTATTGATTTGAAATCAATTGGTTGATTGATTTGCAATCAATTGCTTGATTGATTTTCAATCAATTGCTTGATTGATTTGCAATCAATTGCTTGATTGATTTGCAATCAATTGCTTGATTGATTTGAAATCAATTGCTTGATTTATTTAGCAATCCATTTGCATTCAATTGATAAATTTATTTCTGATTGATTTCTCAATAAATTGGTTGATTTGAGGACAAGAATTAGTGAGTGTATAGGCACATTGAATCATCCAGCAGTGGCATAATGAGCTTGGCAGTTAAATTATCACTCATCAATGTTGAGGTCAAGGGTTCAAGTCCCATTGTTTTCAACTAAATTTTGGCTTATAAGGCTGCCACTTCCCTCAAATTAGGGCGTATCAGAGTTAGCAAACCGGCCATTAGAAACCTACCATTTTTTTTTTACCAAACCCGCCATTTTTAATGGCGGGTTTCTGAAATACACATACCCCCTAACTGGTGTATTTCAAAATGGCAGGTTTCATGAAAATGGCAGATTTCAAACATGCAACACGCCATGAAACCCACCATTTATGCATCATCATCCATCCACCATCCATCACATCTAAAATACCCATCCACATCAGCAAATCTATATTGGTCCCATCTCCATCAATCACACACATCTCATCTCCTTTGCTTCACATCTCCATCACTTCACATCTCTATTGCTTCACATCTCCATCTTCACACAAATACCATCATCATCTCATCATCCCACATCAAATCACCATCTTTCTCAAAATGTCCCATCAAACTTCTTGGCAGCAAGTTGAAAATGCAAAAAAGCTGACTGAACTTTTGTTAGTATTTGACTTCCATTCAGACTCCAATTCAGACTACAATTTGGAATCAACTTGTTTGGCTTTGAATTCTCTATTACAAAAGAAATACATGGTTCCAAGAAGACAAACTCTCCAAAACCCTATTTATGAAAGGCAAAAGCTTCATCTCCTCCCCAACCTAAGCTTCCAGCAACTGTTCCAAACTCTATTGCCTTCATTCATAAAACTTTTGGAGATGATTGAAGACCACCACATCTTCCAGAACAATTCCCGGAATCCTCAACACAATCCAGCTATCCAAGTGGCTGTTGCTCTTTGTAGACTGGGATCAAATGGAAATGGAGCAGAAATCCATCAATTTGAAAATCTATTCTCAGTTGGATATGGAACCATTGACTCATAAACCAAAAGAGTCATGGTTGCTATCCTATCTTTCCTTTGCTCAGTCATTTCTTGGCCAACAAAAGAAGAATGCAAGGAGATATCTCAAGTAATGGAAACCAAATGATTTCCTGGTTGCATTGGTTTTGTTTATGGAACCACCATTCCCTTAAGTCAAAACCCCAAGCTAGATGGCAACCACTATTTTGATTGGACAAAAAGGCAACTGATTCATATCTTTTCCAATCAATTTGATAACACCGTTGATCAAAAACTGACCAAATGTGTTTTGTCTGTTTGTTTAGATACTCTGTGGAACTAAAACTTGTTTGTGATAACAACAAGAAGTTCATATCCCTCCATTCTGGCCTTCCAGGTTCTTGTCATGATTCATACGTGTTCAATCGGATGTGGATTGCCCAACAACCAGAGAACTACTTTGAACACAATCAATAGCTTCTGGCTGATTCAGCTCATGCTAGTGGGAAATATGTGGTTCCAGCATACCTGAATGTTTTTTCCAACAATCAAGGAAAAACCAATTTCAACTATCATCTTGCCCAATCACAAGTTTGGATTGAGCATGCCATAGGAGTCCTGAAAGGAAGATGGGCCAGCTTAAGGGAAATGCAAAACCTGCTTCAAAACCCCAAAGACATGAAGTTCCTCATCAACTGGATTATCACTTGTTTAATCCTTCACAATCTTTAGGCTGACATCAAAGATGAATGGGACAAAAAATTTGAAGATGATATTCCTGATCCTCCTCAAGTCATCCCCATCTCATCTTCTACCTCATTTTTGTCCATGAGAGAGCGGATTCTACCCCTCACACTTGCTCACTTTGATTTGTAGCATTTTGTTTTTAAATAGGTGAAATATCTTTTTTGTTTTTAGTTGTTCAACCAAGCATCCAAGGCTGACTTGGATTTTTTTTTTTTTTTTTTTTTTTGGTGGACTTAGACAAAAACAGAAACAAAAGTTCCAAACCACCCACCTCACCCCACCAAACCACTGGTCCACTCTCCTCCTCACCCACCACTGGTCCACTCTCCACCTCACCCTCCACCTCCACCTCACCCACCACTGCCCCCCCCCTGCCCCCCCTCCTCCTCATCACCCTTTTTTGTCATCACCCTTTTCCCTCCAACTCACCCTCTCACCCTTTCTCCCAACTAAGGCCCCCCCACTCTTGCCCCCCCACCTTCCTTGCTTCCCCCCCTTTCACCCTCTCCCCCCCCCCACCACCACCCTTGCTTCTTCCCCCCCACCACCCTCTCTTTGGTTGGCAACCCACCCCCCCACCTGGCCCCTCCACCAGGCCCCCCCACTACCCTTGGCCCCCCCACCACCCTTGCCACTTTCTCGCAATCCCCCCACCATTCTTGCTTCCGCCCCCCCACCACCCTTGCTTTGGTTGGCATCCCACCCCCCTCACCTTGGCCCCCCCACCGCCCTTGCTGCTTGCTTGCAATTCCCCCACCTCCCTCCGCCGGCCCGGCCCCCCCACCGGGCCCCCCCACTGCTCTTGCTTTCCCCCCCCCCCCCCACCTCCCTCCACCAGCCCGCCCCCCACCCCTCAACCACCAACGGCTGGCCCCCCCTCCTTTTTCCACTTGGCCCAACCCAAAACCCAACCCAAATGGCCAGCCCGATTCCCTCACACTCCTTTTTTTTTTTTTTTTTTTTTTTTGGGCGCTGATATCATGTTTTTTTTTTTTTGGGTACAGGTTTTTTTTTTTGATCCCATTTCTGGTGGACTTGTGATCAATTCCAGGTTTGGTTTCATTTTATTTGATCCAATCTTGTTTCACCAATGATTCCAATTTGACTGACGGTTTTTTTTTGTTTTTTTTTTCAATCCCTCAACCACTATTTGTCAATGTCCAATTCTTCTCCCACCCCCTTAAAATGTTACACAAACATCTGAAACTATTCTTTTTCCTCACCCCAATCTTGTTGATATTTGTGGTGTCTTATTTTTTTCTGCCTAAACCTTGAGAGTATTCACCTCTTTCATAATAAGCTCTTGAGTGTTCATCTCCAGTATGTTCTTTATTCTATACTCGTTGGTCATAGATCTAGTATCATCTCTATGTTGAATCCAAGTGGCCTCCTTCCATACTTGCTCATGAGTGTTCTTGTCCAGTGGCCTCTTTATATTTTGCTAGTTAGTCATAATTCTAGTGGGCTCTCTATCTTGAATCCTTGATGCTCTGCCTTATCTCGAATCAGCCTGAAGTGGTCCTCCAAGTTGTGTGGACTCTAAATGGTCTGGTATTGAATACTCATTATATTTATTCATTACATTTTTTTCCCACTTGTCAGCCATCATGTATCTAGTCTATTTATACTGATGCTTTATCAAGTGGAATTCATTCATCTGTTCTTGCCCAACTTGAACCTGAGTGCCCCTTGTCTGACTCCTAGATCCGCTCCTCTTGGCAATATAAGACCTCTTCCCCATCCTTTTAAGTCTTTCAACCAGAGCATCTAACTCAAACTTCAACAAATCTAAGTATAGGTTTGGGAGGGAACAAGTTGGAAGGAGATGGCTTGAAAAACATACAGAGAGGTGGGAAGAGTAGGACTGCTTGCCAAAAGAGGAATCAAATGAGATATTCCAAAATATCTTTGGAGGTTTCTGAGGAAGTTATTAATGAAACGGTGGTCTGGTTGGGTCAGAAACCGCGTCCTTTGGACCTGTACCCTTCAATTTTTGCGGAAAATAAAAAGAATAGTCAAAAACTAACCCATGAAGGGTTTGAGCAAGCAAAACAAACAATCAAACAATTCAATTTCTTCCGCCATGGAAAAGTAATTGTCCTCAATTGATCTGATCATCAAGCCCTGGTTAAAATAATCAAATTTGTCCCATTGGAGAAACTTTCTGACCAAGACAAGAAGGACATCAACTTGTGACAACTTTCCTTCACCAGTCAAAATAATTTTTCAACCCGGTTGGTCCTTCAAGATCTTGGGGTGGAAAAATGTGGGCAGTTGGATGGCAAAAATCAATGCACCCTTCAGAGTTATTTGGACTTTAGGTTAAGAAATCATCCATTAGATCTTTTCCTCAAGATTATGCTTCCTCAACCTTAAGGCCAAAAAATAATCCCAAATTCTAGGACAAATGTTTTGCAATTTGGCCAAACTTTCCTTTGAAGCAAACCGTGATTCCATGAAGGAAAACAACATCACCTCTTTCTCTTTGTTGGAATTTGGTTCCAAGCCTACACCTTTTGATTGATCCCCACACATCAATTTCACCTTTAATTCTTTTTACAACTCTCCTCAGATTGACAAAGGCAAAATCTCTGGCTACTCCTTTTTACTGGTGGTTCCAACACAGAAATAAAATGGTTGACTTATTTAAAATACAGACAAATATCAAGTATTGGATGGCCAATTTGTTTTTCCTGACCTTGGCTTTGGAATTGATTTCAAGCAAAAAGGTATATTCAAAATGGTTTGGGCCACTAATAAGTACAAGCACTGTACCTTTCCTGCTGTGGACACAAAAACCCATACCAGAATGGCCATGTCACTTCAAATTAATAAAACAACTAGAAACACTTGTAGGGACTTGAATAATGGCCAAATTTAAGCTAGGAAAAAAATATAAATAAAAACAAAAAATATCTTTATGTTGGTGGGGTTAAGAATACTCTCAAACGTTGTGATCAAAAAACATTTTTGTTTTTCTTTCACCCATGCTAATATATTTACAAGCCCAGCATTTGATTTATCTGCTGTATTTCACCTACTGTTCTAATGCTACCAATGCAAGCCAAGGCAACTGATACCTTATCCTTTTTTTTGGTTGCAAGTTGTTCCCTCTCCTTTTCCAGTTGTGCTTGCTGTTGATCCTTCTCCTTTTCCTATTTTTGATATTCTCGCTCAGCCTGTTTCAAATTCAACTCAGCATCCCATTTTTGTTGATGAGCCAGACTTTTGGCTTTCTGCTTTGGAACATTCATGGCCAGTTTACAATCCCACTTTTGCTTTTCAAACTCAAGTTTTTTGGATTCAATTTGTGATTCAACTTTTTTTTTCAGGGTAAAAGCAATGAGCCTGATTTTGAAAGCAAGGTCAACCAATGGACTTAAATGAATCTTGCTTCTCCATGATTTCTTCAAAGCCTGAAAAAACAGAAGTTTTTCTCCTCTTTTGATGACTTTCGGGGTTGATATTGATGGAATTGGAGGCCTTTTGCTTACCCTTGGAAGAGTAGGTTTGAGTCTGAAAGTTGTCACTAGTGTTTGAAGGCAATGTGGGAGGCCCCATTGGCTTGAGGTTTTGGCCATTCTGGAATTGATGAGCCTGTTTTTTTACAATTTAAATCAGTCAGGATTAACCATACAGAAGAGAAAAGAGCTTGGTTCCTTACTTGAACCAATGTTGAGGGTAATGGAGACTCAGGAGTATCTTGTTCCACATCAGAATATTTGATTAGATCTTCTAACAGGGGAAGAGAGCAATCCAAAGAAGGAGGGGAGGGTTCCAAGGTATGGTTTGACTCCTCAATCAACGCGGAAGTAGACGTGATTGGAGCTCATTGCATTTGAATATCCTCCTTGGCATTTGATGGGGGCCACTCATAGGTTTCTTTGGGATCACCATTTCTAGGCTGAGAATCCCCAGACAAGTGCTCAGTTTCAACTGAATTGGACTGTTTGGCATCAAAAGCAGCTAGGGGGGTGATATGGGCCTTCTTTCCAAATATTTCATCCATTTTAATATGAAAAGGACACATGGAGTCCAACTTATCAACCACCAAGTTGATTCCCTTGGCTTTTTCAGAGTTGGTGATACCAAAGCCAGTGGAGATTGACATGGAGTGGGCCTTTTTGTACTTGGCTCAATAATTCTTGAATTGTTCCCTCATCTTTTTGGATGAAAGATCCAGCCTACCTTTTTTTTTTGTTCTTGAGTTCATTGGCCATCAGGAGATAACCATTGACCTTAGAGGATGGAGGTTGGCCAATGCGTGTTTCATTTTTGGATCCAAAGCAGGCATCATAGTTGGAGAGAATTTTGAGCCAGTTGACCAGGATGATGTGATCAGCTCTCTTGAGCTTACTTGAGCTCTGGGAAGCTGATGGGTGAGAATTTTTTGAGCCCTTGGAAGCTGAGGGGGGAGGATTCTTTGAGCCCTTGGAAGCTGATGGGGGAGGATTTTTTGTTGTGGATTTCCTTGGCGATGTTTGCTTTGGTGTGTTGGAATTTTGTGTGGACTTGCGGGGGGAGGTTTTTGGAGGGGTTGTTTGGAAAGAGTAAGGGAAATAAGGTGATGAGAGGGATAAAGTGACAAGCAAGATAAATTGATGAGAGATATGGAGTGATGAGAGCAATAAAGTGACAAGAGGAATAAAAAAAATGATTGGATTCTTTGGATGAGGTTGGAGGTACAAGTTCTTGTTGGAGGTAGAGTGATGAGAGTGATGAAGCAATGAGACCAATGAAGTGATGAGAGTAATGAAGCAATGAGAACAATGAGCAATGAGAGAAATGAAGCAATGAGAGCGATGAAGCAATGAGAGCAATGAAGCCATGAGAGAAATGAAGCAATGAGAGCAATGAAGCAATGAGAGAAATGAAGTGGTGAGTGATCAAGTGATGAGGGTGATAAATTGATGAGAGTGATGATGAGAGTGATAAAGTGATGAGAGTGGTGAATCTTTTTATGATGAGGCTGAAGATAAAAAATTTTCAATGATGTTGGAGGTAAAAGGAGGTGGGAAGCAAGGGGTGGATGATGTGGACAGGTGGTGGAAGCCTTTAAATACTTTATTTGAAAAAACCCACTTATTTCCAGGTAACTCTGACACGTCTGATGTGAAATAAGTGGGTTTTTTTGATTTTTGATGGCGTTTTTGAAATGGCCAATTTGGTTTGAAACCTGCCATTAAAAAATGGCGGGTTTGCTTAAATCTGATAGGCCCTATTGTTATAAAATGAATTGAATCCCTTCTTGAGCCTCACCCAAATCAAATTATATGGTTGGGAGGGAACAACATTTGAGGAGATGGTTTGACAAACGTATTTAATGGCAGGGTTTAACCCAAATATGCCATTTCAAACCCACCATTAAAGATCAAAAAAATCCACTTATTTCACATCAGAATTGTCATATTTACCTGAAAATAAATGGGTTTTTAAAATAAATTTTTTGAGGGCTTTCACTGCCTCAACCCATCATTCCACATCATCACCCCTGGTTTAAAGTTCCAACCTCATCAGAAAAAATTCCACCTCCAACCTCATCCAAAAAATTTTATTCATTGCTCTCATCAATTCATCACTCTCATCTCTCTATTGCTATCCTCATCAATTCATCACTATCATTGCTTCATCTGTATCATAAATTTATCACTTTCATCACATCTTAAATCTCATTTCTTTATTGCTCTTGTAAATTAATCACTCTCATCTCTTGATTTCTATCCTCATTGCTTCATTGCTCTTGTCACTTTATTGCTTTCATCACATCCTAACTATCATTTTTTTTATTGCTCTTGTAACTTCATCAATCTCATCTCTTCATTGCTATCCTCATTGCTTCATTTCTCTCATCACCTTATCACTTTCATCACATCCTAACTCTCATTGCTTTATTTCTCTTGTCACTCAATCAATCTCATCTCTTCATTTCTATCCTCATTGCTTCATTGGTCTCATCACTTCATTGCTTTCATTGAATCCTAAATATCATTTCTTCATTTCTCTTTTCACTTTATTTATTTCATCACATACTAACTCTCATTTCAATATCACTCTTGTCACATACTCACTCTCATCTCTTCATTGTCATCCTCATTTCTTCATTGCTCTCATCACTTTATCACTTTCATCAAATCATAACTCTCATCACTTCATTTCTCTCATCGCTTCATCCCTTCATCCCTCTTACTCTTTTTAAATGGCCCCTCAGAAAATCCATCCCCGCAAGTCCACAAAAAAATCCAATGTACCAAAGCAAACATCCCCAAGGAGCTCTTCATCAAACAATCCTCCCCCACCAGCTTCCAAATGTTCAAGTCAGCTCAAGAGATCTGATCACATCATCCTGTTCAACTGGATGAAAATTCCCACCAACTATTAATCTTTCTTTGGATGTGAAAAAAAAACAAAAGTTGCCCAAACTCAATCCTCTAAGGTTAATGGTTATCTCCTGATAGCCAATGAACTGAAGAATAAAATTGTTCATCCAAATGGATGTGGGAGTGATTCAAGAAATATCAATCCAAGTCAAAGAAGGCCCACTCAATGCCAATCTCCACTGGCTTTGGTATCACCAACTCAGATAAAACCATGGGAATCAACTTGGTGGTTGATAAGCTGCAATAAATTTGTCTTCTTTATATTCAAATGGATGAAATATTTGGAAAGAAGGCCAACATTGACGCTTTAGCCAATGCTTACAAGCCCTATTCTTTCCATTTCTCTGTATTTTTTTCAAATAATATCCTCCCATCTTGTTCCCTCCCATCAAAATACTTTAATTGGGGTGAGGATCAAGAAGGGATTGAATTCATTGTATAACATTTTTAGGGTTGCAAGCCCTATTCTTTCTATTTCAATGCATTTTTGTCAAATCATTTCATCCCATTTTTTTCACTCCCATCAGAATAGTTCAATTTTTTTGAGGATCAAGAAGGGATTCAATTCTTGTTTAACATTTTGAGGGTCATGAGAGAAGAATTGGGGTTGGAGAAAAAGGAAGGGTGTTGAAAAAACAAGGGTTCAAATTTAAGGTTTCATTGAATAGTGCCAAACAAAAAGTGGAAATAATTTCAAGAAATTATCATTAAGTTTTAAAATTGGAGAATGTTAAAAAACAAACATAAAAAAGATACACATTGATGATCCCAACCATAAAAAAAAAAAAAAAAAAAAAAAAAAAAAAAAAAAAAAAAAAAAAAACATGGTCAGTTATTTAATGATCATTGGTTACCCATGAAGGGATGAAAAGGAAAAAAATAAAATGAAAGAAGAAAAATAAAAAAAAAAGAAAAAAGAAACACAAAAAGGAAAAAACTGGCATGAGTGACCCACATGACATACCACACAATCCAAGCCAAAAAAAAAGAAGAAAAGAAGAGACTTACTTGAAACCAAAAGCAACCCCTAAAAAAACAAAAATAATATCAGTCTCAGTCAAAGGGGGAGGAGGAGGGGGGGCACTCACTGCACTCAATTGCGGGCAGCAGCAGAGGAGGAGGAGGGGGAGGAGGCTGCATGCGGTTGATTGATAAATTGCAGGAAGTGGCAGAGGAGGAGGAGGAGGAGGAGGCTGCCCACAATTGATCAATCAATTGTGGGTGGTGGAAGAGGAGGAGGAGGAGGAGGAGGCCTGTGTTCAATCAATAAATTGATGCGGGTGGCGGCAGAGGAGGCAACTGGCAATCAATTAATTGATCACAAGCGGCATCAGAGTGGAGGAGGAGGAGGCTGCCGGGAATCAATTGATTGATCAATAGCAGTGGCAAAGGAGGAGGAGTAGGAGGTCACCGGAAATCAATCAATTAATTGCGGGCAGCAATGGAGGAGGGGGGGAATCACTGCAATTGTGGGGGAGGGCAGAGGAGGAGGATTGGGGACACTCACTACAATTGATTGGGAGAGGACGGCGGTGGAGGAGGAGGAGGAGTAGAATTTTGGTGGATTATAATGGCGGGTTTGAAGTTTGGAATATGCTATTTTGATATACACCAGTTAGGGGGTATGTGTATTTCAGAAACCTGCCATTAAAAATGGCGGGTTTTGTCAAAAAAATGAGGGTTTTCTAACTCTGATACACCCTATTTACATTTCATGAAATATTTTTTCCATTCAATAAAATTCATTTTTCATTCAATCCTTCTCATTATGTTGCTCAATGAATTATTTGTGGGATCTTTCAGCATATTTTGATTTCCTTGTACAATAGTTATATTTTTAATTTTTACTTGTATTTTAATTTTTGGTATATTGCATTTATATCCAACTAGAAATATCAATTCTTATTCAAATAAATCAATTTCTGACATTTAGTTTTTATTCATTTTCCTTGATGAAGCTTATCTTTGAAAATTTCAAAATATTTAAATATCCTCATCAAATAGCGGTATTTAGCACTTTCTAACCTTTTTTTTACTTTTTGTACAAAAATTATTTAAATTCAATCAGAAATATTGAGTTTTCCTCAACGAAATCTGTTTTCCACATTTTTTACAATCAGTCATGCACTGGTTCATATTTTTGTTTGAATATTCCAAAATGTTTGATTTCCAAGCATGAAATATGAAAAATCAGAATCATCTTTGTTTATTTATTTTTGCTACAAATGTATTTTAATTTCACTGTAAATATTCTGTTATGATTGAATTGAATTAATTTGTATCTAGGGTGTTATTTTTTTCACACTCCCAAACCTTGATTTTACCTGGTTTTGACATTTCCAAAGCGTCTTTCAATGTCCCCAATCCAGGGGGGAATCCTTGATTTCACATGGTTTTGAAAGCTTGTCAAAAAAAAAATATCAGCGCCTAGAAATGCATCTAAAACCTTGTTACACTAAATATGAGAGTTTTTGGCAAATTTTAAAGGCCTTCAAAATAACATTCAAAAAATTGAAAAAAAAAAACTTTATGTCCCAAATAGCTTCACATTTTTTCAATTTCTTTTTTATTATTTTGGAAACTCTGAAGAGACAGAAAGTTTCAAGATATGAAAGGCAGTTGAAATATAATTTTTTTTAGATTTTTATTAATTCAATCTCCCACTGGACAATGGGATTAACATAAAAAATGACACATTCTTTTCAAGTTTTTTTTCCTTATCTTTCCAAAGATTTTTCCAAATTTTGAGCTTTCAGCCTTGTAGTGGCCATTGGAAAGGGAACAGAAAATACTTTGGTATTTTTAGGATCAATTATTTACCTAAAAATAATTGATGCATCTAAAAAATTTACAGGAAGTGTTTGTTTTGGGGTTTGGTTGGAAGCCATCCTTTTCAAAAACTTAAAGACTGCAAGCTCAAAATTTGAAAAAACTTTTGGAAAGATAAGCAAAACAAATTTGAAAAGGATTTCTTATTTTTGATGTTCATCCCATTTTCTGGCAGGAAAATGAAGTACTAAAAATCTCAAAAAAAATTGATTTGCATTGCCTGCAATATTTGAAAAATTTATGTCTCTTCCAATTTTCCAAAATAATAAAAATAAAATCTCTAAAAATATAAAAGAATTTTTGAGGCAAAGCATTTGATTTTTCAATTTTTGAGTTTAATTTTCAAGTCCTCTAAATTGGCCAAAAAATCTCATCTTTCTTTTACAGAGGTTTAAGATCCCTGTCTAGGCACTCATTTTTTTTTTACCACCCCACAAAAAACCACAAAATAAAATATTGCCAAATAGATTGGGGATGTTGAAAAACGTCATGGCAACCTAAAAACTGCGCCAAATCAAGGTTTGGGCTCCTGAAAAAAAGATCTATTTTCTTATTTTTCTTACATTGCTTGAAGTTTTTTCAAATCCTGGGTCATGTTTGAATATGTTGCAAAAGGCTTTACCACAGGCAGACGCCACAGGGGGTCTGGAGACCTCAAATTAGCCCCCCCGGGCCTCAATTAATATTTACAGGCCTTTCTACGCTCAACACACCCTAAAATGCTGCGTGCTGCCACCCCAGGCTTCCCTTTAAAACTAAAAATGTGCAGGCCTTCCTGAGGTTGGATTGTACACCATTTGGTGTGAATATTTTCAATTTCTTTGCTATAATCACATCCATGTGAGCATTTGGTGTGATTTTAGCAAAAGAATGACTAAAATCATGCCAGTCTTGACAATTGTCATGGATTTAGTATTTTTTTGAGAGTGAATTTAGCCTGGGCCTTTTTTTTTGAAGTCAACATTTCCATTTTCATTTTTGGATATGATGATTGCTTCACTGAAAAGTAACCATCAGGCCACTTGGGGAGATGACTTGTCTACCCAGGATGCATAAAGAAATCATTACAAAAAAAAAATCCTAAAATTCTGAAAAAATTGAAATATTTCAATTTATGTAAATGGAATCACATAAAAAAATATCAGAATATTATAAAAAAAATAAGGATTTCACAGTTTTGACTGAAAATATCAAAAAAAAACTTCCCAAAAGTTTCCAAACAAATTACAACTGCTACCCCTGCTGGAAGGTGTAACCACTTTTTTCATGGCAATTTTGTTGTGAAATAATTATCATAAAAAATATTTAAATTTATTCCCTGTGAGAAGGTAAATATACTTTGGGAAATGAAGAATTAAAATTATATATATCTCCTAAGCTTTTACCCTGAGGAAATGGGAATGGATGATGGGCTTGAGAATATGATTTAGTTTCTTGAGCTTGGGTGTTAAAAAAATTGTGGGGGGCTTGTTTTCCTATGAAATAAAGAGATTGATCTTTATTTAAGGAAGAATAGCTGAATTCCTGTGAATTAATTTTCATGAATTTTGGATTCTAAAAAGAATATTGAAATTTTCAATGGCAATTTGAGAATGATTTCTCAGAAGATGTTTGCATAATTTAGTTAACCTTGGACAGTTTTTGAGATTTAGTACAAGAAACATGTGAGGAACAAAGCACATTTATTGTATTAGAGGAATTTTTTATTGCCCTTTTGATCAATCCCTTGGAAAAATTCCCCATCTTCTTGATTAATGATAATAGTAATTGAATTTGTTATTCTTTTCCAAGTTGGTATTTTTTGTTGATTTTTTGCTGTTGTTTGCTTTTTTTTTGATTGATTGATTGATTGACTTAGTGATTGGAATTTCTTATTTGGGATAAATGAGGTCAATTTTGGTTGTTTGGTTTATATGAGATCAATTTTGTTTGCTTAAGATTTAAAGAAGGGGCTTTGGGTGGCTACTTTCCCTTCTAATTTTAATTTACTTGGGGAAAGGATGCAGCCCAAAGATAAAATTCTCAAAAATCCCTTAAATTCCTCATCAAACTAAAATACACTGTAAGTAATAAAATTTAATCAATATTTCTGAAAGATAATATCAAAAGAAATTTCATCAGTTACATGTTTGGTTCAATTCTTGAATTCATTTGTTGAAAAATAAGATAAGATAAAACTTTAACTTGAGAAAAATCACAAATAAAGACTTAAATAAAAAATTAGAATAGAATAGAATAGAAGAAAAATTGAGAACACAACTGCAAACTTCCAAAAAATGAAATCTAAAGCCTCTGTTAAAAATTATTTGAATGAAAGAAAAAAAAATGAAAAATAAAAATCAGAATTTTGAAATTACACCCATTTGATTGAAACAGGATTGCATTGGTGCCTCTCCAAGCCTTGAAAAATTAAGATTCCCTAAATTTCTTTCTTGTTTCTTTAATTACCTTTTCATCTAAAGAAGATACCTGGATTAAGTTTGGTTTTGACTGCTTTTTTGGTTCAAATATGTGTTTTTTTCCCTTTAATCCCTGAAAACTTTGGTTTCAGGGCCTTTGGGAGAGACTTCAACAAGGAACTTCATAGCTTTGTTGAGAGCCCTCAATAAGGGCCCACAGAAACTATCGGAGCGCCCTTGAAAATGGCCTGGGGATTCCATGGTAAAGCCATTCATCCAGGAACCACTTTCCCTGAAAACCATTGAAGGGCTGCTAGAATCAAAATTCCCCAGTTAAGAATGTTTTGAAAATATTATTGCAATATAAATCATCACAAAAAAATGACATTGCTTGCTAGAAAGCATCATCAAGGAGCTCAGGCCCAACCTATGACTAAGCTCAGGTCAGCTTTCAGAAAGCTAATTTCAAGCTTTGACCAAGCTACATTGCACAGTCACTTTGCATGGTGCACAGTTACTTTGTACCAACTCTTTGATTCAAGAATGGAAATAGATTCAAATATAGGATGGATAAAGCTTCAAATAGCGCTTCCTTGATGACACTTGCTAGCAAGCAACATGAAACCTCTTCTGGAAAATAAGCCTTTATTTTTTTTTGAATATAAGGCTGTTTTTGGCTGCCACGTGTAACTGTAACTTTAACTTTAGATGAGTTCCTGGGGCTCTGAAGCTGAAATTCTCACAGACTTTTAACTTCAGCCTTCAAGAAGGGTTGGGAAAGGAGATGTTTACGGCTAGTTACTAGGTAAGAACCTGGTAAGGGTTAAAATGCGGATGCACTCAGGTAATGTGCATAGGAGTGTGTAATCCAAATGGGATACAAAAATGGGCCTCCATGGCCCATTGTACATCACGTGGGCCACGTGGGCCTATGTGGGTGTTGTTGGTTTTGGGCATTTGGGCGCCAAAACACGTTTTTATGGTCTTTTGGGACACGGGCCCTCACGGGCCGTCAAAGGTGGATGTGCCACCCAAGTCAGATGGGCTTATTTGGGCATGAAAGGGCCCAAGCTTTATTATGGACATACTTGGCCAGACGGGCTGGCCCGCCAAAGTATGTAATTCTCACAATTTGGGCTTGGGGCCGCCGCCCCTGTTGCGGCCCACTAGGGGCCTCCGCCCGTGTCACAGCCCGCTAGGGGCCGCCACCCGTGTCGTGGCCCGCTAGGGGCCGCCGCCCGTGTTGCGCCCCGCTCGGGGCCGCTGCCCACGTTGCAGCCCATTCAGGGCCGCCTGTGTTCCTCGGTGCGGCCCACGCGGGGCCCAACAGCCCGCCACGGGGCTGTTGCCCGGCCAAGGGATGCCGGGCTGGTTGCAATAGGCGACCAGCACCACGGAGCCGGTGCTTGTGGCCCCGGCTTGCTCGCCATTGCAAAGGGGATGGGGGCAGGCTGGCTGGGTTGAACCAGCCAGCAACCAACCGCAACAGCGCAGTTGGTCAGGGCAGGGGGGACCTGACCACCCCCTTGCCCAAGGAGGTGGCCGCGCCAGCCGCAAGAGTAGCGACCGGCAGGTGCGGGGGATTTCATCACCCCCCCACCATCAATTGTGTGAGGCGACCGAGCAGGGCAGGGGAGCTCTCCCCCCCCCCTTTACCAAGGGGGAGGAGCGGTGGGCCTGGGGGGACTTGACCACCTCCCAGGACGCCCTGGGGGTATCAACCCCCAGGGCCCCTGGTGAGGGGATTTGACTGCCCCCACCAGGGATTTGAGAGAAAGAGGGGGGGGACAGCATGTCCGCTGGTCACACCCCCCCATGTGAGTCTGAGACCGGACCCAGGTGTGCCCTGGGTCCCACCTGGCCCATTTGAGGGGCCAGGGGCTGGCCGCATGAGGCAACCAGCCCGTAAACAAGGCAATAAAGGTCATCATGGCTGGTTGTAAAGGACAACCAGCCAAGGGGATTGAACAGTTAAGGGGCTGGTTCAGCCCCATTGAGGTGGAAACACCAGAAATAACCGGAATAGGCTGGTTGTAAGGGTACAGGGACTGATGCCATGTGGGCTGATGTAGTCCAAACCAAGTAACAAGGCCAGTAGAGCCTGAAGAGCTCTTTTGGGGCGGAAAATTTGGCTTTTGGCTTGTTGTATCATGGGCTCACAAGAGGCCAATCTTTTGTACTTAAGGAGCCCTTCTCCCGGCTGTTTTCCATTCATTCATTCATCATTCCAATCAATTTCATCCAAGATATTGCCCCATTGTGAGAGCCCCATTAGACAATATTGACACCCAGTTTCCAGCATTTCTTTTGCTTTAAATACTGCTCATTTGCCTAAGCTAATTTCTGGCCATAATTCTAACACATTATCAGTACCATCATCATCATCATTATTTCCAAGCAAGATAGACCCTTATACCTTACTTTGGACAACCTCAAGGACCTCAATTTTTCCAAGAAGATGTCTTGTATCCCAGAGTCCAGCTCCACCAAGATAGTTTTGAATAGTCAGAACTATAATTCTTGGGCTGTCCTTATGGACAGTGAGTTGGATAACATCTGTTGTGGGGATATTATGAAAGGAGATGATACTTTGATCAGTTCAGAGGTGGAGAAGAAGGCCTATCATCTTATTCTTAGACACTTGGATGAGCATCATGTAACATGGGTTGCTGATACTCTGTTGGAGGAACAGAAGAGGAAGGGGAGTGTTTTATGGAAAATGCTCAAGTCAAAGTATGCTGGTGACTCTGTTCATCAAAAGGGGATTGCTTTCAATAGATTGTTTAAGTTGCAATTTGGCAACTGTAAACAATTTGTGGGGGAACCTAGATCTAGTATTGCTAAGTTCAAGTCATCTGGGCTGAACATGGATCCTGAGTGTTTGTCACTCTTAATTCTTCAAAAGCTTCCAAAAGAATATGAGTCCTTGGTCAGGATCATATCTCAGTTGGATCCCCTTCCAGGAGAAGAGGATGTGCTTAGAAGCATTGAAAAGGATGATCTTCAATTCAAGATGAAGGAGAGCACAGGAACGGCTCTGGTGGGCAAGACAGGAAAATCTGGGAAGAACACAAAGGCCAAAAAGGATTTATCAAAGGTCTTGTGTTATAATTTTCAGAAGAAGGGGCACTATGCAAAGGATTGCAAGGAGGCCAAGAAACGGAAGAAATCCGAGGAAAGTGAAAAGGAAGACAAAGAGGTCAACCTTATCATGGAGAATGTTGCTATGGTGGCAGTGGATGTTCCAATGGAACAAGCTGTTGTGGAACAAGTCCCCAACAAGAAGGCTAAAATCAAAGAGGATCAAGAGATGGACTTGATTGATTATGAAGTGTGTAATCTTAACCTTCAAAATGAGAACTTATCAGTGGCTGATAATTCTTCATTCCTTACAGGAGGATGGTTGAAGGAGGATGTTCTTGTTTTGATTGATTATGGTTGTACAGACCACATGTTTTTTGAACCAAATTTGTTTTCAAATCTTAGAGATTTTGATGGTTTTGTAAATATTGGCCAAAAAGGAAGAAAAATCCAGATTAAGGGGATTGGAAAAGTTATTCTTGCAAATCACATGGGTTTCAAAATAATTTTTGAGAAAGTGTTCTATGTACCAGATCTGCCTTATAACCTTGTGTCTCTTGGAGTGCTCTGGAAAAAGGGTTTCCATATTTGTTATCTTAAAGAAGATACGTTTGTTATTGATTCAAATTGGAGAACTATCCTGAGTGGACAAGTTCGGAATAAGTTTCTCTGTGCTGACTTGTTCAAGATTTCAGCTCTGAGCACTGTTGCTCACAATAGAAGTGGCCATAAGGTAAAGGACAGCAACTTTGAGAGTTTTTCCTTTGGGGCCAAGACCAGGAATGTTTTCTCAAAGAGTAGAGACCAAACAGAAGTTCCTAGAGAGGAATTCTCCATTGATTTTGCAGGGCCATTTTCACCAGTGTCTCTTGGAGGGGCAAGATACTTCATCAATTTGGTTGATACAGCAACTAATTTTGTTTTGGTAAAACCAATAAGATCAAAGGATCAAACCGCAGAGGAGGTTTCAGTAATCTTCAAAGTCTGGAAACAGAATATTTTGATGAGGGAGATCAAGAGGGTTATTACTGATGGAGGGGGTGAGTTTGTGAGTAAAGATTTTGAGAACCTATTGAATGATTATGGTATCACTCATATAGTTACTACTGCTAGTACTCCACAAAACAATGGGATAGTTGAGAGGATGAATAGGACTTTATTGGAAAAAGTCAGAACTATTATGGCTCAATCTGGTCTACCAAAGTTTTCATGGGCTGAGTTGGTGTGCACAGTGTGTCTGTTGCACAATATTGTAAGTGTTAATGGGAAGTGTCCTCATTATCAGTTTTGGAAGTTGTACCCCAAAACATCACACCTAAGAACAATTGGTTGCTTGGTGTATTATAGTTTCCACCATAATGAGATGGTTGGAAAGTTAGATCCTAGAGCCAGAACAGGGGCACTTGTGGGCTATGACTTGATAAGTAAGTCATACAGGATTTATTGTCCAAGGACAAGAAAGGTTATCCGTAGTAGGGATGTAAAATTTGAAGAAAGTACCTTTCCACTCAAAAGGGGTGAACCTAGTGCTGTTCAGGAATCACAGAAGTAAATAGAATTGGAGCCTATTTCCCCAGCAGAGGCTGGAGAGAATATCATTAGTGATGATATTGAGGTGGCAGATGTGCCACAGGAGGGTTGAGTACCCACTTCAGGGGAGTCTGTGGAATCAGAAACTGATGAGCCTCCACCTCCAGTTAGAAGGAGTGGCAGGATGAGAATGCCTGTTGATAGGTATGGGGAATGGAAGTCCCATTATGCTTCTGCGGAATATGAGGAAGATACACTTCAGGAACAGTGTATGCTTAATGAGATTCTACAGTTGAGTTCAGAAATGGGTAATAGAGTTAACCCAAATAGCTTTTGCCAAGCTATGAATTCTGATGAGAGAGCCAATTGGAAGACAGCTATTTTTGAGGAATTTGATTCTCTAGAGAATAATAGTGTGTTTGAAGTGGTTTAGCTGGATTCAGTTCCAAAAGGAAAGACCATTGTTGGGTCTAGATTAGTGTTAACAAAGAAGTTTGATACTAATGGAGTTTTAAAGAGGTCCAAGGCTAGATGCGTTGCACAGGGCTTCAAACAGAGAGAGGGTATTGATTACAAGGAGACTTTCTTTCCAACTGGAAGGCTGTCCACCTTCAGGTACATCATTGCTTTGGCAGTGGAGTTGGGTGAAGAAATCAGACAGGCTGATTTTGTGACTGCATACTTGAATGCAAAACTTGGAGAGGAAGAGACTGTTTATATGTCAATTCCTGATGGTTTCAAGGAATGGCTGGTCGAGACCAAGCCAGAAACTATGAAGAAAATCTGTGTGAGAAGTTTCCTCTCAGCAGATAAAGGGGAGTATGTCCTCAAGCTGTGTAGATCCCTGTATGGATTGAAGCAAGCAGCTAGGTCATGGTATAATACTATGATCATGAAACTGATAGAGATTGGTTTCAAAAAAGTTTGGCTGACCCTTGTCTATTTGTGAGAAAGGATGCAATTTTGTTTGTATGGGTTGATGACATTATCATTATTGGGATTGGTAAGGAGAGAGTCATGGAGACACTCAAAAAGGAGTTCAAGATAAAAGATCTTGGTCTGGCACAGCAGGTTCTGGGAATGAAAATTAGTAAGAGCAAGAATGGGATCAGGTTGGATCAGAACCATTATGTTTCAGCTCTCCTTAAGCAGTATGGCTTAGAAGATGCAAAGGAGTTTGGTACTCCAATTCAGTCTAACATTCAATTAGAAAAGTCTACAGATGAAGAGCATCTAGAGTTTGTTAATCCGGGAATGATTATAGATCAGCTATTGGATCTTTGAATTCTTTGGGGCAGTGTACAAGGCCAGATATTACTTATGCAATTGGGATTTTGTCACAACACTTAGAGAAACCATGCATGAGGCATTGATCAGTGTTTAAGAGAGTTATGAGGTATCTTAAAGGAACAAGCAGTCTGGGACTGCATTTTTCAAAGTCATCAAACTTTGACTTGGTTGGTTATTCTGATGCAAGTTGTGCAGATGGTAACACTAGGGAATCAACAAGTGGTTTTGTATTCTTCTTAGGAAAGAATCTAGTGTCTTGGATGTCTAATAAGGTGTCAGCAATAAGTCTTTTGTCAACAGAAGCAGAGTACAGAGCGTACTTGGAAGCTTCACAGGAAGCAAAATGGTTGAGAAAGGTCTTAGAGGATACTCATAAACCACAAGGGTTTGCGTTGTTGTATTCTGATAACCATAGTGCCATTGCGTTGGCAGAAAATCAAGTGTTCCATTCTAGAAAAAAACATATTGATGTTCATTATAACTATATACGGGATGCAGTTAACTGCAAAGAGATAGTGTTACGGTACATGCCTACTGGGGCAATGATTGCGGATATCTTAACTAAGGCGTTATATAGGAACAAACATGAAGGTTTTGTGTCTAGTATGCGTATGGCATCCCTTTTGGATTAAGGGGGTGTGTTAAAATGCGGATGCACTCAGGAAATGTGCATAGGAGTGTGTAATCCAAATGGGATACAAAAATGGGTCTCCATGGCCCATTGTACATCACGTGGGCCATGTGGGCCTATGTGGGTGTTATTGGTTTTGGGCATTTGGGCGCCAAAACACGTTTTTATGGTCTTTTGGGACACGGGCCCTCACGGGCCCTCCAGGGTGGATGGGCCACCCAAGTCAGATGGGATTATTTGGGCATAAAAGGGCCCAAGCTTCATTATGGACATACTTGGCCAGACGGGCTGGCCCGCCAAAGTATGTAATTCTCACGATTTGGGCTTTGGGCGGCCCATTGGGGCCCCCGCCCCTGTCGCGGCCCGCTTGGGGCCGCTGCCCGCGTTGCGGCCTGTTTGGGGCCGCCTGTGTTCCTTGGTGCGGCCCACGCGGGGCCCAATGGCCCGCCGCGAGGCTGTTGCGCAGCCGAGGGATCCCGCGCGGGCCCAGCTGGTGGCAATAGGCAACCAGAACCACGGAGCTGGGGCTTGCGGCCCCAGCTCGCTCCCCCTCCCCTTGCTCGCCATCCCAAAGGGGATGGGGCAGGCTGGCTGGGTTGAACCAGCCAGCAACCAACCGCAACAGCGCAGTCAGTCAGGGCAGGGGGGACGTGACCACCCCCTTGCCCAAGGAGGTGGCGGCACCAGCTGCAAGAGGAGCGACCGGCAGGTGCGGGGGATTTCATCAGCCCCCCACCATTGATTGTTTGAGGCGACAGAGCAGGGCAGGGGCGCTCTCCCCCCCCCCCCCCTTTACCAAGGGGGAGGAGCAATGGGCCTGGGGGGACTTGACCACCTCCCAGGCCAACGTACTTGACAACGCCCTGGGGGTATCGACCCCCAGGGCCCCTGTTGAGGGGATTTGACCGCCCCAACCAGGGATTTGAGAGAAAGAGGGGGGGGAAAGCATGTCCGCTGGTCACACCCCCCCATGTGAGTCTGAGACCGGACCCAGGTGTGCCCTGGGTCCCACCTGGCCCATTTGAGGGGCCAGGGGCTGGCTGCATGAGGAAACCAGCCCGTAAACAAGGCAATAAAGGTAATCATGGCTGGTTTTAAAGGACAACCAGCAAAGGGATTGAACATTTAAGGGGCTGGTTCAGCCTCATTGAGGTGGAAACACCAGAAATAACCGGAATAGGCTGGTTGTAAGGGTACAGGGACTGATGCCATGTGGGCTGATGTAGTCCAAACCAAGTAACAAGGCCAGTAGAGCCTGTAGAGCTCTTTTGGGGCGGAAAACTTTCCTTTGGCTTGTTGTATCATGGGCTCACAAGAGGCCAATCTTTTGTACTTAAGGAGCCCTTCTCCCTGCTGTTTTCCATTCATTCATTCATCATTCCAATCAAATTCATCCAAGATATTGCCCCATTGTGAGAGCCCCGTTATACAATATTGACACCTAGTGTCCAGCATTTCTTTTGCTTTAAATACTTCTCATTTGCCTAAGCTAATTGCTGGCCATAATTCTAACAGTAAGGAGTGTGACTTCTGTGGAATTTAAACTTAATGGGTTACAGTGCTTGCTGAAAACCCAAAATTTGTGAATGTAACTGTGAGCTTGCTACTATTGCAGAGCAAGCTGCCAAAGTAACAAAAATAACATAAAAATAATAATAATACAATTAACCTAAGAAGGAGCAGGAAGACCAGAAATATTATTACAGAAATGGATTGTCCACCCAAAATTAGGTAGGTTCACTCACTGACTCCACCCTTGAAATCCAACTCCTTATATTTTTAAATAATTAAGGAAGGAAAAACCAAGATACTATGGCTCCATTATTGAGCTTTTTGGCCAATTAAATATTTCACACACATTTTCACATACAGGTTTCACACCTAAAATTCAGTCAGAATTGAGGTGTTTTGTATATTTTAGGAGTTACGGACGGAAATGTGTTTTGTCACAATTCCTGCACGCAGCCGCGGCAGCCAATGCACCCGCGCGTGGCTGAGGTAAAGCCTTGTCACACCGTTGAGGTTGTGTACGCAGCCCCGGGCCTCTGACAAGTACGCAGCCACGGGACTACGGGTTGACAGAGTGACAGGCGTCCTGAGAGGCTCAGGTGCCGCGTAAACAAGCTAAAACATACACGGGAACTTCCCAAAAATGTAATAAATGTTCCCGTGGATAGTAGACTGTCTAAAAATACATAATATTATATAAAAATACATAAATAATCCTTACACATATTTTTTAATTAATATAATGCAAAGTACCAAGAATATCGAAAATAAGACAATGACAACTTCTCAAAATATATTAAAATACTTTGATATACTTTTATGAGAATTGCAAGACATTAATATCTTTGTGACATACCAAGAAAAATAATGATGTAAAAATATTACATGAATTCACGTGACTTATATTTTTAAGTAATTATCTTAAGAAATCAACTGGAACTCTAAAATAAAGAGTAAAATCAATATTATGAACTTTACTCCAGTTATATAATACATAATGAGAACTTACCTGACACCGGGATGTACGTAGAAATGTCTATTAATATAATTGTTAAATTACTGGGAACATTTACTAAGGATAATTAATTAAATAATACATATATAGGACAGATTAGTGTTATTAACACGTCCTAATGTCTATTATAAGGTAGAATAATTCCCATACCCTGAGGAATTAGATGCTACCCGTGCTATAGAACCAAGGGCACATGACAGGATACCTCTGGTTACCCTGCTAGCCTTAGTGGCCGTCCCTTTGAGCACCTACAACCCTCAGAAGGACCATATTGGGACTCCAAAAGCTATAAATAAAGAGCTCTTTTGAAGATATTGACGGGCAGAGACCCAGTAATATTCATATCCAGACGCCATGCCAAGGTAATCAAGTACTTATAAGAGATAATTAAGTGATTTATGGCAATTTCTGATCATTAATATCCGTCCTCAAACCACTTTTTATCAATTAAAACTGCTGAACAACCTTATAACCCCAGTATACAGGTTTAACCCATCAGTACACATCTCAAACAGATACCTAAAGGATTTAATAACATACCGGTGAGTCTTATTATCCTTTCTCTGTTGTGGTAGCTTGGCTACAAGTCCCTGCCACTCCACCATGTATTTTATATACATATTTACTTTGGGTAAAATATTCTTTAAACTAAAGAGCCCAAAGAAACCAGGACTACGTTTTTTCATACTGAAATCCCTGAAGAGAGGTGTTAAAGATACCCAATATAATTGTGGCCCCTCTATAAAAATATTTAATAATAAATTTATTCATATTGATTTAAAACAATAAACAATAAACAAACCACTTTACCTTGCAATAAGCTTAATCCACATATTTTATGGATTTCTGCTGCATTTAGTAAATAATATATTTATTATTTAATCTATCACCTCTGGAAGCTAAAGGATGGCAAGGGTCTTGGCATCCAGGAGGCTGACAATTGGGGGTCTGGCCGGGAAATATTCCATTTTATTATATTTAATACCTTGGACCAGACATTTTCACAAAAAATAAAATCAAACATAAATTTATCTGACATTATAACCATGATTTATTATTAAATTTTTTTTTAGTGGATTTAAAAACCAATGCAGATTCAATAATCTTTTATTTAAATCTTTTAAAGATAAGAAAAGAAGAATATATTAAAAATTATAAACCTACTGGTTAGAAAGCTTTAACTCAAGCTGAGAAACTTATCATCTCTTCTGCACGTAAACACTTAGATAAACTCCTTGAACAAGAAGATCTTGAAAGGCGTATCAACTTTCAGGCTCTATTAAGAAAACATAAAGCTTGGAAAAAATACTGTATAAATTACTTTTTGAAATATAAAAGTAAGTACATAACTTGCATTACCATATAATTTTTAAGGAAAATAATATTAATATATTTTATTAAACCAATAAAATACACCTTTTTATCAGTGAACCCTCCTGTACCAGAAACCACCGCCACTGAAGTTGATCTATTGGATCAGGAAGTCCCAGACATCTCTGGATGCCCTGAAAATATTGATTAGGCAGGTGAAGACCTCATTGGAACCCACCAAGACCCCATAGGATTACCTACTAAGGATAAATTCAACCCCAATAAGGTCTTGGTACCTTTGACCATCAATTTAAGTGAGTTTTGAAATAAAACTTATTTTTATGGATTTTTTCTGTAAAATAGTTATAAACATATTATTCTGAAAATGAATAGACGTAACACAAGAGCCTCAGGAAGAATTACCTCCTATGGATCTTTGCCAACAGCTCTCAGTAACCGTGAGACCACCAGTAAGGACAACCATGAAGGGACTAGAACCCGTGAATCAAATGTTGATGGACAAGGAGCAGAACCAATCACTTCTGCCCTCTCCTAACCTAGAGCGGGAGAAAGTATCAGAATCAAGCCACCCTCCTTTACAAAAAGATTCCCTGCAGCCACCCCAGCAGAATCTGGCCAAGGAGGCCAGGATCAAAGACTTATTCAAAGAGCACGTGAAATATTGGGAAGAATTCAAAGAAGCCCAAGCCAAGGAGGACATGGTATCTATGAAAAAGATAATCTCCCAGGCAAAAGCAACCCAGATAGCTCTTCAGAAAATGATTCCAAGGAAAGAGGTAGAATCCTATGTAGAAGAGTGGAATCCTTGGGATCAATTAGCCCAACTGAAAGGCAAAGGATCAGGAAAGAAGAGATCCTCTTCCCATCACAAGCCAAAGTGAAAGAAAGACTGGGACAAGATAATATCCCTAGCTCAAAAGTGGAAAAAGGTTTACAGCAATTAGCCTCTAATTCTGAGCCCAAACAAACCTCTGATGTAATTACTTCCTTTTCTAATGATATGCGTCATAATTTCAAAATCTTTTGTGAAAATTTGGATGGGTTTTACACCCAAATGGATAAATTAACCTCAGTATTAGCCAAATTGATTAATACCCAACCAAAGACGGTAGGAATGGAAGAAATTAAAGAACACACAGAACAGTTATTGGAGACAATTAATCAAGGTAGAATCAAACAGACTCAAAAAATTGAGAATATTTTATCAGGAATCCAAGAAGATTTTATTATGTCTTTCCACCCCTTAAAAGAAGAATTGGCAACCACCACTAAAAGTTCTATTCTATCCCTTTGTGAAAAATTGGATGTGCTCAATAACAAAGTGTACCTGCAACTTAATCTGATCAAAAATGATCTTAGAGATGTCAGCCTCCTGGATGCCAAGACCCTTCCTATCCTTTAGCTACCAGAGGTGATAGAGTAAATAATAAATATATTATTTAATAAATGCAGCAAAAATCCCTAGAATACTTGGATTAAGCTTATTGCAAGATTAAATGGTTTGGTTATTGTTTATTGTTTTGAATAAAAATTGATTATTCAAATATTTATAGAGGGGCCACAATTATATTGGGGATCTTTAACACCTCTCTTCAGGGATTTCAGTATGAAAACACGTAGTCCTGGTTACTTTGGGTTCTTTAGTTTAAAGATTATTATACCCAAAGATAATATGTATATAAAATACACAAAGGAGTGGTAGGGCCTTGTAGCCAAGCTACCACGACATAGAAAGGATAATAAGACTCACTGGTATATTATTAAATCCTTTGGGTATCTGTTTGGGACGTGTACTGATAGGTTAAACCTGTATACTGGGGTTATAAGGTTGTTCAGAAGTTTTAATTGATAAAAATAGGTTTGAGGAAGGATATTACTGATCAGACATTTCCATAAATCACTTACTTATCTCTTATAAGTATTTGATTACCTTGGCATGGCGTCTGGATATGAATATTACTGCCTCTCTGCCCATCAACATCCTCAAAAGAGCTTTGTATTTATAGTTTTTTGGAGTCCCAATATGGTCCTTCTGAGGGTTGTAGGTGTTCAAAGGGACGGACACTAAGGCTAGCAGGGTAACCAGGGGTAGCCTGTCATGTGCCCTTGGTGCTATAGCCCGGGTAGCATCTAATTCCTTAGGGTATGGTAATTATTCTACCTTATAATGGACATCAGGACGTGTGAATAACACTAATCTGTCCTATTTATGTATTATTTAATTAATTATCCTTAGTATATGTTCCCAGTCATATAATAATTATATTATTAGACATCTCTACGGACATTTTGATGTCAGGTAAGTTCTCATTATGTATCATATAACTGGAGTAAAATTCATAATATTGTTTTTGCTCTTATCTACAAGTTCCAGTTGATTTGTTAAGGTAATTACTTAAAAATATAATTCATGCAAATTCATGTAATATTATTACATCGTTATCTTTCTTAGTATGTCACGAAGATGTTGATGTATAGTAATTCTCATGAAAGTATATCAAAGTATTTTAATATATTTTTGAAGCTTTCATTGTCTTATTTTCGACATTCTTGATTCTTTGCATTATATTAAATAAAAAATACGTGTAAGGACTATTTAGGTATTTTTATGTAGTATTATGTATATTTAGACAGTCTAATATCCACGGGAACCTTTATTACATATGTAACAAGTTCCCGTGTATGTTGTAGCCTGTTGACGCAGTACCTGGGCCACCTGTCACTATGTCAGCCCATAGTCCCGCAGCTGCGTACTTGTCAGAGGCCCAAGGCTGCGTACCAACCTTGACGGGTTGACACGGCTGTATCTCAGCTGCGCGCGGGTGTTGTGGCTGCCGCAGCTGCGTGCGGGAATTGTGACAATACACATTTCCGCCTTTGACTCCTAAAATATACACAACACCTCAATTCTGACTAAATTTTAGGTGTGAAACCTATACGTGACAATGTGTGTGAAATATTTAATTGGCCAAAAAGCTCAATACTGGATCCGTAGTATTTTGGTTCTTTTTTCCTTAATTATTTAAAAATATAAGGAGTTGGATTTCAAGGGTGGGGTCAGTGAGTGACCCTACCTAATTTTGGATGGAGAATCCATGTCTGTAATAATATTTATGCTTTTCCTACTACTTCTTATGTTAGTTGTATTATTATTATTTTTATGTTATTTTAGTTACTTTTGCAGCTTGCTCTGCAATAGTAGCAAGCTGAAAAGAAACTTAAAAGTCCGTCTGACCAACCCCTTGGGGATTACTACAGAGGAACCAATGCCTCCCAGACAAACCACTACTCCTTATGCACCACCGTTATTAGGAATGCATAGGAGTTACACCTTTAGGCCTAGTCCTACTCCTGAGATGGAGCAAGCTCTCAAACTGTTACCCCCTATATCTGAATGGCCCAAGTTCTCCGGAGAAGGAGAATACAATCATATAAATTTTTTTAAATTTATTGACTACACCATTGACTCTTATGACCTACCAGAAGCTATAGCTGTAGTCAGGCTACCCAGACTATTTGAAGGAGTAGCATTGGACTGGTTTATCAGTAAGAGAGAAGAAGTAGGATCCTTAACATGGAATTCTTGGAAACTTCTGATCAAAGAACAATTTGGTTCTAGAATGTGGAAAAGGAAAATTATGAAAAATTTCAAAAATTCCTCATTTGACCCCTCCAAGGACAAACCTCACAAATGGTGCTTGGAACAGAAGAAAAGATTGGATTGCTTCTATCCATATGCTGATAAAGAGGAAGTAAATTAAAGACTCTTCAACCTGTGTCCTGGCAATCTTAACCATAGTGTAAGATGTAGGATGAGTATGGATGCGGACTTGCCCACTTTAATCAATGTGCTAGAAGAAGTAATAGACATGAATGAGTTAGACAAGAAAGCCTCTTCCATACCCAAAGAGAACTATAACATCAACAAAACCAGAGAAAAACATCCTCTGATAAATGCCTCTGACAATAAGAAACCTAATGAGAATAGGGAGAAAGAGAGGATGCCTGCAACTTGTTGGAATTTTAAAAAGACGGGGAATATGAGACAAGACTTTCCATTACCAAAAAGGAAGATAGCAGTCTTGGAAGGAGAACAGGAGGTTGAATAGAATCAGAACTATGAAGACATAGCTGATACTGAAGGATCTCTTTCTGAATGTGAATTGATCTTGACCAACCCTGTTAATGTTATAGAAGGAGATATAGGTACTTCTGCAGAGATCAATAACAGCCATGGGGATTCTAGCCTGCCCCAACAATGGGATCCTACTATAGTTCCTAGACATATTATGGATGTCAAACCATTAACAGTTAAACCCATGAGTGGGAAACGTTATACCACTGGTCAAACGTGCTATGCAACTGGGTTGTATAAAAACAGACCTATAAGTTTATTACTGGATAGTGGAGCCTTTTTCTCATGTGTCTGTGCTGAATTCTTAAACAAATAAGACCTCAATTGGAGAGAACACCTTTTACCCGTCCCAAAAGCCAAGTTCAGCTCTTGCAACTCTACCATCAATGCTATTGGAGTATGGACTGCTCCTATAATACTACCTTACACTAAAGGATCTTTGAGAATACAAGTGGAATTTATAGTATTGCTCAACGGACTATGTGACTACCTGATAGTGGTTAATGATGCCTTATGTCTATGTGGTATAGATGTGTTCCAGAGTAGAGGAAGATACTTCACAGCAGGAGGTAATTGGGATAAGAAGTTTAAGATATGCACCATTCAGTCTAACCTCCCCTCCTGTACTTATCAGAAGCATTTAGAAGACTTTGACCAAGAATATTTCTCTCAAGTAGCTCTGAATATGAAACTTTCTGAGGAACAGAAGAAAGATATATTGAAAGTCTGCTTTGACAACCAGAATGCTTTTTGTGCTAAAGATCATCCTATTGGTGATATTAAAGGACATGATATGTTATTGACATTGACTATTAAGCCTCCTTATCCTCCTAACTTAAGAAGGCCAGCCTATCCGTCTAGTCCTAATTCTAGAAAAGCTCTTGAGGAACATATCCAAGAACTGATAGACTTACAAGTATTAAGGAAAGTAGGGCATAATGAACAGGTAGATGTGACCACACCTGTAATCATAGCTTGGCATAATGACAAGTCAAGAATGGTAGGAGACTTCAGAATTCTCAACAATTACACTCAAGCAGATTATTATCCTATACCCTGGATTGATCATGCTCTGCATAACTTGTCCAAGGCTAAGTACATCACTACTATGGATATGCTTAAAGGCTTCCACCAGATACCAATAAGCCCTGAAAGCAGGATGTTTATGAGAATAATTGGTCATTTGGGAATATATGAATATCTTAGGATGCACTTTGGTATAAATAATGCTCCATCACACTTCCAGAGAACAATGGATACAGTTCTAGGTACTTACATCAGACAAGGATGGATGATGGTTTACATAGATGATGTTATCATATACTCTATACTCATATTAATACTCATATTAACCAAGTAAGATTAGTAATCCAGACAATCTCTAGAGAAGGACTAAAGGTTTCCATGAAGAAATGCAACTTTGGCTATGGAGAATTGAAAGCCTTAGGACATATAGTCTCTGGTCTAACTCTAGCTTCTGATCAAAATAAGATAGCTGCTGCCATGAATAGACCTATGCCTCAAAACAAGACAGAATTACTGTCTTTCATCAGTCTCTGCAGTTATTACAGACAATACATACCAAAGTTTGCTATGCTAACTAAAAGTCTGTATGAGGTATGCAACAATAACACACTATTTGAAATTACTCATGAGAGACTAAAGAACTATGAGGAATTAAAAATAGCTATGACCTCTACTCCTCTACTTATCCAACCAGATTACTCCAAGCCCTTCAAACTATACATTGACGCTTTCATGGAAGGGCTAGGAGCTTCTTTACATCAGGAAAGGATAGAAGAAGACAAACCAGTAGAAAAACCTGTACTCTTCATATCTAGACAGGTCAAAAATACTGAGAAGAGATATGGGGCCAGTCAGTTGGAATGTTTGGCACTATTATGGGCTTTAGAGAAGCTACACTATTACTTAGAAGGCACCACTTTTCAAGTAATCACAGAATGCAATGCTTTAAGAACTCTTATGACCATGAAAACCCCCAGCAGACATATGCTCAGGTGGCAAATTTCTATACAACAATATAGAGGACAGATGGATATAGTGCATAAAGCTGGAGCTAAACATCAGAATGCTGATAGTCTAAGTAGGAATGCTTTGCCTAATGACTCTAACAATCCAGCATATGACCCTGAAGATCAAGATATCTTTCCTATCTTGAACATCAATCTTTTTGCATTGAGTGCTCCAATGATTGGGATCCACTTATGTGAATTAGACACTGCTTTCTTCAACCTGGTAAGAGATAGCTAATCTCCTGAAATAAAGGTTCTAATTACTATTATGGAATGTGAATCCCCAGAAACAGCTTTGATAAATAGCCTTCCTGCTTCTGTTGGAATACGGGCTCAAGGAGATGGACAGAATGGGAGAAGAGAGGAGAGGCGGATGACAGAGGGGATTACAGTCTGACTCGGGGGGTCCAGAAGGGACCAGATTCAGGAGGGCTGTAGTAAGTGGGCCCGGATTAGAAAGGGTGAAATCTGATGATTTTCATTCAAGGGAGCAAAGAAGAAAAAATATTTATAGACAACTAGAGAACCACAAGTTGTGCCTATGACAAGTAGGAATATTCAATAAGATAATGAAGATGGAAATGGTTGAGGATAGGAATGTTGACATGAGTTTCACAGAGGCTAAGAGTAATGACATTTGAGTATCAAGAAGGCTGTGAAATGTATAAGGTAAGGAGGCGGGCAGACTACAAGTACCAGACATAAAGGTGGCATAGACAACTACAAGGATCGGGACATATAAGGGCAGTTGAGACAACTAAAAGTATAACAAACATACAAATATATATATATAGTGGTCGGAACAGGCTAAATGTATTCCAAACATACATAATAATAATATTGAAGATGGGAGGGCTGAGAAAGGGAGGTGAGCCGACAAGATGATAAAGGCCAAAACTCAACCGCTTCACTACTTAAACCCTATAAAGCAGGAAGGTTTACCTTTTGGGATGGTCTCCTTTACTATAGACACCAACATTCCAGCGTATTAGTACTAAGCAACAAAGAGCATATACAACATATACTCCAGGAATGCCATGACAACTGTTCATCAGGACATTTATCCACAGAAAGAACCTTAGAGAAATTGAAACAAACTGCCTGGTGGATAGACTGGAAAGAAGTCACTACAGAATATGTTACTAGCTGTGAAACCTTCCATAAATCTAATAAAACTACTGGAAAAAGGTTTGGACTCTAAAAGAAGATATCTGAACCTACAACCAGGTGGGAAATTATCAATATAGATTTTGTCACCAGCCTCCCCCCTGGAGGTACTCATTCTTATAACTCTGTCCTAGTTATGGTTGACAGATATTCCAAAAAGGAAAAATTCTTACCTAACCACAAGGAAGATAGTACTATGGATGTAGCCTTACTATTCTGAAATAGGATTTTAGCTGATGTGGGTATACCCAAGATTATAATCAGTGACAGAGACCCCAAATTCACATCTGAATTTTGGAGGAATCTACATGATATACTGGGTACTACTCTAGCTTTTTCTACAGCATACCGTCCCAAAACTGACGGATTAGCTGAAAGGATGATACAGACCCTAGAAGATATGCTAAGGAGGTTCTGTAGCTTTGGTCTAGAATACAAAAACTCAGATGGTTATTGCCATGATTGGGTAAGCCTACTCCCAGCCCTAGAAATGGCTTATAACAGCAGTAAACATTCTACTACCAAAGAAGCTCCCTACATAATAGAAAGAGGATGGATTCCAAAACTCCCTAGGAATAACTTGAAATATAACTTAGCCACTATTCATCCAGAATCTCTTGACTTTAAGAAGATGATAGATGTGGCAAATAATTATGCTCAGAAATGTGTGGAATAAGCTGTTGAATAAAACAAACAAAGATGGGACAAATCTCATAAAGAACCTGACTTTAAGATAGGAGACCAGATCTTGATATCTACAAATAATTTCAACAACCTGGCAGGCAACAGGAAACTGAAACCAGCCTTTGTTGGACCATTTTTTATCAAGAAGATGCATGGCAAAAATTCTGTGACAGTAATCTTGAGTGAAGAATTATCAATAAAACATCCGGTATTTCCTGTTAGCCTAGTCAAACACTTTAAACCAAGAGAAGGAAGCAACCTCCCTCCAGCAATAATCCCAATAGAACCTGACCCTGTAAAATAAAAAGTGAAAGTCAGCAAAATATTGAGAGATAAGAAAGAGAGGGTACAAGGAAAAGATATCAGACTATACTTAGTAAGATACAAGGGAGAATCTGCAGACAAAGATGAATGGTTACCAGATAATAATATACCTGATGGACCAATACATCTCAGAAACTACAGAGCCAGCAAAAGGAACTGAAGCACATATGCAGTTAATTTTTTTTCCCAACTTCCTCCAGATTTTTTTCAGATATGGCCATATCTTGGAGTGGCGGAATGTCAGCTTGATACTATTGCAGAGCAAGCTGCAGAAGTAACAAAAATAACATAAAAATAATAATAATAAAATTAACCTAAGAAGGAGTAGGAAAACCATAAGTATTATTGCAGAAATGGATGCTCCACCCAAAATTAGGTAGGGTCACTCACTGACCCCACCCTTGAAATCCAACTCCTTATATTTTTAAATTATTAAGGAAAGAAAAACCAAAATACTACAGCTCCATTATTGAGCTTTTTGGCCAATTAAATATTTCACACACATTGTCACGTACAGGTTTCACACCTAAAATTCAGTCAGAATTGAGGTGTTGTGTATATTTTAGGAGTTACCGAAGGAAATGTGTTTTGTCACAATTCCCGCACGCAGACGCGGCAGCCAATGCACCCGCACGCGGCTGAGATACAGCCTTTTCACTCCGTCGAGGTCGTGTATGCAGCTCCGGGCCTCTGACAAGTATGCAGCCGCGGGACTACGGGTTGACAGAGTGACAGGCGTCCTGAGAGGCTCAGGTACCGCGCAAACAGGCTACAACATACACAGGAACTTTCTACATATGTAATAAATGTTCCTGTGGATAGTAGACTGTCTAAAAATACATAATATTATATAAAAATACATAAATAATCCTTACACGTATTTTTTACTTAATATAATGCAAAGTACCAAGAATTTCGAAAATAAGACAATGACAAATTCTAAAAATATATTAAAATACTTCAATACACTTTTATGAGAATTGCTAGACATCAATATCTTTGTGAAATACTCAGGAAACTAATGATGTAAAAATATTACATGAATTCACATTACTTATAATTTTAAGTAATTATCTTAATAAATCAACTGGAACTCGAAAATAAAGAGTAAAATCAATATTATGACTTTTACTCCAGTTATATAATACATAATGAGAACTTACCTGAAATCAAGATGTCCGTAGAAATGTCTATGAATATAATTGTTAAATTACTGGGAACATTTACTATGGATAATTAATTAAATAATACATAAATAGGACAGATTAGTTTTATTCACACATCCTAATGTCTATTATAAGGTGAAATAATTCCCATACCCTGAGGAATTATATGCTACCCGTGCTATAGCACCAAGAAAACATGACAGGATACCTCTGGTTACCCTGCTAGCCTTAGTTTCCGTCCCTTTGAGCACCTACAACCCTCAGAAGGACCATATTGGGACTCCAAAAGCTATAAATAAAGAGCTCTTTTGAAGATATTGATGGGCAGAGACCCAGTAATATTCATATCCAGACGCCGTTCCAAGGTAATCAAGTACTTATAAGAGATATGTAAGTGATTTATGGCAATGTCTGATCAGTAATATCCGTCCTCAAACCTCTTTTTATCAATTAAAACTGCTGAACAACCTTATAACCCCAGTATACAGGTTTAACCCATCAGTACACGTCTCAAACAGATACCCAAAGGATTTAATAATATACCAGTGAGTCTTATTATCCTTTCTCTGTCGTGTTAGCTTGGCTACAAGGCCCTGCCACTCCACCGTGTATTTTATATACATATTATCTTTGGGTAAAATATTCTTTAAACTAAAGAGCCCAAAGTAACCAGGACTATGTGTTTTCATACTGAAATCCCTGAAGAGAGGTGTTAAAGATACCCAATATAATTGTGGCCCCTCTATAAAAATATTTAATAATCAATTTATTCATATTGATTTAAAACAATAAACAATAACCAAACCACTTTACCTTGCAATAAGCTTAATCCACATATTTTACAGATTTCTGCTGCATTTAGTAAATAATATATTTATTATTTACTCTATCACCTCTGGTAGGTAAAGGATAGCAAGGGTCTTGGCATCCAGGAGGCTGACAGTAACTGTAACCCCCTGTAGCTTCTATTTGGCAGGCAGGGGCAAGTTACAGTTAAAAATACACCTTGAAGCCAAAAACCTCTTAAAATGGCTTATTTTAGTTTGAATTTAAACCATGATTCATTACATTATCACTTTCAATGAATTTACACCTTTCATGCTTTCTTTTTAATCAAAAATGTATATAATATCAAATTCTTTGATTTCTTCTTTCTCATAAATTCCATATGTGACAAATTTTCCTACACTGCAATATCTCATATTATTTTCTAGATTCTTTTTTCGGGAAGGGTTCAATTTCTACACATCCCAAAAGCTTCCCAAGTTAAAACATCAGTAAACTTTGAAGCTTCTTATTTATTAAAGGCTTAAACAAAATTTCCACACCAAACAAGGTCATTTTCCACACTACAGGGAGGTCTTTTTACATGAAATACTTTGAAAAAACTTGAAAAGAGTTATAAAATGATCAAATTATTTAATTTCATGATTTAAAGAAGATTTTTAAGTTTTAAAAACAATTCTGGTATGTTGAAAGATGAAAAAAAATAATTTTGTTTTTATCTTTTATTTTGAATGATCAAATTTGTGCATTGTGTCATTTCAGAGTCATTAGTTTCTCTTGGACCTATTTTAAGCATCTCAAATCCCTCTTGTACCTCTGTTAGACTGCAATTTTTGGTTGCTTTGTAAATATCTTATTTCTTTGAAAAAAACTCTTATTTCCTTGGATGTCAAGGAGAAAGAGTGTTTCAATTTTGAGACTCTTGTGACCTATTGAACATAGCTCAATGTTTAAAAAATCTTCACTCCATACCACTATAATAAATTTATATATTTTAAAAAAAAATAGCTCATAAAATTTTGAACTATACTGGTCAGTTCAAGATTTTTGAAATCTTGGGGGTTCTTATGTTTTACCAAACTTCAATTAAAAGGCAAATTCAATTCAAGAAGAAAAAAACCTATTTGTCACACTGGTGAATTTGCTTGAAACTTCAAATAATCTTCTTTTTGAAAAATTGAATATATGGATTAGTTTCAAATCCCATTTTTGGACTAATCTTAGACAAATTAAAGAACAACCAGCTAAGCTTTGACCACCCAATCTCATCTCCTATGGCTGCACTGGAGAAATATTCAATTTTATCTTATTAAGGCTTCAAGAAGCTACTATTGTTTATAGCTATTTTTTTTTCAAAAGTAATACACAATAAATTGGTATTTTATTGTTCTTTTGACAGTGTGGGTGGGATAATTTTCTCTCAAAACCAACTATGAATTGAAGAAATGTCATACTGAGCATCTCATAACCATAGAAGGATGTGGTTGCATTCTGTAAACTCACACATTAAGAAAATATTCCTCAACTTTTCTTTAGCAAAACTTACTTGAAGAACATGGAGTAAAAATTGGATTAATTTCAAACAAAGTGGGTACTGAAAACAGTTATCATTTAAGGGAAAGGATTACCAGGTATACTTATATGGTTTTATAATTGATTCCATCTTGAATCCTGATGGATCAAAGCACACATAAATTGATTTAAATTTTGAACAGCCTCATTGACACTAACATGCATTGGGAAGTTTACTTCAGGAGCAAGAATATTTCTTTTTTTGGGGGGAAGAAAAAGCATAGAATTGCTGAATTCCCCTCTTAATTTAAATGATCTGTCCTATCTTTCAATTTCTTCCAGAAGTAGGTTATATAATTTCCTCAAGCAAGGACTTTTTATTATTTTTTAATTTTTATAATCAATCTAGAGTATTGCCCCCAAATTTGGGGACTGATTGGAATTTAATATTTTGGATAGAATTTGGGTTGATAGTAAAAATGTGAAAAATAAAAACAGTTTTGAATTTTTCATTAATTCATGTTTGAGCTATTGTCAATTTATTGGTTTCAGGATTAAGTCAAACAAAATATAATTTTCATTCACTGCTTATTGAGCCGTGGACATGGTTCAAAGTGGGCCGTGTGGCAGGCCACACAGTCCAATCCATGCCACGTACAACCCCCCATGGCTCAAAGATTTGGGCAGCCCACCCAGCCGGGTCCATGGCTTGTTGGGTTCAAAACGACTACATTTGATCAGTTTCTGGGATTTAATTTGGGGACTGATTGGGCTTTAATAATATTGGGGCGCTGATTGGAGGAAAATCGTTAATTTTGAAATTAAATTTTGATGATTAAGTTAAAAAATCCATGTCATTTTTAATTTTCAATAAAATCAGGATTACACTAAAAAAAAGGCAATTTCTTGAAGTAGGAGTAACTCAAACACAATATAAATTTCCAATGGGTGATGATAAATTCACAGCTCAAATGAGCCGTGTGGCATGGCTGCACGGCTACATCTGAGCCGTGCAGAGTCCCACACAATTTGAGTTTGGTCAGGCTGTACTCCACATGGCAACAGACTGCCATGTGGGGGCTGCATGACTAAATTTGAGCCATGTAGAGCCCCACATGGCTTCAATGTAGTCGTGTTGCCATTCCCTACAGCCAGCCCAACCACCTTTGAGTCGTGTGGGGCTCTACACGGCTTGAATCTAGTTGTGTAGCTGTGCCACACGGCTACAAGTATGGTGGGCCAACAAAAAAAAACCTGGTTCTAAAATAAACTAAAATAAACTGAAGAAAAATACAAAAGAAAATAGAAAAGATAAAGAAAAAGAAAAAAAGAAAAGAAAAAAAAATAAATCAACCAAAAGATCAAAAAAGGTTGATTTTTTGTTTAAAAAAACAAAAAAAATAAGAAATAAGAGATAGGAAATAAACTAAAAAAATTATAAATAAATAAATAAAAAAACAAAAAACACTGAAGACAACTAACCAGTTGTCTTCAGATTCAAGTAAAAAATTCAAGTTCAACTTGACTAGCCCTAAATTAAAAGGGCCAAAAAATGCAAGAAGTCTTTTGGCCGGCCCTGAAGTAAAAGTTCCAAAAAATAAATACCAGTCTTTTGACAATTCAAAAATTACAAGAAGTCTTTTGACCATCCCTAAAGTAACAGTGCCAAAAAAAAGTCTTTTGACCAGCCCTAAAGTAAACAAAACCAAAAAAAACAATTTCAACTTGTATTAAGCTGATCCCATCACAAGCTGAACGCAAGTTAATCTTGTGATTGGATCAGCCCAACACAAGTTGAACTGACTTCCCATCATAATCTCATTCAAAACACTCATCATAATGCTGTTAACTCAAAACACTCAACATAATGATAGTCAAAAATTTGTAATCCTTTATATTAATAGAATTACAATATCAGTCTGTTAGACCAAACCCAAACATTTAAATTAATATCTAAGTTAGAATACAACTCAAATGGATCTTTGAGGTGATCAACCCAACAAGCTTCTTTTTTAGAAATCATGGAATGTGGTTTGGAAACTATTTGGGTTATTGGAATCACATCTCCCTTAAATACAAGCTGGACTCAATGGTTATTGTTAACAAAGCAAATTAACATCGGATCTGATTTTTCTTTTAAACCCATTTTCAAAGGATTAAAAGTAAAAAATGATTCCAATGAAATGAAAAATATTGGTATTCCATAATTATCAGCTATTATTTGACCCATTTCAAAATTTGAAAGCTATTTTGAAGAGGGAATCTTTTCATTGATGTCATTAACATAAAGTCTTTGTTCTATCTTTTCCACATCTTGACTGCCACCAAGGGTCTTAGAATAGCATTCCTTATTTTTCCTCAATTTTTCAAGAATTTCTTTCCAAACTTTAAACCATCCATTGTTTTCATACCCAAGTGATTTAGCAATGACTCTAAAACCACAACTTCCATCACCAACTGGGTCCCAAAACTCACCCAAGAACTTATGTAAGCTCTCAGGTATTTGATTGAGGTAATCTATTTCCTAAAATCAAAAAATAGTTAGCCAAAATTCTAATCTCATTAAAGGAATCACCACTCACCAAAGATGAGCTTCTGTTTGACTCCTCCATTGCTTCTGCTCCATCCTTTGAAAAAGAATTGGATTCCAACAGCACCAAACCCAATGAACCTTCAGTCTCTTCCACTGGACTATGAAATCCAGATGAAGAGCCTGACTTGGACTGTAAACATTTCTAAATCAGCTCATTAAACCCAAAAAATGAACCTCTCACAAAAAAAAAAGACTTACAACCATTCATCTTTTCTTCATTGGTTCACTTCTACTTCTTTTTTCCCACTTAAGTTCCTTTTCAATGTGTTCAAATCAAGAAGAATCTTGCCGGGTATCTGTCAATTTTGTAGGGCCTCTGCTTGATCGTAAGACTTTAGGTTCAAGTCTTGGCTTTGATAAATCATTGGCTGGCTCCTTCATCAAGTGCTTCAACAGCCCGCAATAATCTTGATCAGGATGATTAAAGTTCATTGCTTTGAGCTTCTCATGTAACTGAGAATTGTTGGGCGGTTCATCAAAATCTTCAGGAAAAAAGGAGCCTTTTGAATCTAGTAGGTCACCTATTTGGTGGCAACAGGGCACACCCATAGTCAGTAAGCATGACTTGGTGCACACTTCACCATCATGGTTCTGCTTTAACCTCTCTAATTGATCCCCAACAAGTTTTATTGCTTGTAAAGACACCTTGTATCCCAATGGTAACAGTTCAGTAGGAAGGACTATCCCAATCTTTATTTGAGAATTGTAAAGTGCAGCCTGAAAAAATTTAATTTGATTGGAAACTGTGCCCTTTAGGTTCCTCCAAACATCCAACATGTTTCCTGACAAGTTTGCAAGGAATTTTTTGAGAGTAGCATGGGCCCCTTCAACCCAAGATGTTTTTTTATTTCCAAAGTCAGGGTTTTTGAAATTCCCAGCCATTACAAATGTCTCTTTTATATGGAAGATATTATGATCCATATACTTGAGTAAACCCGCATGGTCTTCCAAAAAAAACTTTATATAAGTCATAATTTAAGCAACCAAAAACTAGGAAGATCAACAGCAGAGGCAGTGATTTGGCACTTACTCTAAGTTCTGCATCATTGAACTCTGCCTACTCCTTATTTTTTTGAGGCCCCATACTTAGCCCACAGATAAATAAAGCTTTTCCACCCTTCAACTTCATTATTAAAGCACACTTTACAGTTTGCTTGTACGTTTTTATACAAGTGCCATTGATAGCACTGTCTTGTTGACTCAGGGAATATTTGTTCTAGAGCACATATCAAATCTTTTTCATGGTCTGTCACAAAGACTTTGGGATGTCTCTCAGGATCATAAGCCAACTCCTTTGGTTCATTTACAGACCAACTGTAGAAATCAAATGTTTCTCTTGTTATAAAAACAAAAGATTTTGTGAAAGTTTTCTGGTTGGAAGTAATTTCTACAACTTGCAATGGTGGGATTTTGTACTTATTTGTCTTATAAGTACAATCCACCATAGCTATATGATGGAATTGCTTTCAAAGCTTTAATGATTTGGGGTGAGCCAAGAATAGGGCCTCCAAGTGACCCTCTCCACCAAATTTTTCTTCATGAACCCAACCTGACTTACCACGTTGTTCAAAGAGGACCTCCATAACACTTTTCCCCTTTAGTTCTGCTAGCACTACCTTAATCTTAGGGTTATAGATTTTTTGGTCATCAACATATTCACCACCATCAATTTTTATCAATTTTCTTTTTGATTTGAAGTGTATTGAACCCATCATTCAAGCCCTCTTTTAGATTTTCTAAGGCTACCCCAGAGATTCTCCTCAGGTGAGGATGCACTGAGGGGTGTGGAGATGGTTCATGGTTATGTTGATCATTCTTGTTGGAGATTTGCCACAAGGGATCTGCCTTTGTGTGACTAGCCTGGATTAAAAACTTGCATCCAACCTTCCTTGTGTGAGTTTTCCTTGACTGTTTGGTGAGCAATTTCCCAGAGTATAAAAAATGTCTATCACAGTCTAAATCCACATATTCATCACGCTTTGAGTTGAAAATTGTTAAAGCGTAACCACGCTTCATTGCCCGTGTTTGAAAAAACATTTGTGCCTCTTCCCTAGTATTAAAACCTCTCACAGGACATGGGGAAAGTTTATCTGTCATATTTAAATAGTTGTAGTTAAACTTTCATGGTTATATTGATGGCATGCACTCCATCAGTTTCAATCAAATCAAATACGGCCAAGACCAGTAACATAAAATGTTACTCACCACCAGAGGTCATGTCCAATTTTGAAACATTTTGTTCCCCAATTGTCACCCTTAATGAGGATGCAATTGGGGCTTCCAATGATTCATTACCCAAATCATTCTTTTTGGAAGCTTTGTTCATTGTACTAATGCAGTCCTTGAATGAAGCCATGTTAAAAGAAGGGCTTGCAACTGTTCCCATAATGCAAAAAAATGAAATGCTACTTCATTATTTGATCCAGCTTTCAATTGAGCAACTACCAAGTTTGCTCACTTTCAAGTTGAGAAAGATCCATTTTGTGGGATGTTTTATTTGCAGTTTCCTATCGTGTCACTTTAATTTCACTTTAATTTCACTTTATTTCACTTTAATGTCACTTTAGTGTTGCTTGATGATACCTAGATGTGGAACAAAAGTCCCAAATAGTAAGCCTTGATCCCAAATTTGGGTTGATGAAACCCAAATTTGGTCCAGGGGGTCCCAAAAAGTTTTGCACAACCCCCAGGGGCCGCGTACCGCCAAACATGGCTCAAAACCGCTGTGTAAAGGGGTACACAACCCAAATACGCCATTTATGGGGGGTATAAGGCCCCAGGGGTTGCGCGTGTTTGAGAAGACCCCTTGGGTGCGTGTAGAGGTGTGTTTTTGCCTGCAAGCGCGTTTTGGATGCTTTTATGGGACCCCACGCGTCCATTTGGCTGTTTAGGGCACTACACAAGTCCCACATGACTGTGAGTTGTGAATTTAATATAACCCATTTCCAATTAATCATTCTCTGCAATGTACATCATTTAAAAACTCATTGTAAAAAATGTTATCAGTTTCAAATGAAATTTGGTTGTCAGCTCTGTGTGTTACCACTACCCTTGTTGAGCGGATGGACCTGCTCCTTGACAATGCTAAATGTAACTTACCATGGCCGAACACTGGATCTTGCAGATATAGACCAACATTGGAAATTTTCTGACCTTGGGATTTTTCTATTTTCAATGAGAAAGCCCAATTTACTGGAAACTGTTTGCAAATCAACTTGAAAGGGAGGCCATTTTCATCAGGTTCATTAACCAAGGGTATGTGGGGAATGGAAACCAGCCTTCCTATTGAATCACCAGTTGCAATCTTTGAAACTATTAAATTCCATTCCAATCTGACAACAATTAAGAAAGTTCCATTGCAAAGCCCAATGGTAGGTTCCATGTTTCTCAAAATAATTATAGGGGAACCCACTTTCAGGTTTAAGCTATGAGGAGGAAAGTTGGGAAAAAATAATGTGTTGAGAAACTATTGTTGGTATAGATTTTGAGTATTATCTTTAACAGAGTCATGGCTTTAATAAGTCTTCATAGTCTGTTTTTTTTCATTTCCAGGGAGAGAATCCAATAGAAATTTATTTATGTTGTAAACTGCTGTATTTTTGCAACTTAAAATAACACGGTCCATGAGATAACCATCTTCAAGGTAGCTATGGCGCAAGTTTGGAAAAAAATTGCTGATTAATCTACCCAAAGCTTCATTTTCACTATAACCATGAATAACCATTTGATGAGGAAGCAAAATTTTGTTTGAACCCTGTATATCATTTTGACCATCTCCAACATCGAGTAAGAAATTCTGGTAATCAGGATACCCTGAAGCACACATTTTTGAAGTAATGTGCAAAACCTGGAAATGTCTCCAGCAAGAAGAATTGACCAAACTTGCATCAACAATTTGAGGAAGTGTACCTTTTTGAACCACAGGTAAAATTTTCCTAAAGTACTAGTTTTATTACATAATTTTTTTCTTACTCAAGGATCCAGTTCCTGTTTTTCCTTGGTTCCTCCACAGATTGATCAATTCTTGGAAGCTCTGGAAATGCTTCTTCAACACTTGTTCCAAAATTTTGAAATACAATAGTGGTTATGGATTTTAATATTTCATTGGTGAGAACTCTTTTATCTGTGATTCCAGAACAAATTAAATCATCAACCATCAAATTGAAAGAAAAATTTCATAGTTGTTGTGGGTTTCAAGGCTGACAAAGTGCTAAAAGCATTATAACCAACCTCCTCTCAGCAGGTCCAAGAGATTCTGCAGCTTCTTCCATTTTTGTTTCCAAATGATGGTCATCCTCAAGTAGACCCTCTTCCAAGGAAGCCTCTCTGAAAGTTGTTTGAGATATTCCATTTACCTGCTTTAGGTGATTGAAAGAAGTTGCACCAACACAATTATTCAACAAAAATCTGAGATACCACCACTTAGAATCAGAAGGATAAACAGTATAAATCCTTCCAATTGAAAACCTCTCTGTCTTGGCCTCCATTCTTTTCTCTGGGGATGCCATGTGAAACTTTGTGGAAAATCAGAATATTTGATGGTCCTTGCCAAAGTGTCAATTGAATTTCTTTTTAAATATTCTGTCAGCATGGTTTTAGAATGGTTTTATCTTTGAACCACTTCATCCAGGGCTTTATCAGGTTCAAAAAATCATCTTGTTGGTCAGGCAGGTGAATATCAAGTAATACAACAGCAGGCAAGATAGCAGAAAATTTAAAGGAAAAAATTATTCGGCATGCATCAGGTGCAGAAACCCATCTTGAATCTCTAAAACAATTTTTTTCATCCAATTTTTGACCAACCTCCATAGTAACACGGTCATGGCCCTTATAGAAATATTTGTACAGATATTTTACAGCTGAGATATCTGAACATACTTCTACATTCATGTGGCATTGATAATTTTCCAAGAGATACTGATTGTAAGGGGAAACCCAGGAATTATCAATGAGAGACCTTCTTTGCTTGTGGGAGAGATATATTGTAACTCCATCTTGGTTTCTTTGATAGACAGGATAGGAATTTTCACCCATGATGGTTTCCAGGAAGAAGGCTTTGGGGTATCTCTTCCTGCATGTACCATTATCCATGAAAGGTGATTCAAGGTTCATAATACCACATTTTCCATGTAATATGTGTCTCTTTACTTTTTGAAAAATATGAGGCTGAGTTCTTTCATTAGGAATATCTGCAAAAAAATCATGTCAATGTTTTCTGCTGTTCTTGGCTTGTGGTCATGATGCAGGATCACCAAGATGTGAGCTTCTGGAAGGCCTCTCTTCTGGAATTCTATGACATGAGTGTGTCCCATTTTGGTTCCAAATATTCCATTCTTGAATATTTCATCACAGATCCTTTTCAATTTTGAGTTGAAAACACTTGTTAAAATATCTGGCCTATCCTGTGATGCTTGACCTGGAAAAAGATTATGTAGAATTTCTGGCCATGCTAGGTTACATGTGACTGTTATAAAAAGATAAGGCTTTCCCATATGCTGAACCATAGCCATAGCATCTTTATATTGGGACTTCATGTCCCTAAAGCCACCTATAAATGATTGAGGAAGGATATAAAGACAACCTAAGAATAAAAAAATATCAATTTATGCATAAGTATTGGTAGAATATAGACATAAATCTCACACCAAAAATTGCAGAGAAACCAACTTACCTGTTCCCCTACCCAAATCAACCCCATGGTTCATTGCATCCACAACACCATAGAACTTCTCAACCCTTAGATTATTTTGATGATGTCAAATATAGGACAATCTTTCTGTCTCAATTTTTATGTATTGGTCAACACAATGTTTTTGGATAAGTCAACCACCCCAGTGCAAAAGGGAGTAATCAGAATGAAAAAATGCCAGAAGGTTTGAATAATGATTCATGGAAGTGAACCTATTCTTTCCTGTTTCATCTTTCAATTCTGGAAACAAACCCAATTCACCATGAGGATGAAAAAGAACATAGTTCAGAGGGTCATACAATTTTCTCAGTTCACTAATTCTGCTGAGGGAGCCATCTGATTTCCTGATCAAAACATCTCTATGGTTCAATTGAGCAGGATCATTACCTGTGTGCAATTCAAATCCAATAGAAAAGTTTCAAATTCATGATCTGAACCCAAAAAGAATATTTGGATTAAGCTTATTGCAAGGTTAAGTGGTTTGGTTATTGTTTATTGTTTTGAATCAATATGAATAAATTGATTATTAAATATTTATAGAGGGGCCACAATTATATTGGGGATCTTTAACACCTCTCTTCAGGGATTTCAGTATGAAAACACGTAGTCCTGGTTACTTTAGGCTCTTTAGTTTAAAGAATATTTTACCCAAAGATAATATGTATATAAAATACACAAAGGAGTGGTAGGGCCTTTTAGCCAAGCTACCACAACAGAGAAAGGATAATAAAACTTACTGGTATATTATTAAATCCTTTGGGTATCTGTTTTGAGACGTGTACTGATGGGTTAAACCTGTATACTGGGGTTTATAAGGTTTTTCAGCAGTTTTAATTGATAAAAAGAGGTTGAGGATGGATACTCCTGATCAGACATTGCCATAAATCACTTACTTATCTCTTATAAGTACTTGATTACCTTGGCACAGCATCTGGATATGAATATTATGTTAAAATGCGGATGCACTCAGGTAATGTGCATAGGAGTGTGTAATCCAAATGAGATGCAAAAATGGGCCTCCACGGCCCATTGGACATCACGTGGGCCACATGCGCCTATGTGGGTGTTATTGGTTTTGGGCATTTGGGCGCCAAAACACGTTTTTATGTTCTTTTGGGACACGGGCCCTCACGGGCCCACCAGGGTGGATGGGCCACCCATAACAGATGGGCTTATTTGGGAATAAAAGGGCCCAAGCTTTTTTATGGACATATTTGGCCAGACGTGCTGGCCCGCCAAAGTATGTAATTCTCACGATTCGGGCTTGAGGCGGCCCATTGTGGCCACCGCCCCTGTCGCGGCCCGCTAGGGGCCGCCACCCGTGTCGCGGCCTGCTTAGGGCCGCTGCCCGCGTCGCGGCCCATTTGGGGTTGCCTGTGTTTCTCGGTATGGCCCACGCGGGGCCCAATGGGCCAAGCGGGGCTGTTGCACGGCCAAGGGATCCCGCGCGGGCCCAGCTGGTCGCGCTAGGCAACCAGCACCACGGAGCCAGGGCTTGTGGCCCCGGCTCGCTCCCCCTCCCCTTGCTTGCTGTTGCAAGGGGGATGGGGGCAAGCTGGCTGGGTTGAACCAGCCAGCAACCGACTGCAACAGCCAGTTGGTCAGGGCAGGGGGGACCTGACCACCCCCTTGCCCAAGGAGGTGGCGGCGCCGGCCGCAAGGGTAGCAACCGGCAGATGGGGGGGAATTCATCAACCCCCCACCATTGATTGTTTGAGGCAACCGAGCAGGGCAGGGGCGCTCTCCCCCCCCCCTTTACCAAGGGGGAGGAGCAATGGGCCTGGGGGGACCTGATCACCTCCCAGGCCAACATGCTTGACGATGCCCTGGAGCTATCAACCCCCAGGGCCCCTGGTGAGGGGATTTGACCGCCCCCACCAGGGATTTGAGAGAAAAAGGGGGGGGACAGCATGTCCGCTGGTCACACCCCCCCATGTGAGTCTGAGACTGGACCCAGGTGTGCCCTGGGTCCCACCTGGCCCATTTGAGGGGCCAGGGGCTGGCCGCATGAGGCAACCAGCCCATAAACAAGGCAATAAAGGTCATCATGGCTGGTTGTAAAGGACAACCAGCCAAGGGGATTGAACAGTTAAGGGGCTGGTTCAGCCCCATTGAGGTGGAAACACCAGAGAAAACCGGAATAGGCTGGTTGTAAGGGTACAGGGACTGATGCCATGTGGGCAGATGTAGTCCAAACCAAGTAACAAGGCCAGTAGTGCCTGTAGAGCTCTTTTGGGGCGGAAAATTTGGCTTTTGGCTTGGTGTATCATGGGCTCACAAGAGGCCAATTGTTTGTACTTAAGGAGCTCTTCTCCCTGCTGTTTTCCATCCATTCATTCATCATTTCAATCAAATTCATCCAAGATATTGCCCCGTTGTGAGAGCCCCATTAGACAATATTGACACCCAGTTTCCAGCATTTCTTTTGCTTTAAATACTGCTCATTTGCCTAAGCTAATTGCTGGCCATAATTCTAACATATTACTGGGTCTTTGCCCATCAATATCCTCAAAAGAGCTCTTTATTTATACCTTTTGGATTCCCAATATTGTCCTTCTGAGGGTTGTAGGTGCTCAAAGGGATGGACACTAAGGCTAGCAGGGTAACCAGAGGTAGCCTGTCATGTGTTCTTGGTGCTATAGCACGGGTAGCATATAATTCCTCAGGGTATGGGAATTATTCCACCTTATAATAGACATTAGGACGTGTGAATAACACTAATCTGTCCTATTTATGTATTATTTAATTAATTATTGTTAGCAAATGTTCCCAGTAATTTAATAATTATATTAAAAGACATTTCTAAAGACATCTTGATGTCAGGTAAGTTCTCATTATGTATTATATAACTGGAGTAAAAGTCATAATATTGATTTTACTCTTTATTTTCAAGTTCCAGTTGATGTAGTAAGATAATTACTTAAAAATATAAGTCATGTGAATTCATGTAATATTATTACATCATTAGTTTTCTTAGTATGTCATTAATTTATTGATGTCTAGGGATTCTCATAAAAGTATATTAAAGTATTTTAATATATTTTTAGAAGCTGTCATTGTCTTATTTTCGACATTCTTGGTACTTTGCATTATATTAAATAAAAAATACGTATAAGGATTATTTATGTATTTTTATATAATATTCTTTCTTTTTAGACAGTCTACTATCCACAGGAACATTTATTACATATGTAGGAAGTTCCCGTGTATGTTGTAGCATGTTTACGCGGTACCTGAGCCTCTCAGGCCGCCTGTCACTCTGTCAACCCGTAGTCCCGCGGCTGCGTACTTTTCAGAGGCCCAGGGCTGCATACACAACCTTGACGGAGTGACAAGGCTGTATCTCAGCCGAGCGCGGGTGCATTGGCTGCCGCGGCTGTGTGTGGTAATTGTGACAAAACACATTTCGGCCCGTAACTCCTGAAATATACTCAACACCTCAATTCTGACTGAATTTTAGGTGTGAAACCTATATGTGAAAATGTGTGTGAAAAATTTAATTGGCCAAAAATCTCAATAATGGAGCTGTAGTATTTTGGTTTTTCTTTCCTTAATTATTTAAAAATATAAGGAGTTGGATTTCAAGGGTGGGGTCAGTGAGTGACCCTACCTATTTTGGGTGTAGATTCCATTTCTGTAATACTTATGGTTTTCCTACTACTTCTTAGGTTAATTGTATTATTATTATTTTTATGTTATTTTTGTTACTTTTGCAGCTTGCTCTGCAATAGTAGCAAGATGACATTCCCCCACTCCAAGATATGGCCATATCTGAAAAAAATATGGAGGAAGTTGGGAGAAAAAATTAACTGCATATGTGCTTCAGTTCCTTTTGCTGGCTCTGTAGTTTCTGAGATGTATTGGTCCATCAGGTATATTATTATCTGGTAACCATTCATCTTTGTCTGCAGATTCTCCTTTTTATCTTACTAATTATAGTCTGATATCTTTTCCTTGTAACCTCTCTTTCTTATCTCTCAATATCATTCTGACTTTCCCTTTTTCTTTCACAGGGTCAGGTTCTATTGGGATTATTGCTGGAGGGAGGTTGCTTCCTTCTCTTGGTTTAAAGTGTTTGACTAGGCTAACAGGAAATACCGGATATTTTCTTGCTAATTCTTCACTCAAGATTACTTCCACATCATTCTTGCCATGCATCTTCTTGATAAAAAAATGGTTCAAAAAAGGCTGGTTTCAGTTTTGTGTTTCCTGACAGGTTGTTGAAATTAGTTGTAGATATCAAGATCTGGTCTCCTATCTTAAAGTCAGGTTCTTTATGGGATTTGTCCCATCTTTGTTTGTTGTATTAAACAGCTTCTTCTAAACATTTCTGAACATGATTATTTGCCACATATATCATCTTCTTAAAGTCAAGAGATTTTGGATGAATAGTGGCTAAGTTATAGTTCAAGTTATTCCTAGGGAGTTTTGTAATCCATCCTCTTTCTAGTATGTAGGGAGCTTCTTTGGTAGTAGAATGTTTACTGCTGTTATAAGCCATTCCTAGGGCTGGTAGTAGGCTTACCCAATCATGGCAATAACCATCTGAGTTTTTGTATTCTAGACCAAAGCTACAGAACCTCCTTAGCATATCTTCTAGGGTCTGTATCATCCTTTCAGCTAATCCGTCAGTTTGGGGATGGTATGCTGTAGAAAAAGCTAGAGTAGTACCCAGTATATCATGTAGATTCCTCCAAAACTCAGACGTGAATTTGGGGTCTCTGTCACTGATATGATTATAATCTTTGGTATACCCACATCAGCTAAAATCCTATTCCAGAATAGTAAGGCTACATCCATAGTACTATCTTCCTTGTGGTTAGGTAAGAATTTTGCCTTTTTGGAATATCTGTCAACCGTAACTAGGACAGAGTTATAAGAATGAATACCTCCAGGGGGGAGGCCGGTGACAAAATCCATATTGATAATTTCCCACCTGGTTGTAGGTTCAGATATCTTCTGTTAGAGTCCAAACCTTTTTCCAGTAGTTTTATTAGATTTCTGGCAGGTATCACAGCTAGTAACATATTCAGTAGTGACTTCTTTCCAGTCTATCCTCCAGGAAGTTTTTTTCACTTTCTCTAAGGTTCTTTCTGTGGATAAATGTCCTGATGAACAGTTGTCATGGCATTCCTGGAGTATATGTTGTATATGCTCTTTGTTGCTTAGTACTAATACGCTGGAATGTTGGTGTCTATAGTAAAGGAGACCATCCCAAAAGTTAACCCTTCCTGCTTTATAGGGTTTAAGTAGTGAAGCGGGCAGGCTATTTATCAAAGCTGCCTCTGGGGATTCACATTCCATAATGGTAATCAGCAGCTTGATTTCAGGAGAGTAGCTATCCCTTACTAGGTTGAAGAAAGCAGTGTCTAATTCACATAAGTGGATCCCCATTATTGGAGCACTTAATGCAAAAAGATTGATGTTCAGGATAGGAAAGATATCTTGATCTTCAGGGTCATATGCTGGATTTTTAGAGTCATTAGGCAAAGCATTCTTACTTAGACTATCAGCATTTTGATGTTTAGCTCCAGCTTTATGTACTATAGTCATCTGTCCTCTATACTGTTGTATAGCAATTTGCCACCTGAGCATATGTCTGCTGGGAGTTTCCACGTTCATGAGAGTTCTTAAAGAATTTCATTCCGTGATTACTTGAAAAGTGGTGCCTTCTAAGTAATAGTGTAGCTTCTCTAAAGCCCATACTAGTGCCAAACATTCCAACTGACTGTCCCCATATCTCTTCTCTGTATCTTTGATCTGTCTAGATATGAAGAGTATGGGTTTTTCTACTGGTTTGTCTTCTTCTATCCTTTCCTGATGTAAAGCAGCTCCTAGCCCTTCCATGCAAGCGTCAATGTATAGTTTGAAGGGCTTGGAGTAATCTGGTTGGATAAGTAGAGGAGTAGAGGTCATAGCTATTTTTAATTCCTCATAGTTCTTTAGTCTCTCATGAGTAATTTCAAATAGTGTGTTATTGTTGCATACCTCATACAGACTTTTATTTAGCATAGCAAACTTTGGTATGTATTGTCTGTAATAACTGCAGAGACTGATGAAAGACAGTAATTCTGTCTTGTTTTGAGGCATAGGTCTATTCATGGCAGCAGCTATCTTATTTTGATCAGAAGCTAGAGTTAGACCAGAGACTATATGTCCTAAGGCTTTCAATTCTCCATAGCCAAAGTTGCATTTCTTCATGGAAACCTTGAGTCCTGCTCTGGTGATTTTCTGGACTACTAATCTTCCTTGGTTAATATGAGTATTCCAGTCATCAGAGTATATGATAACATCATCTATGTATACTATCATCCATCCTTGTCTGATTTAAGTACCTAGAACTGTATCAATTGTTCTCTGGAAGTGTAATGGAGCATTATTTATACCAAAGGGCATCCTAAGATATTCATATATTCCCAAATGACAGATTATTCTCATAAACTTCCTGTTTTCAGGGCTTATTGGTATCTGGTGGAAGCCTTTAAGCATATCCATAGTAGTGATGTACTTAGCCTTGGACAACCTATGCAGAGCATGATCAATCCGGGGTATAGGATAATAATCTGCTTGAGTGTAATTGTTGAGCATTCTGAAGTCTCCTACCATTCTTGACTTGTCATTATGCCAAGCTATGATTACAGGTGTGGTCACATCTACCTGTTCATTATGCCCTACTTTCCTTAATACTTGCAAGTCTATCAGTTCTCAGATATGTTCCTCAAGAGCTTTTCTAGACTTAGGAATAGAAGGATAGGCTGGCCTTCTTAAGTTAGGAGGATAGGGAGGCTTAATGGTCAATGTCAATACCATATCATGTCCTTTAATATCACCAATAGGATGATCTTTAGTACAAAAAGCATTCTGGTTCTCAAAGCAGACTTTCAATATATCTTTCTTCTGTTCCTCAGAAAGTTTCATATTCAGAGCTGCTTGAGAGAAATATTCTTGGTCAAAGTCTTCTAAATGCTTTTGATAAGTAGAGGAGGGGAAGTTAGACTGAATGGTGCATATCTTAAACTTCTTATCCCAATTACCTCCTACTGTGAAGTATCTTCCTTTACTCTGGAACACGTCTATACCATATAGACATAAGGCATCATTACCCAGTATCAGGTAGTCACATATTCTGTTGAGAAATACTAAAAATTACACTTGTATTCTCAAAGATCCTTTAGTGTGAGGTAGTATTATAGCAGCAGTCCATACTCCAATGGCATTCATGATAGAGTTGCAAGAGCTGAACTTAGCTTTTGGGACGGGAAAAAGGTGTTCTCTCAAATTGGGGTCCCATTTGTTCAAGAATTCAGCACAGACACATGAGCAAAAGGCTCCACTATCCAGTAATAACCTTATAGGTCTGTTTTTATAAAACCCAGTTGAATAACACGTTTGACCAGTGGTATAGCTTTTCCCACTCATAGTTTTAACTGTTAATGGTTTGACATCCATAATATGTGTAGGAATTATAGTAGGATCCCATTTTTGGGGCAGGCTAGAATCCCCATGGATGTTATTGATCTCTGCAGAAGTACCTATATCTCCTTCTATAACATTAACAGGGTTGGTCAAGATCGATTCACATTCAGAAAGAGATCCTTCAGTATCAGCTATGTCTTCATAGTTCTGATTCTCTTCAACCTCCTGTTCTCCTTCCAAGACTGCTATCTTTCTTTTTTGTAATGGGCAGTCTTGTCTCATATGCCCAGTCTTGTTACAATTCCAACAAGTTTCAGGCATCCTCTCTTTCTCCCTATTCTCATTAGGTTTCTTATTATCAGAGGCATTTATCAGAGGAGGTTGTTCTCTTTTTTTGTTGATGTTATAGTGCTCTTTGGTTCTGGAAGGGGATTTCTTGTCTAAACCATTCATGTCTATTGCTTCTTCTAGCACATTGATTAGAGTGGGAAATTCCGCATCCATACTCATCCTACATCTTACACTATGGTTAAGATTGCCAGGACACAGGTTGAAGAGTCTTTCATTTACTTCCTCTTTATCAGAATCTGGATAGAATCAATCCAATCTTTTCTTCTGTTCTAAGCACCATTTGTGAGGTTTATCCTTGGAGGGGTCAAATGAGGAATTTTCAAAATTTTTCATCATTTTCCTTTTCCACATCCTAGAACCAAATTGTTCATTGATCAGAAGTTTCCAAGAATTCCATGGTAAGGATCCTACTTCTTCTCTCTTACGGATAAACCAGTCCAATGCTACTCCTTCAGATAGCCTGGGTAGCCTGACTACAGCTATGGCTTCTGGTAGGTCATAAGAGTTAATGGTGTAGTCAATAAATTTAATAAAATTTATATGATTATATTCTCCTTCACTGGAGAATTTGGGCCATTCAGAAATAGGGGGTAACAGTTTGAGTTCTTGCTCCATCTCAGGAGTAGGACTAGGCCTAAATGTATTGCCCCTATGCATTCCTAATAAGGGTGGTGCATAAGGAGTAGTGGCTTGTCTGGGAGGTTTATGTTCCTCTGTAGAACTCCCCAAGGGGTTGGTCAGACGGACTTTCAAGTCTCTAAGATCATTTTTGATCAGATTAAGTTTCAGTTCCACTTTGTTATTAAGCAGATCCAGTCTTTCACTAAGGGATAGAATGGAGCTGTTAGTAGTGGTTAACAATTCTTCTTTTAAGTTTTGGAAAGACATAATAAAATCTTCTTGGATTCCTGATAACATATTCTCAATTGTTTGAGCCTGTCTGATCCTACCTTTATTTATTGTCTCCAATAACTGTTCTGTGTGTTCTTTGATCTCTTCCATTCCTACTGTCTTTGTTTGGTTATTAATAAATTTGGCTGCTACTGAGGTCGATTTATCCATTTGGGTATAAACACCAACCAAATTTTCACAAAAAATTTTGAAATTATGATGCATATCATTAGAAAAGGAAGTAATTACATCAGAGGTTTCTTTGGGCTCACAATTAGAGGCTAATTGTTGTAAACCTTTTTCCACTTTTGAGCTAGGGATATTATCTGGTCCCAGTCTTTCTTTCACTTTGGCTTGGGATGGGAAGAGGATCTCTTCTTTCCTGATCCTTTGCCTTTCAGTTGGGCTAATTGATCCCAAGGATTCCACTTTTCTACGTAGGATTCTACCTCTTTCCTTGGAATCATTTTCTGAAGAGCTATCTGGGTGGATTTTGCCTGGGAGATTATCTTTTTCATAGATACCATGTCCTCCTTGGCTTGGGCTTCTTTGAATTCTTCCCAATATTTCACGTGCTCTTTGACTAAGTCTTTGATCCTGGATTCCTTGGCCAGATCCTGCTGGGGTGGCTGCAGGGAATCTTTTTGTAAAGGAGGGTGGCTTGATTCTGCTACTTTCTCCGGCTCTAGGTTGGGAGAGGGCAGAAGTGATTGGTGCTGCTCCCTGTCCATCAACATTTGATTCACAGGTTCTAGTCCCTTCATGGTTGTCCTTATTGGTGGTCTAACGGTTACTGAGAACTGTTGGCAAAGATCCATAGGAGGGAATTCTACCGGAGGCTCTTGTGTTACGTCTATTCATTTTCAGAATAATATGTTTATAAGTATTTTACAGAAAAAATCCGTAAAAATAAGTTTTATTTCAAAACTCACTTAAATTGATGTTCAAAGGTACCAAGACCTTATTGGGGTTAAATTTATCCTTAGTAGGTAATCCTATGGGGTCTTGGTGGGTTCCAATGAGGTCTTCACCTGCCAAATCAATATTTTCAGGGCATCCAGAGATGTCTGGGACTTCCTGATCCAATAGATCAACTTCAGTGGCGGTGGTTTCTGTTACAGGAGGGTTCACTGATAAAAAGATGTATTTTATTGGTTTAATAAAATATATTAATATTATTTTCCTTAAAAATTATATGGTAATGCAAGTTATGTACTTACTTTTTTATTTCAAAAAGTAATTTATACAGTATTTTTTCCAAGCTTTATGTTTTCTTAATAGAGCCTGAAAGTTTATACGCCTTTCAAGATCTTCTTGTTCAAGGAGTTTATCTAAGTGTTTACGTGCAGAAGAGATGATAAGTTGCTCAGCTTGAGTTAAAGCTTTCTAACCAGTAGGTTTATAATTTTTAATATATTCTTCTTTTCTTATCTTTAAAAGATTTAAATAAAAGATTATTGAATCTGCATTGGTTTTTAAATCCACTACAAAAAAATTTAATAATAAATCATGGTTATAATGTCAGATAAATTTATGTTTGATTTTATTTTTTGTGAAAATGTCTGGTCCAAGGTATTAAATATAATAAAATGGAATATTTCCCGGCCAGACCCCCAATTGTCAGCCTCCTGGATGCCAAGACCCTTGCCATCCTTTAGCTTCCAGAGGTGATAGAGTAAATAATAAATATATTATTTACTAAATGCAGCAGAAATCCATAAAATATGTGGATTAAGCTTATTGCAAGGTAAAGTGGTTTCTTTATTGTTTATTGTTTTAAATCAATATGAATAAATTTATTATTAAATATTTTTATAGAGGGGTCACAATTATATTGGGTATCTTTAACACCTCTCTTCAGGGATTTCAGTATGAAAAAACGTAGTCCTGGTTTCTTTGGGCTCTTTAGTTTAAAGAATATTTTACCCAAAGTAAATATGTATATAAAATACATGGTGGAGTGGCAGGGACTTGTAGCCAAGCTCCGACGACAGAGAAAGGATAATAAAACTTACTGGTATATTATTAAATCCTTTGGGTATCTGTTTTGAGACTTGTACTGATGGGTTAAACCTGTATACTGGGGTTTATAAGGTTGTTCAGCAGTTTTAATTGATAAAAAGAGGTTGAGGACGGATACGACTGATCAGAAATTGCCATAAATCACTTACTTATCTCTTATAAGTACTTGATTACCTTGGAACGGCTTCTGGATATGAATATTACTGGGTCTCTGCCCATCAATATCCTCAAAAGAGCTCTTTATTTATAGCTTTTGGAGTCCCAATATTGTCCTTCTGAGGGTTGTAGGTGCTCAAAGGGACGGACACTAAGGCTAGCAGGGAAACCAGAGGTAGCCTGTCATGTGTTCTTGGTGCTATAGCACGGGTAGTATATAATTCCTTAGGGTATCGGAATTATTCCACCTTATAATAGACATTAGGACGTGTGAATAACACTAATCTGTCCTATTTATGTATTATTTAATTAATTATCCTTAGTAAATGTTCCCAGTAATTTAATAATTATATTAATAGACATTTCTACGGAAATCTTGATGTCAGTTAAGTTCTCATTAGGGTGTATCAAAGTTAGCAAACCCGCCATTTTTTTTGACAAAACCCGCCATTTTTAATGGCGGGTTTCTGAAATACACATACCCCCTAACTGGTGTATTTCAAAATGGTGTGTTTCATGAAAATGGCGGATTTCAATCATCAAACACGCCATTAAACCCGCCATTTATGCATCATCATCCATCCACCATCCATCACATCAAAAACACCCATCCACATCAGCAAATCCATAGGGCACTCAGCACTATCACTCCTACCATCTTCAACATCCTCTTGACTATGCTTGTTGCAATCAGTTCAAGCTCCAATATCGCGATAGTTGTACCACATGGAACTCGGCCGCCAGTGACAGCGATTGCACTAGAATTGACCTCGACTCGACCTCCCCTTGGTTTGACTCCTTTGGCAGTATGGTGGCGTGAGTCCCCTGCTCTTACCCTCCCTCCTCAGCAGCCATCCTCACTGAACTCCCTCGGCCTGACCCCGTCCTTACCCAGGCTTGACAAGCTTGACAAACGTGAGGCCAAGGGTGTCGGGCTTGTCGGCCCTTCCTCTCCCCATCCCCTCGACCCAGCCAAGAAACATCCTCCCTCCCATCTCAGAGCCAATTTGATCGTTGTCGCCATTGGCGTTGTAAGCTCATCATTGGCGCCATTGGCCTGCTCTCACTATCACTCCTACCATATTCAACCTCTTCTCGACTATCCTTGTTGCAATCAGTTCAAGCTCCAATATTGCAGTAGTTGTACCACATGGAACTTGGCCGCCAGTGACAGAAATTGCACTAGAATTGACCTTGACTCGACCTCCCCTTGGTCTGACTCCTTTGGCAGTATGGTGGCGTGAGTTGCCCGCTCTTACCCTCCCTCCTCAGCAGCCATACTCACTGAACTCCCTTGGCCTGACCCCGTCCTTACCCAGGCTCAAAAAGCTCAACAAACGTGAGGCTGAGGGTGTTGGGCTTGTCGGCCCTTCCTCTCCCCATCCCCTCAATCCAGCCAAGAAACATACTCCCTCCCATCTCATAGCTGATTTGATTGCTCGTTGCCATCGGCGTTGTAAGCCTTACCCAGGCTCGACAAGCTCAACAAACGTGAGGCTGAGGGTGTCAGGCTTGTTGGCCCTTCCTCTCCCCATCCCCTCAACCCAGCCGAGAAACATCCTCCCTGCCATCTCAGAGCCGATTTGATTGCTTGTTGCCATCGGCGTCATAAGCTCATCATTGGCGCCATCAGCCTGCTCTCCATCATCCTGGCCATCATCATTGCGACCGTTGTTAGTATGCGCAAGTCAAATCCCAGCAATCTCAATACCCTCAACTCCTTGGATGGTACTATCATCACCGCCGCAGGTGATGTGGCCAAACTGTGGGGTGCGAATGGTGACAAGATTATGGTTCAGTATCCCACCCTCCTCCTTCCCCCGCGTTCCCACGTCTTGTTGGACTTAGTCTACGTGCTACAACATCTACAGCTTGAGTTACATACTTACTAATCTGATTTGATTGTCCTTGTCCTCATGATCTCAACCAACTTAACATGTATGCGCGCATTGGCTACAAACTTGGGTCCATGCCACCCTAATTATTCCAGACCAACAATGGTACCACGCTCGAATACAGAAATCCTCTAGGGGGTACCTGGGTTGCCATCCCTTTTAACAATACTGCAAAATGTCAAGACGATTCACCCCCTCTGAATCAGCCCTGGGATTACTCCCATTGACCAATTGGGTTTGTATCCCCGTTGGCTGGTGGATGATCAAAACCTGGGATGGTGAACCTTTCTTGGAAGGTTTCGCGTTCAAGTACTTTCTCAAGGCGCTCAAGTGGGCTTGCAAGTATGGCATCAGAGTCAACCTTGACCTCCACGCCGTCCCTGGTAGTCAGAACGGTTTCAATCATTCCGGGTAATTAGGATCAATTAACTTTCTGGTTGGCTTGATGGGCGTGGCCAATGCACAGAGGACTTTCAACTACAATCAAACACTCATTTTTTGGGCCGATCGATGCAGAGTTTTTGGAGGGTACAGGGAACTGACTTTCCCTTTGTTTTTTCTTTGTTTTTGTTTCTTTTTTTTTTAGGTTTTCTAGCTCTGCCAGGTTTTGATTTTCATCTCTTTTTTATTTTTTTAATCCCACCGTTTGTTGCCGATAATGAGAACGTTGCTGACATTTTTTTTTTTTATTTGTTTGACCGGTCTTTTCGTTTGTCCAACCCCTTTTTTGATATTGATTCCTTCACTTCCTACCAAACTCAGAATGTTATACAACCATTCAAATTTCACCTTGATCCTCACCTCGGGTGCAGAAAGTGCCTGGGAGGGAGAAAGATGGAAGGAGATGGTATGAAAAACATAAAGAGAGGTGGCAAGCAGAGGAATCGTAGAAAAAGGAGGGCTCAAATGAGGGATTCGGAAATTTCTTTGGAAGTGACGGACAACTGGATCAAGGAAAAGTTTGCCTGGTCTAGACAAAAGCTATGCCCTTTGGATCTGTACCCTGCTATCACGGCTGAAAAGAAAAAGAACCCTCAAAAACCCACCCAGGAAGAATTTAAGCAAGCAAAACAGATGATTGGGGCTTTCCACTTCTTCCACCATGGAAAATTTATTGTTCTCAACCAATCTGATCACCATGCTCTGGTTGCCGTCATTGAATTTGTGCCTTTGGATTGACTATCTGAGCAAGATAAGAAAGATATCAACTTTGTGACAACATTCCTTCACTGTTTGAAAAAATTTGTCAACCCGGTTGGTCCCTCAAGATCTTGGGGTGGAAAAATGTGGGCAATTGGTTGGTGAAAATTGATGAACCCTTTGGAGTTATTTGGACGTTATGTGAAGAAATCATCCATTAGATCTCCTCCTCAAGAGTACGCTGTCCTCAACCTGAAGGCCAACAAAGTATCCCAAATTTTAGGACAAATGTTTTGTAATTTGGCCAAACTTGCCTTTGAATCAAACCGTGATACCATGAAGGACAGCAACATCCCCTCTTTCTCTTTGTTGGAATTTGCTTCCAAGCCTACACCTTTTGATTGCTCCCCACACCTCACTTTCACCTCAGATTCTTTTTACAATTCTTCTCATATTGACAAAGGCAACATCTCTGGCTATTCCTTTGTACTTGTGGTCCCAACCAAAAAATCAAATGGTTGACCTATTGAAGATACGCATGAATATCAAGTTTTGGACGGTCAATTTTTTTTTCCTGACCTTGGCTTTGGAATTGATTTCAAGCAAAAAGGTATAGTCAAAATGGTTTGGGTGGCTAAAAAGTACAATCACTGTACCTTTCCAGCTGTGGACACAGCAACCCATACCAGAATGGCCATGTCACTCCAAATTAATAAAAAAACTCAGAGCACTTGTAGGCACATGAAAAACGGCCAAATTTACTCTAGAGAAAAAAATATCAATAAAAACAAAAAAGATCTGTATATTGGTGGGGTTAAGAATGCTCTCAAACGTTGTTGTAGTAAAAAATAATTTGTTTTTCTTTCATCCATGCAAATATATTTACAAGCCCAGCATTTGAGTAATCTGCTGTATTTCTTCTACCAATCTACCACTGCCAATGCAAGCCAAAGCTACTGATACCTTATCCTTTTTTTTGTTTGCCCGTTGTTCCCTCTCCTTTTCCAGTTGCACTTGCTGCCGATCCTTCTCCTTTTCCTCTTTTTGAAACTCTAGCTCAGCTTGTTTCAACCTCCACTCAGCATCCAATTTTTGTTGATTAGCCAAAGTCTCGGCTTGTTGCTTTTGACCATCCATGGCCAGTTGACAATCCCACTTTTGCTTTTCAAACTGAAGTTTATCTGATTCAATTTGTGATTTCACTGTTTTTTGGAGGGGAATGGCAATGAGCATGATTTTGAAAGCAAGGATATTGAATCAATCAACTTACATGAATCTTGCTTCTCCATGATTTCTTCAAAGCCCGAAAAACTGGAAGTGTTTCTCCTCTTTTAATGACTTTTGGGGTTGACATTGATGGAATTGGAGGCCTTTTGCTTACCCTTGGCAGAGGAGGTTTGAGTCTGAAAGTCCTCACTAGTATTTGAAGGTGATGTGGGAGGCCCCATTGGCTTGAGTTTTCGGCCAATCAAAAATGGATGAGCCTGTTTTTTTACAATGTAAATCAGTCAGGAGCAACCAGACAGAATCAAAAACAATTTAGTTCCTTACTTGAGCAGATGTTGATGGCAACGGTGATCCAGGAATAACATCCTCCTCATTGGGCAAGTTCTCCAGTTGTTCTGCCCCAGGGAGAGAGCAATCAAAAGAAGGAAGTGAGGGGTCCAAGGTCGGGATTGACTGATCAATCAATACCAAAGTAGAAGTGATTGGAGCCAATTGTGTTTGAATATCCTCCTCGTCATCAGATGGGGGCCACTCCAAGGCCAAGGTTTCATCAAGGTCCCCGTTGGTAGGCTGAGCATCCCCAGCCAAGTCCTTGGCATCAACGGAATTGGATTGTTGGGCATTGAAAGCAGCTAGGGGGGTGATGTTGGCCTTCTTTCCAAATATTTCATCCATTTGAATATAAAAAGGACAAATGGAGTCCAACTTATCAACCACCGAGTTGATTCCTTTGGCTTTGTCCAAGTCGGTGATACCAAAGCCAGTGGAGATAGACATGGAGTGGGCCTTTTTGTACTTGGCTCGATAGTTTTTGAACCGCTCCCTCATCTGTTTGGATGACAGATCCAGCCTACCTTTTATTTTGTTCTTGAGTTCATTGGCCATCAGGAGATAACCATTGACCTTAGAGGATTGAGGTCGGCCAACACGTGTTTTGTTGTCGGATCCAAAGCAGGCATTGTAGTTGGAGGGAATTTTCAGCCAGTTTACCAGGATGATGTGATCAGCTCTCTTGAGCTGACTTGAGCCCTTGGAAGCTGATGGGGGAGGATTGTTTGTTGTGGAGTTCCTTGGCGATGTTCTCTTGGGTGTGTTGGACTTGTGGGGAGAGGTTTGCTGAGGGGCCATTTGAAAGAGTTCGGGCTACGCAAGTGATGAGAGCAATAAAGTGATGAGAGTGGTGAAGTTTTGAGAGCAATAAAGTGGATGAGAGTGATCAAGTGATGAGAGCGGTGTGGTGACCAATCCGGGACACCACGAAAAAAAAAAAATATCTTTGTCGGTTGTACCCCTATGGGTACCTTCATTTCCCCCCATCTCTCAACCTCTCCCTGTCCTAGCGGTCTAGGACAGGCCTCTTGCCTGTCTCTCTGCTTCGATCCCCCCCTCCTATGTTCAACTCCCACTTGTCGCGCTTGCAGTCCTGACTTTTGGCGATGCAAGCGATCGTCAAACCACCTTTGACAATCCCTTCTCCACCTCCCACCCCCACTCTCACTCTCACCCCTAGCCCGCAAATGAGGCGTTGGATATAAAGATTAGTTGGTAACTCATAGACACTAGAGCACGATGCTCTGGCAATTGGAAGATTGCCAACTTGACAGGCTAATTGGTCAGTAAAACCAAGATGAATGATAGATCATGATTCACTTCTTCAATCCATTATCATCACTCAACCGTCGGTTCCTAAACCGTGGCAGCTTGCCTTTGTTTGTCCAAGTTTCCCTCTGCCCTGCGTCCATGTTGGATAAATTACCACCCAAGATTCTCGACCGGATCCTCCTCAAATCCAATCCGATCAACCTTGCCAGCTTGGCCCGAGTCTCTTGAGCGCTTCACTATCACATCTACGGATCTCCAAACCGGCTACGGCTATGGTATCTCATCTTCCTCAACTACTTTGACAATCCGCTTTCCAACGAGCCTGTTCGATCCATCTTCCTCAACCATCAATTGACCATCAAGATTGCCCCTCATGATCCCGCCGTAGCCCCTGACTCATTTTTGATCGACGAATTGATCTCTTTGATCAATTGGTTCAAGACTCTTATCCCTTGAATCCAACCTGAGCCCATCTAGTAGTCACCGATCACCATCACCACTCGATCGATTATCAACCATCACCTCATCCAACGATCCCAATCCCTATCATCACCAGCAGCAAACTCCATCCTACGCCCATCATCCAATCCGACCGACGACCGCAAGCAACCGCTTGCGGCCGTCGGAACCTTCACCCCGTTGTCGCCGCCGATTGGCGACGACAGCCGTTGTCGACACCCGCGACTGCTGTCGCGGGTGTCCATCTGGTTGCCGCGGTCATTCTCAACGCAGGTGACATTTTATTTTTTTCCCTCTCATGTTATTTTTTTTTTTTTTTTTTTTTTTTATGTTTCAATTTTTCCGCACCTATTTGTAGTATCACTTGTACATAGTATACAGGGCCTCATGTCTATAAAAGGAGGGGCTCTCCCCTGCCTTCTGGCCCAGGAGGGAAGAATCGAAGAAATTTGTCATCATATCCCCTCATCATCAGTAATCAACTTATCTGTGGGCATCCTTCCCCACCTATCTGAGAAATTTATCTGGGTATATCCATGATTGCCCCCTTGATCCTTTGAGCCTCCATACTCAAACTCTGTCCTTTGTGACCTTGATCCTTATCACCAACCAAATAGCCTTGCTGGTTGAAGAAGAATTCCTGTCTGAATTCTTGGGTGTGTTATACCACTCTGATCCCTTTTTCCGACCATACTGGTCTTGATCTCCCCTTGATCATCTTTCTGGAGCCAATCACGTTTGATTGAAGAGGTTTTATTAAGCTTAAAACCTGGAGTGTTATACCTCCCTTCTTCTTTAAGGTTGAATTTTGCCATGCTATTCTTGAGTCCCTTGAGAAGTGTTGGGATATTCTTGCTCAAATTTGTTATTGATTTGCTTCTAGAGCTTCATAAACAAATTGCTTTTGTTTTGTTCAGCCTCCCACAGTTATCTGGTACCCTTCAAGCGCTTGATTGCGGAGAGTTGGGCAGGTTCATTGAGAACCTGGAGGTTGGTTGGGATGGAGTTGATCTTTCCTAATCAGCTGCTGACGACCAGAGTTATTAGCTTGCTGGCGTTGTTACTTACAACTGCCTTGTTCTATTGAACTCTGAACAAACCTTGACTTATTTGTTCAAGTCTTTTACCTGCACCATCTTGCCTCAGATAGTGTTGTTTCCATTGCTACCAACAACTCTTATCCTCTTCCCTTACTTTGATTTCTCATCCATAAGGTTCTGGACCTCAATTCTGGTTACATTTAAATATTATTGTAACTCCTAGGAGGGCAGCCTAAACAGCACCTTTCCCCTCCGCAGAACTGCCATGGCTTAGCACCGTTTGGAGTCTTACATTTGGTCCCCCGGGCCGGGATTGAACCAGCAACCTTGGGATTTACAGTCCCAACTTGAAGAATCAACTCCGAAATCCTATCCAATTTCTCTTTCTTTTTCTGTTTGTTCTTTTTTTTAGATCTGATCCGTGGAGGCAACTTATCCTAGAAGTAAGTCCTCCAAATTTGTGCACCGCTTGGGCAAGATACTTGTTGTTTTTGGAAAAACCCTACTCTTGCCACACTTGTGAGCCACTTTGGAAATCTGCTCTTTGGATCCCCTAGGAACTCTGTTATTTGATATGGCATCTCCCGCTACCCCAACCACCTCTGTCCAACCTAAGATGGTAAAGATCAAACCTCAGAACAAGAACTTAGGCTTCAACGGTACAAATGTTGAGCGATTCTTGGACTCCTACAAAATGGCTGCTGAAGTGGATGGAGCTAGTGAATTTGATATGGCTTATCAGTTGCAATTCTTTATCTCCTCTGATGAATTTATGGAGGTAATCAAGTCTTTTGAGGGATTTGAATCCCATAACTGGACGCTTCTCAGGGAGGCTATGTTGGCATACTGGGGTAAAATAGATGTGGCTAGGTTTACTCTGCAGGATTTGGATGCTCTGGTTTCTCAGTGGATCTCCAATGGTGGTGTTTCTTCAGCCTCTGACTATCAGATTTTAGGAAGTCTTGGGATCCCATTCAAAACTATCTTATCCGAAACAATCACATTGACACAGTGGACAAAATTTGAGCAAAATTCTTCCAATCTTTTTTGTTGGCTGTGCAGGAAAGGATTAAAGAAGAACTGGTCAAATCTGGATCCATGATTACCACCAGGGATAATTGATTCAAGCTCCCTGTTTTCCTCACCCTTGGGAGTACTGTGGATAAAGTCATGAAAGGTCAAATTGATCTTACCTTTGAAAAGCCTAGAACTACTGAACCAGTCCATGCCCCTTCTTTTAAAGAGTCAAACAATATTATGATTAAAATGGAGGCAGATCGTAGGCCTAAAGCAGATCCTAATTCCAATCAAGAGCCTACTACTATAGATGAAATCACCAAGTTACTTAGGGCCTTTGAGAACAAAATAGATCAAAAGATTTCTTCGCTAGCTACTCCTAAAACTCCTTCTTCTGTCCCCAAATCAACTCTGGTCTGTTACTACTGTCATAGGGAAGGCCATGGAACCGGACGATGCCAAGAACTTCAGAAGGACCTAAAGGAAAAGTTGGTAGAGCAGAGGGGGAACAATTTCTTCCTCCCTAATGGTGCCCTAATCCCTTTTGACTCGTCTTGTCCTATCCAACATGTGGTGGCCTCTTACCAGCCATCACCTCCTGTGAAAGCATCTCTTGCTTCCTTTGAATTTTGATCATCCTGTGGTACCCTCCAACCTTGGTATCCTCCAGCTATTTCTTCCTTTAGTCTTGCTGGGACTACTTATCAATCTGATCCAGCTAGGAAACGACATGAGGAACCTAAACCTCATAAGGCTCCTTCCTTGCCAACTTCAATCCTTCAAAAACCCGTTAAACGTTGATCATCACTTGAGCCTCCTTCCTCTGATGTAGAAGACATGGAGGTGGAAAAGGAACCACTCATGGAAAGGTTCCCAGATCACCCTGATCCTTCTCCCTCACCTCAACCTTCTAATCCTATCTTAGATTCTGCGTCACCTGAACTTCCTCCCTCCACCCAGCCCAAAGTTCGATTTGAAAGGGGCATCTCCAAGGATCACCCCAATGCTGTGGAGGGAGTATTAAAGAAAATTTCTGATCTCAAAATTCCTGATCTATCTGTGGCTGAACTCCTATCTATCTCTCCATCTGTTGCTGAAGGAATGAAGAAATGGGTCTCTTGTCGACGTGTGGAAATTGGCCCTGAAGAACTCAAAGTTTCCTCTGGCACTTTAATGGAGGACTCTGGTGGAACCAGTCCTTCTTTAGACTCCAACCTTTATTCCTGTCCCCTTGGCTTCCTTCCTTGTTATCTTGGTGACTCAGCTAAAACTGTTTCTCCTCTTGTTGATTCTGGATCTCAGCTTAACTTAATCTCGGATGCTATGGCCTGCAAGCTCAAACTTAGTCCTAGGGTCAGCTTCAACTCTGCAGTGTATGGGATAGGAAATCAAGCTTGTGAACTGGTTGGTATTGCTGAAGATGTACCGGTCAGGATTGGTCAAAATATTGTTGGAACCTGCCACTTTTGGATCACTCTTTTGGACAGTCCTATGATCTTGGGACGACCCTTCTTAATGGACTTTGGTGCAACCCTGATGTTTTCTGATCAAGTTGGGGAGAGAATTCTTCTCCCTGATGCTGATGGCAGGAAAATTGAAGTTCCTCTTTGCTCTTTGGATTCTGGTTGTTGGGAAAGAGATTTTCCTGGTCATTCTCCCAAATCATCTTTTAAGGGGAAGCAGAAGGATAGCTCTAGTTCCTCTCATTTTTTAGGGGAATAGTTGATCCTACTAATGGTTGTAGCTCTTTTCAGCCTCAGACTGCAACTCAAGGGTCAACTTCCATCCCTCAGGCTTATTTTTCATTCCTTTCATCATTCTCTTCTGAGCTCAAGAATATTAAAAAACAAAAACATATCAAAATAGAAAAATCCAAAAATATTTCTTCTCCATCTCCTTCTCTCTCTGGATCTGTTGCGTCTTCTTTTCCTTCTAATTTTAAGTCTGATCAATCTTCTCTTAGTTCCAGTTCAAATCTCTGCAATGAGTTTAAACTAGATCCTAATTTCAATTCCGTTTTTGTTGATTTTGGTATGAAGGAATATGGGCTTCAGTGGAGGCAATTTGGGGTACAAGTAAGTCCTCCCAATTGTGCACCACCAGGGTCATTTGCTGCGTTTTTGTTGTAAAACTCTACTGTATGCCACATATGTGAGCACCTGGGACGCCCTCCTTGTTCTATTTCTGCCGCTTCTAGGGCTCATTTGGAAGAATCAAGATATTTTCCTCAACTCTTCAATTGCTCTCAAGATCAAGAAATGGCCAATCTTTGCTTCAATTTCTTTGTTCCCTGCTTTTCCTTTTTTAATCCCTTCAAATTTTAGATGCAGACTAGGGACAGTCTGTAAGTTGGGGAGAGATGTGGTGACCAATCCGGGACACCACGAAAAAAAAATAATATCTTTGTTGGTTGTACCCCTATGGGTACCTTCATTTCCCCCCATCTCTCAACCTCTCCCTGTCCTAGCGGTCTAGGACAGGCCTCTTGCCTGTCTCTCCGCTTCAATCCCCCCCTCCTATGTTCAACTCCCACTTGTCGCGCTCGTGGTCCTGACTTTTGGCAACGCGAGCAATCGTTGAACCACCTTTGACGATCCCTTCTCCACCTCCCACCCCCACTCTCACTCTCACCCCTAGCCCGCAAATGAGGCGTTGGATATAAAGATTAGTTGGTAACTCATAGACACTAGAGCACGATGCTCTGGCAATTGGAAGATTGCCAACTTGACGGGCTAATTGGTTGATCAAACCAAGATGAATGATAGATCATGATTCACTTCTTAAATCCATTATCATCACTCAACCGTCGGTTCCTAAACCGTGGCAGCTTGCCTTTGTTTGTCCAAGTTTCCCTCTGCCCTGCGTCCATGTTGGATAAATTACCACCCGAGATTCTCGACTGGATCCTCCTCAAATCCGATCCAATCAACCTTGCCAGCTTGGCCCGAGTCTCTTGAGCGCTTCACTATCACATCTACGGATCTCCAAACCGGCTACGGCTATGGTATCTCATCTTCCTCAACTACTTTGACGATCCGCTTTCCAACAAGCCTGTTCGATCCATCTTCCTCAACCATTGATCAACCATCAAGATTGCCCCTCATGATCCTGCCGTAGCCCCCAACTCATTTTTGATTGACGAATTGATCTCTTTGATCGATTGGTTCAAGACTCTTATCCCTTGAATCCAACCTGAGCCCATCTAGTAGTCACCGATCACCATCACCACTCAATCGATTATCAACCATCACCTCATCCAACAATCCCGATCCCTATCATCACCAGCAGCAAACTCCATCCTACGCCCATCATCCAATCTGACCGACGACCGCAAGCGACCGCTCGCGGCCGTTGGAACCTTCACCCCGTTGTTGCCGCCGATCGGGCGACGACAGCCGTTGTCAACACCCGCGACCGCTGTCGTGGGTGTCCATCTGGTTGCCGCGGTCATTCTCAACGCGGGTGACATTTCTTTTTTTTCCCTCTCATGTTATTTTTATTTTTTTTTATTTTTTTTTTTTATGTTTTAATTTTTCCGCACCTATTTGTAGTATCACTTGTACATAGTATACAGGGCCTCATTTCTATAAAAGGAGGGGCTCTCCCCTGCCTTCTGGCCCAGGAGGGAAGCATCGAAGAAATTCGTCATCATATCCCCTCATCATCAGTAATCAACTTATCTGTGGGCATCCTTCCCCACCTATCTGAGAAATTTATCTGGGTATATCCATGATTGCCCCCTTGATCCTTTGAGCCTCCATACTCAAACTCTGTCCTTTGTGACCTTGATCCTTATCACCAACCAAATAGCCTTGCTGGTTGAAGAAGAATTCCTGTCTGAATTCTTGGGTGTGTTATACCACTCTGATCCCTTTTTCCGACCATACTGGTCTTGATCTCCCCTTGATCATCTTTCTGGAGCCAATCACGTTTGATTGAAGAGGTTTTATTAAGCTTAAAACCTGGAGTGTTATACCTCCCTTCTTCTTTAAGGTTGAATTTTGCCACGCTATTCTTGAGTCCCTTGAGAAGTGTTGGGATATTCTTGCTCAAATTTGTTATTGATTTGCTTCTAGAGCTTCATAAACAAATTGCTTTTGTTTTGTTCAGCCTCCCACAGTTATCTGGTACCCTTCAAGCGCTTGATTGCGGAGAGTTGGGCAGGTTCATTGAGAACCTGGAGGTTGGTTGGGATTGAGTTGATCTTTCCTAATCAGCTGCTGACGACCAGAGTTATTAGCTTGCGGGCGTTTTTACTTACAACTGCCTTGTTCTATTGAACTCTGAACAAACCTTGACTTATTTGTTCAAGTCTTTTACCTGCACCATCTTGCCTCAGATAGTGTTGTTTCCATCGCTACCAACAACTCTTATCCTCTTCCCTTACTTTGATTTCTCATCCATAAGGTTCTGGACCTCGATTCTGGTTACATTTAAATATTATTGTAACTCCTAGGAGGGCAGCCTAAACAGCACCTTTCCCCTCCACAGAACTGCCATGGCTTAGCACCGTTTGGAGTCTTACAGCGGTTAAGTGATGAGAGTGATGAAGTTTTGAGAGCGATAAAGTGGATGAGAGTGATCAAGTGATGAGAGCGGTTAAGTGATGAGAGTGATGAAGTTTTAAGAGCGATGAAGTTTTGAGAGCGATGAAGTGGATGAGAGTGATCAAGTGATGAGAGCGATCAAGTGATGAGAGCGATAAAGTGATGAGAGTGGTCAATCAATTTTATGATGAGGGTGGGGGTAAAAAATTTTCCAATGAGGTCAGAGGTAGAAGGAGGTGGGAAGACAGGGGTGTATGACGCGGACAGGTGGTGGAAGCATTTAAATACTTTATTTGAAAAAACCCACTTATTTCAGGTTAACTTTGACACGTCTGATCTGAAATAAGTGGGTTTTTTTGATTTTTAATGGCGGGTTTGAAATGGCGGATTTGGGTTGAAACCCGCCATTAAAAAATGGCGGGTTTGGTTAACTTTGATACCCCCTATTATGTATTTTTAGAGAGTCTACTATCCACAGGAACATTCATTACATATATAGGAAGTTCCCGTGTATGTTGTAGCATGTTTAGGCGGTACCTGAGCCTCTCAGGCCGCCTGTCACTCTGTCAACCCATAGTCCTGCGGCTGCGTACTTGTCAGAGGCCCAGGGCTGCGTACGACCAAGTGAGGCTGTATCTCAGCCGCGTGCGGGTGCATTGGCTGCCGCGGCTGCGTGCGGGAATTGTGACAAAACACATTTCCGCCCGTAACTCCTGAAATATACAAAACACCTCGATTCTGACTGAATTTTAGGTGTGAAACCTCTACGTGACAATGTGTGTGAAATATTTAATTGTCCCAATAGCTCAATAATGGAGCCGTAGTATTTTGGTTTTTCTTTCCTTAATTATTTAAAAATATAAGGAGTTGGATTTCAAGGGTGGGGTCAGTGAGTGACCCTACCTAATTTTGGGTGGAGAATCAATTTCTGTAATAATATTTATGGTTTTCCTACTCCTTCTTAGGCTAATTGTATTTTTATTATTATTATGTTATTTTTGTTACTTTTGCAGCTTGCTCTGCAATAGTAGCAAGCTGATAAGACCAATTGATGTTAAGGCAAAATTGGATTTTATCATCTGACATTGGAGAGCAGTTGATGCTCCTGGGAATGATGATCCCTAGTAGTAATCTTGAACAAACGGAGCAACTCAAGTGGTGGTCTTTGCTGCTTTACTAAAACCTGTCCATTGCAAAAGCACATGGAGCTTGTCTCATTTTGGAAAAGGATTTCTTGGCAATGTTGGCATGGCCTGGTGGGTTGTAGAGTGTATGGCTCAAAAAGAGCTAGTTCCATCCACCCCCAGGCAACAGGGTGGCTAATCTGTACTTTTTGAATGTTCTCTTCAGTTTCAACCATGATTGGATGGTTCCTCAATGTTTTGAGCTCCATAGGATCACCTTGAAGAATAGTCTCTTGTGGTTGGCCTTCCAGGTATTCTTCAATTCCAAGTGATGCAGATTGTGGGGAACCATGTTCAGTTTCATTTTTTAGTTGCTCAACATGTTCATTAATTTGATTTTGATTCAGCTCCAAATGGTCCAAAGCAACATTGAGATCCTCATTGATGTGAAAAAAATGAGGGTTACTTTCCACAGAAATAGGAATGTTGGTATTTTGAGGATTTGTATAAACATTTTGTTGAGGAGGTGGAGGAAGTGCACTTGCAATTGGTAGATCATAGAATAAATCAGGATGGGTAATGTTTGAAATGGAAATAGAATTAGGAGGAGGTTCACATCTATGCTGATTGATGTGGTTGGCAGGGAGAGGTGGCAAGTTGTAAAGATCAGGAATGGGATAATGATCATGTGTTGATCTGGTATTGTAAGGGGATGACAATAAAGAATTGTGCCTTCTATTTAGAGCATTGTTGGGAGGATTTGGTGCAGGTGTGAATAAGGAAGAGGTCCCCAAATGATGGTGATGAGCCAAGTTGTAAAGATCAGGAATGGGATAATGAACATGTGTTGATCTGGTATTGTATGGGGATGACAATAAAGAATTGTGCCTTCTATGTGAGAGAATTTGTATTGGTCACCAAGACCAGACTAGTTCAATTTCAAACAAATACTCATGAGTGTAAATCTTCTCAGAAATAAGGAAATAAGACAAGGAGTAAAAAATAGAAAACAACAAACAGGGATCTAAACTGGCTGAGCTTGAGGAGTGAAGTTGGGTTGAGAGAGGAGAGAGATAAGCCAGAGTAGATGAAAGGACAGGCCAGAAAAACAGTTGACAATGGTTTCCGCTGAGCGCCTTGAGAGATCTAGATAGGAAACAGATGAGCTTGGATTGATTGATGAGTTGAAGGACTCAATCTTACTGAGATCAGACTGGCTCCTGGGATTGGATATTGTTGTCCGTTGAGTGTTGAGGTAAGTCATTTGTTGCGTTCCAATAGTTTGGTGGAGTTGTTGGTCAATTTGTAGATGTTTTAGCAACAGCAGTCCTTGATTGAGGTTGATGAGCCAAAGGTGGATTGGCAGTGTGGTTGCAAGGTTTGGAGATTGAAGTGTCCACACAGGTCGCTGAGGCGAGTAGGTGATATGTGAGAGACAGAAAAGAAAGAAGTGAAAAACAGGTTGTGAAAAAAATAACGCACCAACAGTGTGCACACAACAATTGACAATCCAGAAACAGTAATTGAGATTGAATCAGAGAACATCTGTGAGATAAAATGAAAGAGAGAAAGTGATTCAGATTCTAACACTATGCAGAGCATTGGTGGGAGGATATGGTGCAGGTGGGAATCAGGAAGAGGCCCCTATTTGATGGTGATGGGTATCATAAAGATGGGTGTTGGAATGTGCTTGGTGCAGTGAATTTGGAATCACCAAGTAAGGGGAGGAGGACCTTCTTCTATGTGAATTTGGATAGTGACTCATTTTGTTTTTTAATGTCAATATAGGACAACCCTTGTTGGTGTTGATATCTGGGTTATGGGGGAAGCACATGAAAGTGGGATGGAAGGGGGTTTATGTATATTTTCAATGCACAAATCAAAAGTTTGAACCAAGTTAGCAATCAGTGTCCATTACATGTGTTGTCTGGGCATGTGTTGTCCATGTCCTCTGTGTCATCTGTCCTGTTACATCTTCTCTGTTACATGTGCTGCCCTTGTGTTTTTCATGTTACATGTGTTGATGTGTTGTCCTTTGTTTGATCCCCTCCTTGTTACATAACATACATGTGTTGGATGTATGTACATACAAAAGTGGACAGAGAGAAAAAAAAGTGAACCAAGAAAAAAAAAGAAAGCACACAGGGAAAAACAAAAAGCGGACAGAGAAAAAAAAGCAGATGGAGAAAAAAAAAGCGGATGGAGAAAAAAAAAGCAGCCAAAAAAAAAGAGGACTGAACGGGATGCAAGAGGTGCATACACAGCAACCTCAAAAAATGAATGCTAACCCAAGGACCTTGACGCCGGGTGGGGCGTGTGAGGTTTTTCAATCTTTTTATATTTATAGATGTGAAACACAGGTTTGACAGGTTTCCCATTTAGGATTTAGAGTCAATTAATTGACACCAAATGTCCTCCAAAATCAGATTTCTTTCTGGTCTATTAATTTATGAGAACACAACATGTTTCTCTGACCAATTTTAGAATGATTGTGGTCAGTTTCTCATGGCCATGGGCTGTTTTACTACAACACCTTGTGATGGACAGCATTTGGAGACCAATGTGTACCATTCAAGTTGGAGGATGTGTTCTTTGGTATAATTACAGTGGAGATCAACACATTTGCTTGGAACGGAGGGATTGAACAAACCCTCCTGATATAATTTTGAGACTCCTGAGTATCCATACGCATGACTTGTGATTGCCATCTGACCAACCACAGCATCAGGTTGAGCACACCTTGGTGAAATATGATAGACAACTTGGGTGGCCCTCCTGTGGACTGCTTGGGCCAGCTCAATTTTTTTTTATCCAGAGGTCTTCCAGCCCTGATTTTTTTCGCAGCTGGTGCTCGGGCAGTCTGGGCTTTAATGTGTTGTTGTTTTTCTTTTTTGGATTTGGCTGGTCCAGGCCCAAGCCTCAACCCCCGGGGACGGGTCGGGCTTAGGGTGGCCTGCGGAGCACCCCTGTGTCCGATCACCCTGGATTTTGAATGAACGTGATTGGTGGCGATGAACTAAATATTATTTAGTTTATTTAATATGCGTGGGGATGAATAAATACTCGCTACTACGTAATCGATCTATTTAATTGACTAGATGCCAGTCGCTGTGAAGATTATTTATTTACTGTGGAGAGCATCGATTGAGGATTGGTAGTGGCATCGACACCGCTGGGTTTTGTCTTGGGCCTTGGCTCGATTTTGCAGCTGGGCAGAAAGGGTTTGGGGCGATTGATCCATAAAAGACAGCCAGCTTGGAGCAGGCCAAGGGAGGGAAGAACCAGTTGACTACAACATCCATCACCTTGGACAGTCTTTGTCTGTTCGTAAACAACCTTCAGCCTTGTTAAACTTGATCACAAGAAGCTGACTTACTCCCGTCCACCCCTCCCATCACAGTTTTATTCTCCTCGTCCCACTGTCTTGGGAAAGTAAGGGTGCTTACACATTCACATCCTGTCGCTCCTAAAAGAAAGAAAACGATCATGGATGCTCAACTAGCCTCAACCCAACTACGGATCTTCAAACGGATCTGCCCATTCCTTGGCCGTACATCATCTCTCACCCTCAGAAAGATGTCGACCGATTCGATCATGGGTGTCACCCGCCTCAGATTAAGAGCTCAAGCTTGCCCGGTCTTGGGTCCTGTTCTCAAGTTGGATCCCAATTCGAACACTTGTAAAGCCAATCACCCCGACCGCTTCAATCGCGCGAACCATCGTCATTGTCGTCATTATGCCAAGCCGACCGGTCTTGACTCTACTCAAGTCCACAATGAGAACAGGCTCAAACCGCTCACTCACGATCAACACCATGTTCCTCCCTTTGACCTATCCCACAAATGCCCACGTTCAAGCCAGGTGAACGAGTCCAATGACCATTCATCTATAGTGGGATCCACTCAACAGCCACTTGAGGGCAATCCGAACCAACCGATGTTTGACTATCAAAAGTTTTACTCTTCAGAGTTAGACAAAAAACATCAAGACAAAAGTTATAGGTAGTTGAGTAACTTTGGATTTGTTGTCTTTTTGCAAGTCTCCATCAGGAATAAAGATCAAGGCCCTAAAACTAACATGCCGGCTCGTATCTTATAACAGTTTTAACAACATCAATCGATTGGCAACTAAGTTCCCCATTGCTCATACTGCCGATCCCAATGAAGAAGTCACCGTCTGGTGCAGCAATGATTATCTTGGGATGTCTAAGCACCCACTAGTCCTGGAATCCATGAAGTAAATCTGCCCCTCCGTTTTGAAAGAATCGAACAAGAGGAAGAGAGAATCAATTCGCAGCTTGCATTCTTATGAATGCATCTAGTTGTAACATCCTTAACCCATAAAGATCAAGTTGCTGAATCTGGGTCTTTGTCCTAAATTTAGGAACGCCCTAACGACCTATGGAGCGGGAGCTGGAGGGACTCGAAATATTGCCGGGAATGCAGCACTCCATTTATCCTTAGAATCCACTCTAGCTCAACTTCATCGAAAGGAGTCAGCTTTAATATTTAGTAGTTGCTATGTAGCAAATGATGCGACTTTAAGTACTCTGGGATCCAAATTACCAGGTTGTGTAATATTCTCGGATTCTTCCAACCATGCATCCATGATCCAAGGCATCAAACACTCTCGAGCTGAAAAAGTAATTTTCAAGCATAATGACCTGGTAGATCTGGAGGCCAAATTGGCCAGCTACCCCAAGGATCGACCCAAGATTATCGCCTTTGAGAGCGTCTATTCGATGTGTGGTTCGGTCGGTCCAATTGAATCTATCTGTGACTTGGCTGAAAAGTACGGTGCCATCACCTTCCTGGACGAAGTGCATGCCATCGGTATGTACGGACCTCGTGGTGCTGGTGTTGCCGAACATTGCGACTATGAAGCGCAATTGATTGGTGGGAAAAAGGGTAGTGTTATGGGTGAGTTTGGGTTCTCTTCTTTCTGTGCCAAGATCGTAAACTGGTGATTATTTCCACGAATATCTCTAACTGTCTTATTGCGCATCATTTTCATGAACACTCAATGCCGATCCTTTGTTCGTGAATGAATATATCCGCATATTTGTGTTACTTCCCCCTTTTCTTATCAGATCGGATCGACATCATCACTGCCACATTGGGAAAGGCTTACGGGGTTGTAGGAGGCTACATCGCCGGGTCGAGTTTATTGGTCGATTTGGTTAGATCCTACGCACCCGGGTTTATCTTCACTACCTCTCTACCTCCCGCCATCATTTCCGGAGCTCTGACCTCGGTAAATTATCAAATGAAACATCTTGACGACCGCCGTCTTCAACAATTGAACACGATAGAACTCAAGCACAAGTTGATCAGCGATCTCGATCTGCCTGTGATGAACAATCCGAGCCATATCGTTCCGATTTTGATTGGCGATCCTGTCAAGGCCAAAATGGCTAGTGACCTACTCTTGAGTAAACATAGCATCTACGTCCAGTTGAGTCATTATTCGGATCGAATTTTTTAGTATCTATAAGTTGCGTTGAGCTCAGAATTTTAATTTGATCGCACTTCATAAACTTTGACCAGGTCAATCAACTATCCAACAGTTCCTAAAGGTGAAGAGCGATTGAGAATCACCCCAACTCCCGGCCATACAGTTGAACAAGAGAACCAACTGATCCGCGGATTGGACTCGATATGGCAAGAATTAAATCTCAAACGAACCGTGGATTGGAAAAAGTTAGGGGGTCGCGCCGGAGTCGGGGTGATCGATCAGCCTGCCAAAGACGATCGAATTTGGACTGATGGCCAGTTAGGCTTGATTGATGGATCTTATCCGATCCGCATCGGTCGCCAAAACTCGGAATCTACTGAGTGGAATCGTTGCGATGAACTTTTGAGTCCACCTGAAAACTCTCGACGTCCTACCGATAATCACACTCAACTCAAGCTTGATGGGAATCACCCCCGAACTTCGACTGCACCTACGACCACTTCGCTACCAGTCGCTGACTTCTACCCGAAAAACCGCGCAGCGGTTATTTAGCTCGGTTTAACTACCTTATTACTATCATTCTTTAATAAGAAGCAGCCATCCAAATATAAGCTCTGTATCTCTGACATACGTATATACATTCATGTTGAATCGAAGCAATTACAGGCCACAACGACCCACAGCATCAAAATGGTCGTGGCGACCTGATGTTAGGATTATTCTCGTTTTTACTTTTCCGTGTTAGTTTTCATATCTTAAGAACTGGTTTTGGTTCATCAAGTTTGAGTAGACCAGCGCTTAGCCCCTGGCCCCTGAGAGACTGTTGGAGCTCCTTTTACCTACTAATACATGTACATGGGCTGGGTGGAGGGAAAGAATGAGCATTCAAGTTCTCACATTCTTGTAAACCTCTTGGGGTATGGGTATTTTAAGCAAGTTTCAGACCGAATGTAACTGTGCTTCTGTAGCTCCATGATGTCGGTAACTAAAACTGCATCAAGAGGATTGTTGGCTATCTCAAAACCTGTACCGCCTTCGAAGATTTCGTGGTACACAATGCGTTCGCCTCAATGTGACCGGCTGGCTGATGAGAATCATGCATTCTCCGATTGATCGGATTGAGCCCCAAGGATGAGCGGGCGTTCCAGTGAGAAACAAGACCTTCATAATACTCCTTGGCCGTCCAGAACATGCTCGTCATTAAGAATCTGACGCTTTCCTGCCCTCGATCGAAGTCATGAGAGGATGATCAGACTTGGGGAGAAGCCCCAATCTGCTGCCAATCACGTAGTTCTCAAACGTTTTTTCTTCTTCTATTGGTTGGGGCAACCGCAACTGCATCTCAGGGTGCTGTTTGGCCCGGCCCCAAACCGGCCCAGGTGCTAGCGGGCTTGGACAGGCCGGTTAAAAACAAAGGGTTCAGCGGGCCAATTTCCAATCTGAGCCCAACCTTTCTGTCACACAACCACCCCACGTACTATAGGGCAATTCTTAGATGATTGTGAGCGCGGAGGAATGCTGAGTGCAAGGGCAAGTGCAAATAGCAAGACTCAGTTGCAAAGTGCAAACTTAGTGGTGCCACTCAACAAACGGCAAGTGGAATGGAGTGTGTTCTGAGGAGGGAAACTCAACCTCAGTCCAATGTGATAACTAGGTTGTAGCAAAATGCAAGAACGTATGAAATTAACTAACTGAGGAGACAATCATCAGGCAAGGGGGTAGCCCTTATAAGGTAATCCAAAGTGACTAGATACAACCTGATGGGGAGCTATCTACAGTTGAAGGTGGTGAGGCAAATGAGTGACAGGAACGGGATAGGAAATAGAGCAATAGTAAAATCATGTCCGAGGCCATGGCGTAAGTGCAAGACAATAGAATCTGAGTGTACAAATGTATGATGAATTGGGACAGGAGCAAATGACGTTGAAGGTAATACAAGTGAGAAGTAATAGTGTACGCAGGGTAGGGACTAGTCCAATTGCAAACTGTACAGTAATGATGGCTTAGTTAGATGTAGATGCAAACTAACAAACAGTGCGTGACCGTAGATGGAAGTCCGAGGCTGTTGATGGGCCAGGGAAGGAGATTGGATCTTGTAATGGATGGCCAACTGGTATGGAGTTAACCGCAAAGTTTGCAAGTATATACTGAGTTGGTTGCCAAGATTGGAAGGTCAATGCAAGCCAGAGGAAGTAAGCGGATTGCACCATTGATGTTGTGCTTTATTTGTGTCACACTTATAGACTGAGGTAGATGGTACTGAGGAGAGGAAATGTTGAAGTGATGAAGACAATAATTCCTAAGTGCGAGGCATGACACTTTTGGAGTTTCTGCGGGTTTGGGCTAGTTAGTAGGCCCCCCCTTTTTTTTTGGACTTGAAAGCACATTATAACTGTGCTTTTGAATAGTTTGATGCAATTTTGAAAAAAGGCACAACACATTCTAATTATGAAGATATGGAAAATTATGAGGGAGGAAAAAAATGAGGAATTTTGAATGATTGAGAGTGCAAATCTAAAAAAAAAGGGATTGTATTCAAGTTTTCATTCAATCTTGAGTACATATTGGGGAGGGCTAAAAGGGCCTCTGGAGCTAGTTTTTCTATCAAGTCATCCAGAACATGTCCATTGGTAGAGCAGGCCAAAAAGGGTAAAACTAAAAATGAGTTCATGATCACTTAGAAGTTTACAAGAGAAGGTGAAGAGTCTCACTGATTCTGCTGAAAAAAGGGGTCATTGGAACTATCAAGATTGTCTTTGGTAAACAAGCTGATCTTGGAAATCAACCCAAGTTTTATTTCCACTGGTTGAGTAGGTTAAATTCAGAGTTAACTGCAAGTATTTCTATCACAGGTTCATGAAGGGCATAGATCCAATTCAGCAAAAGGTGTGTTTGATTGAGATTGTGTGTATTTCCTCTGGAAGACTTGTTGAAACCATTTGATTTTGAATTTCTAAAGTATTTTTTCAACATTTTCAGACTAGAGGTCAAAGTTTTTTCTTTTTTTTTTATTGATGATTTTGGAGAATAAGATCCTGAATAAATAGACTACTTTTCTTCATTCTTGTAATTAATTATCAACTGATTCAATAGTCATGTTCTTTGCAAGGTTTTATCCTATGTATTTGAAATTTTAGTAGGGATCAAGAAATATTTCAAGCGCTAGAAATTCATTCATGTTGGACCAATACTGGAAAAATTTAGCAATCATGGCCTGAACTATTGATGTAATATTTTAATTTATAACTTCTTGAGATGAAACTTCCAGACCATATTCTATGTCCTTCAGAGTAAGCAAATATAGGCTGGAAGTTTGTTTTTTTGAAACAGAACATTCATTTGTTGCTCTGTGAAAAAGCTTCAAAGAATGATTCATTACTGTTGGAATCTACCCATAAAACTAACAAGCCTCAATCAACAACAAGGAGGGAAAAGGTAAGAATGAGCACAATAGATGACATCATGAGAGTCTGAGCACTATGACGTCAACACATAAACTGAGCCTATACAGCCTATACAGATAAGTCATGCTTGAGGCACCTGAGCAAGTGCCATGAGATCTGAAGTTGAATAAGAGGCCTCTCTGCAAGGTATTAGATCCCCCATCACTTCCCATACTTATCACGGGGGGTCTAATACCATGAGCACCTTTCAAACCAATTTTCTGCTTCACTGTAAGAGTTCCTTCAGTTTCTCATCATTCTTTATTTCATCACAAAAATTAGTCAGGACTTACTTGGGAGTGATCAATGTTGTCCATCTTAGCACATTGCTAAGATAGACTCATAATTATTTTCCCAGGTGTCAGTCTTGTATTTACTGGGTCTACACACTCATGACTAAGAAACTAATCATCAATTCCATTACTTATCACGGGTGATCTAATACCTCAGGAGTTACTCAGGAGTGCTCATTATTGTCCATCATAGCACATTGCTAAGATAGACTCACAATTATTGTGCCAGGTGAGTTAATTGGGAGTGATCATTGTTGTCCATCTTAGGAAATCACTAAGATAGACTCATAGTTATTGCGCCAGTACCATCAATAATTTATATGATAGCAAGAGAGTCAATCTGACATGGCACCAGCCTTGGGTTCACCAACCTCTAGTTCAGTTCCTACAGTTAAACCCACAGGACCATCCATCAACCCAAATTTACCCCCATTCACTACTCAGCCCTATATCAGGGAATCCACTGCTTCTTTAGTGGACCCTGAAACCAGCAAACTAAGATACACCATCCAACACAAATTCATCAACCTCCTGTCCAAAATGTCCATATCAGTCAAGCTCAATGGCAGCAACTGCAGCACCTGCGCAAACACAATGACAGTATCCCTAGAAGCTGTGGACTTCAAACAGTGCCTACTGGACAATACCATCATACCTAAAAAACAATCCATCATGAATCATGAGGCGGCCAAGCACCTTTTAAGCTTGTTGCTGATTAGCTATTTTGATAACCAAAACATCTCCTGGCTCAACTCAAAATTACAAACATTCATGACACATATCAAGTACACCATCCATACAGAGATCTGGAATAAGCTCAAAGAATCACATAGCAAGAAAGCAAGCCACAAAATTTTTGATCTACAAAAATAACTCATAGCAGTGAAACAAGGCTCAAATGTAACAATCCACAAACACCTAGACAAATTTGAAAACATCAAGTCTCAGATTATCCAATTGGGAGGAAATGTTGAAAAAACCACTTTGGTCTTTGTACTTCTCAAATCTATTCACCCAAAATACTCCAGAAAAGTTAGATCCATCACCCAATTAATAAAACCTCTCACATACACACAAGTATTTGAAGAATTTCTAGAGATGCAAAAATTCTCTTCCATCAAACAACAATCAGAGGCAGGCATTGAAGAAGCAAAACTAAGCAACAAAACTAATAAGCCTCAATTTACCAAAGGAAAATGCCTTGGCACCCTCAATCCAAGCCAATGCCATGCAAGAAGCAAGAACTTGAGAAGAGCCTGGATTGAGAAGAAAATCTAAGCCGGAGAATGGAAGGGAGAGATTCCTGACTGGTTTCTCATGAAAAACCTTCCCCACAAAACCACCACCAAATCCAAACTAACTTCTGTGGTCCTGAACTGCCCTGAACCTGTCCAACGTATGTGCTTCTTTTGAAAATGTGGTTTAAATTAAAACATCATACTTTTTGACACCAGCACCACATAACATATGTTTAACAACCTTGACTACTTTGAGAAAGAAATTTACTCCAACAAGGTAGACGTGATGGAAATTAAGCTAGCCAGAGGTAGAATGACAATTACAATAGCTGGCACAGGATCTGCATTTAGCAAGGGCAAAAACAATATTCCAATTAAGTTTTAGAATGCATTATATGTACCTAAGCTCTCCAAAAATCATATTGTAAGGTGTATATTGCTGCAAGATTAAATAAATATCTGCACCAATGGCCCTCAAGTTGAACAAAAGAACCAAGACACAGTACTTCTAAAAGGACACTTAAATAAAAACCTTATTGAATTGAAAGCTTCACCCTATTTGAGAATTTTCAACCTCCTCACTGCATCCCAGAAACCCTCAGCTGAACTTACTCATTTCCAATTTTCTCATACAAACTACAAAACACTCAACCAAATTGCATTGTCAAAACTGCTTGATTTAAATATAGTCCATAAACTAAAATGTGACACCTGCATCAAATAAAAAAACCCACTTTCAACACCACAATCAGGAAAGACAACAGAGCTCCAAACCATTAAAAAATGCCTATGTAGATCTCAGTGGAATTATTTGTAAATCGTCCCAATATGCATACTATGCACTTTTCACTGAATACTACTCCACCTATTGATTAGGCTTCCCTCTTATCACTAAATTCAAATTTGATGTCTTAGATGCAATGAGAATGTTGATCAGAACAGCTGAGCACCAGACCGGTTATTGGGCCATCAAACTCAATTCTGTAAATCCAAGGTATCAACCTACCTAAATCACCTAGGAATAACTACCCAAAAAAATTCTCCCTATACTCCTGAACAAAATGGATTTGCAGAATGCAGTAATTGAACAATAGTTGAACAAGCCCAACCACTTATGATCCACAGTGGTACCCCACCACACTACTGGTGGGAAGCAGTCAATACAGCTATATTTGTTACAAACAGACTATTTACAAGTGCCACCAGTGATAAAGAGTGTATGACATATGAGCTATGGCATGCATATAAGCTGAGCCTCCACCATATTAAGATATTTGGTTTTAAAGCCTATTCCCTACTCAGGAAACGACTTCAAGAAAACAAGTTTTCTCCTGTGGCTGAAGAAGGGATTCATCTTGGGTTCACAGAAGAAAATCAAAATTATATAATTCTTTATCCACATTCCTCCAAAACTAAAGTGAATTGTGATGCAGCATTCAATGAATAGATCTTTCCATTCAAAAAAATCCATACAGAAGCTCAGGAAACTACCTATGACTCCCTGAAACTGAACCTATATCTTCTGATAAATATGTACAAGATCACCAACTAACCAACCTAACTTTAATAAAATACTCCAACCTAATCATGCTATCAGACAATATACTATTATTATCTCACTTAATAATGTACCACATCTCCAACCCTATCCCATTCTCCAATGCTAAAAACATGCCCAACACACCTGAATGGATGAAATACTTTTCAAATGAAATTAGTTTCATGAAAGAGGGCAACATTTTCACCTTGGTAAAACAACCAGCCCATAAAAAGTTAATCAAAGGTAAATGGTTGTGTAAAACCAAACAAAATACAAGTGGAGCATTCATAAAGCACAAATCTTGATACATGACAAAAGGGTGCTCCCAAATAAAAGGAGTAGACTATCACAACAAATTTTCACCAACCAGCAAACCAAAATCCCTACAACTTCTTATTGCCCTTGAAGAACACAAAAGTTGGGAAATACACCAAATTGACGCTGTGACTGCTTTCCTGAATGCTCCAATTGACAAAGAAGTATATCTTGAGCAACCTGATGGCTTCAAAGAAGGAGATGATTTAGTATGGCTAATTAACAAGGAAATCTACAGACTGAAAAAATTGCCCTAAATGTGGAACAAAAGCATTGAAGCATTCCTCCAGAGTATAGGATTAATTAAATCTCCATGCAAAAAATGCGTATACCTCAGGCACAGAGAAGGAAAATACTCACTCATTTACATACATGTCAGCAGCATGATAATAACTGGTAATGACATAGGTATAGTGAGGTCAGAGATATCCAACCAATGGGAAATGGAAGATCTTGCCGGGGCAGAAAGTATAGTAGGCATAAAACTTAGAAAAACCAAAAAGGGATACATTTTAAATCAACACCACATGGCATCACAAATACTCTCAGCATACAAACACCAACACCAATACAGAAGCCAACCCACTCCCAATCACAAGCAAACTGGAACCTCCCAGAGATGAAGAACATGACACATTCACCAAACTGAATATTTCTTACCAAAGTGGTGTGTTCTTCCAACTGTATTTGGTTGAGTGCACTTTCCCTGAATTGTCCCATGAAGTAGGAGTCTCAGCCAGATACATGGATAAGCCAAAATTAAAGCACTGGGAAACCTTCTGTCATGTAATTTGATATCTCAAGGGAACTATAAAATATGGAATTGAGTACTCCATCAGCCCAAATCAATTTAATGCCAATCAGAGCTGGTAAGCCCCATTTGGACACTCCAATGCAGAATGTTCCAGAGACAAGGAAACACAAAAATCAACCACCAGATTCATCTTCACAATGCTGAATGGAGCAATAAACTGGAAATCTAAGCTACAACAAACTGCCTCCCTTTCCTCCACCAAGGCAGAATATAAATCCACCACTGAAGTGGGAAAAAAGGCATTTGGCTCATCAAATCAATCAAGTTTCTTCAACAACCATGCAAATAACAATTATCCTCCACAACAACAACTTAATTGCCATCAACCTCATTTCAAAGGCCATCTTCCATTCAAAAACCAAACACATTGAGATCCATCATCACTGAAACAGAGAACTGGTGAAAGCTGGAAAGGTAAAAATCAAATAATGTCCCACAGAAGAAAGGATGGCAGACTTACTCACCAAAGCACTCAACAAAAATTCATTAAAGAAACTCTGAGACCAAATTGGGTTCAAAAAGGTGATTTCCCTATCTTGTTCAGGGGAGAGGGGGTGTTGGAATCTACCCATAAAACTCACAAGCCTCAAACAAAAACAAGCAGGGAAACAGTAAGACTGAGAACAATAGATAAAATCATAATATTCCAAGCACTATGAGGTCATCACATAAACTGAGCCTATACAGAGAAGTCAGGCTTGAGGCACCTGAGAAAGTGCCATGATATCTGAAGATAAGTAAGAGGCCTCTCTGCAAGGTATTAGATCCCCATCATTTCAAAAAATTATCACAGGGGGTCTAACACCATAAGCACCTTTCAAACCAATTTTCCGCTTCACTGTAAGAGTTCCTTCAGTTTCTCATCATTCTATATTTCATCACACACATTTGTCAGGACTTACTTGGGAGTGATCAATGTTGTCCATCTTAGCACATTGCTAAGATAGACTCATAATTATTTTTCCAGGTTTCAGTCTTGTATTTACTGGGCCTACACACTCATGACTAAGAAACTAATCATCACTTCCAATACTTATCATGGGGGATCTAATAACTCAGGAGTTACTTGGGAGTGATCATTGTTGTCCATCTTAGCACATCATTAAGATAGACTCATAATTATTGTGCCAGGTGAGTTACTTGGGAGTGATCATTGTTGTCCATCTTAGCCAAATGCTAAGATAGACTCATAATTATTGTGCCAGTACCATCAATTGTCTATAATTACTCCAATTTCAAGCAATTAAGCCTTAAAGGGGAAGTATGGAAAAACTAAAGCTTTAAAGTAGATGATGCTGAAATTCTCATTTTTATGGAAATTCAGAATAGATGATTTCATGGCTGAGTTCCATAATTTTCAAGTATCAATGGAAAGTTACTTAAGTTTTTTTTTGAGATTCCCACCATATATATGTAAATTCAAAATTGAAATTCTCTTGATTGAGAATGCAAACAAAAATTGATGGTGGATCTTGGTTTGTTTATAGATTCAAACAAGAATTTCCAGCCATCTTTGAAAATGAGGTTGGGGATATGAGATGTGAATCAAAAATGAAGAAACTTTCCATCCAAATTTAATTGATTGATTTGAATTTGAGGAAGTAAATCAAATAGATGAGTGATTGAACTATCATCAGAGTTGTAATTATCAGTATTAGTAAATGAACATTTATCCATCAACTTTGAATATAAAGGGTTTGAGCTATTTTTTCAATGATTGAAATGGAAGTATGGGGGTCTTGAAGTTTTTTGAATGATGAAATCTTCTTGTTGAGTTTCCAATCATTATCTTTAAAGGGGACAGAATAATTTTGAGGGGATGAGAAAATATCAGTTTCAAGTGAAGCTTTTTCTTATTTGTCAAAAATATTTGGAATTTGTCCCTGAGGCTGTTATAAAACTACATCAAATTGCTTCTACCAGTTTTTGAATGATTTTTTGAAATAATGCATTTCACCTTTTTAAAAAAAATTTTTTAATCCCCCATGCTTGGTCATCATGAATCAACATTAATCCTTTATTATAATCTTCACTACTCCAATCTTCAATCATTCTGGTTGAGCTTAGATTTTGAAAAATTTAAACTACACAGGATTTAATAGGTTTTATGATAATTTTCCAATGAACTCACCTAATTTTGAGCATCTCTCAGCATGAAAAAAATCTAGTTTTTCCCAGAATTTTGTATATAGAACAGAGGAGCCTTGCATTATTTTCAGATTTCAAAAACATAATGAACTGAAATATGAAAGGTTTTTTGAATGAAAAGAGAAAAACAGACATGCATCAATTGAAATTATACTAACATGTCTCTTTTTTCTCAAATAATTATGTTCCATTCCATTTTATTTTAATTTTTTTGTTTGATGGTTGATCACCAAGCAATGGAAAATCATCTTATTCTTTTGTAATTGAAGGAATCCTAGTTGATTTTGATTAAGAACTGATAGATTAGAAATCACAAGATGTCAGCCATGCAACATGTATTGGTGTCCTATAGGCTGCCTAACTCACAATTCTTGGTAGTATAGTGGTTAAGGAATGTCCTTAGTACCCTTCGGAGTACCTAGGTAGTGTGTTCAAGCCTCCATTAGTCCATTACATATCCATATTTTTGACATATAAAGTTTCATATAATCATATTTTTATGGTATGTCTTAATATTAGAAATCATCCCATAAAACCTTGAAGGTTTATATTATAATTTATGGGAGATCTTAAAACTTTACTCTAGATTAAAATCCTCTGGAAGCGTCCAATTGCATGTACAATTAATGTCCTTAAAGATTTCCCTCTGTTGAAACTATATTCTGTAATAATCCTTATCTACCATAACCCAGATTTTTAGGTGAATTGTAAATTATTTTATAAGAACTTTCCTTCCAGGTTGTAGATAACTTTCAAGAAGTTAGTCATGCTGGAAAAGCGTACACTCAGAAGCTAGGAAACTCCCCTGGTGCAGATAAACTCTGTGGGAATACTTACCCAGAGTATACATATCTATGTGGATTAAGAATATCTAATAATATGGTTGTAATTCTTTGAACAAATACTCTGATGGATCTACAGAGAGTTAGAGGGTAAGTAAATGGATTCTGAAGCCTTGAGAGAGTCTTCTTGAAGGAGAATAAGTGACTTGGGTGATTCCCCCCATCACTTTAAACTTCTGAGTAAATAAATTACAACCTTACCTTGAAAATAGACCCCAATGAGTATGTAAATGTTATTATACATTGGGGATGATTGCTTGGGGCTCTGAGACACTGGAGAAGAAATCTAGGACAGTGTTTTACTCCCCTGATGATGCCCTGAGTCCCCCTGAGGACTCTTGCAATATAAAAGAGGAGGGTCTTGTCCCTACAAGACCTATTCCTTATTGTATTTCATAAACCAGATAGTGCATATTAACAAGCCCATCCAAATTAGTCCACCATGAGGATTGACTGGGGCCTTTTTATTCAAAATCTTATTATATTATCAATCAAAAAATCAACTTAAATTTTGAGTCCAAGGTCCTATTGGAGTTATAGTCCTTTTTAGGCTATCATAAAGGGTGTGAGCTTCCTTGTGTAAGAAAGTATCCTTTGAGCTTTATTTATTAAAGCTAGGCCCCTTATCTCTTTAGACGTTCAAGGTGTGGCTTTTTTACTCCTGATAAATTACTATCAGTTGAGTTTTTTATTGATATTATCAGTGTAATCATTAAAACTGATATTTGGCAATTATTATTATTTTTTTGCAGGTATCTGCCACAGCTACTATAGCAATAGAGGCAATACTCTGACACAAGACATGGCTTGGTTTAATGCAGGAAAATTCAGGATTGATAGCTCAAAGCAATGGAGACTAGTCTCCTTGGTATTTGATAAATTACCTGTCCAATAAAATCCTCCTGAAAGGATTAACCTGAAACCAATGCCAAATTGTTCATATAAGAATATGTTGAAGATAAGTGACGGACTTGCCTGTGCTTCATGGTCAAACTCATCTCAATGTCACAGATATTCCCTGCTGCCTGAAGGAGCGCTCCCTGGCCCTTTCCTAAACATCCAATTGACCCTCTGGATCCTGCTCTTTGCTTGCGCTCTGATGCTTGTAACTTTTGTCCTCCCCTTTCCTATCCCTCCTCAACCTCCTACCTCTACTTCTTCTTACCACCTTGTTCCCTTCTCTGTGTTCTCCTCCTAACCCATCTTCTCCATTGACTTCTCAAGACTCAATTATCATCAAGACTCAGCCTTCTCCAATTACCTTCAAGACTGAAGTCCATTGATCCAGTTTGGTATGAATAAAACCTTCTTCTCTGCTTTCACCTCCTTATGGCCAAACTCTAACTGGTGACAAAATTTTTTGCATATAGAGGTGGATCTCTAGTTCTTTACCTGCCTTCTACCTGTACCTACCTGGTCTTGTGTGTCAACTTTTCACTTTGCTATCCCTGCCTTAGCTCAACTACTCCGGTCAAAGAATACTTGTTGAGCCTGTCACAGTGGTGGGATCTCCTTCTTTTCTCACACTTGTTGTCCTTGCTCAGTTCCCTGATTATCCTTTGAACTCCTGGTGTTTCTTTCCATTTTTACAGTTTTTGATCTGTCAAATAATATCAATTTTCTATCAGAATCATTTATTTCCTCCATTTGGATGAGGCCAAAACACTAATACCCTTACACAGACTTTTGTGAAACCATAAATCAAGATTTAAAACTCTTTATTTTTTAGAAACTGCCTTGAAAATCCTCCTCTATATTAAATGAAGTTCCTGAAAAGCAGCTAAAACTAATATCTTGTGAAAAATATAGAATTCAAAGCCTTCCAGGCTTCCTTAAAATTTACTTTTATTCAAAGAACTCAGCACAAACATCACCTCAAACCCACTGGATACAAGCGAGCCTGTGGTTTTTCCAACCTGATGAGGACCCTGGACCTAATATTGAACACACCCTGTCCTTGGAGCTTCAGTTTTAACAAAGGGCTGAATGAAGGTTCTTTCTTGAACCAATGCCACCTACTGTTAATGAGAGAGAAAAAATCATGTGAAAGGGGATGAATGAACAAAAGCTTATCTTTGACTTGATTTTGTTTCTCATCTATTTAAGTATTAATTTTTAATTTCATTTTTATTTTTTTTCAAAGAAAGAAAAGGAAAATAAAAAATCATCAAAAAATTTAATTCATTTGTCCAACATTCTTTACCACTATTCTAGGCTCTGCATTCAAAACATGGAATGAATTTTGGGGGGTGATGAGCAATAAAGATTCCCCAGTAAGTTTATATCAATGCTGATGCAGTCAAAATTCATGGGGTAGGGGTTGGATTCAAAATGAAACCCAAAGCAAATACAGCAACCAAACAAGAGAAAAATGAAGTGAAAAATGAATGACATCAATAATTTGAAAAAAAAGGGTGATGAAAAATTCATAACTCATTTGAGTCCTGTAAAAGACTCAAATGGGCCATGTGGCATGCTACACGACTACAATTGAGTTGTGTGGCCTCTACATGACTTGAATGTCAATGTGTAGCCCCCACAAAAGGTTTTTGTGCTGTGTGGCACCCCACACGCCCACATTTGAGTCTTGTGGGGCTGTACACAACTCAAATGTAGTTGTGTAGCGTTCCAGACAACTACAAGTGTTGTGGGCCAAAATAAAAAAACAAAAAAGTAAAACAAATTGGATAAAAATTCAAAAAAAAAAAAACAGAAATCAACCAAAAAATCAAAATATGTTTATCTTTTGGTTAAGATAAATTGATCAATTAATTAATTAATAAATGAATTGATTAATTAAGAAATGAATTGATTAATAAATAAATAAATAAATAAATAAATAAATAAATAGATTAACAAATTAATGAACTAATAAATAAATGAATTAATTAATTAATAAATGAATAAATTAATTAATAAATGAATTAATTAATCAATTAATAAATAAATAAATGAATTAATTAATTAATTAATAAATGAATGAATTAATTAATACATAAATAAATAAATAAATTAATTAATTGATAAATAAATTAATTAATTAATAAATTAATTAATTAATTAACAAATGAATTCATTAATTAATAAATCAATAAACCAATAAATTAATCAATGAATAAATAAATAAATAAATTAATAAAAAAATAAATAAATAAAAAATGAATAAATAAATAAATAAATAAATTGTGTTTTGAATGACCCATTTGACACATCTATGGGACCCCACCCGTTTATTGGGTAATTTAGGGCCCTAAGTGACTCCCACACAACTGTGAGTTGTTAATTTATACTCACCCAAGAAAATTGATGTAAATTAGAAGAGGGAGTGAGAAATTGGGTCAGTTATCATTGCAGATTTGGATTATAAACTTCATCTTCACCATATTTACTATGTTTAGAATGGGATTCAAAACACAGATCTGAGGAAATTAATTACAGGTAAGGTTGAAGGAAAAGCATTTGAAAAATGGTGTTCCAAATGGCGCCAGAATCCCCCCTCCCTGGTGCACCATTTGCAGGTGGCAAAAGTGGTGGGAGATTCATTTATTTATTTCAAGGGAAAATTTTTTGAGCTATGGTATGATGGTCCATCAAATATTCCTCATTTCAAAATTGTTTTTGATTGTAATCTATCAAAATTTCAGGGAACCTAAAATCCAAATAGCTCAAGGTTGAGATATGAGAATAGAGGACCAGCAATTCCCATGGAAATTTGGCAGTGAAATTAGGGGGAATGGTGGTGAAACTGGTGGGCAAGATGTTGGCCACTGGTGAAACTGGAATTTAGATTTAATTGAAGTACCATAGTAGAATAATTCAGAAAACTAAATCAAATATTACTGCATTAAGGACCATAGTATAATAATTCAGAAAATAAAATCAAATATTACTGAGGAAATATCTGGAGTCTAGGCAGGGGTGATTTTTGGAAATTAGCAAGAGTAGATGGTGGTAAAAATCATCAAGAAAAGCACAAAAGTTTATGGAGGCTTTTTAAGACAGAAGGGATTACTACTATCTTTTATAGGGCCTTTGGCTTGATGAAGGCTTTTTTTTATTGATAAGGGAGGTGACTGGGGAAATAGGTTTTACCAGTAACAGATGCACTTCTAAATATGATGGAAAAAATTCTCAAAAGTCTTGGTCTATTCAAATAATCATAAATATCTCAGTTGAAAAAATAAACATAATGTTAATTCATAGAGTTTTATTTTAGTTAATAAAAAATTACACCATCAGTGAATAAACTTTCTACTGGAAGTTTTGATTCTTCAGGAATTTTCAGCTATATCTCGATTCTGATCCAAAACCAGAATTTTCTTATTCCCTGAAGTACATGCAGCCAAATGGGATTTCTATTAATCAAAGCAACTTAAAACAGGGGAAATTGCTTGAATTGTGAGTTTCAAATTTGGAAATTTTTTCATTGTGACGCTGTTGCAGTATTTGGTGGGATAAATTGGTTGAATGCTCAAGAAAAAAAATTCCTTGCATGAAAAAATTGATGAAAGCTTTATTGGAGCCAAGGGACTGATTATAAGTAAGTTTGAGCTAAGTGGAGTTTCAAAAGGAGAAAATATTGATTGATTCAAAGGAACCAAATTTCCAAAAAGGTCCTTGGGGATGGAGAATCAAGAAATAATTGAGGAGTAATTTTAAATTAATGGCTCATTGAGCCGTGGACAAAAATCAAAATGAGCCATGGAAAAGACTCAAAATGAGCTTTGTGGCATGCCACACGGCTCAAAGAACCACACAGCCCACACAAAACGGTCTGGGCTTGTGTGGGATACCTCACGACTACATTCCAGCCGTGTAGAACTCCACATGGCTTGAATTTAGTTGTGTGGGATCCCATACACCACCGGACCGTGGTGAGCCAAAAAAAAACAAAAAGGAACCAAAGGGTACTAACATAACCCATAAACTAAATAAACCTTCCAAAAAAACAGAAATCAACCAAAAAATCAAAAAATGTTCATTTTTTGGTTAAAAAAACAAAAAAATAAATAAATAAAATTTAAAACAAAAAAAATGATACTATCCAATGGACTAGCCCTAAAGTAAAAGACAAAAAAAAACACAAGTAACTGGACTGGCCCTAAACTAAAAACACCAAAAAACATCACAAGTTACTGGGGTGCCCAAAATTCAGGCACAACTTCCAGGGGGTTGCAAACCCCAAAAAACAGCGGATTCAGGCCTTGTACCAAGGTAAATGGCTCAAAATCACCATTTCCGGGCGGTGAACGGCTCCTATACAATCCCCTGAGGGTTGCGCGTGTTTGAAACAACCCTTTGTAGACGTCTTTGGGCCCCCATGGCTCAAATGGGCTGTGTAGGGCCATAAAGGACTACTACACGGTTGGAGCTGTGAATTTATCATCACCCATAATTGAGAGATGGCTTGATATGGTTGTGATAGTGGTGGCAAATAGAAAATCCAAGGAAGAAGTTTTTTAGGTTTCACAGAACCAAAGGATAATTTAGAGAACTAAATAAAAGTTGTGTGGATTGTGAAATGAGAGAAAAATGAAAAAAAACACAGATTGGAAAGTTGGAAGAAGAAGAAGAGGAGGAGAAAGGGCAAGAAGGGGAGGGGGAAACAAAAAAGAAACTAATAAGGAATACAATGATGTAGATGATGCACCTAGTGAGGTGATGAATTTTAGGATAAAAGAAATCAATCAAATAGAGGTTATATTGACAAGGAAGGAGGAGAATATGGTTGGGCAGAAAAAAAAAATTAATGAAGGGGAGGAAATTTCAAAGGTATTGGATAGGATTTTGAAACAATGGGTGATTGAGTTTGGATTGGTGTAACACTTGTGATACAGATTTTTTTTCATTTTCTCATTAGAATGGGAGAGAATAATGCAGGAAATATTGGAATTTTGCATTTTTCAGAGGATGATCCTGAAAATATTTGATGGATAGTTTGAAAGGTGTTTCTGAATCCATTGATTACTAGTCAAAGAAAGTTGAAGAAGGCTTGAACTAGTGGAACCAGGTTTGAGACAAAAAGGTGGAAATTTCTGAAAAGGACTTGCAGAGGATTTAATGTCTTACTGAAGGAGTTGAGAATGATTTTACCTGGGATTAGTAAAATGATGAAAATTCTAGTGGAGAGCTTTTCAGATGAATATGGACTTGGAAGAAAATGAAGAGGTGGAGAAATAAATAGAAAAGAAAGAGTGTGAAGTATGAAAAGAGGGAGGTATTTGTGGAGGTTACCAAGGTGGCTAAGCAAGATAAAGGAAAGGGGAAAAAGGTGAATCAGGAGAAGGATTTCAAGGTGAGGGGTATTTCAAGGCATATTTGAAACAGTTGGAATGGAGGTTCTTTAAATATTCAAATTTATTGAAGGCTGGTCCAATTAAAAATTGGTTTGAAGATCCACAGGTGAAATTGAAGAGCATACAGGCTTATTTAAGATGAATTCTTGAATAGAAAACAGCGTTGATTTTCTATGGTTTGAGTATTGATAATTTTGAGTTGAATAAGAGGCACAAAGAAGGAAGATTGGGGTTGAAAAGGGAAGTGGTAGATGGTCTGAAGGATATTTTTTGATTTTGAAAGCATTAAGCTATTAAATTTGCATTTATGCTAAGGATGGGAAGGGATATGAATATGCATAGATAAGTTATCATTGTACATTCTTTGGTAAACTATTTAGGATGGAAGAAAATATTCAGGAGGTGCGTGATTGGAAGGAAAGTATTTTATTACTATTATTTCTCTTTTTGAATTTAATTTGATTTTGGATATGATTAAATGGAAGAATTTGAAGCTTAATGTTGATTGGAAATATATGTAAATTGTTTAGTTTGATGGAAGATAAATGGGTATAATTGGGATTGGAAAATGATTTTGATTTTAATTTGGTTTGGAATTGTAATTTTTTGGAGGAAATTTATTTGGAAGAATAGAAGTATTGGAATACATAAAGAAGGGAAGCAAAGTTCATGAAAATTTAGACTTGTTCCCAGGAGTTATTTGGTGAGATTGGAAAATTGTTGGATAGAAGAATGAATCACAAAGGCAGTTGTATTTTGAACAAATGTGAACATATTTTGTCCATAATAATAAAATTGACCAACAAATTCTCAGAAAAATTCTTGGAAGGACTTTCAGGGGTGATTTTTTTTTGAATATAATAATACTTTATTCCCAAGAGTAATTTCTTTTGGAATTAAATTTTGATCAAAGTCAGAGTAGTTCTTATCCATAGTGTCTTTGAAATTGATCAAGAGTTTTTTGGTTGACATGGATGCCCTTCAGAAGGGTCATAATGGAATTGAAGAATTATTCATAGCTTGAATTGGTAAGCATTGTTTGGTATATACACTTTAAACATGAAAAAGAGGAAAAAAATATAAGAATCTAGAGAATAGTTGATTCATTCCTCCAATTAATTTGATTTTTTAATAATTTCTTGGAGGAAATTGTCAGATTGTAGATTTAATTTCAGTTTCCCAGTTTATCATCAAGACTTCTCAAGAGAGGGAAGAAAGTTTTGAAACTTCAACTTCAGCTTGTATCAGAAGTTTTTTTTTTCAAATTTTATAGGATTGTTTTCAGAGTAAGAACTACCCCACCTGGACACATGTTGTCCCAAGTGACCATAGATCTGGTATATTGAACAACTTACAAGGCCTTTAAGTCATTTGAAAGTTGAACTCAGAGAGGATCTCTAGCCAATATGCTTGTATTTTGGTGAGGGATTTGGAATACATAAAATAATTTAAAGAAGAATGATCATTTATAAATTCAAAAGATTCAGTAATGCTTAATAGGTAAGCTACCTAATATCAATTTTTTGGGACCATGTTAGAACCTAAAAATAAAATAAGTAAGAGAGTCATTGGAGTAATAGGAGAAATTTTATAAAAGATTTAAGAGGTTTGAAAACTGGACCAGGATTTGAATTTAATATGGAAAGAAAAAGAGTTGAATGAAGCATTCAAAAGCAAAAATGGAAAGGTGGTGGATGGCAACTGGAAAATAACTAAAATCAGGAAGTGGTTCTACAGGCCAGATGATGGCCTCCAAAGAGACTAAATAGAAAAAAGTATAAAAAAAGGCAACTTCGAAGGAGAAGATATACTTGACTGATCCACCCAATGCATTTTTTAGTCTGAGGGAGATCAACTCAGAGATCAGACTCAAGATGATGATTTGGAAATAATTTGGGTAACTAATAGTAAATGCACCAGTTGTTGATTAAGTCAATGTTATCTATTTTAAGATCTGAGAATTCTTGAGGAGTTTGAAAATCAAAAGATAGTTAGTTGATGAGGCTGAGGTGGAAGAACTAACACAGGGAATTCTGGCTGAATCCCACAAGAGGATATGAGTGGACCATTAGAAATGCGGAGAAGCACATTTTTGAAGAAGGGTTGAAAAGAAAAAAGGAACAGAAAATCAGAGAAGATACAAAAGCAAACAGATATGCAGAGAAATAGAAAGGAAGAAAAAGGGAGAATTTGTGGATATCACAGAAAATAAAAATAATAAGAATAATAATCAACAAAGTTCTCCTTTTTAACAGCTTAAATTTTGCAATAATCAAAATGTATATTAAACAAATATAACAATTCTTGAAAGAAAAAATAAAAGGTTCTCCAGTGCTTGATATTCCTGGGAGGGATTAAACTTTTCTATAAATTATCTGCCATTTAGGATTTAAGGTTTGAACTTTCACCTTGAGTTAGTAAGTAGACTGTTTCAGCTGGAGGCAAAGAATCTTCCAGCCAAATACAGTGATTGTAAGAGAAGTGTGGGGAGAGTTTTTATTCTTTAAATTCGGAAAAAGCATCTAAGAAAGAATGGTAATCAGCAGGGTGTTTCTTTAACATTTTTTCTGATTTGCAGGAAAAACTTCAGGGAAAAGGATGATGCAATTAAGGATGAGGGAAATGAATATTGTGGACCAGAAATGCTGGTAAGACTTATGGTGTGGGAACTGATGTAAATCTCACCCATTATAGAAGAGGAGATGATTTTGGTCTTGCAGCAGTATGCCAGAACAGCCAAGGATGGCTCACCAGACCTCAAAACAGCTCAAATTATGGCAGAATATTCAAAAGCAGAATCAGAAGAATTGTAAATACTGGTAATTTCCCTGCTGTAAAGAATCCTTTGGGATTGGTTAAAGTTTAGCAAACAGCTTGCTGGAAGTGACTTGAGCAAAAATTTAGTACTAAAGCTATTGAAATGATAGAGGAATTCTAAGGGTGATTTTGAATTGCCTGCCCCTCTGAGTAATATAGGAAGTTTCAAAACAATAATAATAAAAAAAGAGAAAGAGATTTTTGGCTGATTTTCAAATAGAGTTGCTACTATAGTAGTCTCTATTAGACCTAGGATCAATATGTTCAAGCTTGATAAGGAAGAAGTAGTGGAAAAGATAGGTAACTTAAGGGATAGAAGCTGATTAAAGTAAGAATCATTTTTCTAGGCTTATCCTTCATATATTATATCTTGTTTTATTGGCTACTGATGGATACTCCTTTGATGCTACAGGTGATGATTGAATAAGGTTGAAATGGTTGAGCCTATACTTGATAACTGATGGTGCCTGATGATGGTGATGATGTTACATGTCAGTGGTAATGGATGGTTGATGATGATAGTATGGATGAATGATGATGAAATTATTTATGGATGATGATGATGGAAAATGATGATGGTTGAAGTAGGTGATGATGATGATGATGATGATCAAGGTAGGTGATGATGATAATGGAAAATGATGGATGATTATGGATGATGATGATGGTCAAGGAAGGTGGTGTTTATGGTCAAAGGTATGGAGAAATGGTTGATTATGGTAGTGATGGGTGCCAATTGTGGATAATGGTCAAAGGTATGGCTTAATGGTTGATGATGGTGGTGATGGATGATGATGATGGATAATGGGAAAGATAGTTGATGGATGATGATGATGGATAATGTTGGATGATGATGACAGATGATGATGATGGATGATGATTATTGATATAAGGGTTGATCATTTTTGATGATAAGGAACGGTATCCTTTATAAGGGTTTAAAATATTCCTTTTAAGGTTCTAATATCCTTTATAAGGGGTGACCACCCCAGGATAGGTTCCTGGGGGGACAGGGTAAAATGGCTGGAGGGAAGCCCTCTATTTATAGACATCAGAGGGTGTTCCACCTTTCACCAAATCTGTGATTGGTGGTGAAATGTGTTGCTGGCAAAATGTGTTGCTGGCTGACTTGTGGTTATATGTTTGTTCATTTTTTTGTTTCTTGCATGGATTTTTTTGCATATATTAATTCTGTATGCTGGAGTAGTTTCTTTGGGTGTTGCATGGAGTGTCTTGCATATATTAATCCTGTGAGCTTCTGCAGGATTTTATTTGGTTCTATATGATTTGTAAAGTATGTGTTATGTATTTGAGGGCTTATAATTCAGTTTTGATGATATGACTATTTAAAAAGCAAGCTAAGAAGGAAAAACTTCATGAGAATCAGATGACGGGAAAACAAAAGAGACAGGTATGAATACCTACACAAAAAAAGGAGGTACCTGGTTGACTATGGCTGTGAGGATGAACAAGGAAGGAACATGATAGTGATGGAACTAGAAAAGGGAATGATTCCAGGTTGAGCTAAATTCTCATGACTGTAAGCATGGATTGATCTCACCAGTTAGAGATGAATTGGTTGTTGATTTGGAAGCCAGTTGTTTGAGGTTGACAGTTGGTTGTGGTTGAGTGAGATTGTAGTTGGTTGGTCTGAGTATTGAGATGGATTGAGTGGTTCTTATTGATCCAAGTTGATTGTGAAGTTATATGAATTTAAGGAAAAGGAAAGCAATAAAGGAAACAAGAAAAATAAAGAAAAAGAGAATCATGAAAGATGATGAGAACCCAGGAGGAGCAGATGAGGACCCAACAACTACGTCTTGACTAGAGTGTTGTTATAACTGGAGTAAAATTCCCAAATAAGAGCCTTAAAAGCCATGAGAGTTCCCGCGGGAACTTTCCTGTCACTTCCTGGGTAAGAACTATCACTCCTGGCTTTACACTCCCCTTAACTGGTGGTCACGCCTGCTTTACTCCAAAGACAAGATTGGTGAATTTCTTCAACTGGTTCTGGCCAATTGCCTTGGCATGAGGATCTGCCAGAATCTAACCAGTATTTATCCAATGAACTGTTAAGGACCCTTTGTTGAGTCCTTCCCAAAGGACCTTGGTTTTGAGGTCCATGTGCCTAGCCTTGGATTTTGAACCAAATTTCTTTAGCTTTCAATCTAGGACTTTATTATTGATGAAATGCTTGGAAAACAACAGATTGAGTTGAAAAACTTCCCCCAGCAAATGGCAAAGCCACTTTCCCTCAAGATAGGAGTCAAGTAGGGAATTGAGTTTGGCTTCTGTGGAGCAGTAGGTTATGTTGTGCTTTTTACAACTGTTCCATGAGAGAAGGGAACCAAACAATAGACACAGATAGCCTGATTGAGATTTTCAACTGGCGGGGTCTTCTCCCCAGGAGGCATCACTTTAGTACTCAATGGGTTCTTTTGATTTGTTTTAGGCAAGAGTCAGCTTTAGATCCTTGGTATGGTTGAGATATTTTCAGGTTCATTTGAGTTCCTTCCAGTGTGTCAGCCCAGGTTTGTTTTAGAACCAAGCTAGGCTGGAGAAGGAGTAACTGAGATATGGACGGGTTTGACTTGCTATTTAGTTGAGAATTCCAATTGCGGACTTATAATTTATGTTGAGCTTCTTGAAAATTTCAAATTCTTTGTCTGATACTTCACTTAGTTGGAGATGCGGGGTCAACAGCATGGAGCAGGGTCTTGACTCGAGCAATCCAAGATCTTCTAAGCCATGCACAATGTGCTTGGGTTGGCTCAACAGAATGCAGTTTGACATTCTTTCAAACTGCATCCTCAGAATAGTGTCCAGTTTGTGAGCTTGTGAGTTTTTGAATCAAGAGTTGAACTTAGCATCAAATTTGTTGCCTTCCCCCACAAGGATTACATTGTCAAAGTGAAAGAAAAGAAATGACTTGTTGTCCTCAGTTTTATACAAGCAGGGATCACTGTCTGACTCCCTGAAGCCAACCAACTTGATCATGTCCCTGAACGTGGCGTACCAATTTTTTGGAGATTTTTTGAGTCCATACAGATTTTTCTTGAGACTCAAGTATTGAAACTTACCTTGAAATCCCTGCGGCGTGCAGATGAGTACTTCTTTGTCAATGGCAGCATGTAGAAAAGCTGCCTTCATGTTGTAATGTCAAATGTTCAGTTTTTTTTTCAAGGCATGCAGGAGGATTGCTCTCACTGAGGCAATCTTTCCAGTAGGGGCCAAGGTTTTGTCAGAATCTAGTCCATGAACTTGATTGAATCCTTTCATGCAGATCTGTGCCTTGCAAATGATTGTCTTGTCATGGGTGTTATCTTTGATCTTGAAGATACATTTTGTATCCAGTGGGTTCAGCGTGGTGTCTCCCTTTTAATCTTCCCAGACTTCAAGTAGCTTTCATTGATTTATTTCCTTCTTGATTGCCCCTACACTTGATGCTGTCTACACACTTTCTGGCTTCATCAAACCTTTTTGGCTCAATGTAATGGTGAAAAAGGTATCTCTGGGGGGGTTTGATGCGGGATCAATCACAAAGCGTTCTTCTGCTTGGTATTTTGACTGTCTCTGCAATTCTAGGGCTGCTGCTTGGTTTGGTGACTTGACAGGGATGCAAAGAATATTCCATGTTGGAGCTTGGTTTTGACTCAGAGGTCAATGCCTCTTTATTGGATGAGTCCACTTCCACATGTGCAGGTGGGTTGCCGTAGTTCATACAGTCAGGAGTGGCCTTGTTGGGTACAGGCATGTGTTCATCATTTGACTTGATTAAACTGAAGTATAGATCCATGGTTGAGTTAATTCCCAGATTGTCCACAGAGTGTTTCAAGAATCAAAAATGCTTGGATTTCAGGATCTGACCGTTGGGCATGAGAATTTGGTACAAGAGGAATTCAGGGTTGTAACCAATGAGTTTTTCCCCCAGTCCTTTTGGGTTGAATTTCTCACCTTTAACCCTTCTTTGATTCAGTACAACGGTAGCCACTCCAATATGCTGAAGGTAATTGGGCGGAAACTTGGTTCTTTTGATGGGATCCCATGGAGACTGATCTAGGTTGTCCCTTGGGATTTGGTTAAGACCAATGCAAGATGATTTGAGTACTTCCAACCAATATTTCCAAGGTAGGTTAGCAGAGCTCAGTGACAAACTCACACTCTTGATGATTGTCTAGTTTGCTCTCTCAGCTCTGCTGTCATGTTTGGGGTGATATGGTTCAGTTACCAGATGCCTGATGAATTTCTCCTTGAGATGCTTTACTAAACTTGTGTTTACAAAATCTGTACCACCATCTGAGCACACCGTTGATGGGTAGTAGCCACAGAAATTCTTCTGTTTCTCTATCACTTCTATGAGCACAGAGTTTGTCTTGTCTTTTTGAGTCAGTGGAATACCCAAGATATAGCCAGAGTAGTTGTTGACCATGGTCAGGATGTATTTTTTGTGTCAATGAGATTCTGGCGTGATTGGCCCAATGATGTCTAGATGGATACTTTTGAAGGGCTTGACAGCAGATGTGGAGAATGACTTTAAGGGTGATTTGGTTATCTTGCACAGGAGACAGTCCTTGCACTCAAATATTTCTTTCTTGGCATGGCTGTATTGGATACCTTTCTTTAATTTTGGTTAGGCAACCAAGCAAGGCATGTCCATACAATAGGTGGAGGTCTTTCAGATTCCTAGGTTCCTCCCTTTGAGTCCAGTAGAACTTGGTGTTACCAATCTTGCACGGCTTATCCAGCACAAAGGGATTGTTGATTATCAAAACTTGAAATATCTTCTCATCCCTCTTTCTTGGCTCAAACTTACTTGATTTTGCCTTCAGCGTGCATCCTTGATTGAGGAGACTCCCTGGACTGATCAAGTTGACAACAATATCTGGAACAAACAGACCATTGGATTGGGTCATTGTTTGATTCTTCCATTCAAGCTTGACCATTCCTAGCCCTTTGATGGTTAGTTCAGCTCCTGCTTTCCCCATGGTTATGTTTTCTCCAGTGTACGGCTTGAGCAAGGTGAAGAATTTTTTCTCATTGAAGATGTGGGAGGTCACACCGCTGTCAATAAAGATGTTCTTTTTCGCGCCAATTTTAGATTCTATCCATCTGGTTAAAAAGGCATGAAAGTGTGCTGACTCCTGAGACTTCTGTTTTTTGTCTTTCCATTTGCTTTGATTTTCCCTCCACCACTTGGGGGCCTTTTCCAGATGAAGATGAAAAAATTCTGATTCAGAGTGATCCTTGTCTTGATTTGGATTGTGGTACCCTTCAATGCATCTGCTAGAGAGGAGATTATTAGTCTTGGACCTCATGGTGGCTAGGGCTGTTTCCGGTGCACTACGCAAGGTTCCTTTCTTGGTGATTTCAGCCTTGACTTTTTTGTGGTATTGCACAAGGTGATTGCACACAAACTTCAAAGAAATTGTTTTTTCAGAGTGCATAAGTTGGCGTTTCAGATCCTGGAGATTCAACAAAAATTTGAACATTGTGAGGTAGGCTAGGATGTCTTCCGGTAGTTCTATGCCTATGTCAATCATCTTCTTGATTGAGTTTTTGATATTTGTGACAAATTTCAGAATCTCCTTGTTGGCACGCATCAGGGGGGGGGGGGGGTAAATTGGGATGTGATCAGAGGATTCTTTTCATCTTATCATAGAATTGGAGAAATCAAGTAGTTTAGAAAATGTGTATCTCATTATTGGAGTAACTTTACGTGTGCCAAAAAGAATTGTTTCTTAGGAAGTAACTTGGAGTCTTAGGGCAGAATAGATCATTTCAGAGTTTGTTGGGGAGTTTTTCTTTTCTTATCAATGTTACTTTTTTGTGTGTTAGTCACAGGAAGATTCTGTAGGATGTGGAAGTGGGTTTAGTGTGATACTTGGTGCAGAGCCCATATTTTAACTCAAGGGACTAGACAAGGATCTTGTACCGGAGAAGAGTTGTTGCAGAAGTTTAGTGTAACACACAATTTCTTTCCAAATATTTGGGGTTTTGGCTGGGAAATTCCTCTATTATTTTAAATACCACCTCACCCAGGGCATGTTTTAACAAATTTTTACTAATTTTCTTATCCATTTTTTTATGGTTTCAATGATGATTGGCAAGTTTGAAGCTGGAATAGGTGGTGTAAGAATACAAACGGTGCTGATCCCAAGGAAGTTCTGTGGAAGGGAAAAGGTACTGTTTAGGCTTCCCTCCTGAGTGTTGCAAAAATATTTAAGTGTAACCAGAATCAAGATCCAGAACCTTGTAAATAAGGAATCAATGGGAAGGATGAATTTTAATAGTAGTTGGTAGCAATGGAAACAACACTATCTGAGGCAATATGGTTGTGGAAAATTCTTGAACAAACAAGCCAAAGTTTTTTTCAGAGTTCAATAGAACAAGGCAGTTTTAAGAAAGAAAATCCACAAGCTAATAACTCTGGTTGTCAGAAGAATATTAGGAAAGATAAAGTCAATCCCAACCAACCTCCAGGTTCTCAATGAACCTGCCCAAATCTCCGCAATCAAGTACTTGAAGGGTACCAGATAACTGTGGGTTGCTGTAAAAAACAAAGAAACTTGTTCTATGAAGCTCTAGAAGCAAAGCAGTAACAAATTCAAACAAGAATGAACCAAAACTTCTCAAGGGACTCAAGAAGAGCATGGCGGAAGTCAAATTGAAGGGAATAAATGGAGGTTTCAAACTTCAGGTTTCAAGCTTAAAGAAACCTTTTAGTCAAACATGAATGGTTCCAGAAAGAAAATCTAATGAATGATCAAGACCTAAGTGGTCAGAGAAAGGGATCAAAGGGGTGGCTTAACACACTCAAGAATTAAAACCAATGAATTCTTCTTCAACCAGCAAGGCTATTGGTTGCTGATAAGGATCAGTTCAAAGAGGACGGATCAAAGGATTTGAGTATGGAGGCTCAAAGGATCAAGGGGCAATCAAAAGATATACCCAGGATAAGGATGCTCAGAAAAAGGGGAAGGGTCCCATGGATTCATTGCTTAGATGATGATGATTCAATTATTGATGATAAGATGGCTGATGATGGGGAAAAAAGGTAGGGGAGCGCCACTCCTTTGATGGGAAAGAGACCCTGTTGACATTTTACAATTGATACTACAAATGAGTGCGGAAAATATATATATATATATATATATATTTAAAATAGCTCAAAAGAAAATTTGAAAAAAAAGTAAAGAGCAGGGGGTGATGAGTGGATGCGCTCAGTTGCTGACAGGCATCTGTGATTTCTCAAACAGCTGCAAAAACCATTGACAACCGCCGCAACTGATGAAACAAGGGGGCCATTGCTTTTCCAAAAGGGGGGGGATGAAGGAATACAGTTGGCGGGTCACTCTTGATCATCATGGTTTTTGAAGGGAGACTGGAAATTTTGGGATGATGAGCCCCAAAGACAAAAGGTTGAGGGTGGAGCGTCAGAAGATGGTGGAGATGGTAAAAAGGGGGAAGCTGGCTTTCAATAGGAGTGGGTCACTCATGATTGGCGACAAGGATGGAAGCACGTGACAAGTGAGACTGATTGCGGGAGTGGGTTTGATTATGCAGATGGGGGGTTGATCCGCAGTAAAAAGCTGGTTCCTTTTCTCATTATCTGCTGAATTTTAAGCAGGCCATTGACAAGAAATTTGGTGGTTTCTTAGGAGGATCCAACTGTTGGGGGTCCAATGGACGGGATTGATAACAATGAGAATTAGTGGTCACAGGTTTTGGACAAAAATTGGGGCCACAAGCGCAACAAGGAGGGATTGAGAACAGGACCTTGGATTTGGAGCGCCTAGAGGCCCTTGGTAGACAGCTAGTCCAGGAAGACGTTGGGATATGGGAAAGAAGGAGAGTACCCATAGAAACAAAAGGTTTTTTTTTCTCAGAAAAAAAAACTAAGAAAAATCTTTTTAAATTTTTGCCACCTTTTCATGAGGTGCACCAATTTTGCCACCACAGCAGGGATTCTCTCCCCACTTATTTAAAAATGCGGGAAAGTGGAAGCTATCAGCTAACTCTGCATCAGACAACAAGTCCTGGGAGACCTCCACCAAGGGAAGCCATGGGGGGAAATCAACATACAGGTTACTGGAGAAGAATTCAAAGGGGAGTGGAGCAAAGAACCAACCAAGGGACTATCCCGCAGTTAGGTTCTTCCCAGAGGATGTAAAATGGTTTCTGGAACATTTCAAAAACACAGCCAAGAGAAAATGCATGAAGGACGTGGACTGGGATTGACAAATTGTAAACTTCATTAACAACAAGGAAGAAATGAAGGATTGGGAGGATATGGAGGGGTATCAGGAGAGGGATTGGGAGAAGTTGTGGAGGGAAACAGTACATAAATTGGGTGCAAGGGAGCAGAGGTTCCAGGAAGTGGATCTCAAGCGGCTGGCATCTAAGACTGCAAAAGCAGGAGGAGTATCCTCAAGGAAGGTTTTTTGTGTGTGCTGTTCCTCATTCAATTGGATAATAAAGTAACTTTTCCACAATGAGATCCTGGCTGACCATACAAGATTGGTCAAAAGGACCTTCTTTCAGGGTCTGAGAACAAAGATTCAAGGGAGTTTCCATAGGAAGCTTTAAAAAGGTGGATTAATTTGGAGATTGCAGGAAGGAGGAGTATCCCTCCTTTGGGATATGAAGAAAATTGGAGCAGCAGTTGTGGGAAATTGGAAATTTTGGAGCCAATGGAGGAGGACACAAAGAAGCTGGAAAAGTAGGAGGCTCAAGTTAAGCGGGTAAAAGGGTTGTTACCGCCAAAGGAGACCGCAAAGATGGAAGAGATAATCAGAAAAATGGGTCTATTTTTGAAGAAGGCCACAGAGAAACCAGTTGCAAAAACCTTTGAGCACACAGAGGCAACAAAAACTCAGGCACTTTGGAAGGATGATGAGCCTTGAATTTTTTAATGTTACTACTTTTGGGAGGATGGGAATCTGAAGAGTTTGTTCAAATATCTGAGCACCAATGTTAAGAAAAAGTTGGTGCAGACAGAGGGGAGGGATTTCTTTTTTCAATTGGGAGAACCAATACTAGATCTGCTGGAAAAAAACTCACCAAAAGACCTAGTTCATGCAGCAGTGGAGAAGAAGGAGGTAAAAAACTTGGCGGGGTACACATTTACCTTGTCTTGCAAACCCCCGCAGGCTGGGGCAGAAGTTAGGAAAGTTAGGTCCAACAAGAGGAGGATGGAAATTGATTCTCCGTCTCCTTCAAAGGCTCTAAAGACAGAGGTGGTGGTTAAGGGGGAGGGGATCCCTCAGGGGGACAGGGGAAATGGCAAGGAGAATTTGCGGAACAGATCACCTGGATTTCCTAACCTTGAATGGGCTGGCATCCATTTCACCAGTGATGTGGAAAGAGATGGTCGCAGCCTTCAAGCAGTATATTGGGAATAAGGAGGAAAATCTGAGGGCCAAAGAGGAGGCAAAGGTTGGTTCTCTTAACGCAGGGAAGGACATTGTGGGAGGGGATGGAGAAATAATGTGCCCTATGGGGTATTTTAACATGCAGAATGGAGGCAAGAGGTTTTGGGCTATGGTAGATGGAAGCTTGATGGTCAAAATACTTTTTTCCCAATTGCAAAAAGGATGAATTTTTGGTCCTGCACAAGGAAAAAAGTGGGTTGCAGAATTTGGGAGTTCTTGAATGCATGGTGGAAGGAGTAGTAGAGCGGGAAATGGTGGAAGTGGAAAGGGTATTGGCCCTGCTATTGTATTTGGTGGTGAGCACATTGGAATTTATTATTGGCAGGCCATTCTTTGCTTGCCTTTAGGAAAGACACCAGGAAGGAAATCCTCACAGTTGCGGACTCCTGGGGAAAGTGTTACAAGAATACTATATGTTTTCCCAAGAGAGGAATTTGGGCAAACCAGATTTCTTGTCTGAATATGAACGGCAGGCACAAGGAACCCCCTCCAGAGGATTTTCAGATGTTTCCCAAGGGAACTGGGTAGGGATAGCTCTGTCTTTGCACAGATGGTTGGCTGGCAAGGAGTAAGGAGAGAGGACCACTGCTCAGTGTAGGGCTCTCTGGGAGTAATGGAAGAGAGTGGGGATGGGCACAGCAATGATGGCTGCGGAGGTAAGAATCAAAGTGAGGCCTTCTGCATATGTACCTCCAATTGGTTTCAGCACAAGCATCTAACATTGTGCCACAATTTTGAGCAACCCAGAATGTTTTGCAGGTCAAAAATTGTCAGCTTACTGATACCTGGAAATCCGCTGTCCTTTAGCTACAGCAAGTGATATTGGTGTTGGAATAATAATAATTCCAATAAAATTAATTAAAATTCTCAAATGGTTGATTTAGAAGCAAGTGCAAAGTTTGAGTGGTTTGGTTGGATTAAATTTATTTAAATATATTTTTCAAGAGGGGCCACAGTTTATGCAAACAGGGTATCTTTATTGGATAACAACCTCTCTTCAAGGGGCTCTTTTGAACAGTTTAAAGACCTTGGGACAGTGAGGTCCTAAGTGATTACTCAAAAGGGGTTTACTCAAGGGGATTGGGTGGACTGGCTGACTCACAGCACTTATGCCTGGGGGCAAGGAGGAGATAGCTTACTAATTTAAGCAGACACTCCAAGGAACTTTCAGAAATTCATGTTTGAAAGGGTTCAGGACAATTTTTGGGGATATTGCTGATATTATTCAATGGAATTAACAGTGGGTCTAGAATTAATAATTATACTATCAGGCTGAGGCCATAAATCACTTGTTTATCTTGTATAAACACTTGATCACGGATGGCAAGGGTTCTGGATTGATTAATTAAAAATTACTGGGGTTTGAACCATCTTAAAGGGGATGTTAAAATACTTTCCGGAGGTAATAAGATCTTCTCAGGACATTTAGAGAGGGTTGTGCTTGTGAGCTGAGGCTCAAAGGCTGGCCAGGGCTAGTTTGGCATGTAGTCTTGGTTCTGTCAACTGGCTAGCCTTGCCTGTGTCATATTTCCATGTGAAATAATTGTCAGAAGGTATTGAAATATTAATTTGTTATTTTTGTGGTTCAGACATATTTCCTTATTTTGTATTACTTTCTTTGGTGTGGAATGGGTAGAAGTGGGTATTTGTAGATTCTAAGCCATCTTCTGCACATGTTGGTAATTTTCAATAATTTTTTGGTAGACCCCTTCATGTGTTTCATGGTTCATAAAGATTTGGCAATCTCATTTATGTGAAAACCTTCATTATTGTTTCTCACAATTTATTTTCTTTAATATTTTGATTTTCATCTTTTTATTCAATTATCTTAGGTTTCAAACATCTCTCTATCCGTCATTCAACTTGTTACATATGCATGATGTATGCATGCAAGTTGTAGCATGTTCCTGCAGTACCTGGCTGTTGGAATTAGTACGACTGATGTTGACGCACGCAGGCTTGACACCTGCGTGCAGGAATCCATCATCAGTCATTTTGCATGCGGGTTTCTTGACGTGAGCCTAAATAATGGGTGTGAGGCGTCTGTACCCTTGCTATATGAATGGAGGGCTGCGCGCAGGAATTGTGTCATAACACAAATCCATCTGTAACTCCTAAAATATACACAACAACTCAATTCTGACTGAATTTTAGGTGTGAAACCTATACGTGGCATTATTTGTGAAAGGTTAGAATGGCCAAAAAGTGCCATAGTGGTGCTGTGGCTTATTGGTCTTTTCTTCTGAAATTATTTAACAATGAAAGGAGTTGGAATTCAAGGGTGGGGTCAGTGAGTGAACCTACTTGTTTTTGGGTGGAAAATTCATTTCTGAAATAATATATATGGATTTCTCACTCATTTTAATTTTGTTATTTATTTTCTGTTTCTAATCTGCTTTGATAGGTTGCTCTTGTCAACTAGCAAGCTGAAAAAATTAAAAATAGAGGAGACAGGCAAAGGAGAAAAGTTGATTGAGGTTTGGTCCTGTGGAGGGAAGTAAAATCCTGTTGCAAGAAAGGTGCAGCCGCAGAACAAACTGATACTGCCAATGAAGCCAATAAGTTGGTTGCAGGATACGTACAAGTTGCTGCTGATGCCAACAGGATTTAGAGAAGATGGAGCGGGTATAAAGGAGGAACAGATGGCAGAATTTAAATTTGGGCCAAAAGGGTGGTTAATTGAAGAGGAGATTAGGTTGTTAAAAGCAGTGATTTTCATGAGGAGGAAGGCACTATATTTTTTTCCGGAAGAGCATGATTTGCTGAAGCACAAGATAGCAGACCCCCCCTTGATCCCAAAAGTGCAACACAAACCATACAAGATCAAGCCAATAGCTATTCCAGCAGCAATCAGCAATCAGTTCGCAGACTTGGTGCGGGATCAATTGCAAAAAAGTTTGATGACCAATTTGGTACACCTCAAGAAAAGGGGCAAAATTTAAAAATATTTTTTTTTTAGTTTTTTATCTTATCCAAAAATTTAAAAAAATATTATGTATAGCATTTTTTATTTTTTTCCTTCCTCCAACTTCTCCCTGTAATAGCAGTGAAGAGAAGGCAAATGGGTGTTCAAGTCCCCAGGCTCTGTGTTCAATTCCCCCTTTCTCATTTTTGAAAGCCCTCTGACCATTTTTGGCCAAGAAGCGTGTGTGAGTGTTTTTGTTTGATCAATCCACTTTCCCCATCTATTCCCACCCTCATCATTCATCTTGCTCTCACTCTTGATCCGCAGCCATCATTCAGTCTCAATCCCACTGAGCTTATCCAATCCCCCTCCATTCTTACACTGTTGCTTGCATCTTCCCATTTCCATCAATCATCCACCTCCAACTCTGATTTGCCTTTGCTTATCATCTGTCTTCATCCCACCCATCAACCCAATTTGGACTGTCCAATTGCTTGATCCCCCCCATCAACATTGTTGGAAGCCGTTGTCACTGTTGGTTGCTTTGCAGCTTGTCCAACCAATCATCCCCCCATTGATGTTCTAATCCTGACAAACTGCAAGCTGTCACTTGAGGCCGTTGGAGTTCTTGCAACCAGCCCCCAAACTGTCACACTTCCATCAGCAACTCCTGCTGCTCATCCTGTGCCTTCACCCTCATCTACATTGCTTGCATCCAAGGTCACTCACTGATGCCTTGCAACTTGCTCATCTTACATCCATCCACTGCTCCCCAATCACCTGTTGTTGCCTGTTGTGACCTTGCATTGGCAAATTTGCAGAAGTTCATCTGCTGCAAGCTGTCCTCCTTGATGCAGGCGGGTTTCCTTTTTTCTCATATTTTTTATTTTTTTTCACATGACATGGGCTTCCTGTTTCCAATTTTGTTTTCCTCACCGCTTGTTTTTCTTTGTCATTCCTATCATTCTTCATTTTTTTTAAAAAAAATTCTTCTCTCATGAGTGTGTCCTCTTGTAAATAGTCTACAGGGTCACTTTCCCATAAAAGGAAGGGCTCTCCCCTGATTTTTCCAGCCTCATTCATTGTATTATCACATAATCATCTAATCATCTGATCAATAAATAAGGGTATCCGCTTGTTTGCCTCCTCCTCATCATCATCATAAAGCTGGATATATCTGTTGATTATCCCCTGTTGCTCATCCTTATCACAAACCAATAGCCTTTCTGGTTGAAGAAGAATTCATTGGTCTGAATTTTTGAGTGTGTTAAACCACTCCTTTGATACCTTTCTCTGACCAATTTGTTCTTGATCATTCATTTGATTTTTTTTCTGGAACAGTCAGGTTTGATTAAGAGGTTTATTAAGTTTAAAAATGGAGTGTTAAGCCTCCCTGTATTTCCGTGATAGTTGCATTCTTCCACACTACTCTTGAGTTCCTTGATAAGTGTTGTGTTATTCTTGTTCATCTGCGTCATTTTTCTGCTTTGGAACTTCACAGACATGTTGTGTTGTTAGTATGGCCTCCCACAGTTATCTGGTAACCTCCTTGTACCTTCAAGCAATTTATTGTCTAAGTTGGGCAGGTTCATTGAGAAGTTGGAGGAGGATTTGGATTGACTTTATCTTTCCCAAGCCCTTTGTTACGACCAGAGCTATTAACTTGTGGGCGCTGTTGCTTTCAACTGCACTGTTCTATTGAACTATGAAACAGACTATAACGTATTTTGATCAAGTCTTTCCCTCACCCTCTTGTCTCAGAGTGTGTTTTATTCCTTGATGTTGTTTAATACCAAGTTATTCCTTCTCAATGATTCTAAATCTACAAGGTTCTAGACCTTGATTTTGGTTACATCTAAATATTTTTATAACACTCAGAAGGGCAGCCTAAAAAAGAACCTTTCCCCTCCGCAGAACTGCCCACAAACAGTACCATTTGGAGTCTTACATTGGACTGTACAAGCCTTCTTGTTCCATTTATTCAATTCCAATTTTTGCAGTACTCAAGCAGGATAAGAAGAGTTTGTGTATTGTCCATGACCTGCAAAAACTCAACTCAGTCACAATTAGGGATGCGGGTTTGCCTCCAAAGGTGAATGGGTTTATTGAGAAGATGACAGGGATAGTCTGCTATGGGTTGGTGAATACAAGGGGGGGTTATGATCAGCAGGAGCTTCATATGGAGTCCCGACCAAAGACTTTGTTTGAGACTCAATTTGGGAAAATTAATTGGAAACAGCTTCCGCAAGGAGAAAAAAATTTGGTGGTGGTTTAACAGGCGCAGATGATGTTTTGGAGACATTTTTGGTATTCATCAAAAATTCATGGATCAAGGGGCCATGGAGTGACTATTGCGGGGAAACCATTGCAGTTAACACATGTACATGGCAGTTTGTTTGGGTATAAATTGAGAATTTGGAGAGAATCCTGTTCTGGGTTGAGGAGGAAGGGTTGAAGGTCTTGTGTAAAACGTTTGCAGTATGTGTACTGGCCTTGGAGCTCCTTGGGAATGAGGTATCCACTGAGGGTAGGTAAATAAAAAACACCAAATTCAACAAGGTTCTTGATTGGCCTACCCTGCGGAATGATACTCATGTATCTCAGTTTTTAGGTCTGTGCAGATGGGTGAATATCTTTGCTGAGCTGTTGGTGGAGATAGCAAGTCAACTCAGGAGGTTGATTTGGAAAGGGGCCAAGGAATGAAATCAGGTTTTCTGAAAGTTGAAGGAGATTGTTGGGAAGCAGATATTATTGATGGATTTGGATTACAAGGAGGGTAGGATCCAGTTTGAGGGAGATTACAGCAAGTTTGGAGCGGGGGTATTACTTAACCAGGAAGATGAGGGAAAGGATATGCCTGTACTCTACAAATTGGTAACCTTTTTGAAGTTTGAATCTTGGTATTTGCAGAAAAAGTTGGAGTTGAGGGGAGTAACAAGGATTGTTCAGAGATTACAGCATCTTCTGTAGGGGTTATGTTTGAGCTCCTGGTAGATGCCAAGGTACTAGCCAGGATAATAAATTACCCAAACTTTTGTAATGCTCCTATTACCAGGTGGATTTCATGCTTACAGTTGTTCAATTTCATTTTCAAGCACGTTCTAGGGAAAGATTTTACAATGCCAGCTGCTTTATTGTGGGCTCTGGAGTTTTGGCAAGCAGTGGAGGAAGAATTAGATTTGGAGAGGAGGCTCTTGAAGCTAGTTGTGACAAATGCAGGATTTGGAAAGCTACCCTGAAATAATTTGATAGGTTCCAGGCAGTGGAAAAGTACCTCCAAACACTCAACTATTAGGAGGGCTTGGAATTGGAAGAGATCAGATGGGTTTTGGCAGAACGCACCACACTTTTTCTTTCAGGATTGGCAGTTGTGGAAGCAGGAATTATCTATACCCCTGGTTGTGATCACAAGGCTGGAAGAACACAAAGACTTTTTGAGGAGTCTTCATTATGGCTTGTGGCACCAAGGGGAGGCAGAGACGCAGAGGTAAGCTAAGACCAGGTTCTGGTGGCCAGGTCTGGGGCTGTCAGTTGGGAATTGGGTTCAAAGGTGTGAAGCATGCCAGCGGAGGAGTAGCAGGATACGATGGGAGGGACGCTCTTTTTGGACAGGTTTTTCTGGACCATCTCTATATCAAGGCGGGGAAATTTATGTACCAACTTGTGGCTTGGGATAAATTGTTGGTATGGGTGGATGCATGTCCTTTGGTCATTATTTCTGCAGAAATGTATGGGCAGTTTTTGGAGGAGGATTGGTTGGCTGGCTTTGGATTTTTGCAAATTATCAAGGCAACAGAGGAGCGGAGTTTTTGGGGTTTGAAGAGGTTGGTTGAGTCTTTTGAAGCCTAGTTTGGACAGGTAAGTGAGTATTATCTGGAGAAAGCTTGGGCATTCAAAAGGATACACAAACCAATCAAGGATCCAATGGTCAAGATGTGCAGAAGCAGCAGCAAAAAGCAGAAGGAACTATTACCATTAGTGCTGTTTGGGGATTGGATATTGGTCAAATGGGGAATGGGGTATCACCAGAAAAGCTTCTGTTTGGATGGCAGCCGTGAATTCTTTTCAATATCAAAACTATCACCTAACTGGCAATTGATTGGTGAAAGGTGAATAAAACAGGGGATTTCCTTGTGACGCAGGTTAAGAAACTTTTTCCAAGAAAGGAGATGGAGGCAAAGGCAAAAAATAGGTTGCTGGAGAGTTGTGCAAAGTCCATCCAGTACTGGGACAAGCAATGCACCAATTGTTTCCAGGAACCATCATCAAAGTGGGATTTTGTCTTGCTGTATGACCAGAGCTTGGAAATGCAGTGGGGTAAGATTTTTTTCAGACTTGTGGAATAGCCCATTTTGCATGGTGATTCAGTTCCCTGGCGCAAGCTACAAGTTTGAGGAGTTAGAAAGCACTCTTCTCAAGCAGAAGGCGGCAGAAGCTCATGTAAAGAAGTTCCAAGTGTGGGGCACTACGGAATTTGACCAAATTGCCAAGTCCAGCAACAAGTATCAGGGTATGATCAACGCTGGGGGATCAGTGGAGGAGGATGGGGATTCTAGCAATGAAGAGTCCTTGGGAAATTGAAAATTGGGGCCAATGTTCAATTTGTGGGGGGGGTGAACAGGGTGGGGAATCTCATATCACTAGCAGCAGAATGGGAGGTCCAACTCAATTGGAGGACTTTGTCTGGGGTGGTCTAGGTCCCTTAGGTGATGTTTTATTGTGAATATTTTTGTACTTTTGTCTTTTTTTTCAGATTCTGTGTTGAGTGGTCCAATATCTCTTTCTTTGAAGTATCACAGGTTTTCTGTCTCATTTTTCTTTCTCAGTTTACCTCACATAAGCATGAGTTCTTAGTCAGTGATGTTTGAGGAGTTTCTTTTATTTCTTTTTGTAGGATGGTATCCTTAATCAAGTGGTTTACTTCTGGGGAGGGCCAGAAATCATATTATTTCAAGTTTTATTTACAAGGAGCGTGGAGAAGGATGCAATATTTCTTAGGTTATAGATTTTTATGCATAGTTATATTTAAGGAGGATTTACAAGGAGAAGAAGGTGGCGCAGTGAAGCTCAGCACTGGCACAATGATACTCACAGGGGAGCTTGCAATGCTCCAAAAATGGGGTTACAACCAAAAATTGGAGGTTTTCCAGTATTTAATTGTACAATTTGTAGAGGTAACAATCTAGCTTGTCTTCCTCAATTCCACAAACAACTTCTTAATCATTGCTTGAGATTGCATGATGGTACAGCAAAACCAGGCATAATTTGGTTAAACTAGAAGGGCAGGAACCAGTGGATTGAAGTTATGGTTGAGGTGATGGGGTTCAGGCCAGAGAAAATTGGCACAGAGATATTCAAACCAGGGAAGGAGGAAACAGTGACTCTGCAGTTGGTGCAGGTGCTGTTACAAGTTTTTTTTTTTTTTTTTTTTTTTTTTTTAAAAAAAAAAAAAAACTTACAGAGTAATGGGGGCTAGTCAGACCTGATAAAAATGGCTGAGGGAGGGGATTCACCCTCCTCAGGCAGAGAAGGAGTGGGAGCCAGGGGAGATGCCTTTGGAGTTGCACGGCAAAAAAGCGGAATTTTTGGAACCATTGGAGGAGGGATTGGACCATGGCCACTTGGACAAACGCAGGAGTTTGATCCGGCCCACAAGGAACTTGGCTAAGTCTGAATTCCAGGTTGTGTTGTGGGCCCCAGGAATTGGTAGTATTGAACCAATTTTCTGAGGTAGAAAAGTCCCCATTTCAAGGAGGGGGTGAGAGGCAATCTGTGACCTCTGAAACTGGCAAAAGCAAGGCAGCAAAATTGGGCTCCAGAGTCCAATTTTTTGTCTTGATGGGCTCATTTTCATCCACCACAAAATTGGCCATGGCACCACAAAAGTGCTGCTTTTGGCAAGGGCAAGGCAGAGGAAGGGGCCACAAAAATCCAGGATTTGGGGCCAAAAAGGAGCACTTGCAGTGCCCAAGGCAACAGGCATTGCAAGCCCAATGGAAAGAGGTACAGTTGCAAGACCTCTGTGTTGTGGTACATTATTTTGAGGATGAGTCCTTGTTTGGGTATGGAGTGGGTTCTCTAGAAAGGTTGTGAAGTACTGGGGGAAGGATGAAGGGAGTTTTCTATGGAGTGCTGTAAGTACATAGGAATCCTGGGGACAGAACTCAAGTTGTGGGGGTATTTAATGTGGTGGCTATTAATAGACACAAATGCAAGTAGGCTCAGCAGTAAAATTTTCTAGGAGGCTCAGCAGTGGGTGGTTGCAGAATCCACAGCAAAACAGGTTTCAAAAGTAAATTCCTGCTAATTGCCTACTCCAGCAGAGGATAATATTTGGCTCAGAAGCTGTGTGGGTGCAAGTTCTGCAGCAAAATGGCGGGGATGAGCCATGGTTTTGCCTTTTCCTTTTGGGGAGAAATGGCTGTATTTTTGTATTTTGTGTATCAATAGCTGAAGTCCTGCCTTTTGCAGAACAATATTTGTGGAAAATAACTAACCCCCTCCACAATTTTGGATTTCAGAGTAAGAATGTGGCTGAAAGTCTTTGGAACTATGAAGTATGTATCTGAGACCTGAATATAGGGTATGCATGGAGGTTGCGGAGGATAGGTTGTGGTAGCCTAAACATTACCTGTAGCCATCAGAATGAATTTTCTAGTATAAATAAAATCCCAATCATAAAAAAAAACACAGAAATGGATTCTACACCAAAAATAACCCGTGGTCACCCAGCCAAACTACCCCTCTATATTATATGGCTTAGAAGATACAGAAAAAATCAATTATGGCCAGCTCATATCTCACCCAGGTATCAAAAACCGGTGAAAGGCAATATGGGTATACCTTGGAAATCCTAATTGAATACCAGTGACATCTTAACACAACCACTTGGAACCAACATTCAACCAATCATTCAACCAATGGCTATCCAACACATGTACATCCTTAATATATATCAATGCATGTATGAAGTAACATGCAGAACCAAACAAACTCTCAGTAAAAGTCAAAAAAAGTACCAAAAAGAAATTTATGCATCCAATAGAAGACAGTAAAAAACAATCACCAGTACAAGTACCTAAGGGCCACCCAGCAATTTATGCAGGCACCCAAGAGCAACTAGTACCAAACACCCCAGCAACACCCAGTAATTTATGCAGGCAGCCAAGAACATCTAGTACCAAATAAACCCCAGAACCACACATAAATTTATGTAGTTGGAGCATGTGATACCAAACAACCCACCAGTAAAAGTTCACCCTAGGGCTACCCAGAAATTTAAGCAGGTAGGCAAGACCATCTAGTACCAAAAAAACCACCAGTACAATCACACCACAGGATATCCAAAAATAAATTCATGCAGCCAAGATCATGCAGTAACAAACAAAAATCAACAGTGTTGCACAGCAATAAATGTAGGTAGAATCAAGTAGCACCAAACCAACCACAAGTACTGCACAGAAATATATTTTATCTGCACTACACAGCAATTTATGCAGGGCTTTAAATGAATAAAACCCCTGTGAAAATTTTTTTCCAACCAGAAGAAATACATCATGTAGATGTACAGGGGGGGGGGGGGAGTAAGTCCTCCCATTGATTGGTCAAAATACATATTTTGATTTTTAGACACATTTTCAAGGCCAAATTTCCCAGTCCCAAAAATCATATATTTATTTTAGATTGTATGATAATTTATTTAAGCATATTTTCTTTAAGGTGGAAATTTATTGATGAGTTAAATCATACAAGTATAAATTTTTTAAAATTAATACCAAAAGTTACAAAATAATCCAAAATAGATCTTTTTGGAAAGAGAAAAAATGAAACATCCTTTTTCATTTAATTTTATTTTAAATATATTTAATTTTAGGAGAGAATAAGAATAGAACTATAAAAAACAGACCTAATGAAATTTTATTTTTCAACTCATGGGAAAAGAAAATAAGATTAATGTGATTTTTTGGTGCTTTTGATGATAATTTGATTAAATAATCAAGATGGGTATCTGAGAAACCATAAAATTAAAAAAGGAAATATTTTTGATTCTGTTTGAGTTCTCCATCATGATTCAATTGTAATGTTTCACTTTTCTGGATCTTTCAGCAATTTTGTGAATTTTTTTGATTTTGTTGGTTTCAAGGAGGGGCTCATACCATTTCTTGAAAAAAAAAAATTAAATTTTCAGATGATCTAAATTACTTTAGTGAATAAATTATCTTGATCTTATGAATTATTTTACAACTTAAAAAGAAAATAAAAATCCAAATAAAATTAAATATCAAATTTTGAAACTGAATGAACCAAAAATCTAGAAACTTCTTAGGATAAACTTTTATTTATTTTTAGGCAGAGATCCATCTATATTCAAAAATGAAGGGTAATAAATTGTTCATCTTTTTCATGTCTATAATTATTCAAAACCGTTTGAGTTTGATTGAACTCATTCATTTTCAAATGATTTTTCAAAAATACTAAAATTTCCAGTTTTTTTCCTTTCACACATCAGTGTGAAGACTTACTCCCCCTCCCCCCTGTACAAAATTTGTTCCAACCAGCAGAGATGCCTCATGTAAATGTACAAGATTTGTTCCAACCAGCAGAGATCCCTCATGTAAATGTAAAACATTTGTTCCAACCAGCATAAATGCCTAATGTAACTGTATCCCACTGTTCCTCACCAGGACAGGGAGAGCCTCAGGGGAAGCCCTGGGAGCCCCTGGGGGCAGGATTTTTCTATTGAAGGAGGGCCTCTTTTGCCTATCCAGGTTGTATCCCCCTCATCTAACAAATCACCCAATCCCCCACTCATCCCATCCACCATCCACACACAGTATCATCACCCATCCCCCCAATACTCTATAATCTAATTACCACCCAACCATCTGTGTTCCTACCCAGATAAAAAAAAGAGATCATCAGTGTACCATTAAATACAAAAAGGGAAAGGAAATCAAAAGACAATTTTATAAAATCATCAAACATTGAGACCACTCCATTAGGTGCTTTGAATAAGGGTTCTTCCGTAAAGTGAACTATTAAGAACCAAATTAAAGAAAAACACCCATCACTCAATAATTAACCCTTACAATGAAAGAGAACACAACAGAACGGAACCACCAACCTTTTTTTCCTCTAACCAGCCCCCTGTGGGTAAACAAATCCTTGGCTCTTCTCCTGAAATATCCCTTTGATAAAACCCTTGAAACCTTTAAAATTAGGGTATTGGTTAATATCACACATATCTGATCAACCACTAACCAATAACTCAAAACATCTGGTACATTCTTCAAACAGCCCTAAAAAAAAAGTCAATAACTAATCTAGCTCTGATCTGAGACTTATTTTAATTATCAAAGAAACAAGCCATTAATTTTATAGAAAATTATTGTGCATAATTACTATAGTACTAGAAGTGAATTCAATTAAAAACCACCTTAGTTTTTCTAATAATCCAAAGGAGTAGAAGTAATACTAAATTCTCCTTCAAGGACTTCCAGAAAGCTATTTTCTAAATTATTTATATAATCCCACAGGAGTCTCTACAACTCAATTTTTGGGAAAATTGAAAACTTGAGTCAAACAGGCAGCATGCGGATCAATTGATACCCGTAAGGTAGATTGACAGGGACCTTCTGTGATGCAGTATGCAGGATTGAAGGTGATCTTCTAAGGGAGATTGACAAGGATCTTTTTTTAGCGCTGCATTGGGTTGAATTGACTTGTAGCGTCATTGGAGATTAAAAGGGTATCACTGAGTCTAATTTATGTGGATTGATCAGCTAGGAGGACCAGGGATAATAGTGAACCAGGTCTTTGATAAACGTGTGAGGGATGCAGTGCGGGAGAATTCATTCTTTTTTTTCTTCTTTTTTTCAGAATTTTATTTTGGTTTGTATATATAAGGGGATTGTTTTCTGATGATTAATGATTCAGATGGTAGAGTTTGAATTGAATGGTTTGATTAAGAAAACTAATTGATGCGATATAGCAGATAAGTGATGATTTAAATTGAATGTAATTGGAATAAAAAAATGGTGGGGGGGATGAGAGGCTCTTTTATAGCTAAGATACCTCTTATCAAGAAAATGTAAAGAAAAGATGAATACAAGATAAAACTAACTAAAAAAGGAGGATGATAGAAATCTTGCCTTCTTCCTTTTAAATTTAATAGAAATATTTATGAATCTCTTGCTTTGAGAGACACATGGGACTGGGATGAACTTGAAATTTTCAATAGAATTTATTGAGAAGTTCTTCTTATTCCAAAAACATTTTAAATGCACCTTCTGTTGGAGTATTATATCTTCTGCTGCTAGCCATGATCCTTTTCTGTTAAATAATCTTATTATTACATGTCACCTAACCTGTCTAGCCAGCTAGTCCTTTAACAAATTCTTGATTCTTTGTTATTGGCTTACTCCATATTTGATTACATTTTAATTTATTAATATAGTTTCTGCCATGGCTGATTAGTCATCAAGTGCCTTAGGCCCCCTGTGAGGGGCTCTCTAGTTGTCTACTTAAACTGTTTTTTCCAGGACCTTGCATTTCACCCATTGACTTTGTTTCTTTCAAATACAGTCCTCAACTTTCTGAGTTGAGTAAGAGTCCCGGGTCCAATCATCAACTCCAACACCTTCCGCTTTGTTGGTTTCATATCTGGAATAGCAGTAAACCTGAAAGCATCAGGCATCTCTCTTTTACTTTAGCTTTTCATTTCTTGGTATGGTTTATCTGCTTTCTTTTCAACATTTAATTTATCCATTTCATTCTCAATTGATAGATGCATTGCATCTATTCTTTTACTTTTCTTTTCTTAATCGCAGCCATCATCTACATCATCTGCTTGAGTCACTGGACTGAGACTCAGTCTCTGTGACATTCCTGTGTTTTGTTTCACAGGGATTGAATCTTTAATAAATTCCACATTATTAAACTTATTTACATAATTATTTTTTTCATCATGATCCAATATTTCTACTCTTTACTTTGGTAATGAATTTGAATTGATAAAAGCAATATTTACACATGTATTTCCATCAAAAGAGATTTCATCCTCAACATTTTTCTTTAGCAGGGATCAGGGGGGGGGGAGAAATTGGCAAGTGATCAGAGGATTCTTTTTATCTTAGAATAACATTGGAGAAATAAAAGAATTTCAAAAAGGTGTATCTCATTATTTGAGTAACTTCACATGTGCAAAAAATAATTTTTTCTTAGGAAGTAAACTGGAGTCTTAGTGCAGAATAGTTCAGTGCCAAGCTTTTTGGGGAGTTCATGTTTTCTTATCCTTTTTATTTCTCTGTGTGTTAGTAAAAGAAAGAGTGTGTAGGATTTGGAAGTGGGCTTAGTGTTTATTTTAACTGAAGCAACTAGAAAAGTCTCCAGTACCTGAGCCAAGCTGTTGTGGAAATTTAGTGTAATAAAAAATTTCTTTCCACAGCAGGCAAGATTGGGATAATTCATCAAACCACAATCTTTTAGGTAGATGAGGAAAAGTGGGATTTTTGAGGGTTGGCTTTTAAAACATAAAGATTAAGCTCTTAATCTGTGTGTATGGTTGAATGGGGAGGAGCAGGGATTGTTTGTGGTAGTAATTTATGGGATAAAGGCGTGGGGTTTGGAAATTGAGGTATTTTAATGCTCAGTACATCAATCTCATTAAAAAAAGTAATTCCTTCCACATTTGCATCAGTGGAGAGGGTTAGTGCAAGCATATAACTTTGTTCCACATTGTTGAGAAACCCTAGTTTGTTGAAGGATGCATCTTGGGGATCACAGAGGAGGACAGGTCACTTTATCTACAACAGGGATAGTGTTGCAAAGGGAATTAAAAGCCATTAGAAAAGCATTTTAGACCAAAGGATGCACCAATGCCACAAGAACTCAAAAAGCTTTTGCAGGTGATAAAATGGTGAAGAGAGAAGTAAAATATATCATTGATGCTTTAAAAACCAAAATTTGAGCCAATGGGGAAAATTAAGGAGTAGAAAACTTTGGAGCTTAAATTTGGAAACCAAGGATTTGTTTGGGGAGGAATTGGATCTTCTAAGACAGGTCATGGTGCTGCAGAAGAAATCTATGATTTTTGGGCTGGAAGAGTGGAGAAACCTCACACAGGCAATTGGATACCCATATTGGCTCCCTCAAGTTGAACACAAGCCATGGCAAGTAAAATCCATTCCTAACAACGTATGAGTTTACAATTCCTTTACAGAGCCAGTTTGGGAATAATTGAAGATGGGTTTGTAGGATAAATTTTTCTCCAGTTGATTGAGTCCTGTTTTTGAAATTTTACATCAGGAAAGGAAAAGCTTTCAGATTTCAAATGAACTTCAGAAGCTCAATTATTTTTCCATTTGAGATGCAGGGTTGCCTTCAAGAGTGGAGGAATTTGTGAATAACATGATGTAGAGTGCATTCTATGGCTTGGTAAATATAATTTGGGGATAAAAGCAGTGGGAACTAAATTTGAATTCTTTCCCAAAGCTTGAATTCAAAAATATACTAGGAAGGCATTTGCAGGGGGAAACAAACTCAGTGAAAGTTTATCAGGTGAAAATGTGGTGGATTCTACAGGACAAAATTCCACAGAAAATAAAAATCTTCATTGAAAACCCAAGTATTGAAGGGCCTGAAAGAAAATATGGGGGAGAATTGAAAAGAAACCAGGGACTAAACAGTTTTTGTGGGAATATTCTCAGTCCTTGGAGAAAATTCCTCTTTGAATAGAGGAGGCACAGTGAAATTTTCTTGCAAGAAATTTTCAGTTATCCTTGCTGAACTAGAAATAATTCAATAAAGTTTATCAGCAGAGGGGCATAAAATCAAAAGCACCAAATATAACAAGGTCCTTAATTTGATAGTCCTGTGAAACAAGTCTCATTTCTTTGAATTTCTGGGTTTTTGTGGGTTTGCTTGAATTTTCATGGAGAGATTTGAAGAGAGAGCCATTCAATTACAGCATTTGAAAAGGGAAGGGGAGAATTGATTTTGGATGGAGGATTTCAACAGAGAATCCAACATGTGAAAGGCAATTGTGGCACAGAGGATATATCTGAAGAGATTTGAATATTTAAAAGGCATGAATTGACTTGCAGTGGATTCCAGGAAGTTTTTTTATTTTTTATTTTTATTTCTATTTTATTTTATTTTTTTTTTTTTGGGGGGGGGGGGGTATTGTGACCCAGGAAGACAAAGGAAAAAACAGGCTGGTGCTCTAAAAGTTGTTAATGTTCTTGGAGGTGGAGTTCTGTTTTTCCCAGCCAAATCTCAATTTTTATGGGGTCAAAAAGGTATTGAAGCGCATCCAAAACATATTTGGAGGTGTGGAGTTTAAGTAACAGGCGCATGCAGAAAATTTGTCACAAATTATTAAATCTCCAACCTTTCCAAATGATCCAATGACTATATGGGTGAATTACATACATTTAATCTGCTTTAGAGTAATAAATATACCTGGGAGGGCTTTTACTATGCCCAATGTGTTGTCCCAGTAACCTCAAGTACAGCAAGAGGAGTTGGGTGAGTATTTTCTTTTGAAATGGAGTTGCATGATTGTGGGCATAAAAACAGGGGAGAACAGCCAGAAAACCCTCTGGAAGTTTGGGAGCTTTGATTCCCTGGAGGATTATGATGAAATCTGATTTTAAGATAATCAATTTTACTGTTGTTATTTCTCTGCCCAAAAACCAGAAAAATATGTGTCTAAGATGATCTGGTCTACAAGCAAGGATATAAGTATATCAATCAGAAAATGATGAAAGTGTGAGATTATTTTGGTGAGAATTGCCTCATTTCAAGGCACAGAATTTTTGAACACAGGGCTCAGAAGAAGATTCTGACCAGAGGTCTAATGTGGCTTTTTTCTTCTGTCTCATTATTCCTTTTTAGTTCTGTCTGCCTTCCTTCATCTTCCTTTTTATTTCTACTATCCACCATGGTCTATCTTTTGATCCTTCTATCCACCTTGGTCTTCTGGCCTGGTGGCAGTTCTGAGGTTTTGTGTTTGGTTGCCATGGTTTTCCAGTTTTCCAAAGTAGAAAAAATTCAGTGCAATTTTGTGGAAGAAACTTCTTGTGCAACTACTGTGATTTGTCTGAATTTGGACAACTTAGAGCTATGGTTGTGCAACTACTGCAAGTTATCCCAATTGGGATGACTCAAATGTGGTCGGGAAATGTAGAAGATGGTAGTGAGAGAGTAAGTGGGCCACATTTCATGGATCAGCTCTGATATCCAAAGGATTTCTTGGTGAAATTTGTAAATTGTGTTGAATTCTGATTTGGTGGATGAAATTGTGATGTTATTCTGTTTTCAACTATTCCAAGAGATGGGGAAACCAAGCCAAACAAGAATACAGCTGCTTTTTCATTTTCTTCCGTCAAGTGTTTTGTCCCAAGTAGCATCACTGATGTATATAATTATAGAGGAGGAAGAGAAGGATGAAAATGAAAAGAGGAAAAGAAATTGAAATTATTCTGGCCAGATAATTCAAGCAGTGAGGGACCTCCTGCCAGTAATTGATCCCAGGATTTTTATTAAATTGAGACAGTATGGAAACTGCTTGAAATAATACTTTTCAAATTCTACAGTAGAGGTATTTCAGCATGCAAGTGTAGTTACTGTAGCTGATTTCAAGCTTTCTAAACTATTCTGTTTCCTCTTTGGCTGCTTTCAGAATTTGGATGCTGGGGGTGAGATGAGTGAGGAAATTTTTGCATTCCAAAAGGCCAAGAATTTTCAGCCCTTTTTCAACAATTTTTTTCTGCAAAAGTGATATCTTGAATTCTGATATTGACAGATCATTTCAGGGAGAGTGTCAGGAGTTTGAGCAGAGGAGTTGGGAAAGCATTGTAGGAAGACATATTTAAATTCTTGCTTTCTTCCAGCTACAATGAGGTTTTCTACATCAAAAAAAAGAAAGGAATCAAATTATTCATGGATTTAGAGCCAGGTTTTGAAGTTAGCAGGAATGTTTCTGGGGATTTCTGAAGAACTTAGAGAGATTTTTTCAGCTTGGGGAGGGGGAAATTTCTTTGAAACCCTGAAAGAGTTATGATATAGATGTCTTATTTCAGTGGAGTGTAAAGAAAGGCAGACTTCACCTCCAACTATCTGAGGGGATTTCTTCTGTCAATTTACAGAGTGAGAGGATTCAGAATAGGGGTAAATTTCCCAGTGGGGGATAAGGTGTTGTTTTAATCAAAGCCTGTAATTTTTTTGAACCCTTGAATGTGGAGTCTGGCCTAATTCTTTTCTGGAGAATAGGAAGTGGCGGGTTTGGTCTTGAGAACCATGATGTGTTTCAGGTAGGAATCTGGGATTATGGTTCCATCTTCCCATCCTTCCATTCTTTCAATTGAGTAAAATTCAGTTTTGATGGCTTCAGAAAATTTCTCAGGGGTTCTCACGTATGTGTTGAGGCAATCAGAGTGAGAGCAGCAGACACAGTTCCAGAGATGTGCTGGGTGAGATTGTGGAATGATAATATTACTGAGATGGAGAGAAGACAAAAGAGGAGAATGAGAGAGAATGAGAGAGAGAATCACCTGAGAGCAGCATACACGGTGCCAGAGATGGGCCAGAGGAGATTTTGGAAGGATGAGGAGAGAATCCTTCCACCTGGGCTGCCCTCAGGTGAGGAATGAAGATTAGAAATGCCACAAACACATGTGACATGGAGATGAAAAACAGGGAGGAAAGGAAACACATGAGAAATGTACAAGACAGGTGAGAAGCAGACATACAGACCCCAGAGTATACTACTATAACACCCCCCCTTGCTGAGCACCAGAAAAAAGAAGGAAGAAAGAAAAAAAGGAGAGAAAGAAGAAAAGAAAAAGCTGTTTTTTTTTGTAGAGAACATAAGGAACAGCAAACAGAATAACAAAAAAAAATCAAACAACACAAAATGAACTCCTGTGTTTTTCAAGCCAAAATTGACCCAGCAGCTTGGTGAGCATGTCCGCCAGCATGCCATGAGTTGAAACATGCACAACTCAAAGCTGGTTGTTTGCAACACATTCCCGGATGAAATTAAAACGCGCAGTGATGTGCTTAGTCCAAGAATGATGTTGAGGGTTCTTTGCCAGGGCCTTGGCCCCTTTTTTGTGGACCTGAATGGGAATTGGTCCCTGAGGGAAAAGGTTGATTTTAATGAGAACATTCTGGAGCCATAGTCCCTCTTTGCAGGAGTCCAAGAGTGACTTGTAATTGGCCTTGGTGCTGGACAGAGAGACCGTGGCTTGTTTCCTGGACTTCCAAGAGATCACACCCTTGCCAAAGAGGTAGATATACGTGGAGGCAGAGCGTTGGTCCTCCCGGTTCTCTGCCCAGTCTGAGTCGGCATAGCCTGAGCAGACCAAATTGCCACCAAGCCTGAGTCGCAGGAGCTTGGTTGTGAACAGATATCAGAGGACTTGAAGACCAGCCATCCAGTGAGACAACAATGGATCTTGAAGGTACTGGGAAAACGGTTCACAGCAAATGAAACATCAGGCCTGGTGGATTGGGACACCCACAGGAGACTGCTAATGAGCTGGTTTAAATTAATGGGGGGGGCGGCTCAGACGTTGCTTGCTTGGTGAGATTTTTGAAATGGCTGTTGGTGGGCGTGTGGGCAGAAAGGGGGTTGATTCCAAGAAAGAAATCCCCCATTTGCTGGATTTACCAAGGTTGATATACGAAGAAAAGCTTTGATGCGGGTTGATGGTAAATGGTGATGGCAAGGAAATGATAAATTGGTTCATCTGCCCCTATCTTGAAACTTTTTGCAAAAGAAGAGATGAGAGAAGTGACAAACGCATGCTGACCAAACACAGCTAGGTCATCAACATGGACCGCAATTGCACCCACAAGCTCCAAACAATTGCATTGGAAACAAAGCGTTGGGTTGTATTTTGATTGTTGGAGGCCAACTTCAAGGAGAGCTTTGTGGAGTTGGATGTTCCATTCCCAAGGAGATTGCTTCAGCACGTAGATCAACCTGTGAACGGCACACACCCAGTCGGGGCAAGAGGGATCTTCAAAGCCTGGAGGCTGTTTCATTTAGATGGGTTTATCCAGTCAACCATTCAAGAAGGCTGCCTTGAAATCAACTTGACAGCCGACCCACTTGCAAGTGGCAAGGAGGGAACAGAGGAGGCGGAACATCTCTTGGCAGAGCATGGGCGCAAATAACTCATTTTAGTCAATGCCCTTTACTTGAGAGTGACCCATTTCCACAAGTCTGGCCTTCAACTTCTGAATGGTGTTGTCATGGCGCCGTTTCACCTTGAGGATCCACTTGGATTTAATGAGATCACGGTTTGGGGGTCTTGGGACCAGCTTCCAAGTCCCCATGACAACAAGGGAGGAAAACTCCTGGTTTGCAGCTGGGAGACAGCGCAAGCTGAACGGCAAGCACATAAGTTGTGCCCACATCTTTGGCGTGTCAATTCCTGAGACTGGGAGAGCCAATTGTGACCATGTGCCAAAATGGACAGGCAGACGGGAGAATCGGGAAGAATGGCGGGCGGGGAGGAATAGCTTTGGGACTTCCAAAGGAAGGGACACATTGGCAGGGGACAGGGCACTGGGAGCAGAAGGTGTTGGAGATTGACTTGGTCCATTCACACGCCTTCAGCTGTCTGCCATGCTCTAACTGTCACCCGTCTGTCACATGGCTCAGACCGCGCACCACATTCCCTTTCCCATCAACTATTTCCGACCAATCAACTAATCCCTTACTCTCTAAATATTCTATTCTCTTCACCCCTCAAGTCCCTCCAAGGTATCCGGAACAATAACGCACCCAATCCACGCCATCGCCATCCGTCCCAAGATTTTGATCAATTGTCTCAGAACTCAGGAGGAGCTAGAAACAAGCACTGAGGAGCCTCTGTTTTGACCCAACTACCTGACCTGAGAATCATCGAACAGCTTCCCCTGTAGTCAGGCAGCACTGTTTCATTACTCGTTACTGCGTTTCTCAAATATTTGCTGCAATAAAAAGTTTACCTTAAAAACCTACATGGTAGCAAGAGGCACTTTTGGCAAATAGCAGAACAGAATCAACAGGCCTATACGAACATCATGGCAAGCAACCGCGGAATGGTCATCACAAATCCAGACCCTAGCCATTTGGAGGATGATTACTCATCCAAGTCCAGACTACCTCTTCTCAAACGGCACAATTGGTACGAATGGAAGGTCCAATTCAAAAATCTACTCATCAGTAAAGGGCATGAAGAACTCCTTGATCACAAATGGGTGACGGATAATTGGGACACCAAGCAATTTTGGAAGAAAACCGCCATAGCCATCAATCTCCTATTCAACTCCGTGGACCAAGAACTCAAGAGCTACGTCACACCGCACCGCAAGGACTTTCCAAAAGCATTTGAAGCCTTAGCTAAGGCTTGCGGTGAAGATTCACTAATCATACTAGGCAACCTGGTCTCTCAACTGGTATATCTCACCTATCAACCGGACTCCTCCATCAGGGAACACTTGGTCACCTTTTGAGAATGTTAACTCACTCTCAAGGAAACCCTGGATGCCCAAAAAGAGACTGATGAAAACAATGACAAAATATGCATCTCCTCTAGACTTGCCACAATCCTATACCTCAAGAGCTTTTGGATGGACAAATCCCTCAACTTGCTCATCCAATTGTGTCACAAAATCAAACCTTTACGATTTGATAAAGTATACAATTGCATAATGGCCAAAAACACTCAAAGGGAAAGTGAAAATCCGGATACGATATACCACACGCAATCAAGAAACCCACAACCAGTTCGTAACCAACCTCCTAATCAACAACCTCCCAACAACAAATCCTCCATTCATCGTACGTATCATCGGGATCTGGATAGTCCTAAACCAAGAACTCCCACAAGGTTCCCTCAAAGACGTGCGTTGAATCTCCCTTGACTGACTCAGCCAAACCATATGGATCGATTCACTCAGCTAAATCATATGGAAAGCCGGGTCAACTCTTTGCTTGCTGAGCTTGATTGACTCAAAGCTTCTGCCTCCATCAATTCGGTGGAGGAAGACGCCAAAGATGATTCAACTGGGGACCTGCTGCCCATCGCGGATCAGGTAGAACCCAATGACAACACAGAAGAATATGGCTTCTTCATCGGCTCTGATGCTTTCTACTCAACCTCAAGTCAAGAACGCTCTTGCAAGGAACTGATCTATGACTCCGGTGCCACCAGATCCACAGTCTGCAACAAGAACCTACTCTCCAATCTCAAACCCTACTCCAAAACCATGAATACCTACGGAGGCTCAATCAGCATTACCCATGTTGGGCGTCTAATGCTAGGTAACACCTCCATTTATCCAGTCTACTATGCTCCCTCCGGCCCTTGCAATCTGTTTTCAGCATCTCAACTTGAGGATCACGGGCTCAAAGTCCTTCACCGCCATCAAGTGGTCCTCATCAAACAAGCCAACACCGTTGTATTCAGCTTCTCAAGAGTGGGAAACCTCTACATTGCCAACTATCCTAGCTCCCTCAACTCCATTGCTGATAACCCCAAAGTAACCGACTGGCATGTCATTCTTGGCCATCCATCAGACCCCTACCTGAAGAAGTTCCTAGCCAACCATGGCCTGACCTCTAGTCAACCCGGTCAACTGGCCAAGAACTGTCACATATGTCAATTGTGAAAACTGCGACAATCACCCCACTCAAACTCCCTTCCCAGAGCCCCATCTCCCTTTCACACTATACACGCCAATGTTCTCCAGATAAACCCTCCCTCCAAGCATGGCTACCGGTACATATTGGTCCTCATCGATGATTTCAGCAGGTACAACCGCATATATCCAATGCTACCGAAAAACAAGTCCAAACAATATATCCTGTCCTACTTTAATGAAATCCACAACAAGCTGAACAAGTACCCAGCTGTTTTCCACTCTGACAGGGGCGGTGAGTTTGGCTCCACAACCTTCCGCACTTTTCTTCTGACCAAAGGCATTACTGTCGAACAAGGCCCAGCCAACTCTCCTCAGACAAATGGCCTTGCGGAACGGTCCTCCAAGTTATCTTGACCAAGATGCGGCGCGTTCTGGCCCAGTCCAACATCCCCATCAACTACTGGGATAAAGGGGCAAAGTACTCCTCAATGCTCATCAACCTTCTCCCAAGCCGGTCACTACAATGGGATTCGCCGGTTAGTATACTCACAACAAATGGATGCAACCTGGAACCAGAGAGGGATCTGACTCGTCTCATTCCGTTTGGACTCAAGGTCCATGTTCATCATAAGACTCCCTCTTGGTTGCTGGTATTCCTGGGGTATGAACCCTTTTTGGACGTGTGTAGGTTCTTGGACCCTCAAAAGCGCTCAATCACCATCAGTCGGAACTACTCTGTGCCAGGCTATCAATTCCCATACAGCTCCTCGGACGCCCTGAAGAAAGCTCCTCAATCCCTCCCGGTAGCCGTTCGACAGGACGCTCCTGGGGTTGCCGACAAACGAGTGAACATTCATCTACCAGTGGACAACCATCGACATGCCTCCCTCCCACTCTCCAACTACCCCTCCCAACCCAACTTGCCTACAAGCCCTCCCCCACCTTGCTCCAGTCCCTCTCCCCCGCCAGTCACCGCTACTCCTGCAAGCGGAACAGTGCATCCCTGCGAACAACGCCCCAAAAAGGGGTATGCGTATGTCCCCCATTATTTGGTCGCTCCCCGCAACATCGACGGCAACATAACACCGTCGGCCATCTTAACTACCTCTCGACAAGGCGCGGTAGCCGCTCCACCTTTGCTGGACAACAACAACGATGAGACCAACCTGGCAGAGGTAGTCTCTGTGGCGCAGGCACTAGCGGACCCGGTCGAAAGACCTAAATGGCTGGCCTCCATGTCCGAGGAGAATCTCTCCTTTCTCAAGCGCAACACGGGTACGTTGGTCCCGCCGCCCACGGATGACAAGGTCACTGGTGGTATGTGGTGCCTAGTGCGCAAGAAGAACAAGTTTGGTGCCATAACCAGACACAAGTCCAGATGGGTATGTTTTGGTAACCATCAAGAGCATAATTGTCACTATTTTGACACCTACTCCAGTGTGGGACGGAATGAATCTCTCAAAGGAGTGCTCTCTATGGCTGTCCAACTCGACCTGACAGTGTTTCAATTCGACGTGGAAACGGCATTCCTCTACAGCAATATCAACGCAAAGGTTCATGTGGCCCAAGTTTCTGGTTTTGAAGTCCCGTGTAAGGAAAACTGGGTGTGGAGATTGAATAAATCCCTTTACAGAACAAAGCAGGGCCCTAGATGCTGGAAGAAACACCTAACCGCCACTCTCAACGGCCTTGGCTTGCAATCCTGCAAAAGAAATGGTTCCATCTTCCTCAACCGCGATAAAACAATGTTCCTCCACGTTCACATGGACGATGGTCTCATTGTGGCCAAAGATAAAGTCGATGTACTGACGTTTCTCAAGAAGCTCTGGGAACATCACTCTATAAAGGTTCAGGAGAAGCCTACACAACATCTTGGCTACACCCTTGACTGGAAGGAGTATGGCAGCCCACTCATCCATCAAAACGACTACTGCAAGAAGATCCTCAATGAATTCTCAATGACGGCCGCTAATCCAGTCAAAACTCCAGCCCCAATGGATGTAGCCAAGCTTGTCACAGAGGACCCACCATCCATTGAAAAGAAACTTATGGAAACAGCCATTGGAATGCTTAACCACCTTGCTCTGCATACCCGACCCAACATCTTACACACAGTCAACCTTCTCTTGCACTACACCTCTAAACCCACCAAAAAACACTGGGTGGTTATCAAGCATCTGCTTTGTTACCTGGGAGGTACAACATCCCTTGGCATTGAGTACAGGAAATCAACTGATTCTAGCTCTCACTTGAAAGGATGGGAAGATGCCAACTACGCCAACTCCGAGTCCAAAAGAAAATCCACCTTGGGATTTTTCATTACCCTGTACGACAACCCAGTCAACTGGGTCTCCAAGAAACAGTTGGTAGTTGCGCAATCAACCACCAAGGCTGAGTTCATAGCAATGAATCACTGTGCCAAGCAAGTCAGGTGAATGTCCACTCTCATCATCAACCTTGGGATAGCCATACCTAAACCTGTCATCTTCAACAACAACTCCCGCGCCAATTTCATCAGCAAGGAGGCTCAGTTAAATCCAAACTCCAAGCACATAGAGGTTAGGTATCAATACCTCCGCAACCTGGTGTCCAAGCAGCTACTGGACGTCTCCCAAGTCCCCACTCCAATATGATAGCTGACATACTTACCAAACCCTTAGGTACCATCAAGGTTGAGCTTGCCCGCAAACAACTGAACCTAGTCATGTCCCAAACCAGGAGGAGTGTTGGAGATTGACTTGGTCCATTCACACGCCTTCAGCTGTCTGCCAAGCTCTAACTGTCACCCGTCTGTCACATGCCTCAGACCACGCACCACATTCCCTTTCCCATCAACTATTTCCAACCAATCAACTCATCCCTTACTCTATAAATATTCTATTCTCTTCACCCCTCAAGTACCTCCGAGGTATCCCAAACAATAAAGCACCCAATCCACGCCATTGCCATCTGTCCCAAGATTTCAATTGATTGTCTCAGAACTCAGGAGGAGCTAGAAACAAGCACTGAGGAGCCTCTGTTTTGACCCAACTACCTGACCTGAGCATCATCAAACAGCTTCCCCTGTAGTCAGGCAGCACTGTTTCATTACTTGTTACTGTGTTTCTCAAATATTTGCTGCAATAGAAAGTTTACCTTAAAAACCTACAGAAGGTGGGGCCGGAGAGGGAGATGGAGATAGGGGAGGGGGGGAAATGGGGCGCGCAGAGCATCATGGGGACATTCATGGATGGTTGGGATGGTGGAATTGGGGGAGGAAGAAGAAGGAGAGTGAGATGAAGTGTCAGCATTGGAAAATACCCCCTCTGGAGTGTTAGAGTTTGAGATTTCATTTATGTGACTTTCACTGGAGTTCAGAGTACCATTGATTGGATTGATTTGATCTTATTATTGTTAACCTTCAAGTACTAAAAAAACAGGTAAAATGTAACTGGGCTGTGTTGTAGTATTGTGATTATCAGACTGTTTAGTCATGGCTATCAGACTCTTTAGTCATAGCATTTCACTTACCATGTCACTTAAACTGCTTATTCTAATTTTACCTTATTCATTTTGTACTCAACCAATTGTCAGCCTATAGTGTATTTAGTCTATATAAACACCAGTGCTCTCAAGTGGAATTCATCATCTGTTCAGCCAATACATCAAACGGAGTGTCCTTTTCCTCCTGATCTCAGGTCCGTTAAGCTTGATGTTACAAGCCCCTTTCACTCATTCTTTAATCCTTTCATCTCACTAGAGCTCAAGCTCTCTTTATTTTTTACATGGTTGAAAGTCTTTGCTCAACCTGAGCCAACAATACTTCATTCAAACTGTCCGCCTTCAACAGTCTCATCCTGAAAGCCAATCTTTGACTCTTTTGGCAAGGGTTAGAGATTAGGATGAGCCTTGTCATTGACTATCAAGCTCATCCTATCCATCCACTTTGATGACAAACACTAGGACACCATCGAGTGGAGGGTGAACACTAGGGCACCATCAAGTTGGAGGACAAGGAGGAAGGAGTCAACCAATACCAATACATCCATCCAATCAACGTCCATCTAGTCGTCATCCTTCATGGCCTCTCGGGCTCACCAGATCATGTGAGCTACCTTGCAAATACACTCTGGAAGATTGCCAACTCCTTGATCCAGCAATCCAACAATCAACTCAAAATCCTCATACCCAATTCAATCCAATGGACTAATATTTACGATGGAATTGACTACTGTGCTGAGCATTTTGCTCGAGAGATCAATCTGAGGAGAAAAGAACTTGAATCCAATCAGAGGAAATTGATCAAATTTAGTTGCATAGGTTACTCTTTAGGTGGTCTCATAGGAAGATTCTTGATTGGATTGCTTCATTCCAGGCAACCTTCATTATTTGAGCAAGTCAAGCCAATCAATTTTAATATGTTTGAATCACCCTGGATTGGAATACCCAGGTATAAGACAATTTCCAGTCAAACAATCAACTTTTTTGGCGCAAGATTGTTAAGCCGGACTGGAAATCAACTGTACCTGATCTATTGGTTTCACGAGTTACCATTGAAATCCCACTCATCCAATTGGAAAAGTCAGGCATCAATCAGAAGGACCTTGGTTGAGTGAGCCTTGTGGATCAGAAGAAGCAAAGGAAGTGGCAGATCAAGTTCCCATTGTTGAGCATCCTCGCTCATCCTCAAACTAGTTTCTATAAGGCTCTATCCAACTTTCAAGTTGTTGTCACCCTGGATTGTCAGGAGCGAATGAAAAATTCCAATTTGAGTCCAATCAAGGCTATCAAGAAGCAGTTTGGAGTCAAGGATCTAAGATTCAAAGAACACCTTGAGCAGCCACCATCTTGAATTTGCTCCAATCTTGCCAAAGCCCGTCATCAATACCAGGTTCAACGGAAATAGAAGATCTGATTCAACACCAAAGACTTCATCTCTTCACCAGAAAGGATCCAGCCATGCTCCATGTTGCCCTCCGTGACACCTCCGGTCAAGGCTATGGCTCAAACAAACCCGGCTTCAAACAAGTAAAACAGGTTCTTGATCACATTTGCGAATTCAGTCATGCCATGCAATTGGGCTCTCACAAGGGCTACACCGGCAAAAAAATTGACACCCTTGTCAACATTAGAATTGGTGGTTCCAATCTTGGTCCGGTCATGGTCACCAAAGCTCTGGAATACTATGCACACAATGGTACAGCAATCATCCCTCACTTTTGTAGTAATATCAATGGCACCCATTTGGCTGAGATCTTGAGGAAATGTGATTGCAAGACAACCCTGTTCATTGTAGCAAGCAAGACGCTTACCACCCAAGAAACATCTGACCAAATCCAAGGCTCAAGCAATTCAATGTTTTATTGATTGTCAAAATTTGATTCAACCGGTCTTCAGATCTCAATCCTATGGACTGACAATACCTTCTTTTATAATCCATCATCCATCAATTTTCACAACCATTCCAGTACTCAACTCCAAAAATCTAACAACTCAATTTTATCAAATCCACACAATTAAACCCAACCTTGAACAAATTCAACGCATCTTACGAGTAATTCACCATTTGAACTGAAGAATTTTCCAGCAAATAGTAGAAATCATTAAGATAGCAGTTAGAATCAGAAATGCCCCAGGAAGTTTACCAGTCATTCTGCTCATCTTATTAATCAGTCACTAACCCGTATGTAGAATTATTCCAACAGTTAGTAGAATATTATGTTAATTGAAGAAAAAGAGTTCGATTCCTTTTTAGGACAGTAACTTCCTCCAGTGCAAGTCTAGGGGGTGTGTTAGAGTTTGAGATTTCATTTATGTGACTTTCAATGGAGTTCAGAGTACCATTGATTGGATTGATTTGATCTTATTATTGTTAACCTTCAAGTACTAAAAAAACAGGTAAAATGTAACTGGACTGTGTTGTAGTATTGTGATTATCAGACTGTTTAGTCATGGCTATCAGACTCTTTAGTCATAGCATTTCACTTACCATGTCACTTAAACTGCTTATGCTAATTTTACCTTATTCATTTTTTACTCAACCACTTGTCAGCCTATAGTGTATTTAGTCTATATAAACACCAGTGCTCTCAAGTGGAATTCATCATCTGTTCAGCCAATACATCAACCGGAGTGTCCTTTTACTCCTGATCTCAGGTCCGTTACGCTTGAAGTTACAAGCCCCTTTCACTCATTCTTTAATCCTTTCATCTTACTAGAGCTCAAGCTCTCTTTATTTTTTACATGGAGAACAAGGTAAATTTTGTGGAGCATGTTGGGATGCCGCCAGAAAACGGTCAAAGCACGGAGCTAAAGGGACGTCAAGTGGAAGATCAGACGGGGAACAGGAAGAAGAAAGGAGGGGGGAACAGGGGAGGGTTCAGCAGAGGATTAAGAGGCAGAGAGGACGGAGGAGGAAGACAAGATGGAGAGAGATGGGGGGGCCAGGGCAGTTCAACACAAAGAGGGGAAGGAAACGGCTTGATTTGAGTGCCATAGGGAAAGACTGAGTCCTTGAACAGCACATTGCGCGATTTGATGACTGTCATCTTTGGAAGATTGCAGAGCCTGAACCCTTACCATCTGAGAGGTAGGAGAGAAGGATGGCAGACAGGCCATTGGCATTGAGCAACTTTTGGTTAGCAGCAGGAACCCAGTACCAAGCCAGGCAACCAAAAGGGTGGAGAGGAGTTGGGTTGAATGAGGGAAGCCAAAGAATTGAGTTTGGAGATTTTATACCAAGTGGTGTGTGACATGGGAAGGAGTTGAGGGAGAAAAGAACATGATGAAGGGAATCCCCCCAAAAGATTTTTGGGACGTTTGCACCTATAATGGTGCTCCAAATCAGGTTTCCTATAGTAAAATTGGTGCGCTCCATGACACCATTGAGTTGGGGAGGGTGAGGAGGGCCAGGTTTATGTGAAATACCCTCCAGCTTGAGGTAAGTGATGAACTTGCCGGAAAGGTATTCACCACCGTTATGCAACGTTAGAGCCTGAATTTTGTATTTGCAGGATTTTTTGAAAGACGCGCAGACAATTTTGAAGAGCTGAAAGACTTGAGATTTGGCTTTCATTGGGTAGATGGATTTGAACTTGGAGAAATTGTCTATAAAGGAAAAAAAGTATTGGGAACCCTTGCAAGAGGCAGTTTCATAGGAGGGAATGTCTGAGTGGATTAATTGACCAGGTTGAGATGACAGGTGTAAGGAACAAGTTTTGAATTCAGTTTGATGCATCATTGATTGGATGCAGAAAAAAAATTGTTGGACCTCTGTTTCATTCATTTTGGTAGGGTTCAGACCAATTGATCAAAGGAGAAGCTTGAAGGGTCATATTCCAATATGATTGAGTTGGAAATGATAGCCTAGTAATGAAGTGTAAGACTTTGTTACTATGCTATTGCAGATTGGGTGTGTGCGTACCCGGGATGAGGGCAGGTAGTACAGGTTGTTCCTCCTGTAGCCCCTACCTACCACTTTACCACTAGATTTGGCCACAATACACAGCCATCCTTGCGGAACACAACCTGAAGTTTGCCATTGAAGATTGAGGCAACCAAAAGGAGAGGCTTGTAAAGATTTGGGAAATGAAGAGACAGAACAGAGCTTGGAATTGAGAGGGGGAGCTTGAGGCTTCCTTTCTGGGTGGACTTGATGGTGGATTTATCAGCCAGAAAAATGAATGTTGCAAACGGGTGTTTTCTGTGGAGATCTTCCAGATAGGGAGTCATGCTGAGCAAAGACACGGAGTCAAGGTTTGCGTCCTTTGGAGAGAGGGACCCTTTGCTTGAAAGATCAGCTACCAAAAAACAGGGCCTTGGCCAAGCTTGCCACCACCACGTTATCACTCTCAAATTCAGAGTCATCTTTGTCTGATTCCCAAGCCACATGCATTACCAAAACACGTCCAGCTTTGGCTGCAGTCAACAATTTCTTGTGAGGCCTGCGGTTGGGGGGTTGTGCATTGGATTCTGATGACTTGTTGAGGTTTTGTTGTTTATGTTGATTGATTCTCTTAGAGGCCTCAAAGCAAGTGTTGAGGTCATGGACTTTAAGGGAGCAGTTCAAGCAGCATAGATTTGGGTCAAAGGGAGGGCGTCTTTCCTGTGGTTTATATCAATGGCTGTTACCTTGATTCAAGCTGGTTGCAACCACTTTGGATGCTTGCACCAAAAAGTCAACTTTGTTACAAGAATTCCAACAGAGTGATTCTTGTTTGAGAGCCAAAACAAGGCAAGAGGAAGATATTTTCTCCTCACTCATCATTGAGGAGACACAGCTAATCCAGTTGTCTGGGAGAGAAATCAGGAGAGCGGTGGAATAGATTTCATTGGGGGTCAATGGTTTTTATTTGGAGATGAGCAATTTCAGGCGTTCTCCTAGGATACTCATTTCTTCAATATGGCCATCTACGTCATCACTGTTCATATGAGAAAGTACCAGTTTCCTCAGCCAATAAATATGGCCGCCAGCGGAAGAATCTTGATGTGCGGTGTAAAGAGATTCCCACATTTCTTTTGTGTTGTCTGTGTCCTCAAACTGATGGACGTGCGTTATGTTTGGAGAGTCAATATTCTGAGACTGCAACGTCCTTCAGTACGTAGGCAACCTTTGTAGCTTTAAAGTGGTATATCATTATGAAAAACCAGTCTAGATAATTTGATTTGGGGCCTGGTGGTTTCAGTTGTTCAACCCCAGTGATTCAAAGGGTTGGATGGACTGAAGAGGACTTGTGAGACATGGCAGGTTTCATTCAATAGTTTGATGGGTGAGGAGGATAAGAACACGGATAATTGCTGGCCTAGAGATAAGAGTATTTAAAATTAAATGCAGTTGGAGCTACTCTGGGCTCATAACCTGTTGAGGCAATCAGAATGAGAGCAGCAGACACAGTGCCAGAGATGGGCTGGGTGAGATGGTGGAAGGATAAGATTACTGAGACGGAGAGAAGACACAAGAGGAGAAAGAGACAGAATGAGATAGAGACTCACCTGAGAGCAGCAGACACGGTGCCAGAGATGGGCTGGGTGAGATGGTGGAAGGATGAGGAGAGAATCCTTCCACCTGGGCTTCCCTCAGGTGAGGGATGAAGAGTAGAAATCTCACACACATGTGACATGGAGATGAAAACCAGGGAGGAAAGTAAACTAACAAGACATGTACAAGACAGGTGAGAAGCAGACATACAGACCCCAGAGTACACTACTCTAACAGAATGTGTATCCAAAAGTTTTGACTCATGAAGATCTTTCTCTGAGATGTTATCTGGGAGGACTAGGATGAATTTCTGGAGTTGGTGAGTTTTTTGGAGATGTCTTTATATTATTCACCAGGGAAAATCAGGCATCTATGGCTGAACACAGACTTCACTTCACCATGATGGTTTCCCAAACTGCTTCACAGTTTATAATCAATTTCGAGCAAAACTCATCATGGAATCTGTTTTGTTTCCGTTAAAGATCACAAATATGGAATTACAGTTGATCCATGATTGCTTCTGAGTTGCCTCTAAAATTTTCAGAAATTTCCAAATGAATTCTCATTTGATTCTTCAAATTATCCACTGTGTTTCTAATTGGTTTCTGCAGGAATTATAAAATGCATCTTTTCATTTTCCATTATTTTCCCCCCAAGAATCCACTTGATTTCTCCCTGGTTTCTCTTTGATTTTCTTCATATTAATGTTTGGTCTATTTTGGAGATGTATGATTTTCAAATAATTAAACCCAATTTCATCCCTTCCAAGGGAATATTTTTTCAATTACTCATGGACCATCTACCAAGATAAAAAAAATGTTTGCGCATGTGATGTCAAGACCCACCCCTACATCCTGGATGAAGGCAAGTAGTTTTTGGTTTGAGGATAAAAAAAAAAGGAATAAAAAATTAAAGAAAAATAATAAGAAGAAAAAGAAAAAGAAAAGAAAAAAAATAAAAAGAATTCAAAAATACAAAAATACAGAAAATATACAAAAAATTTACAAAAAAATGACAAAAAAAACAAAAAAGAAAAAAGCAGAAGAAGAAAAGTAAAGAATAAAAGAATAGAAGAAATGAAGAAAAGAAGAAAAGAAGAAAGGAAGAAGAAGAAGAAGAGAAGAAAAGAAGAAAAGAAGAAAAGAAGAAAAGAAGAAAAGAAGAAAAGAAGAAAAGAAGAAAAGAAGAAAAGAAGAAAAGAAGAAAAGAAGAAAAGAAGAAAAGGAGAAAAGAAGAAAAGAAGAAAAGAAGAAAAGAAGAAAAGGAGAAAAGAAGAAAAGAAGAAAAGAAAAGAAAAAAAACCAAAAGAACAAAAGAACAAAACAAAAACAAAAAGACCAAAAGAACAAAAACAAAATTAAAAAACAAATCAAAAATAAGAAAAGGGAAAAAAAAGGAAAAAAAACAAAAAAAAACACAAAAATAAAAATCAAGAAAAATAAATAGAAAAAAAAAAAAGAAAAAAAAAGAAAAAAGAAAAAGCAAAAAAAAGAAGAAATAATTCTGATACAATGCACAGGCATCCCAGTTTTAAAAAAAGGAAATCAGCTTTGAATTAATTTCAGGTAAATTGAATTGAACCCATTTACCACGCAGATCACAAAAGGAGGAGCATAATTATTAAAACTAGTAATTTTTTTTGTGTCCATAAAAGGGCCTTGAATTTATTCTATCATTCATTAAATATTGAACTGCTTTTTTAATTTATCCTGTTCTTTGGATTTAATGACCAAGTACTCAAGTTTAGCATTGACAAGACTGGATGGTGTCATCAAAGGATGGCTTTAATTGAGACAGAAAGATGATTCCTCATGCAACCAGCCCCTGGACGCTTGCATGGGACAGGTGGGACACCAAAAACACCTGGGTCCAGTCTCAAAGTCAGAAATGGGGGGGGGGGGGTGTAACTAGCAAACATGCTTCCCACACCTCTTTCTGCCACTTCCCTGGAGGGGGCAGTCAAATCCCCCCACCAGGGCCCTGGAGGTCAATGCCCCCAGGGAGTTGATAATGGTAGGTGGGCTGGGGATGGTCAGGTTCCCTCCAGTCTGTTGCTCCTCCCCCTTGTCAAAGGGGGTGGGAGAGTGTCCCTTGTTGGTGGGAGGGTGTTCAGGTTCCCTCCACCGCTGCTTGCCTTGTTGCAACCAGCCTGGTTGCTTTGTGGATTGTGGGAGGGTGATCAAATCCCCCCCGCTGCCGGTTGCCTTGTTGATACAGGCCTTGCTAACTTCTCCCCTCCCTAGCAGTGCTTGAGGGAGGCGGTCTTGCTTCCACCCACCACTGTGGCAACTGGGCTTGCCAAAGTGGACCAAGAACATTCCCAGAACACATACAGCCTCCAAAAGTTGACCTGATTGGAGTAAAGTAGTTAATTTAATAAGATTCCTTTCACTTGGCATCATGTGGGATGTTTAACTCTCTATGGGGACATGAAAGTGCTCAAAGATGATTCCTGGTTTCTGGAAACTATGAATCAACTTTGGGAACTGTCATGCCCCTTTAGCACACATCAAAAAGCATATACTGCATTTCTCTTTCAGTGGGGCTTCTTTATACTTCATAAAATAATAGATTTACTATGTATGGCGTTTCAAAAATTTATGGATGTTGATGTCCATCCCAGGTTTCCAGAAACTTGATATCACCTTTTAGCCCCATAGAATTCATAAAAAATAGACTATCTTCAAGTCTTATTATGCTGCTTCTTTGTCCTCCTTCATCTCATGCTTTCACTCTGTATGACTAATTAAATTTATGGATGCTGATGCCCAGTTTGCAGAAACTGGGCATCAACTATGGGCAGTGTTATTCCCCATAGAATAAAAGAAGCAAGGAAATCTAAGTAACCCAGATTTGAAAATTTTTATTCCAGGGTGACCCTGTGATGAAAAAGTTTGGGCACCTCATGTTAAGGGAATTTTTCTTAAAAAAATGTTTTTATAATCTTTCATAGATCTATCCAAAAAAAAAAAAATCTGCACTCATTGGTAGTTATCTCTTGTAAGTAGCCTACAGGGGAATTTTGCCCATAAAAGGTGGGGCTCTCCCCTGCCTTTTACCCCATCATCATCACTGTATGCAATCAATAAATCTGTGGGGCCCTTCCCCTTTATCAAAGCCATTAATCATCCTTATCCTGGGTATATCTATGATTGAACCTTGATCTTTGAGCCTCCATAATCAAATATTGATCTGTCCTTCTGTGGCCTTGTCATTTATCAGAAACCAATAGCCTTTCTGGTTGAAGAAGAATTCATTTAATTGAATTCTTGAGGGTGTTATACCACTCTTTGATTGCTTTCTTTTACCATACTGGTCTGATCATTCTATTTTGACCATCCTTCTGGAACCAGTCACATTTTGAATGTGATTTTTCTTTAAGCTGGAAACCTGGGATTTTAAGCCTCCCTTATTTCTTTAAAGTTGAATTCTGCCACACTATTCTTAAGCCCTTTGAGAAGTGCTGGGTTATTCTTGTTCAAACTTGTTACTGCCTGGCTTCTAGAGCTTCATAAAAAAAATTTCTTGGTTTTTCTACAGCCAACCCAAGTTATCTGGTACCCTTCAAGCACTTTATTGCGGAGAGATGGGCAGGTTCATTGAGAACCTGGAGGTTGGTTGAGATTTAGTTGATATTTCCTAATCTTCTGCTGACAACCAGAGTTATTAGCTTTTGGGGGTTGTTACTTACAACTGCTTTGTTCTATAGAACTCTGAAAAACTTTAAATTAATTTTTTAAAGTCATTTCCTGCGCCATATTGCCTCAGATAGTGTTGTTCCATTGCTACCAACTACTATCAAACTCATCCCTTCCATTGATTGCTCATTCATAAGGTTCTGGATCTTGATCCCGGTTAAATTAAAATATTTTTTTGACACTCAGGAGGGCGGCCTAAAAAGCACCTTTCCCCTCCACAGAACTGCCTGCGGCTCAGAACCATTTGGAGTCTTACATTTGGTCCCCGGGCTGGGATTGAACCAGCAACCTTGGGATTTACAATCCCAAAACTTTTGGAATCAGCCTTGAAATCCAATCCTTTTTTTCTCTTTTCAGTTCTCTCTTATCTCAGAACTGATCCATGGAGGCAACTTATTTCAGAAGTAAGTCCTCCAAATTGTGCACTTCTTGGGAAATATTCTTAATGTTTTCTGTGAAAACCTACTCTTGTCACACTTGTTAGCCACTTTGGAATTCCTCTCTTTGGATCCTCTAGGAAACTCTGTTATTTCAAATGCCATCTTCTGGTACTCCCACCACCTCTGTTTGACATAGGATGGTCAATATCAAACCTCAGAACAAGAACTTAGGCTTCAATGGGGTAAATGTTGAATGGTTCTTTGACTCTTACAAAATGGCTGCTGAAGTTACTGGGGAAAATGAACACAATATGGCCTACAATTTACAATTTTTTATCTCCTCTGATGAAGTAATGGAAGTAATTGAGTTGTTCAATGGATTCAAATCCCATAACTGGGCACTTCTAAGGGAAGCAATGTTGGCATATTGGGGAAAAATAGATGTAGCTCAATTTACTTTGCAGGACTTGGATGATCTTGTATGTCAATGGATCTTAAATGGTGGTGTTTCTTCAGCCTCTGAATTTCAGTCTTTTAGAAAGTAATGGGATCTGATCCAAAATTATCTTATCCAAAAAGATCACATTGATACAGACATAAAAGTTTGAGCATGATTTTTTTTTGAATATTTTTTGCTAGCAGTGCAGGAAAGGATGAGGGATGAATTGTTCAAGTCTGGATCAATGATCACCAACAGGGATAATCAATTAAAGCCCCCCATTTTCTTTGTCCTTAATGGGTACCGTGGATGACGTTATGAAAGGTCAAACTGCTTCAATGTTCAAAAAGCCTGCAACCACTGAACCAGTACATGCTCCTTCTTTCAAAGAATCCAAAAAAATTATGATTAAGATGGAGGCAGATTTCAGGCATAAATAAAATCCTCATTCTAACCTGGAATCTCCTAGTATAGAAGAAAACACCACAATACTCCAAGCTTTTGAGAACAAAATAGATCAAAAGATTTCTTCCCTTGCTACTCCTAAACCCTCTAGCTTTTTTCATAAATCCACTCTGGTATTCTACTACTTTAATAGGTAAGGGCATGGAACTGGTTGATGTCTTGGACTCCAGAAGGATAAAGAGGAAAATTTGGTGGAGCAGAAGGGTAAAAATTAATTTCATCCTAATTGTGATTTGATCCCTTTTGATTCATCTCCCCCTATTCATCATGTGGTGGCCTCTTGTCAGCCACCACCTCCTATGAAGGAATCTTTATCTTCTTTTGATTTCCAATCTTATTTTGGTACCCTTCAACCTTGGTATTCTCCAGTCTTGCTGGGGCTTATCAGTTTGATCAAGCTAGAAAAAAACATAAGGACCCCAAACCTCATAACACTCCTTCCTTGAAAGCTTCAATTCTTCAAAAGTAGGTTAAATGTCAATCCTCACCTGAGCATCCTTCCTCTGATGTAGAATATATGAAGATGGAAAAGGAAAAAATGATGGAAAGTTTGCCAGACTACTCTGATCCGCCTCCTTCATGTGTTAAACTGCCTCAACCTTCTGATCCCATATTGGTTCCTGCATCACCTGAGCATCCACCCTCCACCCAGCCCAAAGTTCAGTTTGAGAGGGGAATCTCAAAGGATCACTCCAATTCTGTAATTTGTCATCTTGAAATTCCTGATCTATCTGTTGATGAACTACTGTCAATCTCTCCATCTTTTTCAGAAGGAATGAAGAAATGTGTCTCTCATTGATTTGTGGAGATTGAACCTGAAAAATTAAAGGTCTCCTCTGGCACTTTGATGGAGTACTCTGGTGGAACAAGGTTCTCCCCAGAATACAACCTTTACTCCTGTACTCTTGATTTTCTTCCTCATTACCTTTGTGATTCAGCTAAAAAATTTTCTCCTCTTGTTGATTCTGGCTCTCAGCTCTACTTAAATTTGGATGCCATGGCCTGTAAACTCAAGCTTAGCCCTAGGGTCAGCTTCAATTCTGTGTTTTATGGGATAGATAATCAATATTGTGAAATTTTTGGTATTGCTGAAGAGGTCCCAGTTAGCATTTGTTGAAAAATTTTTGGAACTTGTCACTTTTGGATCACTTGTTTGGAAGGTCCAATGATCTTGGGCCAACCATTCTTAATGGATTTTGGAGCTACCCTGATGTTGTGGGACCAACTTGGGGAGAGAATTATTCTCCCTGATGCTGATGGTGGGAATATTTAAGTTCCTTTCTGCTCTTTGGATTCTGGTTTTTGGGAAAGAGATTTCCCTGGAAATCCTCCTAAATTGTCTTTAAAGGGGAAGAAGAAGGATAATTCTAATTCCTCTCATTTTTAAGGGAATATTTAATCCTACTGATAGTTTCAGTTCTTCTCAGCCTCAAACTTCAACTCAAGGATCAACTTTCATTTGTGAGGCTTTTTTCATTTTGCTCATCATTTTCTTCTGATCTGCAAAGTATTAAAAATTAATAACATTTCAAAATAGAAAATTTCAAAAATATTTCTTCTCCCTCTGGATCTGTTATGTCTTATTTTCCTTTTGCTCTTAAGTCTGATCAATCCTCTATCAGTTCAGGTTAAAATCTCCCAAATATTATAAAATATATCCTGATCTCAATTCTATTCTTGGTGGCTTTGGTATGGAGGACTATGGGCTTCAATGGAGGTAATTTGGGGTAGCAGTGGGTCCCCCCAATTCTGCACTGCTAGGGCAATCTACTTCAGCCTTTTTCAAAACCCTACCAAGTGCCACACATGTGAGAAAAGTATTATCTCCTGGTTCCCCTTTTATGGAAAAGGCACCCTTTGAGGACCTTGGGGAACATTGAACATGGAAAATGTTGGAACTTGGTCTCAGTATTTGTAGTCAAGTCTCACTACTCAACTCTTGGAGGAAAAAAGAACTTCTCTCTTTTTTTACCAAGTATAAACCAATTGAATAAAAGGTTGAACCAGCCAACCAGCCTATGCCTCTCAACCTCAATCCTCCTCTCATGCACCCTCCCTTATCTTGCAATCCTTACTGTGGTTTATCTTGATCTCTTACTGGTCCCTTTGTGCCAAACGGTTAGGTCACTGAAGAATTTCTGAAAGTGGTAAAGTTTGATTTAGATGGATGGCTTCTTCCTGATCATTTAAATTTGATCAAAAAATTCCTATCTCTAAGGAAAAAATATATTGCCTTCTGTGAAGAAGAGAGAGGTCCCTTGAAAGAATCCTATGGCCTCCCTTATATCATCCCTGTAGTTGAACATGATCATTTGCAAAAGAAAAAGATCCTGGTCCCTGATGCTAAAGTAGACAAATGTATCAAGTTGGTCTTCAAAAACGTTTGTACTTGTCTATATCAACAGTCCAATTCCAGTTATTCCAGCCCTTTTTTTTTGTTTCCTTAAGAGTATTGGTAAACTTAGAGTAATTCAAGATCTTCAAACTCTTAACAAAGTTACAATTAAAGACTCTTGTATCCCTCCTGCCACTGAAGAATTTGTTTAATCTTTCTCTGGGAGAGCTTTTTATTGTCTAGGGCAAATTATGGGAGTTTATGAAAAAAAATCCTTACATCCTATATCTTGCCCTCTCACTACTTTCAATACTGCTCTTGGTTGATTCCAAATTACTCAATTGCCTCAAGGTGCCTCTACTTTTTTTGCAGTCTATTGGTCTCAGATGATGTGGATCCTCCAGGAAGAAATCCCTGATCATGCTGGTAACTTTATTGAAAATGGAAAAATGAAAGGTCCAGTTTCTGACTATGATAATGAGCTCTTACCCTGGCATTCAGGAATCCATCAACTCATCTTGGAATATGCTACTATTTTGAAAAGGATTTTTCTTTGAATAAAGGAGTCTAGCCTTACTGTATCTGGATCCAAATTGGCTGCTTGTGTCTCTGCTCTGGAAATTGTTGGCCATGTGGTCTGCATGGAAGGAAGAAGTATGGCACCAGGAAAAGTGAACAAGATCATCTATTGGCCCACTCCAATCAATCCTACTGAAGTTAGAGGCTTTCTAGGTGCTGTAACTTATGTTACAATCTTTATTCCATCTTTATCCAAAATGTTTCCACCCTTGGGTTGTCTAACCAGGAAAGATGCTGAATGGATTTGGACCCAAGATTGTGAATATTCATTTCAGTTTCTCAAAATGATTTTTGGTAAATACATAGTTATGAAAAAGATCTCTTATGGACCTGAAGCTGGAAAGGTCAAGCTGGCTGTCAATTCTAGTGATCAATATTTTGGGGCTGTTCTTACTCATGAAGATGAAAATGGTTGGGACCATCCTTCTCTTTATGAATTTTTGTTATTTTCAGATGTAGAATCTAGATACTCCCAGCCAAAACTGGAACTCTGTGGTGCGGCTCAAATTTTGAAGAAGATCTAAATAGTCCTCTGGGGTCAACATTTCAAATTACAACTAGATGCTCAATCCATCATTGAAATTATCAAGTCTACCAGCCTCCCAAATGCTCCTATAAATTTTTGGTTGGCCTTATCCAGCTTTTTGCTTTTTATATTGTGCACAGGCATGGAAAATCTTTCACCGTGCCTGATGGTTTATCTTGAAGCCCTCTTGGAGATTAAAAACATAATGTTGGAATGGATTTTGATTAAGAAGAACCTTTAATCTAACCTATCTTCTCCTTCTCCTCTCAATATTATTCTGGCTTTCAAAAAGGGTTCTGGATTAAATTAGAGAAGTAAATTTTCAATCTTCAAACACCTCCTGATCTATCTGCTAAAGAATTTTGATCCCTTAAAAGAAAGTCCTCTAATTTCTTTGTCTAACATTCTAGGCTTATGAAAAGGGGAAATCCTTGTGCTCTAATTGTTGTTACTATCCCTTCTAATCAATACTCAATCCTTGAAACTCTCCATGAGGGTCTTGATTATTGTGGGGAAACAAAAACTTATCAACACATATCCAAAAAATTCTGGTAGCCATCTCTGAATAAATCTGTCTCTCAATGGTGCAAGAGTTGTGAAGTTTTTCAAAAATATGATCTTAGGTGTCCAGCTGAAATTTTTTTATCCTACTGGGGAGTCCACTTTATTTTGAAGGATTGCTATGGATGTGGTTCATATTAAAGCAGGTGGTGATAAGTACCTTGTTGTGAGGAGATATGGTTTTTCTGGATGGGTTGAATCAAAATTTTTTAAGAATCTTAGCTCTGAATTGGTGGAAGATTTCCTCTATGAGACTTGAAAAATGTGTTATGGCTTGGCTCCATCTTACTCTACTGATGGTGGCTCTGAATTTGGTGTAAAACTTGCTGAAATGATCTGATCTCTTCCTGGAAAAAATAGAGTTACTGCCCCCTATTATCCTGGAGGCCAAGGCACGGTGGAACAAGGCCATGCTCCTTTGAAGACTGCATTTGTTAAACTAGCTTGTGAAAGTGGCAAGAAATGTTGCAAATTTCTTCCTCTTGTTCTCTTCTCTGATAAAATCTCTACCAAACAGACCACTGGCTACTCACCTTAATCAATAATCATTGGTCAAAGAGCAGTCCTTCCTTTTGATCTGGAAATAGAATCCTTATTGGGTATCTCATGGAAAGAGCTTTGCTCAACCACTGATCTATTAGTTGCTAGATCAAGGAAATGGAGCAAAGTGAAGATTTTTATGTTGAAACTTATCAGAAGATGATGTAATCAAGAGAAAAATTGGTTCAGTATTGGGAAGATAAGCAATTAAAACAATCAAGGGATCCCTTAAATCCTGGTGATCTAGTTTTATCTTCTAATCAATCATTGGAGAACCAGCGGTGAAAGCTTTTCTCCAACCGCTGGAATGGTCCTTATTGGGTGGTTTGCCAAGTGAGAGGTGGATCCCATGTTTTGGAAGAGCTGAATGGTACTGATTTGAACAGAAGGTTCTCTGCTGATGAATTAAATAAGTTTCATTTTTGTGGAGGCAACATATCTCAGAAGTAAGTCCTCCCAATTGTGCACCACAAGGGTCATTTTCTGCATTTTTTTGGTGCAAATCTACTGTATGCCACATATGTGAGCACCTGGGATGCCTTCTTTGTTTTTTCCCAGCCGCTTACAGGACTCTTTTGAATTGATCAAGATATTTTTCAACTTTTTAATAACTCTCAGGATCAAGAAAATGGCCATTTTTCTGTCTCAATTTCTTTGTATTCCTCCTTTTTATATTAAAAATCAAGATGCACACTAGGGAAATTCTGTAAGTTGGGGATAGATGTGGTGACCAATTTGGGAAACCTCATGTAAGGGGGAATTTTCTTTTTAAAAAATAAAGTTTTATAATCTTTCATCCATCTATCAAAAAAAAAATTCTGCAATCATTTGTAGTCATCTCTTGTAATTAGCCTACAAGGGCCTCTTGCCCATAAAAGGAGGGGCTCTCCCCTGCCTTTTTGCCAATCATCATCACTGTATACAATCAATAAATCCATGGGGCCCATCCCCTGTATCAAAAACATTCACCATCCTTATCCTGGGTATATCTATGATTTCCGCTTGATCTTTGAGCCTCCATACTCAAATATTGATCTTTCACTCTTTGGCCTTGTCCATTATCACCAACCAATAACCTTGCTTGTTGAAGAAGAATTCATTTGATTGAATTCTTGAGTGTGTTATAAAATCCTTTGATTGTTTTTTTTTGACCAGACTTGTCTGATCATTCTTTTTTGATCATCCTTCTGGAACCAGTCACGTTTTGACTGAGAGGTTTCTTTAAGCTTTAAACCTGGATTGTTAAACATCCCTTATTTATTTCAATTTTAATTTCACCAGGCTATTCTTGAGCCCCTTGAGAAGTGACAAGTTATTCTTGTTTGAACTTTTTACTGCATTTCTTCTAGAGATTCATAAAACAAATCAATTTGTTTTTGTAAAGACACCCACACTTATCAGGTACTCTTCAAGCACTTGATTGCGGAGAGATGGTTAGTTTCATCACAAAACTGGAGCTTGGTTGGGATTAAGCTGATCTTTCGTAATCTTTTGCTGAAAACCAGAGTTATTAGCTTGTGGGAATGGGTACTTACACCTGCCCTTTTTTATAAAACTCTGAAAAAACTTTAACTTACTTTTTTCAAGTCTTTTCCTGCACCATCTTGCCTCACATAGTGTTGTTCCATTTCTGTAAACTACTATCAAAGCCAACCCCTCCATTTATTCCTCATTCAGAAGGTTCTTGACCTTGATCCCAGTTACATTTAAATATTTTTGTAACGCTCAGGAGGGCCTCCTAAAAAGAAACATTCCCCTCCACAAAACTGCCTGCGGCTCAGCACCATTTGGAGTCTTACAATTCCCTGTTTGCAGAAACAGGGAATCACCTTGGAGAAATTTTAAGCCCACATAGAGCATTTCAGAGATTCAACCTCTACTTCTATACTTGGCGATGGTTCAAACCTGCAAATAAAGACAAAACAACTATCAAAGTCAGTTTTTGACTCAAATGACCAAAAAAATAGATAAAATATTACAAACTCAAACACTACCAAGGTATTATGAGTACGAAAGGCACACCTTATACCTTTATAAAAGGCAAGGGGCCTGGATCCAAATAAATGAAGCTCAAAGGAGCTTTGATTATAAATAAGCTCACACCCCATATATTACTGACACACAAGGGCAACTACTCCAGTTGGGACCTTCCACTCAAAATTGGAGTTGCCAATGAGATTATTATTTTAACATAATACTAAATTTGATAGCCCCAGTCAATTTCTTCTTGAGAATAAGTTTGATGGGCTTTTTAACTCTTGCCATATTCTCTGACAAATAAATAAAAATATATAACTGGCAAGGAAGGGGCTATAGGGTGTAGACCCTCCTCTTTTAAGGTAACAGAATTCATCAATTGACTCAAGTAATCATTGGGAAATTTCTATTCTGTCCCTGAATTCTTCCTCAAGGACTCAGAATGAGATCACATCCTGCCCAATGAGAAATAGGGTACTAGTACTCATTGGGGGGATTTTCAATTTAAAAGGTCCTATTTACATACACCAAAATTTATATAATCTACAGCTAACCTCAGGGCCTTCTGGGTGGACTCTCTCAAGGCCCAGGAAAGTATATTCAAGTATAATCACATCCCCAGGGGTGATAACATTAATATTATGTGATTTTTTTATACAGAGTGCAGAGTATAGCTTAAATTAAATACTATAGCTTGTCCCCAAAGGAATGGAACTTATTGGGAAGCTATATATCAATAGTTGACACGCATTTGAGTCCTCATAACTTAATTTAAAGTTATATTGGATTCGCATCTTGATAATATATATTATCAAGGTTTTAATTCTATAATCAATACTCAGAAAAATATACTTATGAAATATTATAAAATATTATCAAAATTTATTATATAATTCTGAAATTCTTGATCCATTGTCATTCTTGGATCCATAACGGGTTTAAAAATTGACCTTGATGTCAGACCAGGGAGGTTAAGGCCAGTACTTAACCACTATACCAGCAAGCCATATGATTTGTGCAGAAATTTGGACAAGCAAATTTTTCTTGTGGCTGATAGAGCACATCAAAACCACACTATGTAGAAATATTATTATTTTGCTTATTTTTCATTCTTCATACCTTTCTTGTCCAATTGAATTCATGTATTTTCATGCTTTTTTTCCAGAATCTAGAAATAAAGTTTGGGAAGAGTTATGCCCCCATAGAGAAAACCAAGCAAGGAATTTAAAAGAACACCAAATTTGACCAGATTTCTTTTACTTTGCATCATGGGGTGTTTCACTCTCTACAGGGGCATAAAACTACCTTTTATTCCTGGTTTCTGGAAACTGCAAATTACCTTGGAGTGGTGTTATTCCCTGGTAGAGCATTTCAAAACCAGGCTACCTACAAGCCACATTATGATGCTTCTTCTTCCTTCTTCAACCCATTCTTTCACTCTATATAGCCAGTTAAATATATGTATTTTGATTCCCAGTTTGCACTGCCCCCATAATCATCAAAAATCATATTTATCCATTAAATAATAACAATGCAAACATGTCCTAATCTCAAGATGATATCACTTCAATTTCACCTTCAGCTGGTGTTCCCATATTTGACACTCAAGACTTTGTCCTATTACCCTGGATTCAAAACCAAATGACAAAATCAGGATTGGTTTGGAAACCAGAACCAGACTGTATTACAATGAGAAAGAGATCAGGAAATGAAATAAGACACAAAATCTCTGAACAAGGAACCCAAAAGGAAACAATAACATTAGAAGTCTTGTTGGAGAAAAGTTGGGAACTACCAGAAACAAAGTTGACCAAATAAGAACAGAGGAGTGCCTTGGAAAAACTAGTGAGATTGGTTAGTCAGAGTCACAACCAAAGAGTCGTGGTTATTCCTTAATTTTCTTGAGCTGGCTGCAGGTGTTCTTGATTGGCTGTTGGTTGAGATGTTTGGTGTTCAAGGATGCTATTTCAATGATTGCTGGATTGAGAGGCAGGGAGATATTTGTCCAGAATAGCTTGTTTCACTCTAGAGCTGACCACTCCAGATCTAGAGTATTGACACTCAGCTTTAGTAGAAGTGACAGGCAGTCACCAGAAGGGAAAATGGAAAGAGGGAAAGGAAACAACTTTGACAGCAGAGGTTCTACAAACATGAATAAATGAAAAGAAAAAACATTTGACCATAGATTAGGTTCAACAAACATGAATAAATGAAAAGAAACAAAATTTGACAATAGATTAAACACCCCCTCTCAACTCAGAGGTCAGTGAAAAGGGGAGTAGAAGGAGTTTACCAATCTGAAGTTTGAAATCTTGTTAGCTGCCTTTGTTAAAGCGTTGGCAGCCATGGAATGAGAGGGTATGAGCATGACATTGATTAAATTTTCTTTGTAATCATCCCAAAGGCTTTTCATTTTGATATCAATGTGTTTTGCCTTGGAATTAGTCCCAAATTTTTTTATCTTATTGTCAAGACCTTTATTGTTGATGAGATGAAGTGGATGGATGAAGGATTTGCAATATATATCAGACAGCAGCTGATGAAGCCATTTTCCCTATAAGTGGCAGCTAGACAGCGCAACACATTCTGATTCTGTAGATGAATGGGTGATGTTTTGCTGCCAATGGCTTTTCCAGTATAGGGGGCTGCCTTTGAAAGAGCAGATGAATCCGCTCTGGGAGATCCTGCTGTTGGGATTGTCCCCCAGGTTTTGTTGCTATAACAGATGAGCCTGTCTGAGAAATGGAGCAAGGACCAAGAGTCAGGAAGATATCCTTGGTGGCTGAAAAGTATTGCCATACGTGGACAACTTCCATCCAATCTGAGTATCCAGGCTTCTCAGAAAATCTGGCTAGGCTGGACACAGCATAGCTGATTTTGGGTCTTGCCAGTCCTGCAATGAAGTTGAGATGGCCAATTGGAGTTCAATAATTCACGCCAAGGTCCAGAGACCTCTGGTGATCTTCTGTTGATGCTGGAGAAAGATGGAGTCCCACGGTCCTGGGAGTGGATACCAGTTTGCAGTTGGTCAAGTTCATGGGGGTCAGGCCCTTTTAAATGTGGAGAGGTAGGCTGAGGTGTATGAGATCATTGTCTTGGGTTACCTTCATTCCTAAAAGTTTCTTGGGTGGATGTGCTTAGGAGTTCTTGAAACAATCAAGAAATTTCTTCTTGAAATCTTCTGTGTTTCCCGCAACTATTAAATTGTATACATGGAAAAACAGAGCCAAGGAGTTGTCTTTAATCAGAAAAAGACACATATCACAGATGGATTTGATATACCTTTGCTCTTTGATCCAGGCCGTTAGAGTTTTGTACCAGTTTTGTGGTGCCTGTTTCAGGTGGTATAGTGATGTTCTCAGCTTCAGCTACTTACTAATTCTGCCTGACCCAGGAGGATTCACAATGAAAACATATTTGTCAAGTTTGGCGTGTAGGAAGGCTCCCTTGAATTCAAGTTGAAGGATATAAAGTCTCTTGTTGACAGAAAATGTGAGAAAGCTCAAAGAGAGGCAACTCTTCCAGTAGGGGCATATGTTTCAAAGTAGTCCAGACCATATTTCTGGTTGAATAACTGAACACACAGGCAAGTCTTAAAGATTGGAGGTTTGGCATAGGTGTTTTGATTTATTTTTAACACAGCCACAGGCTTCAGGGGTTTTTTACTAGTTCCTCATTTACTTCCTCCCAGAACTTTTGATGCTCAATACTTTTAAAATTTTTCATTGTGGATTTCTTCCATAGGGGGATTGTCAGGGCTTCTTCTAACAACTTGGGCAGGTTCTCCACGTGATAGCTGTATTGATTGGGTTTGTTGAGGTTATCTCTGTTCCTTAAGTTTGGCCTGAGACTTGTGGACACTTCTGCTTCCTTGTCCAAGTTGCTAGGAGAATCGGAAACATCTTCTTCCTTTATTGACTTGGTTTTAGGGTCAGTGACGGAATCTTGCAATTGATTGTTGGGGAAGTTGGCAGGTGTGATAGGAGTTTTATGAGAGATGGTTTCAGATGGCAGATTGAGATCAATCAGTTCTTTTTGGAAATTCACATCTGCAGCTGCACATTTGGTGAAGATCACATGTTTGGTATTGAGAACCTTGCCAGAAGAAGTGAGCACCCTGTACAAAAGGAGTGAAGGATTAAAGCCCATAAGTATGCCAGAATCCCCTTTTTTGTACAGTTTGGATTGAATTTGAACTTCATTGAGTAGGTAGACCAGATTGGTGCCAATGGGCTTCAGCTAGTTTGCCAGAAGTTCTTTCCCGTGGATTAACTCCCAAGGGGCTTTGCTCCCTTTCTCCTTTGGAATTTGATTGAGCAGTACACAACAGCCGCAAGCAACTTCATGAAAACGGGTATTTGAACTTCTGAGAGGATTGCCCAAGTTGATTCCATGACAGTTCAATTAGATTTTTCTACTTGACCATTATGTTGGGATTGGTAAGGTTCCAAATTAATTTGATTGATATGTTGTTCTTTTGGATAAGAAATCAGTTTGTGGTTGACAAACTCACCTCAACCATCTGAACAGACTTCCAAGGGATATATTTGGTGTTTGCTATGTTCATTCTTCATCAAAAAGATAAGGGTGCTTGCAACTTCATGCTTGGTCTTGAGTGGGAAGCACGCAAAGTATCCGGAGTAAGAGTTGATGAGGTTGAGAATGAATCTGTACCCTCCTTTGGCCATAGGATTGAGGGGACCCTTTAAGTCAACATAAATTTGGTCTAGGGCTTTTGAGGTAGTTTTTTGGACTTGAGAAAAGGTGAACTTGGTAATTTTGGCCTTGTTTCAATTGAGACATTCAAAATACTTTTTCTCCTTGGAAGGGATTGTCTTATTCAAGTATTTCTCAATTTGACCAAGACTGGCGTGCCCAAGGATTCCATGTATTTTGGATAGCTTATTGCTGGAGTAGAAACCGGTGTTTTATTCCTCATTCATGTTTATGAAAAAGAGGTTGTTGAGGATTTTGCCAGAGATGATTTCTGTGTTTCCAACATGTACAGCAAAAGTTCATGGCAAGAAAATTGAGTTGACAGTCAATTTTGCCCCCTTTTCTACCAGATCTCCAAGGTATATGAAATTGAAAGTTGAATTGGGGACCCACGCAGAGTTTCTGAGATCAATTTTGCAGTGCTAAAAAGGAATTATAGCATTACAAATTCTCTTGATCTCAATTTCAGTGTTTTTCTTTCCTGTTTGGCTCTTTCCTTCTCAATTGGTGTTGGAGATGGACTAGAAATGATTCTTCTTTGTTATCATTTGTATGGAGAAACCGGAGTCTAGTATGAAACTTCTTGGGGTCAACTTATCTTGACAGGAAAAGTTTAGTCTGCAGAAGAATGAAAAGTTATGATAGTGGGCTTTGTTGATGCCTTTCTTTTTACCCTTGTTTCCTCTATAGTGAGTATTTGGTGGTCTGAGCTCCATAAATTCAATACAACAGCTCTTGGCCGGATGAGATGTCACGGGGGAGTTGTTTTTTCTATTTTCACATCTTGGTCTGTTGTATAGCGCTACATTAACTGGTTTGTTTGGTGTTTCTTGTGCGCTGATTTTTTTTTATAATTGGTAAGGTCATCTAACACAGTTTCTATTTTAATTTACATAGTTGAGTGCATGATTTGGGTTTTCATGTTCTGCATCAAGGAGGGAAATTTGAAAAGAACCAGAAAAACAATAATATTGGAGGGAAGCTTGATACCAACTTCTGTTAGTTTGTTCAAGAAGGGTTTGATGGTTGTCACAAACGCTTTGATTTTTGGCTTCATGGTGAGATGAAGAAACCTTTTGAAAACACAATCCCTGTTTGCTGATTGAGATGAGGCAAAATATGATTGAGTTGCTAGCCATATGAGTTTGGCCTTGTCCTTGTTGTGGTCATCAATAATGTTGTTATAGGTATTAGTATTGAGTTTGCCGATTAGGTAGGCCACCATTTCTTGGTTTGTCTCCTCTTCTAGTGTCAGAGACTTGTCCAATGAGGTCATTTCATGGGAAATACCCCTGAGTTTGAAAAGATTCTCCATTTTCTTCCGCCACATTGCTGTAGTTTCCTTTGTTTAGCAGTGGTGTGGATTTGATGAGTACCTTCAGGGCTTGAGATTTGAAGTTTATGGGGTCTCCCCCTGGTCCTGTTGTTGATGAAGATCTGGTTGTGGGCATTGCTTCATTTGGCTTTCAACTGTGACAAAATCAGGATTGGTTTGGAAACCAGAACCAGACTGCATTACAATGAGAAAGAGATCAGGAAATGAAATAAGACACAACATCTCTGAACAAGGAACCCAAAAGGAAACAATAACAATGGAAGTCTTGTTGGAGAAAAGTTGGGAACTACCAGCAACAAATTTGATCAAATAAGACCAGAGGAGCTCCTTTGACAAACTAGTGAGATTGGTTAATCAGAGTCACAACCAAAGAGTCGTGGTTATTCCTTAATTTGTTTGAGCTGGCTGCAGGTGGTCTTGATTGGCTGTTGGTTGTGATGTTTGGTGTTCAAGAATTTTATGTTGATGATTGGTTGATTGAGAGGCAGTGAGTTGGTTTTCTGGCATAGCTTGGTTCAATTTAGAGCTGAACACTTCAGATCTAGAGTATTGCCACTCAGCTTTGAACAAAGTGACAGGCATTCACCAGAAGGGAAAATGGAAAGATGGAAAGGAAAAAACTTTGACAGCAGAGGTTCAACAAACATGAATAAATGAAAAGAAACAACATTTGACCATAGATTCAACACCAAAGCCATATTATTCTTCAAATGGTGATCACAGCCATCATGAATTTGCATTGTCAAATTAGTACAGAGGCATCAAGTTTCTTGCTTTGTGCTTTCAATTTTCAAAATAAAACAATTTTTCAAAATACTCTTCAAAACCATCAGCCCAATAACAGCTCAAAGGTTCCCCTCAGCATTTTGACCATCATCAAGCAACTCAACCTGGATGCTTCACTGGAGATATATGTCTGTTTTCCAGATTGCTTCTACTTAGTCAACCAAGAAAAAAATTTCACCAACCCTAACATCAAATGCACACACCATTTACTATTAGTTGCCAAAAAAAAACTTTCTGCATTTCTCAGCGTGCATGTCTGGCTAGACAAGTGGCTGAAAATTGCAGAAATCCTTTGGAAAAAACCAGAAGCGCATGGTTTAAATCAGTTTCACAAGTTTTCCTGTGACAGGTTACCTGTATCAGTTAACCAGACAGGAGGAGGGGCTACTTATTTGGATCTATGAACCAACCCTCATTGCCTTGCCTCAACTGCATTGACTTGTGAGAATTATTGGCCCAAAAGCTTAGTCAAAGAGATGTACTTAAAGCAAAAGAAATGCTGAGACAATAATGCCTTATGATTGATCCTTAATATGAGGCAGAGGCAATGGCCCACTGGTGAATTTGAATGAATTGGTGAACAAATTGGTGGAAACCAGCAGGGAGAAGAGCTCCTTAAATACAAAAGATGGTGTTCATGTGGATCTCATGTAATGACAAGCAAAAGGGAAAAATTCCTCCCTAAATGGGCTCTACAGGATCTACAAGGCTTGCTACTTGGTTTGGGCTTACTCAGCCCACTTGGAATTAGTCCCTGAATCCTTATTACCAGCCTACACTGGTTGAGTTTCGTGTTCCCACCCTTACTGGGCTGAATAAGCCCTTGTTGCTGTTCAGACCCTGGCTGGTTGTCCCTTAAAACCAGCATGGTTACCTCTGTAACCTCACTTAACGGGCTGATTTCCTCATTCAACCAGCCACTTGCCCCTATCATGGACCAGGTGGGACCCACAACTCATCTGGGTCCGCTCTCAAATTCACATGGCAGGGGTGGTCAAATCCCCCGCTGGTTTCCTAGGACGCAATTTTCCCCAGGCGGACCGTTGAAAAAAGATGGTCTGGAGGGCAATCAGGTCTCCCCAGCCCTTGGCACCTCCCCCTTGGTAACAGGGGGGGGGAGGGGGGGGGGGAGAGCACCCCGCTTGCTGGTGGGAGGGTGGTCAGATCCCCCCCACTGCTTTGCTCCCTCCACCACCAACAGGTGGGTGAGTGATGAGGTCCCCCCACCCTGGCTGGTTACCACATGCAACCGGTTGCTGGCTGGTTCTTGATGAGGGGGAGGACCAGCCATCCTCCCTCCCCCTCACAACCAAGCGAGGGGAGGGAGGGAGGCAGGGGCTTCCAGCCGGGTGGTGCAACCGGCGCCGCGGTCTTTCACACAGCGGGTGGGAGGACTCCAAACAGAGTCCCCTGCCCCGTAAAACGGCGCTGCACGGGCCATAGGGCCCCACAAGGAGCCCAGGAAGGAAACAAGCGGCCCCAAGCGGGCCGTAGCACAGGAAACTGCCTCAATGGGCGGCCAAGGGCCAAAAACCCCAAAAACTACACTTTTGCAGGCCAGCCCTTCTGGCCAAGTGTGTCCAAAATGAAACTTGAGCACATTTCTTCCCAAATAAACCCATCTGACTAAGGTTGCCCATCCACCCTGGCGGAATCATTAAGGCCTGTTTCCCAAAAGACCTGGAAAATGTGTTTTGGCACCCAAAATGTCCAAAACCAATAACATCCCCATAGGCCCATGTGGCACACATTATGTTTAATGGGCCATAGAGGCCCATTTGTGCATCCCATTTGGATGACACACTAAAATGCACATAACATGATTGCATCTGTATTTTGAAATGACTAACCCCCTTTCTCTCAGTACTACCTACTTAAGTAAGTAGGCACATACTTACTTTTCCTTCATTTTTTCCTTTCATCCTAATATTATGTGCTGAAGTAATTCTTTTTTTTATTGGTTCCAATAATCATGGAAACAACAACACTAGTAGCCCAAAAGAATATTACAATGATGAAGCAAGGAGATACCGGGAAAAGATAGAAGAACATTCAAAGGCCATCCAAGAGGCCCATTGGAACCTACTTTCAAATCAACACCTCTGAGCCGCATTCAAGAATTTGAACAAAAACAAAGAAAAGGAAAAATAAGCAAAATCTTGAGCCAGCCAAGTCCAACAACCACATCAACCAATTAGCGGTGAAGTCAAGAACCTTGATGAGAAATATTTCTTGAATCAGAAAAAACCTTAAGTTGAATTTGCCATGATGTTTGGCATTTTGGATTGGCAAGTTTGAAGAATAATTGATCAAGCAAGGAATGGGAACAATAATCCCTTGAATTCTTCAAAAGGTGCAAAATCAAAAGTGCATCAAGATGTTATTGAATCCACCTTGATGCATCTTGAAGAACATTCTTTGGGTCAATTAAAGGATTTTGCAAATCATATCAAAGACAAATTCAACATCAAAATCTCAGTTCCATTGGTCCAGAAGCTACTAAAAAGCCTCAAAATCACCTGGAAGAGGTGATGCCAGTCCCTTGCAAGTGGGATGAAGCATCCTTCCTGCAACAGAAACATAACTTTTTGCTCAATTGTGTCACCAATGTAGGAAGGAATCTCATATTCATTGATGAGCCTGGGTTCAATTCCCAGACTCAGCCCCCTCATGTGTTTTCACTTTCCAGTAAGATTGTTTTCAGTACTTGTGTGTTTTTTATTCAATTAATTAATTAAGTACTTAATTAATTACTTTTTTGGATTGTTAATTACTTCTAGGCCAGGCTGCTTCCCTGGAAACAAATTCCAAGGGGAGCATCATTCATCTCATTGGAGCTCTGGAAAACTCTGGAATGATTTATTACAAACTACTTAATGAAGATGGTAGGAAAAAAGGAGTTATGGTTTCTTTGGACATTTCAAACTTTCTTCTCAACCTCCAAAATTTTTTCCCACAAAAATACCTCATCATCATGGAAAAAGCACCCATCAGTTGGGGTGAAAATTTTGATTGATTCTGCCAAATCATGAAGGAATCCAAAAGAGAAACTGACATTGGATTCCTCCCCAAGGACTCACCAATTCTCAATGCAATTGAGCTTGTCTTCAACATCCTCAAGATTCACATCAAGCACCAAGATATCCAAAGTTGCATGGATCTTTCCAAATCAATTTGTGGTGCTATTGAAGAGAAGATAACCAGTGAAGAAGCGCAAAAATGTTTCATTCACTGTCAAAAATTTTATAAAGCATGTGGTGACATGCAACTAATGACAGGAACCATATTCAAAGATCCCAGTATTTATCTTGTTTAACTTCATTTGATTTTTTTTTTTTTGCATTATATATTTTTTTAAGTACTCAATTACTTATTTACTTATACTGAAGGACTAATTTAATTTACCAAAAGAGAATGCTTAACTTTCCAAAAAAAAAAGAAATAAAAATTTTTGAGGCCTCTCTTGTCATTAAATTTGACTTTCAAAAAAGTTGTCCGCCAAAATTAAAATGTGGAAAAGGTATGGTTAAAAATGGGACAGGAAAAAGAAAAATCCAGAAAGCTCATTCTGAATGACTAACCAGTTTAAATTAAATTGAGGACAAAAAAAAGGAGGAAAAAAAAAAGAGGAAAAAAAATAATAGGTCAAAAATTCTGAACAACAGGAAAAAATACATGAAAAATGTGGAAAGTTTTCTGGAAACTGATGATAAAAAGATTTGACCAGGATCCATCTTGCTCATCCACCTTGAGATCTATGAAGACTTCCATTAACTCCATTCCTAGCATAAAAATCTACAAGAGTCAAAATTCTCTGCAAGCAAAAATTTCATTTAACAATCATTTCAAAAATGGCTGGTAAAATTTTTGAAACATCCAGGTATTGAGGAAGAACTTCTGAAAAATCTCCAAAAATAACCCTTTGAGATAATGAAAGATATCTGGGATGGGATTGTATGGCAAAGCTTCAAGGTCCCAAATGAAATTTCCCCCTTTCCGTCAAAGGCTGTGAACTTTGAATTCACCCTATATGTTGACAGGTTTAATGCTTTTGGCAAGTCTAGCCATCATGCCTCTCTTGAAACCATTGTCATGGTATGCCTCACTCTTCCACCTGAAATAAATCTGAAAGCACAAAACATTTATCTGGTAGGAATCATACCTTGCCCCAAGGAGCCTGCTGGTCCTCAACTGAATTTTATAATCACCCCCTTAGTCAGAGAACTTCAGAAACTTTTGAATGGTGACAACTTCTCCAATAAATATAATAATCCTTCAGGAGTTACCATCAGAGCTGTTAAAATCACTGTGATAGCAGATTTTTGGGAAATGCACAAGATGATAGGAGTTACCAGTCATTCAGTAAAAAATTTTTCAACTTCTGTACCATTCAAAATTCTGAGATAAATGAAATTGAGCCTTTCAATTGTGCCTTAATAAATTTATCAGAGCCCAAAATTCAATTGAATAAATGGTTGCATGCAACTCAATCACACAGAGATCATTGTTTCAAAGAGAATGGTGACAAGTACTCAACATTGGAAGAACTCCCTTATTGGGATGCCAAAAAAATGGCCAACCTTGAAATAATGCTCAAAATGATTCTTTGAGCCTGTAAAGATCATTCTGTTACCAAATTTAAACTTCCAGAATCCTCTCGGAAAAATATACATAAAAAGGCACCAGACTCATCAGATGATGCATTAAATGATGATGAAGATGAAAGTGGGGACAATGAAGATACCAAGGAAAAAAAAATTGATTATAGAGAATTAAGTTACTGGAAAAGAGATTCCCAGAAAGATATTGGAAATATCGAAAAAATCCAAAGGCAAAGGGAGACAAAAACATCTGGCTCTAACCAATGAAGAATTCATGGGGGAATCTTCTTCATTCTGTGATTTATATTATGAAACTGTTTGATTTTTGGATCCAAGCACTGGTGATATCCCTGAGCAAAGCCCTCCAATGTTATCAAAATATAAGTTTGATTCTGTTCTGCTGAAAAATCTTCAACAAGTTATCAAGATTACTCTAATCCCATCTGATTGGAAAAGAGTACCAAACAATCTTGGAGCAGAAATTGATTGAAGTATCAAAGCTGCAATGTGGTCTCTTCTTTATAAATTCTACATTCCCAATTTCATCATTTCCATGAAATCTAAAGAATTTCCATTCCAAGAAACATTTGTTGAAAATTCACCCCATTGAGCGAACTATTTAAAAATTACCACCAGTTGCAATAACAGCTCCCATAATGGTTTTGAAATCACCACACACTGGAATAAATATTTCCAAATTTTTAGGAAGCATTTTCCAGAGCAAAATAAAAAACCTAATCATCATCTTGCATCTCATATACCTCAAAGTTTACAAAGGTGGATTCCTGGCCCCACATGTGCTACATGGGCTTATGAGCGCTTGAATGGGGTATTTTATGTTCAACAGCAACAGGTTTTTGGGTTTCTGAATCCATTTCAATCAAAGAAATACAGAATAGGACAATGCTGACTATAATTTAAATTAAAATCAGATTAAAGACCACTTAATATAGTTCAAAGGTTCTTAAGACCTTCAAATTTAAAGTCCCTGATCAACTCACCAGGTGCATTACTGCAGATAAATCAACTTTCAAGAATTCTTGAATCATCCACCAGGTCAAATTCAATCCCAAAACTAAATCCTGTCCATGCAAATCCAGAATATCATTACAAATGACTCAATTATCTCAGGAGTTACATCTCTTCTACAAATTGGAAATATTTCAATCAAATCAATTATGCCAATCAACCAAACACTGTTTCTCTCTCTACCATGGTGGAACTATCAGAATCATCTCAATTGGAATAAAATGGAATTATAAAAAAAATCAAATTTTGGAATCATTACTGTGTCATATAATCTGGGGTCAAGTCTCCTTCTTGGGGCAGATAAAAACAATATTAAGTGCGGTGGATCCATATGGGAACATCTTATTGGAAGTAAAACCATTTCAAATTTACAGGAATTGTTTAGTTGATTTGAAGCGTCCCAATTTTTACCAAGTTAAACATGGGATTGAACAACAAACCACTTCTTGTTATGCTGCTGATGGCCAGTGTGCATATTTCTATCAAAATGGAATAATACTAGTCACAAAATTATATCTTCCTCAAAGTGAAATTTAAAAATTATGGAATATGCAAATTTTTTGGAATGTTTTCATTGTTTTTTCTTTGAATTATTTTTGGAGTGAATTACAATTGAATTTATCAAGCATTACCAGTATATAGAACAGAAATTTCATAAGAGAATAAATTGTATGAATGATGAGGATAAATGTTGTTCAAAAATACTTTTATTATATTTCAGAAAATTGGGTGAGATTGTGCTAATAGGTGGAAAAATGGAAAATTGTGGGAAATCTGGGAGAAATCTAGGAAAAATGTGGGAGGAAAAAATTGGAAATAACATGGAATCTGGGGAGGAAGTAAAATAGAAACCTTTGAGAATACCAATTGAAATCATAAGTAATAAAAGAAGAAAAGAAGGAGAAAGTAAGGATATCAAAAGGGGAATTAGAATGGAATAAAATCAGAAAAAAATGTGAATAATTTTAGAAATTGCAAAGCAACTAATTTTAAATTGGGGGTAAGCTGTGTTTCCAAATAATGGAAACATTCTAGAAATCAATTGAATGAAACCATCTCATCCAAAGGATATGATGTCACTGGCTGACCAGATCCACCTGATTTTTTCTAGTGATTCTTGGCTTTCTGATATATTCCAACCATCATCTGAAACTGATCCTTCACTGACTTTATCTTCAATGTTGTCATAAAAGGCTACACATTCACTGTCCAACTCTGATGAGTTTATTGTGTCTCTGAGTTGTTGGGTGGGATTGTTCTTTTCTTTGTTCTTTATTTCAAGATCCAAGGAGTTTGTGTTGTTTGTTCTAGGAATGATGTTAAGGAACTTGATTTTTTTTGTTTCAACAATTCTCCCAGAGAAATAAAGAATAAGATAGGACCTGAGACTGTAATTAAAGCATATAATAACACTGTTTTTTAATTATTTTTGAGCTTGAAGAAAAAATTCTTGGGCAGAGTCAGAAAGGAGACAGGATTTTCAATTGTATGAAAGTATTATAGAGGAAGAGTTCGGTTTTTGAAGAGGGATTATGGAGATTGTGTTATTATTTGACTAGGTATTTGATTCAATTTGAGGTTACTGTCCTTGAGAAAAAAGTTCAATAGATTCTTTTTGAGACATGGGTCATGAAATTTCTAAGTGAATAAAGTATTTTCTGTTGTTTCTTTCAGCAGAACTGTCTTGTGGAGGAGTGTATGGGTTGGAGTACCTTGTCTTGAGGATATTCTTCTTGAAATACTCCTTGAATTTGTTTTTCTTGAATTTAAATCCTCTTTCAGAGTGCAACACACTGGGATAATACCCAAACATTTGAGCTTCCAGGTACAGAGTATATTAGATAACTTCAAAGGTATTGCTTTTTGAGATAAGAGGGATGTCAGAGCAATATCTTGAGTGGCTATCAACAACATTGAAAATTTATCTATGTTTTTAAACTGATGAAGGATTACTGGGACCAATGATGTCTAGTTGTAGTTATTCAAATGGTCTGGATGCTGGAATTGGTTTTCTTTTGAAGGATGCCTTATTTATCTTTCCAACAACATGAGACTTGTATGCAGTTTCTTGCTTAATAGTTATGTGAAACTTGTTTCTAATCCTGCTATAGCTGACATGTCCAAAGGATTTTTTTAAAAAATCTGAATTTGAGATGAATGCTTTTTCTGCTGGTTTGCGTGGATTTCAGTCTTAAAAAAAATTCAGTTCAGTCAGAGGAAAGAGGAAATAAAGGGAAAACCAGAAACAGAAAGCTCAATGAGAAATTTTATTACCTTAAAGAGAAATATTTGGAGAGATGTTGGAGGACATAGGGCTTGTTTGATAATGATGAAATCCAGATAGGATAGGAGATGGAAAAAGGCAAGTAGAGCTGGAACAATGAAAACAAAGAAGACAAGTATGGAGTGATCAGAAAATAAGAGGGCCAGGATGGACAGGAAATCAGAGTAATCACCAGGCCTTGGTCCCAGGATGCAGGTGGTGAAGATTGAAAGTTGAACAAGTAGAAGGCTGTCAGAAAAAAACCCCATTTACTAGAGGGGATCTTTGGGCGCACATGAGCGCAAGGGAGAAAGCTAAGTGCAAGGACAAGTGCAAGGTAGGGAGGTGCTATTTGCAAGATATGGTTGACGGCAAGTAGCAAGAGGGATAGGGTTTTTACAAAGAGATTAAACTAAGGCAAGGCCCAATGTTATGGTCTTTCCTTAGAAAAGCGTAAAACATATGAAATTAAATAAATGAGAGAAAAATCTGCAGGGAAGGAGTAAGTCTTTATAAGGTAATCCAGAGTGACTAGATAAAGCCTGATGGAAAGCCTTCTACAGCTAGAGAGAATGATGCAATTCATTAAAGGAACTGAACAGGAAGATGAAACTGAACAATAAAACATAGCTGGAGTCATAGCATGGGTGCAAGACAAGGGACCCATGCAAGTATGTGTCCTATTAAATGCGGTTCATGAAGGAATTACATGAGTTGACAATGCAAAAGAACAAAAGTAGTGACAGAGGTGAAAATGTAGGGAAGAGCGTTAGGCCAAAGATCAAACTATGCAATTTGATGTGGCTTGATGATTGTGCAAGCTAGAAGAGTAGCATAACCAAGAGTGGAAGTCCAAGTTCTGCGACACGCAGGGAGAGGTGTAGCAATGTACAAATGGATGGTCCACCAACTGCAAGGTGTCACAGGTATAAACTGAGTTGCCCAGATTGGAATGTTATTGCACAAGCCTGAGTTAGTAAGCAGATTGCACTATTGATGATGTGCTTTAATGTTTGTCACACTGAAGGCTGAGGTAGATGGTACTGAGGAGAAGGGTATATCAAAAAGTGAGGAGAAAATAAACCTTAACTTGGAACGTGACAAAGGCATCCTGGTCCCAGAGTTGCTGCAAATAGTTGATTGAGATGGAAAGCCATATGATTGTGACAATGGAGAATCTACACTGGGTTTTTTTTCCAGAGCGCACACTTGAAAAGTGTTGACTGCTGACCCTAGGCTATAGCAGGAGTCAAATAGAATAAGATAGAATAAAATGTAATATAATATAATATAGGGTGATGTTAAATTCACCACTATTTGAGTTGTGTACACAACTCTGTACACAGCTCTTTGAGTTCTTTACAAACCTCAATGGGCTGTGTGGCACCCTACACAACTAAAATGAGCCATTTGGCATGCTACACAATTCAAAAGGGCCATTTGGCATGCTACACAACTCAAATGGGCCATTTTTGTAAACCAAAACCTAACTTATAGCCATCAGATTCACTTTTATGTTATAAGGACTGCCCTAATCCTCAAAATAGCCTCAAACACAGATTCTACACCAAAAATAATCTATAGTCACCCAGCCAAAGTACCCACCTATCTCTCATGGATTGGAAGATACTGCCCAATAAGGTGTCACAGCTCAGTGAAAGACATATATGGACATATTCCGGAAGACTTGAAGGGCAAACAACATACATTAAACCCATACACCACCCAAACTCCTCACCAACCTATACAGAATTAATATATGCAAGACACTGCATGCAGTACAAAACAAATCACCTCACCTGTTCACAGCAATATATGCAAGTAGGCACATGCAGTAGAAAAGCAATCAATACAGAAATAAAAAAAATAACCTCATCTGTATTCACAGCAATATATTCAAGCAGGCTCATGCAGTACAGAAGCAATTTATACAGCACCAAACAAATCACCAAACCTGTATACAAAGAAATACATTCAAGACACTGCATGCAGAGGCTGTACAGAATCTTAAAGGACATCATACAGAAGCAATATATCTAGGGTACTGTCTTAACAACCAGACAAACCACCCACAACCACAAGTCAGCCACCAGGTAGCATCCCCCCCTGATGTCAAAAAATAGAGGGCCTCTCTCCAGCCATTTACCCCACATCCCCCCAGGCACCCAGCCTGGGGTGGCTACCCATATAAAGGGGATTAAAGCCTTATATAAAATATTAACCCCTTATATAAAATATTAAGCTTTTATAAAAGATATCAAGCCCTTATAAAAGGTATTAAACCCTTATCATAAAAAATGAACAACCCTTATATCACCCATCATCACCAACCATTACCCTTGACCATCATCATCATCAACAGCATCCATCATCAAAATCCATGATCACTATCACCAATCATCATCATCATCCATAATCATCATCAGCATCAATAATCAACACATACCTCAACCATCATCATCATCAGCATCAATCATCATCACTTACCTCAACCATCATCATCATCCATCACCATCATTGGAAATCATCATCACCTACCTCATCCATCATCATCATCATCCATCATCGTCATCATCCATTATCATCATCATCATCATCATCATCATCATCATCATCATCATCATCATCATCATCATCATCATCATCATCATCATCATCATCATCATCATCATCATCATCATCAACCATCATCAGTATCAAGTATAGGCTCAACAATTTCAACTGTATCAATCATCACATGTAAAATCAAAGGAGTATTCATCATTAATTAATCAAACAAGATAAAGGATATATAAAGGATAAGACAAGAAAAAGGATTCTTCCCTTACTAAGCTTCTATAGCCTCATTCGACTATCTGTGACATCATTTCTTCCTTATCAAGCTTGAACATATTGATGCTAGGTCTGATAGACACTACTATAGTAGCAACTCTATTTGAAAATCAGCCACCAATCTCTTTTCTTTTATTGTTGAGAAACTACTATATTACCTAGAGGGGCAGGAAATTCAAAACCACCCTTAGTATTTTTCTATCTCATCCAAATTTTTAGTACTAAATTCCCCCTCATGTGACTGCCAGCAAGCTATTTGCTAAATTTTACCCAATCCCAAAGGAGTCTCCATACCTGGTGTCCCAACAGTGGATGATAATCTTCATTTTGGATCAAAAAAACTCAAGCATTAACAAGCAAAAAAAATACTAGGAACCACTCAGGACTTAGGATTTGCAGCACCTGCTAAGGAAAGGATCAAGAGTCTAGTCAGTAAATTGAAGGAGTCTCCACACCGTGTGGCAAGCTACAAAATTCAAATGGGCCATGTGGCATGCTAGACGTCCCATTTGAGTTGTGTGGCACGCTAAAAAACTAAAATCAAGTTGTGTAGCCTCCACTCAATAATAAATAATGAATAATAAATAAAAAGTAAAAGATAGTGAATAATAAATAATAAATAATAAATAATAAATAATAAATAATAAATAATAAATAATAAATAATAAATAATAAATAATAAATAATAAATAATAAATAAGAAATAAGAAATAATAAATAATAAATAATACATAATAAATAATAAATAATGAATAATAAATAATAAATAATAAATAATAAATAATAAATAATAAATAATAAATAATAAATAATAAATAATAAATAATAAATAATAAATAATAAATAATAAATAATAAATAATAAATAATAAATAATAAATAATAAATAATAAATAATAAATAATAAATAATAAATAATAAATAATAAATAATAAATAATAAATAATAAATAATAAATAATAAATAATAAATAATAAATAAATAATAAATAATAAATAATAAATAATAAATAATAAATAATAAATAATAAATAATAAATATTGAATAATAAATAATAAATAATAAATAATAAATAATAAATAATAAATAATAAATAATAAATAATAAATAATAAATAATAAATAATAAATAATAAATAATAAATAATAAATAATAAATAATAAATAATAAATAATAAATAATAAATAATAAATAATAAATAATAAATAATAAATAATAAATAATAAATAATAAATAATAAATAATAAATAATAAATAATAAATAATAAATAATAAATAATAAATAATAAATAATAAATAATAAATAATAAATAATAAATAATAAATAATAAATAATAAATAATAAATAATAAATAATAAATGATAAATAATAAATAATAAATAATAAATAATAAATAATAAATAATAAATTATAAATAATAAACAATAAACAATAAACAATAAACAATAAACAATAAACAATAAATAATAAATAATAAATAAAAAATAATAAATAATAAATAATAAATAATAAATAATAAATAATAAATAATAAATAATAAATAATAAATAATAAATAATAAATAATAAATAATAAATAATAAATAATAAATAATAAATAATAAATAATAAACAATAAATAATAAATAATAAATAATAAATAATAAATAATAAATAATAAATAATAAATAATAAATAATAAATAATAAATAATAAATAATAAATAATAAATAATAAATAATAAATAATAAATAATAAATAATAAATAATAAATAATAAATAATAAATAATAAATAATAAATAATAAACAATAAACAATAAATTATAAATATTAAATAATAAATAATAAATAATAAATAATAAATAATAAATAATAAATAATAAATAATAAATAATAAATAATAAATAATAAATAATAAATAATAAATAATAAATAATAAATAATAAATAATAAATAATAAATAATAAATAATAAATAATAAATAATAAATAATAAATAATAAATAATAAATAATAAATAATAAATAATAAATAATAAATAATAAATAATAAATAATAAATAATAAATAATAAATAATAAATAATAAATAATAAATAATAAATAATAAATAATAAATAATAAATAATAAATAATAAATAATAAATAATAAATAATAAATAATAAATAATAAATAATAAATAATAAATAATAAATAATAAATAATAAATAATAAATAATAAATAATCAATAATAAATAATAAATAATAAATAATAAATAATAAATAATAAATAATAAATAATAAATAATAAATAATAAGTAATAAATAATAAATAATAAATAATAAATAATAAATAATAAATAATAAATAATAAATAATAAATAATAAATAATAAATAATAAATAATAAATAATAAATAATAAATAATAAATAATAAATAATAAATAATAAATAATAAATAATAAATAATAAACAATAAATAATAAATAATAAATAATAAATAATAAATAATAAATAATAAATAATAAATAATAAATAATAAATAATAAATAATAAATAATAAATAATAAATAATAAATAATAAATAATAAATAATAAATAATAAATAATAAATAATAAATAATAAATAATAAATAATAAATAATAAATAATAAATAATAAATAATAAATAATAAATAATAAATAATAAATAATAAATAATAAATAATAAATAATAAATAATAAATAATAAATGATAAATAATAAATAATAAATAATAAATCATAAATAATAAATAATAAATGATAAATGATAAATAATAAATAATAAATAATAAATAATAAATAATAAATAATAAATAATAAATAATAAATAATAAATAATAAATAATAAATAATAAATAATAAATAATAAATAATAAATAATAAATAATAAATAATAAATAATAAATAATAAATAATAAATAATAAATAATAAATAATAAATAATAAATAATAAATAATAAATAATAAATAATAAATAATAAATAATAAATTATAAATAATAAATAATAAATAATAAATAATAAATAATAAATAATAAATAATAAATAATAAATAATAAATAATAAATAATAAATAATAAATAATAAATAATAAATAATAAATAATAAATAATAAATAATAAATAATAAATAATAAATAATAAATAATAAATAATAAATAATAAATAATAAATAATAAATAATAAATAATAAATAATAAATAATAAATAATAAATAATAAATAATAAATAATAAATAATAAATAATAAATAATAAATAATAAATAATAAATAATAAATAATAAATAATAAATAATAAATAATAAATAATAAATAATAAATAATAAATAATAAATAATAAATAATAAATAATAAATAATAAATAATAAATAATAAATAATAAATAATAAATAATAAATAATAAATAATAAATAATAAATAATAAATAATAAATAATAAATAATAAATAATAAATAATAAATAATAAATAATAAATAATAAATAATAAATAATAAATAATAAATAATAAATAATAAATAATAAATAATAAATAATAAATAATGAATAATGAATAATAAATAAACACCCAGAAAAACCTGCCCCTCCACCAAATCCATTGAACAACCTTGGTTGTCTTGTCATCTGGAAACAAAACATCCTGCAAATACAAACTGAGGACTGCGTACCTTCCAGATTGCTGGAGCGGCAGTTGCACACATACTTCCACTCCCCCTACCTTAACCATTGGGGCCTCCGCATCCAGTGGTTCCGCACCTTTGTACGGGTTGTTGCGCGGGTACCAAGAAAGCGCGTGTGGCATTTTAAAGGCCTTCCCTGGAACATGCACCACCGTGAAAGAGAACAACTGAAGGAATGAAACCCACCTGGTCATAGGCACATTTGGCAGTGTTGGAAAATTGATCATCCGCGCCAGCTCCTCCACATCACCAGAAGCATAAAGTGAATCCCCCATAACAAATGCTGCAACCTCTGCACAATCTTAGTGACCCCGCAAGGCTCCAACTTTGGCTACAAGTATGGGCTCTCCATTGGCTTAAAAATAACAGACTCGTGAAGAACCAGAAAATCTTTTCCCTCATCCTCCTGGGTCAGCACTGCCCCCACGCCAAGCTTTCTAAAATCCACGGCCAACTTATTTCCTCTGGCGTCATAATCCAAGTACCGCAGTACAATATTGCGCCCAAAAATCTTGTCAACGCAACATCACAGTTGAATCCCCAGGTCCATTCCGGGCCCTTAGCGTCAATGCCCACAAAAGGCAAGCAACCTCTGCAAACCTCTCAATGAACATCAGTAAATTGCTACACAATCCCAAGAACTGAAGAATGTGCAATAAAGTCCTTGGCATTTGCCACTTGAGGACTTTGTTGCGTGTTTTTTCTGCAATCCTCCTTCCGTTGGAAGCCACCATGTGTCCTAGAACATCCAGCGCGGGTACGCAGACCTCTAACTTTTTCCCCCACACCACAAGCCTGGCTTCCTCAATCCAGAGCAAGATTTGCTCCAGCATTTGCGCGTACTCCCAGAAAACTTGCAGAACTTCCAGAGCGTCTATAAGCATTTCCCCACCATATTCCATCCTTGGGCCTTTGAGGCCCACGTTGTTGATGAAAATCTGCACCCTCTCCGGAAGATTTTCCTTCAGAATCCAGGTCACCTGCGCTTGGTAAACCACAAACAAGTTAGTTGCACCTTGGGGCAGCTGGGTCAGTTTCATCCTGCCCATTCCAGTTTCAAAGGGAGTCATTGGACGCAAAATTTGATTGAGTTTGTGCTGATTGTATCTGCCCATCCCATCCACCAGCCCGTAGCACGCGCGCCCTTCCATAGATTCCAGAAACTTGTACACGCCCAGAGGTTGTCCTGCTTCTCCTATTTTAAACAAATTGAGCCTCTGCAGATTGTGAACAATCTGCAATGCCTTCCCACCCTGCTTAACCACCGCAAAGATTGGACTCAAGTAGGTTGATGATGATTGCTTGTAAATTCCCTTCCCCACACGCTTGCGCACCAGCTCCAAGGAGGGCCCACAAACCGTCCACGTAATTGGAATTGTCTTGATCTGCCAAGTTTCATGCAGAACTTTTGGAATCACATAAGGGTCTCCTATCTTGCTCTTTAACAGTCCCTGCTCTTCAGGTCCAAATGCAAGTGCTCTTTCCCAGAGGATGAGTACCAACATCAGCAAATGCTGTTCCTCCGCACTTAACCAGCCTGGCCGTCTGAAGTTAAGGGCTGCAACCCCCTCATCCATAATTTGCTCCAACTGCGTTACCCATCCTGAAACCTTCAGCGGAGATTTCCAAGGTTCCTGCAACCAAGGGATTAGTTGCAGTGGTCAGTTCAGATCCTGCGGAATTTCTTTGTTCCAAGGATGGACCTTTTGAGCGACCAGCTTATAATTCCCAACATTGCACGGCGCCATCTGCACGCATCCATTACCATAGGTCCTAGTCAAAACCAAACTGCTGCTTTTCCCTTTGCTCATAAGCGTGGCAAAATGATAGTGTTTTTGCAAAGTACCTCCGGGCAATGCATACTGAGGAGAGGGACTTACTTCCAGCAATGGTGCGTCCTGCGCTTCCTCCCTACTTCCTACCTGCTCCTCACTGGTTGACCGCCCACACAAAGCCAGAGCTTGCTCCGTGGGGTAACCTTGGCCAACTAGTCAAAATCCAACTCCCGCCCACCCTTGCAAACCAACTCCACACTGTGGTTCTCCTCCTCCTCTCTTGCCAAATCCTTCATCCACTTCCCCAACCCCTGATTGCAGCTCTTGTTTTTTAATTTCCCGCTGGACAAATCTTCCACTGTCAAAGCTTCCTTCCCCACCTCTGGATCAAACGTCATTTGCCCTTGGAACCAAAACATGAATGGCTGTCCTAAAATAGCCTCCCCGCAATCAACCAATAGGAAAGAAAGTGATTTATGGACCCTTGCAACCTTGACCTCTTCCTCCTCCACAAACCCATCCACCCAACACGCCCCACTGTTAAGCACGCAAAGCCCCATCATGCATTTCCGCCAAACAAATCCCATTTCATCAACCAATCTAGAAGGAAGAAGGTTCACCATAGAACTGCTATCCACCAGTGCCCACACCTTCCTTCCAGAAATCTTCATCAAAACGTAAGCCAGTGGAGTTGAAACCAATTTCATACCTGCTAGCTTGCGCTCCATGTCATCCCAAGCCAAGTTCACCCGCTGCACTGTTGAAGGGATCCTATTGTGCCTGCAATCCTTCAGCACTTGAACCATCTCATCTACTACCACCAGAAACACCACCACTAACTCCTTCAAGGTCAAGGGAATATTTTTCTCATTCCCCATCACCCTGCGCATGATTCCCACCACCTTCTTCTTCCAGGCCAGATTCACCGGCTGTCCATCCATTTCTGGAACCCGGGAAATTGGCTTAGGAAATGCCAGCAGTACCCATTCCTTGGCATGTACATCCATCCTTTCCACCGCCACAGCCTTTTCTGTTGCTAATAACCTCACTTCCGCTTCCACACGCGGTGGTTGTCATACCCCAGGACAAGTGACAATCCCCAGCAAAGCTTGAGCAGTTATCACTGGTTCCTGTCCTTGCAAGCGCAATTGCTCCATGACAGTCAGATTCCCAGGTTCAGAGGAGATCCAATTGCCCATTAGCAAAATGAATCCCATTCCCACTGGTTAAAAAAATCCCCCCTTGAGGTCCTTTGTCATGTTATTGCACCCCAACCACCAATGCCCCTTGTCCCCGCAGTAATTGCATAACTGCAAAACGGACGGATTTGACAGCGGAAGCGGTCCCCCAAGGTGAGGAGGCAGATTTGACGGCCCGGAAGACATTTGAATCAGAAAGATCTGTAAATCCTTCATCAATCCCATCATCTTTCTAACCTCTGGGCTTGTTGTCGGTGGTGTTACTGGATCACATTCTGTTTTCAAGGGCCCCACAACCAGAGCTTGCGTTGGTGCCGCTGGAGTGTGACAAGCTGACCTCTTTGGCCCTGTCAGGAACAAACTTGCCATGTCCCCCATCAGTTCCTCTAATTCCAAATTTCTTTCCCCCGCTTGACAAATGACAAGGATGTCTGGAAGAAGGGCGATACTCCCATCCAGCAACCTCTTCACCAATTTGTTGTTGTACAAGTGCCGCTGCACCCACCAGCGGAGTACGTGGCTGAGTCCTCCCAAAAATTCCCTCTTCATTGTGCCTGTCTGCCCCAATATCACCTTTTTCTTTGCCAGGTAGCAATAGATCCAATTGAATATTGCTACAGAAGCCCCCAATTGTGCTTGCATCCGTACTTGACCATTTGTGCTTGCTTCCGCCATGGCTTGCTTAAAGTTGCTTTCCCAAAACCAAGGTTTGCACCTTCCCCAGCGCCCAAGATTTCTGCCTTCAGTTTTGGCCAATCAAGTTCCTCATACCCTTCAATCTCCTCCACATCCCAAAGCTTCTCTTCATCTGTAATGACTAGGAAAACAAGCCAAGCCTTATCCAAACCCCTTTCACCTTCCGCATTGGCTATTCCTTTGTATTGCGTGAGGAATTGCTCAAATTCCTCAGTTTTGAACCGGATATGAGGATATTCCCGCAGCCTGATACAAACAGGCTTATGATTGGCGCCATTGTTGGAACAAGGGACACTTTATCCTGCCCCTGATTAGGGTTGCTTCCAATAAGCCATAGGAGGAGGAGGAAGAGGTGTGGGGTTAAAATTAGATGACCCCACAATGGTCAATGGGTGGTACTGGGACATTGTGCTTGTTGGTTTCAAGAGACAAGGGAAAAAAAAATTACTTCCCGGCCAGACCCCCAGATGTGGAATTCTGAAGAGGAATTCTCCTTTAATGGTTCCCAAGTTCAGAAGTTATAGATCCCTTGCGTCTGTAAACCCTGAATGCCACTTTTCACCCTTGAACTGAGAGATAGAGAATTGAGAGTAAAGTTCCTTCCAAAACCTATGACAACCCCCTGTCATCTTCAATGATGCAACGATCCTCCTCCTCCAACCGGGTTGAGGGTGCAGCTTAAGTAACCTCCCCCTCAACCCTAAACTAAGTAAAACCAGAAAAAATCAAGAGTAATGAAATACAACCCCTAAGCACAGAACTCTATTCCCAACCCTATCCTTCCCATCCCATAATCCACAACCCATATCCCATATCCACCTGTATTTCCCGCCTGCCATTACATCCACCCAGTTTTTCCTTGTCATTAGGGGGCCCTTGATCCACGCCCAACTCAGAGCCCCCAGGGCATGTCTGTATCAAACCAACGCGCCATTCCAGTTATCCAAGATATATCCCCCCAATCCAATCTGTGTCTTGCAACGCGCAATCTGCACACAATCCATCCAATCCAATCCAATCCATTGCGCGTCTCCAGATGCTGAGCCCAATTTCACTGCTGCTGAGCCCACAGTGCAACTTGCTGCGGCAAAGCGCACCCATTGCTGAGCGCGCTACCCCTTCTGAGCCTGCCGCTACTGCTGAGCAGCCAGCGCGCAGCCAATTCCAACTCCCATCTGTAAAAGACCACCACAGCGTGCCGGTAAACCCTTTTGGAAATGGAAGAGGAGTTCTACTTTTTTCCACTGAATGTGGGACTGCAGCATTTGGAATTGAGAGATGTAGACAGAAGCCCTACTATTTTCCTTCATAACCAAGGTATTTAATTTGTACTTGGTGTTGCAAAATTGATTGGGGTTGCAAAATAAGGGGAAAAGTTGTTGCTCAAATTTGTTCCAGTTGTTCATTATACAATTGGGACTAGTATCATCTAATAATTCAAGGTACTGTTCAAAACATTGCGAGGCTCTACCTCCTAGAAAGGAAGATGCATACATGAATTTTTGAAGGTTGGAAGGGAAACTCTTGGCGTCATTGGAGAAGATGATTTTTCACAACTCTAGGTAGGAGCAGAGCTTATGTGAATGCTCCCTGTTGAAGTGGTCAGGCGCCTTCATGCCCAGAGTGCAAAAGCTCAGAACACTTGCAAAAGGCAGCAAAGTATTTGGTTAGGAGCTTTGACCAAAGTAGAGATTAACTCCTGATCTTCAAACTTGGGAGCATTTGTGTAAGACTCAAAACAGTGCTGAGCCGGAGGCAGTTCTGTGTAGGGGAAAGGTACTGTTTAGGCTGCCCTCCTAAGAGTTATAAAAATATTTCAATTTAACCAGAATCAGGGTCCAGAACCTTATGAATGAGAAATCAGTGGAAGGGATTAGTTTGGAAGTGTTCAGTAGCAATGGAAGACAACACTATCTGAGACAAGATGTTTCAGGAAAATAATTGAAAAAATAAGTTTAAATTTTGTTCAGAGTTTGATAGAACAAGGCAGTTGAAAGTAACAACGCCCACAATCTAATAACTCTGGTTGTCAGCAGAAGATTAGGAAAGATCAAACTAATCCCAACCAACCTCCATGTTCTCAATGAACCTGCCCAACTCTCTGCAATCAAGCGCTTGAAGGGTACAGGTAACTGTGGGTGGCCATAAAAAACAAAGCAATTTGTCCTATGATGCTCTAGAAGAAAAGCAGCAACAAATTTGAACAAGAATGACCCAACACTTCTCAAGGTAATCAAGAATAGCGTGGCGGAATTCAAATTTAATGGAATAAGGGGAGTTTTAACACTCCAGGGTTCAAACTTAAATAAAACTATCAGCCAAAAGTGCCTGGTTCTGAAAAGACAATCAAATCAATGATCAGGACCAAAGTGGTTGAAGAAAGGGATCAACAGAGCGGCTAGACACACTCAACAATTCAACCAAATGAATTCTTCTTCAACCAGGAAGGCTATTGGTTGGTGATAAGGATCAGGTCACAGTGGAAATATCAAAGGATTGAGTATGGAGGTTCAAAATATCAAGGGGCAATCAAAAGATATACCCAGGATAAGGATGCTCATACAAGGGGAAGGGTCCCACAGATTGATAACTACATGATTATGATAGGATGGATTATTCAATGATAGCTGATGATGATCCCCAAACAGGTAGGTGATAGCTCCTCCTTTTTTATACAAGAGCCCTGTACACTCATTAGAAGGGATGACTAAAAATTAAATTGGATGTTTTTTTAAAAAAATTTTGAAACAATGCAGAACAGGTGAATCAAGATGGAAGGAGAGACCAGCTCACAACAGATAAGTGGTAGCGGGCAGCAAATGGAAAACTGCAAGTCAACAGATGAGCAGTAGCAGGCAGAGGATGAACTTCTGCAACAGCAGTTGCAGGTGAGTGATGGAGAAAGTGGTTGCATGATTGAGCAGAGGTGGATGAGAGTAGGATGCTTGATCAAGCGCTTGCAACAACTCCACAGCCTCAGGCAACAGCTTGCATTCCATAGGATGCGGAGGTTGATAGATGGGTAGAACCTTGGGATCAACGGGAGAAACCGCTGGTGGGCATTTTAGACCAGGAAAAATCTGGTGGATCTGGTCAGCCAGGGAAATCACATCCTTTGGATGAGATGGTTGCATCCAATTAATTTCTAGAATGTTTCCATCATTTTGAAACACAGCTTATCCTCAGTTTACAATTAGTTGCTTCACAATTTCTCCAATTATTGACTTCTGTTTCTGATTTCATTTCATTCTGTTTCCCCATTTGATATCCTAGTTTTCTCCTTCTTTTCTTCTTGTCTTACTCATGATTTCAATTGGTATTCCCCAAGGTTTCTATTTTACTTCCTCCCAGATTCCATGTGGTTTTCAATTTTTTTCTCTCTGATTTCTCCCTTATTTCTTTCTGATGTCTCCCTGATTTCTCCCTGATTTCTCCCTGATTTCCAAAAATTTTCCATTTTCCACCTATAAGGATGATCCCTCCAAATTTTTGGAAATTAAATAAAAGAATATTTTGAAAAAAATTTATCCTCATCATTCATAGAATTCCTTCTCACATGAAATTTATGTTCTACCTACAAGTAATGGTTGGTACATTTAATTGGAATTAAATCCAAAAATAATTCAAATAAAAAAAATTGAAAAAATTCATAACACTTGAAATATTCCATATTTTTTAAATTTCCCTTTCAGGAAGATATAATTTTTTTACTAGTATTATTCAATTTTGAGAGAAATATGCACTCTGGCTATCAACCGGATCACAAGATTTATTTTTTGTTCAATCCCATTTTTAACTTTGTAAACATTAAGATGCTTCCAATCAACTAAGAAATCCCTGTAAATTTGAAATGGAGTCACTTCCAAGATGTAACCGGGTATGCTCCCATATGGATCCATCACACTGAATATGATTTTTATCTGACCCAAAAAGGAGACTTTACACAGATTATATGAAAAATTACTTTTTCCAGAATTTAATTCTGTTGTTCATAATGCCATTTTATAACAATGGAGATGATTCTGATAGTTTCACAATGGTGCAAGAGTAACAGTGTTTGATTCATTAGCACAATTGATCTGATTGAAATATTTTCAATTTTTAGAAGAGTTGTAATTCCAGAGATAATTGAGGATTTGTAATACAATTCTGGATTTGCATGGAAAGGATTTAGGTGTGGGATTGAATTTGACCTGTGGGATCATTCAAGGATTCTTGAAAGTTGATTTATCTCTGGTGGTGCACCTGGTGAGTTTATCAGGGACTTTAAATTTCAAAGTCTGCAGAACCTTTGAGCTATAGTAATTTGTAATTCATCCAAGTTTAATGTAAATCATGGTCAGCATTTTTGTATTCTGTATATCTTTGATTGAAAAGAATTCACAAACCAAAAACATTGTTTCTGTCTAATTTGGAAAATATCCCATTCAAGCACTCATAAGCCCAGGTAGCACGTGTTAGGCCAGGTCCCTACCTTTTTAAAAGCTCAGGGATATGGGATGCAAGATGCTGATTTGTATTTTCATTCTTCTCTGGAAAGAGCTTACTACAAAGGTGGGGTTATTTTTCCGACTGCCTGGTGAAATCAGAACCATTTTGGGAGCCGGTATTCCAACTAGTGGCAATTTTAAAAGAAGTCACTAAATGAAAGGTCTTTTCAAAAACTTTTTCTGGGAATGGAAATTCTTCAAATTGCATTTCAATGATGAAATTTAGAATTTAGACTTTATAAAGAAGACACCACTCTGCAGCCTTGAGACTTCCATCAATTGTTTCTCCAAGGTATTTTAGTACTCTTTTTCAATTAGATGAGATTAGAGTAATCTTGATGACTTGTTGAAGTGTTTTCAGCAGAAAAGAATCAAACTTGAATTTTGATGAAATTGGAGGGCTTTGCTTGGGGATATCACTAGTGCTTGGATCCAAAAATGGAACAGGTACATAATCTAATCAGAGAATGAAGAAGATGCCCACATTAATTCTTCATTATTTTGAGCCAGAGTTTGTTCTCTCCATTTGCCTTTAGATTTTTGTATATTTTGAATATCTTGCTTGGCATCTCTTTTCAAGTAACATAATTCTCTAGAATAAATTTTTTCACTTGGATCTTCATTGTCTCAATCTTCATCTCCATCATAATTTGATTCATCATCTGATGAGTCTGCTGCCTTTTTCTGTATCTGTTTCCAAGAGGATTTTGGAAGTTTTAATTAGGTAACAGAATGATCTTTCAAGTATCCAAGAATCATATTTTCCATTATGTCAAGATTGGCCATTTTTTTGGAATCCCAATAAGGGAGTTCTTCCAATATTGAGTTATGGACACCATTGTTTTTGAAGAGATGATCTCTGTGTGGTTGAGTTGCATTTCACCATGAAATTACTTGAATTTTGTGCTCTGATAAATTTCTTGGGGCCCAATTGAAAGTCTCAATGTCATTTATCTCAGATTTTCAATGGTAAAGAAGTTGCAAAAATTTCTTCCTGAATGACTTGTAAATCCTATGATCTTGCACATTGCAACAACATCTGCTATGACAGTGAGTATAGCACCTCTCATGGTAACTCCTGGAGGATTATCATAGGTCTTGGAGAAGTGTAAGCCATTCAAATGTTACTGAAGTTCTCTGACTAGGAGGGTGAGTATATTATTCAGTTGAGGACCAGTAGGCACCTTGGGCGCAGGTATGATTCCTACAAGATAAATGTTTTCTGCTTTCAGACTTATTTCTTTTGGAAGATTCAGTCATACCATGGCAAAGGTTCCAAGAGAGGCATGACAACTAGAATTTCCAAAAGAATTAAGCCATTCAAAATATATGGTGAATGACAATTTCCCAGGCTTTGAATAAAAGGTGGAAGTTTAATTTGGGACTTTGAATCTTTTGCAAAAAATCCCCTCCCAGATATATTTCATTATCTCAGAGGGTTTGTTTTGGAGATGTTTTAGAAGTTCTTCCTCAATACCTGGAGGTTTCAAAAATCCTGCAATTAATTGTTAAAATGGTTGGTAAATGAAAGTTTTGCTTACGGAGAATTTTTATTCTTGTAAATGTTTTCTGCTAGGCATGGAGTTAATGGAAGTATTAATAGATCCCAAGGTGGATGAGCAGGGTGGAACCCATTCAAATCTGTTTAAGTTTTGTGTGCGTTTGATATTAGGGTCTGTGAAATTTTTTTTCTTGGTCAACCAAGTAGAAGTACTCTGGAAAAAAGAAATATATCTCCAGTGAAGCATCCAGATTGAGATGCTTGAAAATGGTCAAAATTCTGAGGGGAATCTTTGAACTTTTATTGGGCTGAAGGTTTTGAAGAGGAGTTTGAAAAATTGTTTTATTTTAAATATTGAAAGCACAAAGCAGGAATCTTCATGCCTCTGTAATACTTTGATGATGCACATTCATGATGGCTGTGATCACCATTGGAAGGATGATATGGGTTTGGTTTTGTATCCAGGGTAAAAGGACAAAGTCTTGAGTGTCAAAGATGGGAACAACACCTGGGGGTGAAATTGAAGTGGTATCATCTTGAGATTGGGCCACATTTGCACAGTTATTATGTAGTAAATACCTTTTTTTTTGGTGATTTTGGGGACAGTGCTTGTGAAGCAACTAGTGTTTGTGAATAAACTTGAGTGGAAAGAAAACTTGTGGTGATTTTGTTATTCTTAGCATATGCAGAAGGGGTAAATGCTATGCCTTGATGAAACTGCCAACTCATATGCTGAAAGGGTGAGGGTGGTAGAGAATAATTTGAGAATTTTCTGAGCTTCTGAATGATACTTTTTGAGACAAGGTATCCCATCTTGAATGAAATGAAAAGAACTTAAACATTAGTTTTTCTATCAATCAATAAATAATAAGTAAATACATGTTTCTTACCAGGAGCTGGGTTTTGGAGGCTCTGAGAGAGATGGAGATTTTTTTTTGATTGAGCAGGTGTTTGTTAACAGGAGCCAATATTTGAGATTGTATCCCCAGCTGGATTGGCACTGGTTTCATTCTTGGTGATTGCAGCACAATCCTCTGGATTTTCTGGTTTGGGTGGTACAGAAATATTTCTTTCATCTTCTTCCTGATCACTTTCTCAAACAAATACATGCTGTTTTTTGGAAGGTATTTTGAAGGATGATTGAGAGGCAGATTTCATTTTGAGGAGGTTGCCACTACCAATTCTGACATCTTCTTCTTCAGTTAATTCTTCACCCTTTGATATGACTGATACAAAACACAATGTTCCAAAGGGGTCAAGAGTGAATCTTAGCGGGAATGACTTACTGGCATCATATTTTTCACAGGCTTCAATTCCTTCACAAGCAATATCACAAAAAGAGTGGGTGGCTGTTTTTTCATTTGCAATTTTTTCCAATTGGTGACGTTTTTTTTGTCCAAGAGAGGAATTCCTGGGATGATATGATACATACTTCTGAATTTTTGAGAAATCCACCAGTCTTGGTACTTCTTAATTGTTGAGGAATCCACCAGTCGTGGATGGAGGAAGGGGTGGGAGTGTTTTGGCTGCATTGTCTTTTGCACAAAAAAATTTGTTCCAAGCAGGATGTTTTGGCAGGTTTGAGCTAGGGGCAGGGGGGCATTGGTTGCTGCAGGCTCCAAGCTATCAGTTAAAGTTTGGGTATTTACCTGGGCAGTTGTATTGTATGTTTATGCAAGTGGCACAGGAGTATCATTCCCAAGGAAATTTCAAGAAGATTAAGTATTAACCATGATCAGATATATAATTTTAAAAGAGTATGATAAGAATGGAAATTAGGATGTAGGAGCTGGGGATGAAACAGTAGTGTAGTGAAGAAAGATTTAGTGGATGTTGAAGAGGGACCAGAACAGGTAAAGATGCTCTTTGTATGATGGTTCTGGGTTATTTTAAATGTATTTTCTATGGAAACATGGCCTGAAAGAACTGATCATAGGTCCTTGAAAAGCCTGCAACAATTTCTATTAGAGTATATTCATGTTTTGATGTTGGTGCTTCTATATAGCAGACAGAAAATGTATAAACATAATACGCAGTACAGACACTGGATATACTATGAAGGAGGAGATTTAGTCTGCAGATCAGTCTGTTTACATACAATGTGGTAATTGACTTCTTAATTTTGCATGGCGTGCAGATGATTCACCATTGATCACCTCATCCTCTTGCATTGCGGCCAAACACCCATTGTAAATTCTCTTGGAAATTTGCATGGAAATACCAAGTCTGGTGAATGGACTGTTTTTGGGAACAGGGCATCAAAGGAAGTGTTATGCTCCCGTAGAGCGTGAAAAACCCCAAAGGTTGATTCTGTCAAATCATCCACTGAGCAGCTCTCTGCGCAGCTATCAAATCCTGATATGTAGTAACCCGCGCGTCCCCAGACAAACTCAACTGCACCGGGGGGGCTCTCTCTCATCTGATCATTCTGTTCATTTGAACCTCACCGCGGCGGATTGCCTTTTAGTTTTCTCCATCCCATTTCCTTCCGACTCTTTCCTTTATCTCTATTTTCCTTCCTGTTATAACTCAACGCTTTCAAATGCTCAACGTTGCCAAATTGCCGTCAAAAACTTAACCAACTTCTCAACTTGACCTGATTCAATTCACTCCTCCAGGCTCACCAGGCTCACTCTTTTGAATTTCTGGTATGATTTCAGTTCAATCTTGTCCAATCTTCTGATTTTTCTTCATCTCCTCTTTTGTTTTCATCTCATACTTCCACTCATGCTATTGTTGTTGTTCAGTTTGTTCCTAGTCCCTTCAATGTGATAATTCTTATCACCTCTCACCTACTCAATTTAAATGGTTAAAAGCCGAAATTGCACGACTAACTAACCGCTCAATACTATGGAGGGACTTGGCAACATGGAAGGCTTCAAAAAAATTATGCTCAAGGCTGCTCTCAAAGCCTTCCCAAATCTGAGGGACAAAAACTACTTGATTTGGAAAGGAAAGATCACCATCCTGCTTGAACTCAAAGGAACCAAACAAATCCTCAATGAAAAAACCAAAACTCTCACCCCCATGGAAGATGTTGAAAATCAAGTCATTATTATTTCCAAAATTGACACCATCACGCACAACAATGTAGTTAACCCTGACAACATCAATTTGGCTAAAGGCTTATGGAAAACAATCAAGGAAAGATTTACCTCTTCTCAAACTGCAAACCAAGCTTGAGTCTTTAATGACTTTCTATATCACCCTTTGTAACTTATTGACACATGATTTGAACAACAGACCAGCAGCTAGGAAACAAAAGTGATAACATGAGAATCTGGAGTCGTCCTAACAGTAGAGTATGAATAATAAATGAAGTAATACCAAAACAGAATGATAAATAGCCGGTGCTCAACTATGGCTGAAGGAGGAAGTATCGAGGAAACAGGAGAGGCTGAGAAGGAAGAAGAAGATGAAACGGATTGAGTCCCATGTGACTTGGAATGACTTGGATTGATCTCACCAGTTATGAATAAGTAGGCTGAGGACAGATCGTGATATGTTGAGTCAAGATTGAGTGGAGATTGAGGGTTGAGTTGGAATTGAGTTGAGAGTTGATCTTGAGGGTTGAGTTGAGGTTGAGTTGAGGAGTGGTTGAATAGAGAGGATAACAGAAGGGAAATTGAGATAAGGAAAGAGAACAAGAAACAAAATGGAATAAATGAAAGTTGGATGAGATTGTCTTGCCTCCCCCCCACCTTTGGTAGGTGGTCACAGGAGGTTGATATTCTGGGTCGTCCATGTGGGCCGTCTCGCCGTGACCTGGATTACCCACATGGGCCGTCAAACTTCAGCCTATAGCTTTTACTCCCCTTAACTGGGGATTAGTCCAAGTTGTTGTTGAAGACCGCAAGGGTAAATTTTCTTAGTTGATTCAGATTGACCGCCTTGATGAGAGGATCTGCAAGCATGTCTGAAGTACTGATAAGTTGGATAGTGAGGGCGTTGGCCTTTAGTTCTTCTCTAAGTCCTTTTGTTTTGAGGTCCATGTGCCTTGTTTTGGCGTTGGAGCCAAATTTCTAAGCTTTTCTTCTAGTCCTTTGTTGTTGATGAGATGTTTGGAGAAGGTTAGACAGACTTGGAAGACTTCACCCAATAGGTGGCGAAGCCACTTCCCTTCCAGGTAACAGTCAAGTAGTGAGTTGAGTTCGGCCTCCGTCAATGATTATGTGATGTTCCGTTGTTTTTAGCTGTTCCAGGACAGGGGGGAACCAAAAGATAGACAGAGGTAGCCCAATTGAGACTTGCAACTGGTGGGATCCTCACCCCAGGACGCATTGCTGAAGCATTTGATTGGGTCTTTTGACCCATAATATCTAAGGGTCAGCTTCAAATTCTTGGTGGAATTCAGATATTGCCATGTCCGCTTGAGTTCCTTCCAATGCATTAGGCTAGGTTTGTTCTGAAAGCAAGCTAAACTGGATACTGGGTAGCTCAAGTCTGGTCAAGTTTGATTTGCGATATAATTTAACAGTCCTATTGCTGATTTGTAATTGATGTTGAGTTTCTTGAATTGTTTGAAGTCCTCATCTGAGGCGTGGCTCAGCTGACAGTGAGGAGTCAACGGAGTGGAACAGGGCCTTGATTCGAGTAGTCCCAGCTCCTCCAGTCCGTGCATGATGTGTTTGGGTTGGCTGAGCAGAATACTGGTGGGCGTCTGTTCAAATTTCATACCAAGAATGGTGTTGGGTTTGTGAGCTTGCGAGTCTTTGAAACAAGCCCTGAATTTGTCATCAAAGCTATCCCCATCCCCTACTAAGATGAGGTTGTCAACATGAAAGAAGAGAAAGGATTGATTGTCGTCCAATTTGTATGGGCATGGGTCACTGCTTGAATCCTTGAAGCCTATTGATTTAATCCAGTCGGTGAGTGTCTCATACCAGTTCTTTGGAGACTGCTTGAGTCAATACAACCTTTTCTTGAGCTGTAGATACTTGCAGGATTGTTGGAACCCTTGTGGTGTTCAAATGATTACTTCTTCTTCTATGGGAGCATGTAGAAACGCGGCCTTCACGTCATATTGGCGGATGTTGAGCTTGCACTTCAGAGCATACAGTAAGATTTCCCTTAGTGAAGCAATCTTACCAGTTGGAGCAAAGGTCTTGTCAAAGTCCAGGCCATAGACTTTGTTGAAGCCCTTGAAACAGATCTGGGCTTTGTGGATGATAATATTGTTGTGGGCGTTGTCCTTGATTTTGAAGACCCCGGTGGTGTCCAGAGGATTCAGCGGTTCATTGCCTTTGTAGTCTTCCCAGACTTCCTGAGCTTCACATTGATCAATATCCTTCTTGATTGCTCCTCCCCATTTAAGGCTGTCCTTGCACCAACCTGCCTGATGAAACGTCCTCGGCTCAAAATAGTGGTGGAATCCATACCTTTGTGGGGGTTTGATGGAAGACCGGTTCCGGAGGACTCTGGTGGGCATTTCAGTTTCCTCCGGCATCCTCGTGCTGATTTCTGGGATGATTTGTTGAGGAGGAGGATCTGATGAGTTGTCCCTGGTGCTTGAACCAGAGTCGGAGACCTGTGAGCCTTCATTGGATGAGTCAACTTTGGAGGGTGGATCTCAATAGTTCATACAAGCTGTCAAGGCGTCATTTGGCTCAGGTGTGATGTCCCTTTTGTTGGACTTGGCTAGACTGAAGTCCATATCCACAACAGAGTTGATTCCAAGATCTTAAACAGTCTGTTTTAAGAACCGGATGTCCTTTGATGGGATGATCTGACCATTAGGTAAGAGAATTTGGTAAGACAGGAGATCAGGGTTGTACCCAATTAATTTTCCTTCTATTCCTTTGGGGTTGAATTTTTTGCCCTTTATCCGTTTTTGATTCAGCGCAATGGGGGTAATACCGAGGGGTTGTAGATAGTTAGGCGGGAGTGGGTGTAGTTTGATGAGTTCCCATGGGGATCCTTCCATATCTTCTTTTGGAATCTGATTGAGACTGATACAGCATGACTTGAGCACTTCTGACCAGTATTTCTTGAAAAATTTTGCCGAGCTCAGGGATGATCTCACACTCTCAACAATTGTTTGATTGGCTCTGTTGGCCCTGCCATTGTGTTTGGGGTGGTATGGTTCAGTGATAAGATGGTTGATGAACCTCTCCTTGAGATATTGTACTAACCTGTTGTTTGTGAATTCCGTACCACCTTCCCAACATACGGTAGATGGATAGTAGCCACATTTATTCTTCTGCTTCTTGATGAATTCCTTTAGCACTGAGGCGACTTTGTCCTTCCAAGTTAGGGGAATTCCTGATATATAGCCTGAATGGTTTTCCACTACCGTCAGAATGTACTTTTTGTGTATATGGGATTCCGGAGTTATTTGACCAATTAAATCTAGGTGTATCTTTTCAAAAGGTTTGGTAGCTGAGGTGGAGGTGGACTTGAACGGAGACTTGGTGATTTTTCACAAAAGGCAGTCCTTGCATTCAAAGGTGTTGCTTTTTGTGATGTCATCTTGAATTCCCTTGATCTTGGATAGAAAACCAAGAGAGGCATGGCTGTAGGTTAGATGAAGATCCTTCAAGGACCTTGGTTGATTTTGGTGCATCCAGAAGCATCCTTCTTCTCCTCCAGTTTTGAGTGGCATATCTAAGACAAAAGGATTGTTGATGATAGAACCTTGGCAGACCTTGTCATTTCCTTTACAGAGTTCAAAATGTCCCTTTTTTGCTTCCAGAGAACATCCTTGCTTGAGAAGCTTCCCTGGGATGATGAGGTTGACAACTATATCCGGGACATACAGACAATTAGAGAGAGAGATGGTGTGGTCCTTCCACTTCAACCTTACGGTTCCCATTCCTTGGATTGGTAGGTTGGCGCTTGTTTTTCCAGTAGTGATGTATTCTCCTGAGTGCGGCTCAAGAGTGGAGAAGAATTTGGACTTGTTGAAGGTATGAGAGGTGGCTCCGCTGTCAACCAGAATTTTCTTCTCTGCTCCAATGCTTGAGTAAATCCATTGGGCTACAAAGGCGTGAAAATGGGTGGACTCTTGGGACTTTTTCTGTTTTTCTTGCCATTTAATTTTTTTTCTCTCCACCATTCTGGAGCTTTGTCTGGATGAAGATGGAAGCACTCCGATTCTGAGTGATTTTTATCTTGCTTTGGATTGTGGTATCCCTCAATGCATTGGCTTGCCAGATGGTTTTTGGTCTTGGTCCGCATTGTGGCCAATGCCGTTTTGGTGGTAACTTTGAGTGTTCCTTTTTTGGTGAGTTCTGCCTTGACCTTGTTGTGTATTGGATGAGGTGATTACATACAAATTCAACTGAGATCTGCTTGTCTGAGTGCATGAGCTGTTGTTTGAGGTCTTGTAGGCTTGCAGGGAATTTGAACATTGTCAGATAAGCCAAGATGTTGTTTGGCAGTTCTATGCCAATATCTATTATCTTCTTGATGGAGGTCTTGACGTTGGTGACAAATTTCATAATTTTGTCCTCTTTGAAGATGATGTGTAAGAAGTTGTTGAAGATTCTTGCTTGGTTTGATGCTTGGGATGAGGAGAATTGTTCCTTGATAGCCTGCCATATCTCTTTTGCCAAATTAATGTTGGCTGCGCTGATGACGTTGTTGTGCATTATAGAGTCAACCTTAGATATGAGGAGTAATTGAATTTCATTGTTGTCTTGACTTGTGAGAGTTCTGGACCCTTATTTGAGTGTTTCCAATACTCCCCTGAGCTTGAGAAACGCCATCATCTTATCCTTCCAAATGCCATAATTGTCTTTGGTCAGTAATGGGGTAGTTTTGAGGGCCGTTTTGAGAATTGCTTGTTGGAAGGAGTCCAAAAAGAATCCCAATGCTGAAGCCATAGTCCCTTGTCTTTCTGGTCAAGTCGGTGGAGCCTTTGGATTTTAACCGTGTAACTTATTGACACATGATTTGAGCAACAGACCAGCAGCTAGGAAACAAAAGTGATAACATGAGAATCTGGAGTCTTCCTAACAGTAGAGTATGAATAATAAATGAAGTAATACCAACACAGAATGATGAATAGCCGGTGCTCAACTATGGCTGAAGGAGGAAGTATCAAGGAAACAGGAGAGGCTGAGAAGGAAGAAGAAGATTAAATGGATTGAGTCCCATGTGACTTGGAATGACCTGTATTGATATCACCAGTTATGAATAAGTAGGCTGAGGACAGATTGCAATATGTTGAGTCAAGATTGAGTGGAGATCAAGGGTTGAGTTGGAATTGAGTTTAGAGTTGATCTTGAGGGTTGAGTTGAGGTTGAGTTGAGGAGTGGTTGAATAGAGAGGATAACAGAAGGGAAATTGAGATAAGGAAAGAGAACAAGAAACAAAATGAAATAAATGAAAGTTGGATGAGATTGTCTTGCCTCCCCCCCACCTTTGGTAGGTGGTCACTGGAGGTTGATAGTCCGGGTCCTCCGTATGGGCCGTCTCTCCGTGACCCGGATTACCCACATGGGCCTTCAAACTTCAGCCTATAGCTTAAACCCTTTCAAACCCAAAGCAATCACATCTTTTATCACAGAAATCAAAATTTCTCTCAAGAAAATGCTTGATGTCGGTATTGAAATTCCTTTGAATTTCTTGGCGTACTTGGTTCTTTTCAAATTCCCTCATTTGCTTCACTCGCTTTGCCAGTAAATTATGCAATCAGACAAGGAGATCAAGGTCAATTTAGTTCTAAATCATTGGACGCAGCTAGATAATGAATCCAAATCAAAACTCACCAAGACTCCTTTCAGAGAAACTGCACTCGTAACTAACAGTTCCAAAACTTCAACCTCTAAACTTTACCCATGTCCACAAGGATAACATAATCTCAATGTTACAAATCATCCCAAGGAAGAATGCTGGAACAAGAACAAGCACCCAGCTCTGGACTGGTGGAAAGAAGCTCAAGCCAAATGGAGAGCTCAGAAGAAACCCAAAAGCAACAAAGTTGCTCACTACCATGCCCTCTTAACCACTTGGATCAACAAGGTGAACGCCAACCATTGCATCATTCTTGACTCTGGGGCTTTGTGCCACATTTTCAAATCCACTCAATACTTCACCTCCATACAAGAATGCAATGGCAAACACATTAGCACTGGAAAAGATGGAGCCAATCTACCTATCAAAGGAAAATGCAAAGTGGTTCTTGCCTGGAGAAACTCCCTCATTCAACTCTCTAACTGTCTATTTGTTCCCAATCTTGTTATCAATCTCATCAGTCCTGGAATTCTCTTTTTGGAAAAACAGTGCTTGATTTCAGCCTACGGCAACTCTTTCAAGGTCCACCATAATGGAACACTTGCTTTTGAAGTTTTCATTCAAGACAATCTCTTTGCTCTCAACCTCCCTCACTCCATTGGAAAAAACTCCAAAATCCACTATCTCACACAAAAAAATATTGATTACAACAAGCTTCTCTATCTTCATCAATCACTTGGTCACGCTTGTCCTAACCAATTGAGAAATGTGTATCCTGAAATTCCCCACTCCTTGATTGACAACTTTCAATGCTTGGACTGCATTTTCTCAAAAATTACAAAAACCCCTTTTAGCACTAAAGCAAACCATGCCTCCAAACCTTTCAAAAAGCTTCACATTGATCTGATGGGCCCAATTAATCTGGAATCCCACAACGGGATGATGTATATCATGACAATCATTGATAGCAGTTCTGGGTATCTGTCTGCTATTCCTCTCAGTTCCAAATCTGACGCCTGTCCTCAAATTTTAGCCATTCTTAGATTTGAGAAACAAAAACTAGGTTGCTATCCCGCCACTATCTGTACTGATGGTTGAGGAGAATTCACCTCCCAAGAACTGAAATCCTTCTTTCAAGAAAATTCCATTCAACACATTGTATCAGAACCTTACCATCACACACACAATGGAAGAGTCAAACGTGCCAATTGGACCATTTCCAAATCCATCAGAACTATCCTTTGATCTTCAAAACTACCCCTCAATCTCTGGGCTGAAGTGTCCAAGGCCTCCACTCTCATGCTCAATCAGATTCCAAAACACGCAAATGAGAAATCCCCCTACAAAGTCATCAAAAACAAGACACTACCCTTGGATTATTTCCATCCTTTAGGTTCCAGGGTGGTCTACTTAAACTTGAAGATGACTCGCGGGGATAAGCTCAAAGAAGGCAGACTACAGGGGACTCTTGTAGGATTCAATCCCAAGCTCTTGTCTTATTGCATCCTCGAGCCAGATAACTCAATTATTTTTTCTAAAAACATCAAGATAATCAAGTGTCTTCCCTGCACTCCCATTGCAGAAAGCCCTCCAGAAATAAACCCTTCTCTCAACATCAATCTCCCTTTTTTAGACTCTGAACATACTCAGAGTAGCTCTCCAGTCACAACACTAACCCTCAACCTACCAATCACAGTTTACCCTCAGCAGAAGCTGTTGAGTCTTCTGAAAACCAGTCATCTCAATCATTGCAGGAGGTTGCTGACAAACCTATTCCCTCTCGAATTCTACGTGATTGTTCAATGCTCAATCCACCCAATTGTTACAGATATCACCACTACTTTGTTCTGAAATCTTTCAAACAGGCCAAGAAATGCAAAGGCCACAAAAATTGGGACCTGTCAATCAATGCAGACTTGGGCGGCATAGAAAAGATAGAAGTATGGGAAGACTACGACGGTCCCAAGCCTGCAAATCCTCTCAACACAACTTGGGTCTACCGCCTCAAGGACAATTGTCATGGAGACCCATTGATTTACAAGAGTCAACTGTGCATACAAGGATTTGATCAGATCTATGGCCTAAATTATCAAGACACTATCTCCCCAACTGGCAAAGCACCTTTGCTCAGAATTGCCCTGCTCTACGGCCTTTACCATTTGTTCCCATTACTAAATTCAATTTAAAGAGTGCTTTCCTTCATGCTCCTCTCAAGGAACTTATTATCATTAAAACTCCAAAAGGATCAAAGAGAAAGTCAAAATACCTGAAACTAAAAAAGTCCCTATACAGGCTCAAGCAAGCTCCTCTCAACTGGTTCAACACTCTAACTACCTGGCTCTCCAGCCAGTGGTTTGGAGAGCCAGGGGTTCCATCAGTTGTCTTCTGAACCTTGTCTTTACCTAAATCCTTGATTTCAATCCATGATCTTCTTCCACGTTGATGACCTCATTCTGGTAGGTCTCGGCAACAACTTCAAGGAAAACTTTCTGCAACTCTTTCCAAACTCATCTGCTCACAATCCCAACACCATCCTTGGGATGAAATACTCCAAAACCAAAAACAAAATTTTTCTCTCTCAACCCAACCACATCAATCATGGGCTTGAAGAACTCAAACTTACCAATTTCTATCCCTCCTCCATACCGTTGACTTCAAACTTCAATTTATGACCCCCCACTGTTGAAGAACAAAAGGAATTTAAAGCGCTCAACATCAACTACAGATTGGCTGTGTTCTTGATGAACTATATTGCATGCCTGACTCAACCAGACATCAGTTATTCTGTCTCAAGGTTAGCTCGGTTCTGCAAACGGCCCAGGATAAATCACTGGCGCAAAGTAAAACGTTGCTGGAAGTAACTGAAAGCCACCAAGTCTCTCTCTCTAGTTCTGGAGGTAAAACAGTGAGAAACTCAACTTCAATGTTTCAGAGATGCCACCTGGTACAATGACCTCAAAAACAGGCATTCTCAGTGCATTCATCTGACCCTATTGTTTGGATCCCCTGTCCTGTGGAGCAGCTACCGCCAAAGAAACGTAAATCACTCAACCACTGAGACAGAACTCAATCCTCTATTTGACTCATTTCTTGAGGCCATTTGGATGAGAGGCCTGGTATCAGAAATGTGGACAAAATCCACTCAACCAAGCACACATCATATTGACAACAAAGTTTTGGACGACAAGTTGAAAAAATTTGGATGCAACTCCAAAACCCGTCATATCAACATAAAAACAAAGGCAATTAGTGAGGAATTGCAAGCCAACAACCTCAAGATTAAACTCATACCATCAGAAAACATGATAGACAACGGGCTAACAAAAGCGCTACACCAAACTCTACTCTCCAAACTCCTCCATGTCATCAATCCTCACTTCAATTATCATGAAATCCTACCAGCCATGAGGGGTGTCAAATCATTCACTGAGCAGCTCTCTGCGCAGATATCAAATCCTGATATGTAGTAACCCGCGCGTCCCCGGACAAACTGTACTGCACCGGGGGGGCTCTCTCTCATCTGATCATTCTGTTCATTTGAACCTCACCGCGGCGGATTGCCTTTTAGTTTTCTCCATCCCATTTTCTTCTGACTCTTTCCTTTATCTCTATTTTCCTTCCTATTCTTTTATCCTCAACGTCTCTTTTCTTCTTTTTCATTTCCTTGTTCTTTATTCTATAACTCAACGCTGTCACATCCTCAACGTTGCCAAATTGCCATCAACAACTTACCCAACTTCTCAACTCAACCTGATCCAATTCACTCCTCCAGGCTCACCAGGCTCACTCTTTTGACTGTCTGGTATGATTTCAGTTCAATCTTGTCCAATCTTCTGATTGTTCTTCATCTCCTCTTTTGTTTTCATCTCATACTTCAACTCATGCTATTGTTGTTGTTCAGTTTGTTCCTAGTCCCTTCAATGTGATAATTCTTATCACCTCTCGCCTACTCAATTTACAGATGCTGGTTTCCGGAAAACAGGAAACAAGCTTTGGGGTCTTTCATGCTCTACAGGGGTCTAACATTGCCTGTGATGCCCGGTTTCTGGAAACGGGGCATCAACCTTTGGGGTTTTTCCCACTCTACGGGGGCATAAAATGGCTCCAAGGTGATGCCTGCTTTCTGGAAACCAGGAATCAACCTTTGGGGTGTTTCATGCTCTACGCGGGCATAACACTGCCTATGATGCCTGGTTTCCGGAAACCAGGCATCAACCTTTGGGTTTTTTCATGCTCTAAAGGGGTCTACCACTTCCTGTGATTCTGGGTTTTCAGAAACTGGGCATCAACCTTTGGGGTGTTTCACACTCTACCAGAGCATAACACTGCCTGTGATGCCCTGTTCCCAGAGACTAGGCATCAATTTGGAGCCATGTTATTCCCCCGTAGAGCATGAAACACCCCAAAGTTTGATGCCCGGTTTCTGGAAACCTGGCATCACAGGCAGTGGTAGACCCCTGTAGAGCATGAAACACCCCAAAGGTTGATGCCCGGTTTCCAGAAACCAGGCATCAGAGGCAGTGTTATGCCACGTAGAGCATGAAACACCCCAAAGGTTGATGTCTGGTTTCCGGAAACCGGGAATCAACCTTTGGGGTCTTTCATGTTCTACAGGGGTCTACCACTACCTGTGATGCCTGGTTTCCAGAAGCAGGGCATCAACCTTTGGGGTTTTTCATGCTCTACAGGGTATACCACTGCCTGTGATTACCATTTTCCAGAAACCGGGAATCAAACTTTGGGGTGTTTCACGCTCTACGCCGGCATAAAACTTCCTTTGATGCCTGGTTTCCAGAAACCAGAATCAACCTTTGGGGTGTTTCATGCTCTACAGGGGTATACAACTGCCTGTGATTCCTTTTTTCCTGGAAACCCGGCATCACAGGCAGCAGTATACCCCTGTAGAGCATGAAATACCCCAAAGTTTTATGTCTGATTTGGAATAAAACTGCTTGTGATGCCTGCTTTCCAGAAACGGGGCATCAACATCCACAAATTTGACTGGTTTCACAGAATGAAAGCATGGGGTAAAGAAGGACAAAGAAGCAGCATAATTTGTGTTTTAGATATTCTGGTTTTTATGCCCCTGTAGAGAACATCAAAACCAAACTACCTACAAGGCAAAATATGCTGCTTCTTTTTCCTTCTTAACCCTATGCTTTCACTCTGTGTAACCAGTTAAATTTATGGATTTTTATTCCCAGTTTCCGGAAACCATGAATCAAAGGCAGTGTTATGCCCCTGTAGAGAATAAAACAGCCCACGATTCAAAGTAAAAGAAATCTGGTCAAATCTGAATTTCTTTTTCAATTCCTTGCTCATTTGGCTCTACAGGGGCATAAAACTGCCAGAGTCAATACCCATTTTCTGGAAACCAGACATCAAAATCATACAGAATAAATGTATTTTATTCTTATCATCCCAGGGGATAATGATGTGAACCATGAAGTGCTTGCAAAACATTCAGGCCACATTCTCAACAGAGAAACAATACAGGGATCCTGTCCTGGATAACCTCCTTGTGTAAAATTCTCCTCAGACAATCCTCCCCTGGGAAATGATAAGTGATGAAACACTGGATTCACTCCCTTAGAATGCAGGCTTCAAAAGATTAGGAAATCAAAGGTGTGTGATGCTCTTGCCATGTTATAGGGCATTGTAAGCATGAAGATTTATATAAATATCTCTTTGCATGTTGTAGCTAGCACTAAACTGGCTGCAGATTTTTGATTTGCTCGATCTGACCTTTATAGATCCAAATTTTTGCTAGGCACTGTGCAATGGTTCTTGAAGGGTTTGAAATCAAAATCCCAACATTGAAGAGGGTTATTTTATTGGAGGAAACATGCTGCAACTCCCAAAGGGGATAGTTTTACTAGTAACTCAAGAGCTAGGTTCATTCCACACAAATAAATCCCTTTTCAGGGGTGGAGTACTTTACAAAATACAGGTGTAGTATTTATTTCACCCAGGGGTAAGCTCAGGACGGACTAAACTCTTATGTGGTTGTAGTTTTACTGTGGCCAGTGCAGAGAACTCCCATGTTGTGAGCATATCTACAAATGGGACTGCTAGAGACCCATGTGTGGAATTCCTCACATAGTAGGCCAGGCACTAGAATTTGGACTGTCAGAACCCAAGTGTGGTCCACCCACACAATAGGCTAGGAACAGGAAGTTGATCTGGCAGTAAGCCAAATGTGGTCCAGGCAACTCACCCCCTTGCCTCCAGGGTGATTACATAAGCAAAACTACCCCTGGACCACAGAGTGTTTTTCAACACACCTCACCTAGCTACATTCTCACTAAAGTGTTTTTCAACACATCTCACCTAGTTACACTCTAACTAGAGTGTTTTTCAACACATCCAACTAGCTACACTCTCACCAAAGTCATTTTCAACACACCTCACCTAGCTACACTCACACTAAAGTATTTTTCAACACACCTCACCCAATTTTGAACACACCTCACCTAGCTACACTCTCACCAAAAGGTTTTTCAACACATCTCACCCAATTTTGAACACACCTCCCCTAGCTACACTCTCACTAAAGTGTTTTTCAACACACCTCACCTAGCTATACTCTCACTCATGTTTTTTTCAACACAACTCACCAAATTTTGAGCACACCTCACCTAGCTACACTCTCACTAAAGTTTTTTTCAACACAACTCACCTAGCTACACTCTAAAAAAAGTGTTTTTCAACACACCTCACCTAGCTACACTCTCACTAAAGTATCTTTCAACACACCTCACCCAATTTTGAACACACCTTTCCCAATTTAGAACACACCTCACCTAGCTAAACTTTCACTAAAGTTTTTTCAACACAACTCACCTAGCTACACTCTCACTTTTTAAACACACCTCAACTAGCTACATTCTCACTAAAGTGTTTTTCAACAAACCTCACCCAATTTTGAACAAACCTCAACTAGGTCAACTCTCACTAAAGTGTTTTTCTATATATCTCACCCAATTTTTACATGATCATGGATGAATTGAAGAAAAGGCATAGCCCAAACAAGATGGAGGTGTTCTCTTGTTGTAAAAGATTTCTTGGTTTGTAAGACTTCCTCAAGATAAGCTTCAATGTTCACAAAGAGGCTTACAATTTTTGGAAAAAAAATCAATTCTTGGAATTCAGATTGCTTTGAGTCATAGAATGATCAAATACTTTGGCTTGGATGGCACCAAGATAGCTACAGATTAAAACAAAAGCCTGGAATATTTTTCCAGAAATACCTCAACCCAAACACTACTGGCCTCCATCAAAGCTGCAGGGGTGGGGCTCAACATCAAATGTGTAAAAATTGGTTTCATCATGGAATGTGGTCAATTCTTTCTTAAAAAGTTTTTAGTCTTTATTTCACTTAATTTAACTCACAATTGGAACTGGATGGAAAACTTTGTGAATCTTTTGATTGTTGTAATTTGAGTTTTCATATATGTAAATTTCACTGGAGTTCAGAGTTTCATTGAAGGATTGATTTGGTTCTTATCATTGTTGTTATTGAAGTATCAAAACAACTGATAAAATATGACTGGGCTGTCTCATAGTATTTTGATTACCTTGTGATTACCAGACTGTTTATTCATAGCTATCAGATCTTTTAGTCATAACCTTTCAGTTTCCATTTCACTTAAATAGATTATGTTGATTTTTCCATATTCATTTTGTATCCAACCACATGTTAGCCAATCATTTATTTAGTCTATATAAACACTGGTGCTCTAAAGTGGAATTGATAATCCATTCAGCCAACCAATCAACCAGAGTTCCCATTTCCTCATATACTCAGATCCATTTTGCTTGAAATTAGCAGCTCCTTTCATTCATTTCTCATCAAATTTTGTTTCATCAGAGCTCAAGCTCTCTTTATTTTTTAAATGTTTAAAATCCTATGTTCAAACTTAGCCAACAATCCTTCTTTCAATTGGTCCACCTTCAATAGTCTCATCCTGGAATCTGATCTTTGACTGTTTTGGCAAGGGGGGGAGATAGGGATGAGGCTTGTCATCAACAATGAAGCTCATCCCATCCATTCACTTTGAGGCTAGGCATCAGCAACTCATCAAGTATCCAATTGCCACCGTCACAATCATCTCATCAACCACCATCAGCCAAGCCAATGTCAGAATCATCAAGCTACAACCAACAAGGTTGAAGATTAGTTTATCAAACTCCTATCTTTTGCTTGTCTTGTTGGACCAATGGTCTCAAATCAATTGGATTGATGGTGTTGGATCAAATAAGTTGATTGATTTTTTTGAGACTTGAAACTCACTAGATTCACCCAATTACCTCAATTGCACCCTAACTCAGGATTTTCATCATGATGAAAAACAATCATGACCAAGTTAAGAGACTCTCAGCAAGAAGTCAACAGTGATCACAAATCACCAAAAATTTATGAGTATCATTCTTTCAACATACAGTCTATCAAGCGCGTTTGGGCACCTGGAAAAGCCCTAATTTTCATGAGCCAATCAGGGGTTGCATAGGTTCCCAGGGCGCTTGATAGGGTAGTTTGCCGGGGGGTCAAATATTGGCGCCTACTCAAGCCTGTTTTGACCCAAATCAAAGCTTGAAGCACCCCCCTCACTCATTGGCGGTATTGTTGCAAGTTCCTTTGGTGATTCAATTGTTGGCCAATGATTCTTGTTTTTGTTTCTTTCATGAGATGGACTCAAGGATGCCATTGATATTTTTTGTTGCTTGTATTGCTTGGATTCCTCAAGGAAGTCAGGTAATTTGACAGTGAGGAGGCTTGGTTCTTGACAATTTTTTGATGATCCAGATCTGATGATAGGATTTGATGAAGGGTCTAACAATTGCTGGTCAAAACTCAACTCAGATGGTATTTTCTCAATGGTCTGGGTTGAAGGAGGATCCAATCAATCAAATTCCTGCTGGATTTCTTTTCTGTTCTCACAATTCAAAACAAGTTTTGTGTATCTCTTCTGCTTCTTCTTCTGTTTGAGATACTTCTACTTTGCCTTTGATTTTGGTTTTGGAGCCTCCATGGATGGCAGGGAAATTGTATTGGCACCTTTGAGACCAAGATTGAGTCAAATCTTTTGTTTTTTTGGAATCAGTTTTGAGTTATCAACAATACAATCATGATCATCTTGCATGTCCCTTTTGGTTGTATTTGGTTTTTTTTCATTTTTTGATTTGAATTGTTTGATACCACAAGGCAATTTTCTACCAGCAGATGGTTGGGAGGAATTCAGTAGATGATTACTGGTCAAATCAAGCTGTTCCTTGCAGCCTCAAGGAAGGCATTGAGTCTGGAAAGTGAAGGATGAGATTTGGTGAGGTTGTATTCAATAAGATTATATGTTAGAGGAAAAGACCCCAAAAATCAAGATGAGCTTGTTGAGCAAGTCAAGGCTGGCATCCAAGAGGCAATAAATGAAGAAAAAAGTTAAAATTTCTTCTCTCACGTTAAAAAATACTATAGATGCTGTCTTGAAATGTAGCCTATTACAGGCCCTGTGTTGGAAGATCCCTGAATATTTTTGCATCAGTTATCTTCCTTTTTTATTTTTCCATTTCTTTTTTTCTTTTCTTCATTTTAAAAAAAAAAATTATTTATGTAGCATCTTTTTAAAAAAAAGGATGTTGCATGTGAAGAAAATTAAAACCATGAAACTGAAAAAAACAGGTTTGAAATATAATTTTGTCATTAAAAGTAAGGTCAATATTGGCTGATGTACCAAGCTTTGATTGGGGCCCAAACCAGGTTGACAAGGTGCAAATTGAACGTGACTGCAAGCCAAGGCACGGTTACAATGGTGCCTAAACTGGTTGGCCAGGCACCAATATTGATTTCTTTGGCACCAATTGCGCTTTGAAAAAAAATCAAGTAAGTTTAAAAGGCGCCCAAACGTACTTGATAGACTATACTATTTAATTTCAAACATTTACCACTTACTTTCATATCTACCATTCACCCAAGTCCAATGAAATCAATAGAAGGAGCTAGAATGATCACCAAACCAAGCCTGGTCACAATCAAATCAATTGAGACAACAAATGGTTGAGGATGGTTGGCCTGACAATCAAACACAACACCAATCACTTGAATACAATCAAAACCAATCCACTTCAACCATCTGCACCAAGAGCAGCATCAGGTTGGGGATGGATTCAAGAGAAAGATTGAGATAACCCATCCAATAGGGAAGGACTACCATAAGACTTGCCTGAAGGGCTATCCAACCTGATCTTCTCTGATCAGTTACAATCCATTGATAAATGGTGATCATCAATCAACCACAATCTCTCCTCAGATAGCCATCAACTGGTAAGAACCGGAAATGATACTGAAAAATCAATAGAAATATACCAGATTCTCAAGATTACTTTCAGCCCCTTGATCAATCATCCTTACCCAATTAAAGACTTTCTCAGACTGTAAGAAAAAAGATTCCTATCTCCCATTCAGATCCTTCAAATTCTCATCCTCAATCAACAGGCTCCTATCTGCTTCCAATCTTGTAATCACTCATTCCAGTGCCCGCTCAATTCTATCATCTATCAAGCTGATTGAGTTCAGAGGAGACCAAGATCAGGATCATGAGGAACCCAACAATCAAGACAATTGAGGAATTGAATAAATTGAGATCAGAGTACTCCAGGTTCCAGCATCCCCACCACTCAGGAGTATGGTTCCAAAACAACTACAACGCTCTTTGGTAAAAAAGTGGTCATTTTCTTCAATATGGAGTTGGACGTCAAGGATCTGGATCCCATAATATTGAAAAAATCTCCAGAAGAAATAATGAAAAGAACTCAAACAAAGCCATCAAAACTAATCACTAGTTCCACAGGATGATCATCAAACCCAAAAATTTTGGTCTAGATCAACCTCAGATTGCTGTCACCTTTGGATCAACCTCCTTCAAGGCTCTCCATGACTTAGTATTGGTTTTGATCCATAGACTCATCAAATCCCTCAGATAATTGGCTGGATTTGATGAGCCTGGGATGATCAGCTTGTTGGAGTCTCTATATCTGATGCCACATTATTTGTTTCTCTTTTTTTCTTTCTTTTTTCCTACATTCCTTTTTTATTTTCTTTCTCTCCTATTTCTCAGATCTCTATCTCTCAGATTAATAACTCATCTGTCCCAGTCATCATGTATACAAGTCCCATATGCCTCTCACATCTGTCACGCTCTAAATCACTGTTTCCATTTTCATCTATATGTCACTGGCCCCTGTCTTGTACTCTCAAGAATCATGTCACCATGTCTGTGACACTCAGACACACACCAGTACCTGAGGACAGCGGTTGAGTCAGGCAGAAGAATTTTCCCACATCCTTCTTTCTGCTCTCACTTCCGCATGTCCTCAGTGAGCTCAACACAGCTTGCTTTTCCAAGTTGGCATGCCAGACAACTAAACAAGAGTTGCCCTTCCTCCTCTTCAGACCAGTTCAATTGGAATTTAAAGGTATGATCTCTTCCCCTTTGCCTCTTTTTAGTCTCATCATTTCCCATTCATCTCTCCATGGCTTTATAGACTTTCTTAAACTCTTCAAAATTGTCATGGGAGATAATTTCAGCTTTTCCCATTATCCTTATACAAGAAAAAGTTAATCTCACCTGTTTTTACTTCAATATTAAATGATCCGTTGCAAAAATGAATTTCCTGGTTTCTGGACCATATTAAATGGTAGGTTATTTATTTGAAAATTTATGAATCAAATAAAAGGAAAAAAGTCAATTATTTGAAGAATGGGGTTGAATCATTCAAAAATAATACATATCTCAACAAAATCAAACATTTATCTGAATAAATTCAAATAGAAACCAGGGAGAAATCAAGGGAACTCTTGGGGGGAAAATATTGGAAAATCAAAAGAAACCTTTGATAGGTACAGGATAAATCAATTAGAAACACAGTGGAAAACTGGAAGAATCAAATGAGAATTCATTTTTCACTTTTGGATAATTTAAGAGGAGACTCAGAAGCAATCATGGATCAACTGTGTTTCCATCTTTGGGGACTCTACCATAAAACAAACAGATTTCATGGTGATTTTCTCTGAAAATTGATTATAAACTGTGAAGCAATTGAGGTAACCATCATGGTGAAGTGAAGTCACTGGTCAGCCAGAGATTCCTGATTTTTCCTGGTGTCAGATGTTGACAAAGCAACGGGTGGCCCCAAGTGATTTGATGTGACAGATAGTGATTGAATGGTGTTGGAGATTGAGAGCGGAGGATGATAGCAAATTTGCAGAAGATCCGACGGCTTCTGGTGATGAGTGTGGATGGGTTGGTAGGAGGATCTGACAAACAATTGTTCTTGCAAGGGTTGCAAGAATGATTGGGGGGGTTTGATGGATCAAGGTGAGATTGGTTGGATCAAGCAAGAATGATTGCATGGGTTCTTTGCCCAAAGATTGTCAAAGGAATGTCAAGCGTGAGAAAGGGGGGAATTGAAAACAGAGCCTAGGGGACTCAAAACCAATGCGCCTGCCCTAGACTGCTTGGAAAGGGAGGATTTGGGAGGAAAAAAAGAGGAAGAGTACTAATAGCAATGTATGTAAAAATAAATTTGAAATTTTTCCCCTTTACATGAAGTGTACCAAATTGGTAACCACATCACCCCCCAACTTACAGCCTTTCCCTAGTCTATTCTCAAATTTGAAGATATTAGGAAAGGGAGGAATACAAAGAAATGGAGAAGGAATAATGGCCATTTCTTGATGTTGAGAGTGATTGAAGAGTTGAAAAATATCTTGATCCATCCAAAAGAGCCCTAGGAGTGGAAGAGATAAGACAGAGAGGGTATCCCAGCTGCTCACATATGTGGAATACAGTAGAGTTTCACAAAAAAACGCAGCAAATGACCCCAGTGGTGCACAATTGGGAGGACTTACTTCTGAGATAAGTTGCCTCCACTACCATGAAACTTCTTGAATTGATCAGGGGAGAACCTTTGGTCCAACTGAGTACCATCCAATTCCTCCAAAAAATAAGATGCCCCTCTTACTTGATGAACCACTCAATAAGGATTGTTCCAGCGTTTTGAGAAAGTCCTTCCCCACTGGGTCTCCAAAGATTGATTATAAGCTAACACTAGGTCACCAGGACTTAAGGGATCCCTTATTTGGTTTAACCGCTTATCTTCCCAATACTGAGGAAGAACTGCCCTTTGACCAAAGATGGTTTCATAGTGTGAGTAGCCAGTAGTCTGTTTGGTTTAGATTTGATTAGAGAAAAGAAAAAGAGGAAGGAATTTGCAACAATTCTTGCCACTTTCTTCAGAAAGCTTAACAAGTGCAGCCTTCAATGGATCATGGCCTTGTTTCACCATTCCTTGGAATTCTGGATAAAAAGGAGCAGTGAATCAATGTGTCCAGGGAGGGATTGGATCATTTCAGCAAGTTTCCCACCAAATTCAGAGCCTACATCAGTATAGTAAGATTGAGCCAAGCCATAACGCATCATCAAAGTCTCATAAAAGAAAGCTTCCACTGATTCAGAGCTAAGATTCTTAAGAAATTTTGATTCAACCCATCCAGAAAAATCATCTCTAGCCACAATGAGGTACTTAGCACCACCTGCCTTAATATGACCCACATCCATAGCAATCCTTCCAAAGACAGTGGACTCCCCATTAGGATAACAAATTTCAGCTGGAAGCCTCAGATTGCGTTTCTGACAATATTCACAACTCCTGCACCATTGAGAGAAATATTTCTTCAGAGATTGCCACCAGAATTGTCTGGATAATTGTTGATAAGTTTTGGTTTCCCCACAATGACCAAGAAATTCATGGAAATTAGAAGGATAGAATCTTGTTTGGAAGGGATAGTAACAACAATACGAGCACAAGGATTACCTCTTTTCATAAGCCTAGATCCTTGTACAAAGAAACTAGAAGACTTTCTTTTAAGAGATCAAAGTTCTATAGCAGAGAGATCAGGAGGTTTTTGGAGAGTTAAAAGTCAATGCTCTAGCTTAAGCCAGATCCCTTGTTGAAAGCCAGAATAGATGTGAGAGGAGAAGGAGAAGACAGTATTGATTAAAGGTTCTTCCTCATCAAAATCCTCTTTTACATTGGATTTGTCATCTCCAAGAGGACTTCAAGATAAACCATCAGGCATGGCGAAAGACTTTCCAAGGCTTTGAACAACATCAAAAGAGAAAAGCTGGATAGAGGCCACCCAAAACTTCATAGGAGCATTGGGATGGCTTGGAGCATTGATCATTCAAATGATGGATTGAGTGTCAACTTGTAATTTGAAATGTTGACCCCACAGGACAGTCTGGAGTTTCTTCATCATTTGAGCCACACCCAAGAGTTCCACTTTGGGCTGAGAGTATCTGGATTCAACATCTGAGAATAAAAAATATTCATAAAGAGCAGGATGGTCCCAACTGTTTTCATCTTCTTTATTAAGGACATCCCCAACAGATTGATAACTAGAATTGAAAGCCAGGTTGATCTTGCCAGCTTCAGGTCCACAAGAGGTATTTTTAAAAACTTTGTCCTTTCCTAAAATAATTTTAATCAACTGAAAAGAATTTTCACACTCTTTTTTCCAAACACATTCAGTATCTTTCCTGGTTAGGAAACGCAAGGGTGAACTGATTTTGGATAAAGATGGGATAAAGATTCTAACATAACTTGCAACACCTAGAAAACCTCTAACTTCAGTAGGATTGATTGTAGTGGGCCAAGAGATGATCTTGTTAACTTTGGATGGTGCCATCCATCTTCCTTCCTTGAAGGCCACATGACCAACAATTTCCAGAGCAGGCACACAAGCAGCCAATTAGGATCCAGAGACAGTAAGACCACACTGCTCAATTTGAAACAGAATCCTTTCCAAATTATTAGGATATTCCCAGATAAAGCAACCAATTCCTGGGTGCCAAGGTAAGAGTTCATTATCATGATCAGAAAATTGACCTTTAATTCCAACATTTTCAATAAAGATACCAGAATTATCAGGTATTTCTTCCTAGAGGATCCACATTATCTGATCCTGATAGACTGCAACCAAATTGGTGGCTCCTTGAGGCAATTGAGTAAGTTGGAATTGACCAAGAGGAGTATTGAAAGTAGTGAGAGGGCAAGAAGTAGGATGTAAGGATCATTCTTCATAACCACCCATAACTTCCACTAGACCCTGGAAAGCTCTCCCAGAGAAAGATTCACCAAATTCTTCAGTAGCATGAGGGATACCAGAGTCTTTAATAATAACTTTGTCAAGGGGTTGAAGATCATGAACTATTTTAAGTTTACCATTACTCTTGAGGACACAGAAGACAGGGCTAGAATAGATAGAGTTTGACTGTTTGTATAGACCAGTAAAAACTTTTTTGCAGACCAACTTTGTAAATTTTTTGACTTTAGCAGCAGGGATTGGGATCTTTTTCTTTTGCCAAGGATCATGTTCAACTACAGGGATGACATAGGGGAGACAATAGGATTCTTTGAAGAGAACCCTCTCTTCTTCACAGAAAGCAATAGATTTTTCCCTTAGGGATAAGACATTTTTTATCAAATTTAGCTCATCAGGAAGAAGCTATCCATCTGGACCAAAGTTGGCCATATTCAGACTTTCTTCAGTGAATTACCATAGGGCAAAAAGGGACCAGTAAGAGATTGAGATAGAACACAGTAAGGATCAGGAGATATGGGAGGATGCATAAAAGGAGGATTGAGGTTGAGAGGTATAGGCTGGTTGACTGGTTAAACCTTTTTAGCAACTGGTTTATACTTGGTAGAAAAACATAGAAGTTCTTTTTCCTCCAAGAGTTGACCAGTGAGACTTGATTACAAAAATTGAGACCAAGTCTCAACATTTTACATGTCAAATGTTCCCCAATATCCTTGAAGGGTGCCTTTTCCATAAAGGGAGAACCAGGGGATAATACATTGCTCACCTGTGTGGAACAAGGTAGGGTTTTGAAAACAATGGTGGAAGATTTCCCTGGCAGTGCACAATTGGGAGGAGTTACTTCTACCCCAAATTGCCTCCACTGGAGACCATATTCCTCCATACCATAACCACAAAGAACAGAATTGAGATCAGGATCTAGTTTATACTCACTGCAGAGATTCAAACCGGAACTGAGAGAAGATTTATCATTCCTAAGAGTACAAGTAAAAGAAGACACAGCAGATGCAGAGAGAGAAGAGATATTTTTGGGTTATCTATTTTAACATGTTTTAGATTTTTGATACTTTCTTGAGTGGGAGAAAATGATGAGAAACAAGAAAAATAAGCCCAAGGGATGAGATTTGATCCTTTGGTTGAATTTTGAGGCTGAGAAGAACTAAAACCATTAGTAGGATCAACTATTCTCATAAAAAATGAGAGGAATTAGAATTATTCTTCTGCTTCCCCTTTAAAGAAGATTTAGGAGGATGACCATGGAAATACCTTTCCCAACAAGCAGAAGCCAAGGAAAATTGCGGAACTTCAATCTTTCTACCATCAGCCTCAGGGAGGAGAATTCTCTCACCAAATTGATCAGAAAACATAAGGGTAGCACCAAAATCCATCAAGAAAGGTTTACCCAAGATCATAGGACCTTCCAAATGAGTGATCCCAAAATGACAAGTTAAAACTATATTTTGACCAATTCTGACTGGTACCTCTTCAGCAATACCAACCCATTCACAAGATTGATTCCCTATCCCATAAACCACAGAATTGAAGCTTACCCAAGGACTGAGTTTGAGCTTACAGGCCATAGCATCCAAAATTAAGTTGAGCTGAGATCCAGAATCCACAAGAGGAGAAACAGGTTTAGCTGAATCACCAAGGTAACAAGGAAATTACAGGAGGCAAGGTTGGAATCTGAGGAAGGAATTGTTCCACCAGAGTCCTCCATCAGAGTGCCAGAGGATAACTTTAATTCTTCAGTACCAATCTTGAAATGTTGACAAGAGACACATTTATTCATTCCTTCAGCAACAGATGGAGAGATCTAAAGAATTTCAGGCACAGATAGATCACAAATTTTAAGATCAGAAATTTTCTTTAATACCCCTTCCACAGCATTGGGGTGATCCTTTGTGATTCCCCTCTCAAATAAAAATTTGGGCTGGGTGGATTGAGGATGATCAGGTGACGCAGGAACCATGCTGGGATTGGAAGGTTGAGGTGATTTAGATGAAGCAGGAGGATTAGATTGATCTGGAAAACTTTCCATGAGTGGCTCCTTTTCCACCTCCATCTCTTCTACATCAGAGGAAGGAGGCTCAGGTGAGGATCAAGTTTTAACTGGTTTTTGAAGAATTGAAGTTGGCAAAGGAGGATCTTTATGAGGTTTAGGTTCCTCATGTCTTTTCCTAGCCGGATCAGATTGATAGGCTTCAGAAAGTGAGGAGGAGGAGATAGCTGGAGGGTACCAAGGTTGAAGAGTACCACAGCATGATTGTAAATTGAAAGGAGCAAAGGATTCCTTCACAGGAGGTGGTGGCTGATAAGAGTCCATCACATGACAAATAGAACAAGATGAATAAAAAGGGATTAGAGCACCATTATTAAGAAAGAAATTTTTCCCCTTCTGCTCCATCAACTTTTCCTGCTTGTCCTTCTGGAGCTCAAGGCATTTTCCAGTTCCATGACCTTCCCTATGACAATAGTAGCAGAGCAGAGTAGATTTAGGGACAGAAGTAGAGGGCTTAGGAGTAGTAAGGGAGTAAATTGTTTGATCAATTTTTCTCTCAAAGGCTTAAAGTATCTTGGTGATTTTGTCCATTGTAGTAGGTTCTTGGGTGAAATGAGGATATGCGTTAGGCCTGAAATCTAACTCTATCTTAATCATAAAATTTTTTGACTCTTTGAAAGAAGGAGTATGGACTGGTTCAGTGGTTATGGGCTTCTCAAAAGTTAAATGAGTTTGAACTTTCATAACTTCATCCACAGTACCCCTAAGGAGAAAGAAAATTGGGGAGCTTGAATTGATTATCCCTGGTGGTGATCATTGATCCAGACTTGACCAATCCATCCCTAATTCTTTCCTAAGCTGCTACCAAGAAAAACTGGAATAACTGCACTCAAACTTTGTCCACTGTATTGATTTGGTTGTTTTGGATACGAAAAATTTTGGATTAGGTCCCATGACTTCCTGACAGACTGATATTCAGAGGCTGAAGAGACACCACCATTAGAGATCCACTGAGCTAAAAGATTGCCTAGGTCCTGCAAAATAAATTGGGATGCATCTATTTTCCCCCGATATGCCAACATTCCTTCCCTTAGGAGCATCCAGTTATGTGTTTTGAATCCTTCAAACAACTCAATCACCTCCATGACGTCATCCAAGGAGATAAAGAATTGTAAATTGTAGGCCATATTGTATTCACTTGCCCATCCACTTCAGCAGCCATCTTGTAGGAGTCCAAGAACCGTTCAACATTTACCCCGTTGAACCCTAAGTTTTATTTCTGAGGCTTGATCCTGACAATCCTAGGTTTAACAGTGGTGGTGGGAGTACCAGAAGATGCCATCTAAAATAAAAGAGTTCCTAGAGGATCCAAAGAGCAGATTTTCCAAGTAGCTCACAAGTGTGGCAAGAGTAGGGTTTCACAGGAAACAACAAGAATATTTCCCAAGAATTTCACAATTGGGAGGACTTACTCTTGAGATAACTTGCCTCCACGGATCAGATCTGAGAAAAAGAGAAACAGAAAAAAAGGAAAGGAGCTCAGACTTTGAAGTTGATTCCAAACCTGATTGGGACTGTGGAACTTTAAATCCCAAGTTTGCTGGTTTGATCCCAGCCAGGGGGACAAAATATAAGACTCCAAATGGTGCTGACCCAGAGGAAGCTCTGTGTAGGGGAAAGGTGCTGTTTAATCTTCCCTACTATGATTTACAAAAAATATTTAAATGTAACCAGAATCAAGGTCCATAAAATTATGAATGAGAAATCAGTGGAAGGGATTAGTTTGGAAGTATTCAGCATCAATGGAAGACAACACTATCTGAGGCCAGATGTTGGGGGAAAAGACTTGAAAAAATAAGTTCAAAGTTTGTTCAGAGTTTGATAGAACAGGGTGCTGTGAACCATTTGGGACACCTTGGGAAAAGAATTCAAAAATTCAAAAAAAAATTTATACATATTTTTTTGTCATACCTTAAATCAAAAAAAAAAATTCTTTTTTTTGAACTTAGAGAAAATTTGGGTCCTTCACTCCAACCCTTCCTGTCCTATTGGTGTAGCTCCTCCTCTTCCTTCTATCTCTCTTGCTTCCCTCCTACCCTGGGTTCAGTCCCCCCTCCTTGTGCTCAGGCCTCTCTTGCTAACTTTTGGCCATGCGCGACTCATCCCATTGCTCCTCCTCATCCTCATTGCATTGCTCCTCCTCATCCTCATTGCATTGCTCCTCCTCATCCTCATTGCTTGCATCCTTGATTGCTTCCTCACTTTCATTGCAACCATCAGTTGTTCATCATGATCCTCCCCATCGCTTTGCCATGTGCAAATCATTTCCTTCCATCTCATCATTGCCTCCATCATCATTGGGATCACCCTCTCCTCCTAGATTGGACAATCAGCAGCAACCATCCTTCTTTTTTCATTTGTTGTTCTATTTCTTTTTTTTTCTCTCCCTTGCTGTTGTTTCTTCTTTTCATTTGATTTTTATTTTGTTTCTTTTTTTTTTGGTTCTTACTCTCTTTTTCAATTGTTCACTGACTGCCATTTTTTTTCTTTTTCTTTTTCTCTCATTTTTTTTATTATTTTTTATTGTTATTTTCTTTTATTGTAGGTTTTCTTTCTTTCTCACCACCCTCCAGATTTGGATAGGAGGGGCTTTTGCATTGTTACTAGGTGTGCGAACGTCTGCACGGACTTTTGCAAGCAACAGGCTGGGGTGAGAATCTCTCACCCCAGTCTGGAAGATTGGCAGAAGGGAACCGGGCCTCCCCAAGCTTGAGCCTCATCATTGATAAAAAAAAAAAATCTGCTTTCATTTGTGTTATCCAATTGTAAATAGTTACAGGGCTCTCTAGCCTATAAAAGAAGGGGCTCTCCCCTGATTTTTTCCATCATCAATTCTTCCCACTAATGAGAATTATGAGCTTCTGATCCAAGAGCTCCTTCCCTTTGTGAAATTGATCACTTATCCGGATATATCTTTTGATTATCCCTTGATCCTTATCCCTTACCCTTGACTTTTTTTAAGTCTGAAACTCTGATCTGCCCTTCTGTGGCCCTGTTCCTTATCACCAACCATAGCCTTGCTGGTTGAAGAAGAATTGATTAAATTGAATTCTTGAGATTGTTATACCACTCTTGATCCCTTTTTCTGACCATTATTTGGTCTCGATCATTCATTTGATTGTCTTTCTGGACCAGTCACATTTGACTAAGAGGTTTTATTAAGTTTAAACCTGGAGTGTTAAACCTCCCTTTAATTATTCAAGTTGCATTCTGCCACACTATTCTTGAATCCTTGAGAAGTGTTGGGTTACTCTTAGTCCAAAATTGTTACTGTTTGTTTCAGTGTTCCATAAACATATTGCACTTTCTTGTGCAGCCACCCACCGTTATCTGGTACCCTTCAAGCGTTTGATTGCGGAGAGTTGGGCAGGTTCATTGAGAACCTGGAGGTTGATTGGGTTTGAGTTGATCACTCCCAAGCACCTGCTGATGACCAGAGTTATTAGCGTGTGGGCGCCGTTACTCACAACTGCTTTTTTCTATTGGACTCTGAGCAAACTTTAACTTATTTTGTTCAAAGTCTTTCTCCTCATCATCTGGGTTCAGGTAGTGCTGCTTCCCCCCTCAGCTATTGTTGCTATTGACTTATCCCTATCCCATTTGATTCCTCATTAACAAAGGTTACTAGACCTTGATCCTGGTTACATTTAAATATTTTTGTAACACTCAGGAGGGCAGCCTAAAAAAGCACCTATCCCCTCCACAGAACTGCCAACGCCCTGCGCCGTTTGGAGGCTTACATTTGGTCCCCCGGGCCAGGATTGAACCAGCAAACTTGGGATTTACAGTCCCAAATTTGTGGAATCAACTTACACAGATCCTAGGGTAATCAAAACCAATGGGCCTGCCCTAGACCACTACAACAGGGGAGACTTTGGAGGAACAAAAGAGGAAGAGTACTCATAGCAAAAGAGATTTTTTTTTGATGAATGATGAAAGATTATATGTAAAAAAATTCAAAATTTTTGCCCTTTAAATGAGGTGTACCAAATTGGTCACCACATTGGCTAGTCCTTTCCCTACCTCAATTCAAGGTTTCATTTGAGGAGTGGTCTGAATCTTTGAGTTGCTTGAGGGGATCCATCCAAGTTTTGGACATGAGTCTTGCTGCTAAGGGTTCATTGAGTGGTTGAGCTGAAGGGGATTTAGAACAGGGAATGGGACCTAAGGTTTGTCTGGCCCAAGAAAGGCTGGATCTCCCTACCCTGTTGATATCATCATTGTAAGGGGTGAGGGAAGCATTTCTGGTCAAGCAAGTATGTGACATTGTAAAAAATGAAATCTAAGATAGATTGGCAATCTATAATAGATGAGTTGAGTTAGTCAATTTACTGTCACACAACCACCCCACGTACTGGAGGCAATCTTTAGGTGATTGTGAGTGAAAGGGAAAAAGCTAAGTGCAAGGACAAGTGCAAGGTAGCAAGGTGCTAACTGCAAGATATGTTTGATGGCAATTAGGAAGAGGGATGGAGTTATTCCATGGAGATGAAACTAAGGCAAGGGCTGATGTGATGGTCATTCCTTAGCAAAGCATAAAATGTATGAAATTAAATAAATGAGGAAAAAATCTTCAGGCAAGGAGTGAGTCCTTATGAGGTAATCCGGAGTGACTAGATACAGCCTGATGGAAAGTCTTCTACAGATAGTGTTGGAGTGATCATCCTCAAGATTCCTTTCTCCATATTTTCTTTCATTTTACTATTGCCTGTCCTTCTCATTTCCATCCATGTTTGTCCGTCATCTGTCTCAAATCACTCTCCACTCAATCTATGCTTCTGACCTCCAGAAGCGCGGCTATGTTTCCATATTCATTTTCACCATCACTTTCACTCACGTGTCATCCTTCCTGTGAAACCTAATCAGGCCAAAACACCTGAGGACAGATCTCAAGTCAGAGAGAAGATTTCTTCTCCCATCCTTCTCTCTGACTTTTGAATCTTAAACTTCCTCATGTGAGCGCCTCTCATTTTCTTCTACTCATTGTCATTCCTCTCTCAGCCTTTTGTATTTCCTTTTCACGTATTGTTTCATTTCATCTCTGAAATCTCCCATCCTTCTCTCTGACTTTTGAATCTTCAACTTCCTCAGTCTCAGCAGACAGAGAGCATGATGCAATGCATGACAGGAACGGAAGGGGAAGATGAAACTGAACAATACAACATAGCCAGAGTCATAGCGTGGGTGCCAGACAAGGGAACCATGTGAGTATGTGGCCTAGTTCATGCGGTGCATGAAGGAATGACATGAGATGACACTGCAAATGAACAAAAGTAGTAACAGAGGTGAGAATGCAGGGAAGCGCAAGCGTTAGTCCAAACATGGAACTATACAATTTCATGTGGCTTGATGATCATGCAAGCTAGAAGGTGTATCATAACCAAGAATGGAAGTCCAAGGGCTGAGATACCCAGGGAGAGGTGGAGCAATGTCTAAATGGATGGTCAAACAACTGCAAGGTGTTGCAGGTATAGACTGAGTTGCCCAGATTGGAAGGTTATTGCACAAGCTGGCAGTAGTAAGTGGATTGCGCAATTGATGGTGTGCTTTACTGTTTGTCATGCTTAAGACTGAGGTAGATGGTACTGATGAGAAGGGTATATCAAAAATTGAGGAGACAATAACCCTTAACTCTGGAGCGTGACAAATGCATCCTGGTCCCAGAGTTGATGCAAATAGTTGATTGAGATGGAGAGCTGTATGATTGCAAGAATGGAGAATCTACACTGGGTTTTTTTCCAGAGTGCTCACTTGAAAGGTGTTGACGGTTGACCCTAGGCTACAGCAGGAGTAAAATAGAATAGGATAGAATAAAATGTAATATAATATAATATAATATAATATAATATAATATAATATAATATAATATAATATAATATAATATAATATAATATAATATAATATAATATAATATAATATAATATAATATAATATAATATAATATAATATAATATAATATAATATAATATAATATAATATAATATAATATAATATAATATAATATAATATAATATAATATAATATAATATAATATAATATAATATAATATAATATAATATAATATAATATAATATAATATAATATAATATAATATAATATAATATAATATAATAGTATGAAATAGATAAGAGTAATTTACAGTTTGGGAATTAGAAGGAGGAAGCCATTAATTTCAACCGTTTGCTTATGGGTATGATATATACATCTCATTGATCTAGAAGTAGAAAACAGACAGATTGGAGATTGGCAGTTCTCAACCACAAAATGAGAACCATTATCACTTCCAAGACTCACAGTGCTAGCTTCTTTGACCTCCAGCAATTGAGTTTTTGATGCTGTCTTCACACATCCTTGTTCATCTGTTGAGATTTGCTTGAAAAGGCTGCAGTCTGAGATAATTTGTGATTTAGAACTGGAATCAAGGATGAGGCAATTTTCTAGGATTGAGTGAGAGTGATGGGGACAGCTGAAAGTGACAGGGGTCTCTTTGGTTGATGATCTATTTGGGCTGATTTTGGGGTGAGGGGTCCAGAATTTGGAGATTGATTTTTGAGCTAAGGGGTTTTTTTGTGTTTCTTGCACCAAATTACACTTGTGTTGATGGTGTGAAGCAAAGTGGACTCAATTTTGGTTAGGCTCATGGTTTTTCTGTGGTAGGAAAATCTTCTCAAGTGATGGAGAACCAGCTCTGGATTGATGATCCTGTCTGAGTGAGTGATCTGTTGACAAATGTTATCCAGGTTTGGAGGCAACTTATCTTGAATGGGGTACCCCAGAATTTCCTCAGGATTAGAGATACCTACTCTCTGCAGCTGGTTGATTGATCTTTTGACCTGTGTAATGAAGGTTTGGATGTTCTTTTTGTTGAAGGTAATACAAAGAAATTCTTTGTAGGACCTGGCTCTTTTTGATGCTTTTGATGAGGCAAAAAAATTCCAAGTGGACCTCTAGATGGCTTTTGAGTCTTTCTTGTTCTTGTGATTGATGATGTTTGAATGGATGGAAGTTTCCAGCTTGGATATTAGAATGGTTTGAATTCAAAGGCTCTGCAGGACTGTTTGGTTCTTCCCATGAGAGTTTAGTATGTCCTTGAGGCCTTTTAGCTCTAAAATGTTTCTATTCTGTGCTTCCAAAGAGGGCAGTTATCCATGGTTAGATATGGGATACCTTTGATGGAGGTATTGAAAATAGTTTGAGTCAGTGCTTCTGACATTTCTGCTGATTTATTTGGGAGAGAGGATTGTAATTCTGATATATCAAGGATTTGTTTTTACAAAAGTGCTTGAGCTGTCAATGATCCTTTGGCAATGGGAGTTTTTTCACCTGTTAATTTTAATGAAATATGAGTTTTCAATCCTCAATTTTTCTGTTTTTATTTCTCTGTCTAAAAACCAGCAATAGATGTGCTTAAGATGGTATGATCTATATAAAAGTGAGGATATAAGTGTATCAATTGGAAAATAATGAAAGTGTGGGATCAGTGTGGGAACAATTGCCTTGATTTCAAGGCACAGAATGATTGGAAACAGAGATCAGAAGAAGAGTCTGTCCAGAGGTCTAAGGTGGTTTTTCTTCTTCTGTCTCAGTCATCCTTTTTGGTTCTGTCTTTCTGCCTTGATGTTCCTTTTGGAGTCCTAATATCTACCTTGGTCTACCTTTTGATTTTTCTATCCACCTTTGTCTTCTAGCCTGGTGGAAGTTCTGGGGTTTTCTGGTTTGTTGGTTGATTTTTCAATCAGAATGTTTTGAATCTTGGTTTTAAAATTGTTTTCTGGTGGTTGGAAGATAGTTTGAAAGTTTTTGAAATTGAGACAACTTGAGTGTATTTGCATGGAAGAGACTTCCTGTGAAACTACTTCAAGTTTTCCCAGTTGGGAAACCTTTGGGCTTTGGTTGAGCAAAGAAACTATCTTGTGCAAATGCCACAAGCTATCCTGATTGGGATAACTCAAAGGTGGTCTGGTGATGTAGTTGCATAAAGGAATGCAACCAAATAAGTTTTTTTGATGATTTTTGATGAGATTTCAACAGATTATCTGCAGGATCTGAGGGTTTGTCGTGCTGGACAGGGGGGGGGTGATGAAGCTTAGGGGTGATCACAAGGGGCCAGTTGAGGCTTGGGTATATAGGTTTGGTAGAATGATGCAGTAATACCCAGAGGGGGGGGTGGAGTGCAGGCATCACCCAATTTAGGTTTCCTGGGTGAAGGTGGGTGGGGAGGAAAGTAAGAGGTTTCAGAAAGCCCTTCTGGCAGTATTTTTTGCAGATTGGATCTGGGTAGAGGGCTGGATGGTTTTTCAGACTAAAAACTCCTTTATTTATGGGAACCAGTTCTTCCATTTTGAATCAAGATGTCAAACTACTTGTCTGTGGATTCATGCAAGCTGAAGATGTTGGCAGACTTAGTGGTGGCACAAATAGAGCAGTTTTTGTGCAAGGGGGTGACCATTTTGAAGGTTTTCAAAACATTGAAGGAGGTGCAGGCTAAGTCAGTTTTTCACTTGGACAAGAGATGTGTCAACTGGTTAAAACAATTTCTGCAAAAAGGGGACCTGGTGCTATTGTATAACCACAGATTGGAAATTCAGTGGGATAAAACTTTTGGGTATTTATGCAATTGGGCACACAGGGTGGTCAGTTGGTTCTGGGGGTGATTTACCTGCTGGAGGACTTGCACAGAGCATATTTGAAGCAGAAGGAGGTGGCCGCGGCTCAAGTAAAGAAATTTTAAGCCTGGTGTGGCAATTGTCTATGGAAACAACCTAGAAAGTGGACCAAAACTTTTAATGGCAGAAGAATAGAACTCCAGCCAAAAATAAAAAAGCTCAGAAAAACCAGGGAAAAGTGTGCCACATTGATTTCCCAATGTTTACACCTGATAATTTGATAAAAAAAGGAAAAAAAAAAATACCAAAGGTGGAGGCTGAGGGGTCTGGCAAGTAATTAGGGAAAATTTACATAAATTCTGATGACAAAAAGGTAGAACTAATGAGGATGGGAAAGTAAGCAATGGGTGAAGAACCAAATTGGAAATGAAATTCCTGGGAAAACAGGTTTGATGAGGTTGAAGGACCAAAGAAACAGCACATTGCATTAAAATATTTCATGAGAGGTTTCCATGGTACAATTTTTAAGGGAAAAAGAGATGGAAGTCATATAGGGGGTCTACCTTGGTGTGGGAAATTAGTCAAAGAGGTTTCCAAAGCTCAAAACTAGTTTGAAATTTTTCCAGGGGAATGCTGGATGACTGTGCAAAAGCATTGGAGAGTAGATGGGAGTGGGTAATTCAGGAGCTATGCCTTTCTAATTTTTTATTTACTACAAAAGGGGGGTTTGTATAAGAGGTTGAGGAGGAATTCAATGATCAGAGTGCAAAAAAAGGGTTAATATAAAATGAAAGATACTTACACAATTTAAAGGCCAAGAAATTGCCAAAGGCTTTCTGAATTTTTTCCAGAGCCTATTTGCTTAAATTTGCTACTTAATATTGTGGAATGTTTCAATTCCTTGGAATCATCAGTTTTATCATTCCCCAAGAAAGAGCTGTAGAAGATATTGAAGAGGAAACATTGTGGAAGGATTAATCAAACTTTGGAGCAGAAATATCCTATTCCTAGCTGGTTTTTCCGCACCACATATTTGGTGCCTCAGTAGGAAACTCTTTCTCTTCTATTCTTTGCACCAAGTTTTTTTATAAATATCCTTTTAACATTATTTTTTCAAGATAATTTTTTTTTACCATAGAAAAGATGTTTCCCACTTTTATGCAGAGGGGCACACCCTTTCAAATTCTGGAAGCTATCTTGGCAACTGGAGTTGTAGGAAGGCTAACACAACCTCCACCAAGGACAAGAAAGGCTTACAGAGTACCACCAGAGACTCTGGGGATTTCCCACAAGGTCTGAGCAGAGGATCAAAGATCCTTCCTAAGGAACAACTTTCTGTTTAGTTCCAAACAGATGAAATTTACCAATTTTTAGACTTATATAAGAATGCAGAAGCTAGAAAAGAGGAAAAAGAGGAGGAAAAATCAAGAAAGGTTGTCAAATTTTTACTGGGGGAAGGGGATGTGGAACATGTGGAGGACTTGGAATATTACTGGGGAATAAACTGGGAGTTTTTACAAGAGGAGATGGTGGAGAAGTGGGGCAGGAAGGAAAGGGGTCCTGGGAGAGGAAATTGGCAACTTCAGCCTCCAATAAAAGTTTAATGGGTTGGGTGAGCTTGTGGAGGTACTTCAACAATTCTTTTTCTGTGTTTGATAGGTTCCTAAATTACTTATTCCACAAAAAGATCATCCCAGAAAATATAGGTTTTGTCAATAAAAATTTACCTTTCAGGTTGCACAAGGAGTTGAGGTTTAAAAATCATTGGTGTCTTCCCAATTAAAGCTTACTGAGGAGGTCACAGGATTGGGGAACTCTGCTCTTACCCAAAATGTGAGTAATTCAGACAATGGTGAATAGAGAGTTAGAGTTATGGGAACTAATGCAAGAAGGACCCACAACTAGGGCATATATTGAAACCAATGTGCCTCCAGAAAGTAATTATCTAAGGGAATCCCCTTCAAAGTTCAGCGGAAAATATGCAGGTCTGTGATATTATGGAGCAACTAAAAATTTCATTTGGGGATGCAATCACAGGAAGCTCAGAAATATCAATAGTTGTTGCACCAAGGGTGCTGGCCCCACCAACAAGGCCAAAAATGATGGGGCAATTTAAGCCCCCAAGATTCTTCTTTTGTTGAACAGAGGGTAACGTGAAAAAAGATTTTTACAATCTCACAATCAAACTTGAAAGGCAGATAGTGTGGCTATATGGTCCAGATATCACTTTTTTGAACTTGGAAGCTTTCTAAAGAGACTAAAGAACTCCATTTTCACAAGATCAGGTGCAGGCAATGGAAGATGAGTGCTTTCAGAAGGAGGAAACTGTTTCCTTGTGGTTGGCTTTCTGCCAACCTGGATTGGAACTTCCAAGATTAGCATCCAAAGTGCAGATGGTGCAGAGGTAAAAGAAATGTGTGAGTGGAGAATACTGCAACAATGATAAACCAACATGGGAGGACAGGAGGGTTTAAGGATGGAACCATAAAAGGAAAGGGCAATGTATATTGCGAAGAGGATTTGTAGAATGGTAATTCCAGTGAGTCTTACAAAAACCAATATTTCATGAATCTTGCCTATTATTGCAGAGGAAACAATTAAACTCCTGCAGAGTTACATGAGGGAAAAAAAGGATGGTGCTCCTGACCAAAAACATCCCAAGTGATGGTGATGGCCATTGAAGTGGATTAGGAGGAGATGAAAAGCCTGCTGATGTGCCCAGTGGGGTATTTTCAGTTGATTTTTTTGGAGGAGAGTTTTTGGGAAATGGTGGATAATGGGTCAATGGTTAACATAATTCCATCAAATTTAGAAAGAGAGGAAGGCATGAAATGGAGAAAAAGAGACATAGGTGTTCAGAATTTGGGGGATTATATGTGTGAGGTGGAGGTGGTGTGGAGAAGGATCTCTCCAAGGTGGCTAAGGTGTTCAGCCCCCCTTCTTCTTGGTTTCAAAGGGGGAGGATTTTATCTTTGGATGGCCTTTCATCTTTCCTTTCCATGTTTCTCTTGAATATTACAACATCTCCTGCAAAGGAATGCTGATATTGGCAGATGGTAGAGGGAAAAAATACAAAAACACAATATGCCAAGTTTATGAGGACAAGGGTTATTTTTGAAAGTTTGCCATATAAACCACCTGGAAAAAGACCTGTATTTGAGGAATTTGAATTATAAGGAGTAGGGACAGAGGGTAATGGGGGGATATGGGGTAAAAGCAAGGACATTGGCAATGGGGTGACTGTTGGTGTTGAGTATGGCAAGGCTGCTTTCAAAAGTGATTCTTTCCATGTTTGAATCAAACAAAAATAGTCAGCAGAACCATCTCACATTTTGCGGTGTTTTGGAGCCACTGGAAATCCTTTTCAGGTTGCATATTAGCAGCATTTAAATTCTGTTACCCTATGGGAAGCAGGGTTGCCTCCAAAGGTGCAAGCTTTTGTGGAAAAAATAAAAGGGATGTGATGAAATTTTAAAAAAAGCAGGAACTCCATCTGGATCTTTTGCCAATGAATGCATTTGAGACTCAACTAGGATGCCTACAGCTAAAAGACTACCACAAGGAGCAACCAATTCAGTGTAAGTGTGTCAGGGTCAAATGTTGTGGATTCTACAAGAAAAAATTCCCCAGAAAGTGCAAATCTTCACTGAAAACACAGGAATAAAAGTGAAAACAAGCAAATATGGAAGATAATTGATGGAGAAAAAAGGATTTTGCAGTTGGTGAGGGATCAAACACAGTCCTTGGAATAGATTCTTTTTTGTATGAAGGAAGCTGGTTTGAAAGTTTTGGGCAGGAAATTTCTGGTGCGCATTCCAACACTAGAAATAATCAGACAAAAGGTATTGTTAAAGAAACAGAGAATCAAAAAATCCAAAGTAGACAAGGTCCTCAATTGGCCATTGCTTCACAATGCTTCCCAAAATTTTCAATTTTTGGGCTTTCATTTGTTTTTCTGTATTTTTACTGAGAGATTTTCAGAGAAAAAAATCCCACTGCATCACTTTGCAAGGAATGGAGTACAGTGTTTCTTGATTGAGGAATTTGATAGTTTTTTAAAAAGTTGAGATAAATTGTGGGTCAGAGGATTTTGCTAAAGTGTTGGACTATTCAACTTGTGGTATTTGGCTTGCAGTGGGTTCAAGAAATTTTGGTGGTGGGGGATGGAGTATTGACACAGGAGAACAAAGGAAAAGAAATTCTGGTGCTTTAAGAGTTGATAGCATTTTTGGAGGTGGAGCTGCATTATTCCTAACCAAAACTGGAACTCTGTGGGGTGAAAAAGAGAGTAAAGCCACTTAAAATGTGTTTCAGGGTTTGGAGCTTGATTACTGGGTGGAAGCAGAGGCCTTGGAAAAAATGAGTGAATTTCTGGCTCTGACCAAGGCTCTGATGAATAGATGGGTTGCTTAGCTACATTTTTTTTACAGTAAGAAACCTTCCCAGAAAGGTATTCAATATGCCCAAAGCACTATCACAGTACCTGCAGGTTCAGAGGGGAAAGGGGGGTGAGGAATTTGACTTGGAAAAGAGGTGTTTCACAGTGTGGGTGAAAATTGCAGGGGTTAATGGGAAAACACTCTAGTATTTTGGAAATATTCAGGCTCTAGAAGACTACTTATCAACTTGAAGATTTCCTATCACTTTAACAAAATTTTGTGTGCCCTGGGTCCTGCAGAGATTTTTCGAGTTACTCTACCAAGAAGGTCTTCTATGGAAATTGCTTACTGTGGTTACAAAACAGGTGGACCAGGAAAAAGTTTTGCAGAGCCTTCACAACAATCCAAGGAATAGAGGGAAGTTTGATAAAACAAGGAGGATGCAGGTGCATTTATGGTGGCCAGTTATTACTGTAACAGTTTGGTGAAGAATTGTGAAATACATCATCAGATAATTGCCTGTGTTCCTGGGGAGGTGGTTTTTCCAACTGGGGAGATGCATTGTGTAGAAATTTTTGCCTTGAAATTTTTCACATCATGGCAGGAATGTAAGCATATTTGCTGGAGCCAAGTTAAAATACTTTGGGGTGGTTGTAGGCATGGTCTTTGGTAAATTTTTCCAGGGATAAGGTGAGGTTTTTTTTGGAGGAGTATTTGTTTGCAAATTTTGGGTATTTATGGTTGGTCATGGTGCATGGGGGGGTGCAGTTTAGGGGAAATTCAAAGTATTTGGTGATGGTTTTGGGGGATAATTTTTGGAGTTTGGGGGAGGTAGAGTGCAGACATCACCCTATGAAGAATGTCATGGTGAAGTTGTGTGGGGAGGGTAGCAAGAGTTGGCAGCGGGTTTTTATGGAATTTATATTTGCATATTGGATCTTGTTAAAATGAAGAGAAGTTTTCCCAGTAGGTAAGATCCTTTACAGGAAGGAAACCATTCCTCCTGTTGATATTGAGATGCTGAATTATTTATCCATATAGTTTTGGAAGTTGAAGAAATTGGTAGATGGGGGAAGCACAAATGGAGCAGTTGTTAAAGAGGGAAAAAAGAATTCTAAAGGGATGCATATTTCTGAAAGAGACATGGTCCAAGTTGTTGCTCTACTGGGAAAAGATGGGTGCCAATTGGTTATGGGATTCACTGCAGAAGGGAGACTTGCTGCTATTGTATAACTAGAGCATGGAGAATCTGTGCATAAAATTTTTTTCAGATTGGAGGAAAAGGCCATACAGGATGTTCAGTCAGTTTCTGGGTCCATTTACCAGTTGGAGGAGTTGGAAAGGGAACTCTTGAAGTGTAAGGCAGCAGTGGCTCACAACAAGAAATTCTACCCATCTACAGAGTTTGAAAAGATTGGGGAAGTGGGGGATGAGGAGTTTTTTGGGCGGGATTTTAGTTTGATACAGGGTAAATTCCCCAGGATGCAAGTTTGGTGGACAGCACAGGAGTTTCAAGTTCAGGGGGAGGTTGTACCAACAGGGAAGATGATGCTGGTGGGCTCCATGTACCTATCCTTTTCAGGATTGCAAGATTGCAGAGGAACATTGGGCACAATTTTCAAATTTTGGGGGAGGAATAATACAGGGGTGGATGTGTCTCTTTTTATCTTGTTCCATTTCTTCTGTTTGTGTTTTAGTTTTTGGTGCATAATTTACAAGGCTCCTTTTATGGGGCAGTCCAGGAATCTGTGTTTTTCTTTGAGCTTCCACTTATCCAAAGCGGTCAATACCAACAGCATCCTGAGAGACACAAAGGTCCCTGTAGTGGCAAATGTGTCACAATAGTCTTCCTCCCATATTTGGGTAAAGCCCTGCACAATTTACTGCAACTTTGACTCCTTGACCAATCCAACTTGATTGTGTTTTAAAATGTAAGCCACCGCGCATTGGTGGGCTACTTCCCCTCAGGGAGATTTTCAAAATGCCAAAACCCAAAGCAGTTTAGCTGGTTGATTTCCTTCTGGAATGCTGGCTTCCAAATCTTCCAGTAATTCCATTTCTTTCCCACCCCGTACATCTGCAGAGCTATGAGGTCCTTGTACAGGTTGGTGGCTTTTTTGAGTTTGGATAACTGTGCTTCTTGCTTGGCAATCACTAATTCTGCAGTGCCACTCCCAACCGGTATGATATTTTGCATGACATGTGCATTTTGATGGTGATTTTTCAGCAACTCCAACAAGGGTTGCCTAGGGACATCACCAGATTCCTCATTTAGTATCTGGTTTAGGGACAACAAAGTGGTTATGTTTACCCTGTTAGGCTTGTCTGGCCCAATTTCTGTCCCATTTGAGTAGGGAAAATTGGTGATTTCCAACTACAAGAAGTTGTTGGTTACCAGGTTCCAGAGGATCCAACCCTTCCCCCCATCAACATACCCCACCAACCAAATTTTCCACACCCTCTTTTCCACCTTTTACTTCTGCACATGCACTGGTTTGTTTGCAAAACAGACCTTTCCAAAGATATGCATCATGCTGAGGTTTGGCTTCTTCCCAAACATCAGTTTTTATGGGTATTTGTCACTGGTGATGGAATTTGCCAGTCTATTGTGGGTATGAAAAGCCAAAAGATAAGAAAAGCCCCAGAATTTCTCTGGGAAATTAGCCACCATCAGGGCAATCCTTGTCATATCCCCCACAGTCCGTTTCAACCTCTCTGCAGCACCATTTTTCTCAGGCTTGTAGGTTAGGCTGTCCTGGTGTTGGATGCCTTTTTCCAGCATCCATTTTGCAAAGTCTTTACTAGTAAAATCAGCCCCTCTGTCAGTGCAAAACACCTTCAGCAACTTCCCAGTTGACCGCTCCATCCGCTTGATGTACCTCAGGAAGGTGAGGTTGACCTCACTTTTTTTCTTCAACAAGAACCCCTCTGAGTACATTGACCCCTGTTCCCAGAAAACAAAAATGTATTTAACACCACCAAAACCTTCCAAAAAAGGCCCCAACACATCAGACACCATAAGATCCATGGGCTCCAGGACATCCCCACTTGCCATGAAAACTCTTGTCCTAGTACTTTTCCCCAGGATGCAATCCTTGCAAGTGAAACCCTTGCTGACCAGTCTGTCTGGGAGACCCATAAAATAATCCATGTTACACATAGTCTCAATTTGCTTGACGCACACGTGCCCCAGTAGGCGGTGTGGTAAAAAAAACCTGTCCTTTAGCCATCAGAATCATTATTATTATTAATTATTATCTTTTTCATCAAATTAACCCCACAAATGAATTCTAAATCACTCATAGACTATACTCTGGGCTCAAACCAACCTCAGAGCCCCAATCCATCACCAGATAAACCCCCTTAAACCATAACAAAACACCTTTCACAAAAAACCAAAAACCTGGCACAGACTGGATCATGCCACAGGTAGTAATAAATAAAAGCTTAATTTAATTTCCAATGGTAACATATTATGCGTAAAGTAAACAAAAAAAACCACATACCCCATACCAGCAGGACTTAAACCATATCAGTACCAATGTTACACTACAACCATTACTACACAACCAAGTCAAAATAACTTCCTAAATCATTCAGTATAATCCAAGGCCTCTTAACCATCTTCTGAAGCACTCTGATACTCAGTCTTCCACCATTCCAATCATACAACACACATATACACACCAACAGAAGTAGGGGCTCATGCAGCCAAGTATGTCTCAATTCTCACCAACCAGCAATAACAGCTCAGTACGCATGACCTTTCTGGAACTTTCACCACCAGATAAGGCCTCTGAACCTTCCTCTGAAGCACCCTGATACTCATTTTGCCACCAATTCAACCATACAACACACAAATATGCACCAACAGAAGTAGGCGCTTATGCGGCCAAGTATGTCTCATTTCTTTACAACCAGCAAAAACAACTCAGTAAACATGACCTTTCTGGAAATTCCACAAAAAGATAAGTCCTCAGAGCCGTCCTCTGAAGCAACCTGATACTCAGTTTTCCACCATACCAACCACACAACACCTGCAAGCCACACTCTCAAGTAGACCAAGGGAGCATGTGGTAGCACAGCATACCTCATATCTCTACAGCTACTTCTATTGAAACAGCATGCAGGTAGTTCCTGAAACACTTTATAGGTGATAAGGGCTAATAAGCGTCCTCAGAAACACTCAGAAAAAGGATTTCCATTGCTAAACCTATGCAAGTTTCACCATTTAATTTACCAAGGAGGGCTTGCAGCTGCCAAGCACATTTCATGCATTTAACAACCAGCAGAACTCAATTAAGCTTCAGGGGACTACTGAAACATCCTATGAAAGATAAGCACTCAGAAGTTTTCAAATCTCACCAATATTAGTATATATCTCTTATCTTAGCCTGAGTATCAAATATTAGTCTAAAAAATACAGTTATCTCAGCCTGACTTACATGTCTTTTCACCAGAATTATTTTCTCATGTAACTGTATCCTCCAGTGCTTCAACAGTGCAGACAGAGGCTCATAACCACACTCAGGTGAGTCCTGAGCATCCCCTGAGGAAGAATTTGTCTATTTAAGGAGGGCTCTTTTGCCCTATCCAAGTTTTCTAGCATTGCATCTGCACAGTGTGTCTGACTGTGGATTATGGCATCTGTCCAATCAGTCACTTACCTATTACCCAGTTATCAGTGAAGCAGAATCAAGTGATAATAATTGAAGGATCATACACAAAATGATCATTGAACATTTTACCCAAATCCAGGTGCTCTTGAAGTAGGGTTCTTGAGAAAAGGCCTGTTATTCAGAACCTATTATTAAAAAGGAAAAACCCTTATTTTCAATTAGTAAACTTATATTGAAAAGAAAGAGAGCAAAAGAACCACCAACCAAGCTTTTTTTCCGCCAAGATCCCTGTGGCAAAGCTCATCTTTGGGTCCTCTTACTGGTTAAACAACTTTTAGTCAACCCTTACCCCCTTTAATTGGAATTGGGAAAAAAAATAGTCAAAATAGTCAAAATTTCTTGATTAATTAATTTTCCAAATCTTTACCAATAATCCAAACCATCTGGGAGTAGCCTTATTAATCCTGAAAAGAATATCTATTAATAATCAATCTAGTTCTGATTAGAGCCCTATTTTAAGTCTCAAAGAAACTAGCCACTAATTAAAAATTATTGTGCAGACTTACCATAGTTCTGAAGGGCAGGCAATTCAAAACCACCTTATTTTACCTCTATTTCCTCATTAGTAGTAATACTAAATTCCCCTTCAACTGACTGCCAGAAAGCTATTTGCTAAATTATCTCATAATACCCTGGAGTGTCTACAATGGTTCCACATGAGGGCGTCTGTACCGGGGCAATTGAGGGACTTTGCCTGGATGGGCTCCGGTGTGTAGATAGGAACAGTATCTTTGCAGGGTGGAATCACTTAAGTAGGCACTGAATTCAATTTTTTGAGGAACAGCACTTGCCATCGATTCCCAAAGGGCTGGCTCCATAAGGTGAAGCTTTTGGGAAAAAAAAAACAATTTTCCGTCAATATTGACTTGAAGACACCCTCCTCCCTGCCATAGACACTCCACAGAAATTAACGTGCATGTTGTGTCTCTGCTGAAATACACATCTTTCAGCACAATAGAGCCCATTGTGTCCATGAGCCTGAGTTTCCCAACCTGTGTTAATTTTGCAACAGGCCCACTAGTGGCTACTGTAATTGGAATGGGCCAAGAAAGATTTACCGGTTCCGTAAGAATGTCAAATGAATTAGTTAGAAAATGAGAGGCACACAAGTCTATCCCAACTTTGAGTTCTTCCTCCTGCGCAGCCAACTAGGTCACATCCTCATCCTTAACTTCCTTGGTTCCCAGGTCCACCAATTGCATTGCCATCCCTTCAGGTTCCCCGGCCTCCACTGAAACCACATCAGCTGTCACACCCTTCCGGGGAGCCACCGGTGGTTTGCTTGCAGATCCCAATCCTTGGTTGGGGCACTCCCGTTTCCAATGGCCTGCCTGCTTGCAGGCAAGGAATTTCCTGGTCTTTCCAGAGGCCTCAGGAGCCTTCTCCTTCTCAACAGGCTGCTTTGGTTCACCCTTCAACCGTTTTTTTTTGCCAATATTTTATTAGTTCAATCTTTGCCGCCCACAGAAGCTCCAGGCTGGATAGGAAACTACTAGGTTTTGGGAGGACATTGATTTTTTGAAAGATGTTCACAAAAGGATAGGCATCAATACTTGGGAGGGAGAGGTGGAACAGAAGCCCAATGAAGGAATCTTCATTCAACCAGAACCTGAGCAAAACAAAAAGCGTCCTAACAACTCAATATTTGGAAAGTGGGAGTCCAAGTTGGTGTTTGGATTTTTGAAGTTAAATTTTGTGTTCAAAATTTAACAGAAAATTTCAACATTATTTGAACGGCTTTCAATAGTGAAAAATTCTGTGAAATATTTGAAAGCAGCCTCAGACGTTGGTGCTGAATCACTTCAATCTGTAGTGATTCATCAACAGTTGCAAGGATACTGTGCTTGACAACGGTTTGTTTGGCTTGGCTTAGGTATTGTCCCTGGCTAGACAATGCATGTTCCTTGCCTATGGCTGTGGTCAGGGAAAATTCCAGCAATACCAGCCAGGCCTGAAAGTTAGATCTATCCAACCCAAGCTTGGGCACCCTCCCAATTGCATTGTCAAGTTGCATCTGCATTGCCCTAAGGGATGACCCATTAAGCACTTTCTGCTCCATCAACAAGGGAGATCCAGTAGTAAGACTAGTTCCCATAGCCCCAAGCACAGTGGTTCCCAAAGGCAATTTCTGTGTACAACTGTTGGGTGGGGGGACAACAGATGTCAATACCCCTAGTTTGTCAAACATGGAGTTCATTTGCTCCTTTCCAGTTTTCCAATTGCTGGTGCCATAGATGAAGAATTTCTTGTCTTCAACTCCATGTTTCTGGTACCCTCCTAGGTTTCCAGAGACGGTGTGGTGCCCCATCCTGGACACCCTGGCTGCCTTAAGACCTCAATCCATAAACTGTTGCGCAAACGTACCGCCCGGCCAAACAACTTATCCTCAGGCTCATCCAAACCATTATTTACCCGCGCGCGCGCGCCGCGCCGCGCGCTGCGCTTCCATTATCCGCGTCGCGCGCCGCGCCGCGCCGCGCTCCTTTCACCCGCGCGCGTCGCGCGTTCTTTATCTGTGTTGCTTGTCATCTCCGCCGTTGTTATAGCACGTCCTCATCTTTGTTGTTGCGTGTCTTTGTCTTTGTCGTTGCGCCTCCCAATCTCCTCATTGCTACCGTTGCGCGGCGCTCATCCATGATCTACTGAATCCATCCCGACCGCACCCGCAAGCATTTGGCAGATCCTTGACCAACGCGAGTGACCACATGGTTGCCTTCCCTTTTCCGCTCTATTTGTAGAATCCGTTGTATATAGTCTAACAGGGCCTCCTGCCCATATAAGGAGGGGCTCTCCCCTGCCTTTGATATCAGCATATCAGCATATCAGCATCCCAGCATCCCATCATTGGAGCATCAGAGAATCCCATCATTCCATCATCATAAGCAATTTATCCGTGGGCATCCTTCCCCACTTATCTGAGCAAATTATCCGGGTATATCTATGATTGCCCCTTGATCCTTTGAGCCTCCATACTCAAACTCAGTCCTTTGTGACCTTGATCCTTATCACCAACCAATAGCCTTGCTGGTTGAAGAAGAATTCCTGTCTGCCTGAATTCTTGAGTGTGTTATACCACTCTGATCCCTTTTTCCGACCATACTGGTCTTGATCTCTCCTTGATCATCTTTCTGGAGCCAATCACGTTTGATTGAAGAGGTTTTATTAAGCTTAAAACCTGGAGTGTTATACCTCCCTTCTTCTTTGAGGTTGAATTTCGCCACGCTATTCTTGAGTTCCTTGAGAAGTGTTGGGATATTCTTGCTCAAATTCGTTATTGATTTGCTTATAGAGCTTCATAAACAAATTGCTTTTGTTTTGTTCAGCCTCCCACAGTTATCTGGTACCCTTCAAGCGCTTGATTGCGGAGAGTTGGGCAGGTTCATTGAGAACCTGGAGGTTGGTTGAGATTGAGTTGATCTTTCCTAATCAGCTGCTGACGACCAGAGTTATTAGCTTGTGGGCGTTGTTACTTACAACTGCCTTGTTCTATTGAACTCTGAACAAACCTTGACTTATTTGTTCAAGTCTTTCCCTGCACCATCTTGTCTCAGATAGTGTTGTTTCCATTGCTACCGAAAACTCTTATCCTCTTCTCTTAGTTTGATTTCTCATCCATAAGGTTCTGGACCTTGATTCCGGTTACATTTAAATATTATTGTAACTCCTAGGAGGGCAGCCTAAACAGCACCTTTCCCCTCCACAGAACTGCCACGGCTTAGCACCGTTTGGAGTCTTACAACGGGTACCACAAAGGTCTCCCATATTAAGGAGGTTGCAATTTATTTAGCAAAATGTGTGGTTTGACTTGGTAGGATTCTAAAGGCTCATGACCTGTAATGTGCACGGCTAGGATCACAGGATAAAGTATTAGATTTTGCTGTATCAATATGATACGTTGTGGAAAGTAAGAGATGGATACTCTCCTAGTTGTTGTTCAATTCCAGAATTGATGTTCCTAGCATCTGGAAGGATAAGGATGCTCCAGTAAAGAGAGAAAGAGATATGAATTTCCTTTCCTTTCCCTATCCTTTGCCATATCCTTCCATCCTGATATGTATATGTATCCCCCCTATCTATAAGTCCTAAAAGCTGGGGTTGAGAGTGCGGACTTTATACACACCCTCCCAACCCTATCCTAAGTACAAGCGCAACAACAAATAGAAAAGAAATGCTAGAAATCAGAACCCTAGCCTAAATCTAACCCTTTCACATACTGCAACCACCCTCAAGCCCGCCTACCATTACATACACCCGGTTTGTCCTTCTCATGAAGCCACCCTCCACCACGCCCTACTTGGAGCCCCCCGTGTGCCGTGTGATTTCCTGCCCCGCTAGTTGGCCTCTGCTTGCACACCCCCCCGCTCATATAGCCCCAATTTCCCTGCTCTATTCTCCCAAACTAGCTTCCTGCAAGCCTGGTATGGGCCGGCTCCATTCTTGGGTCTCCAATGTTGGAGCGGGCCGCAATCAGCATACCAACTCCAATTTCCAAGCGGGCCGCAATGAGCACGCCAACTCCAATGTCCAAGCAGGCAGCAATGAGTGTGCCAAATCTTATGTCCAAGGGGGCCGCAATGAGCGTTCCAAATCCAATGTCCAAGCGGGCTGCAATGAGTGCGCCAACTGTAGCACAGTTCCTGATCCAAGACTATATAACAACACCACATCCCCCCCAACTTGAGTTCTGTCCCCAGAGATCTTCCCACTGTTACCTCAACCATAACTGCCCATACCCATTACACCCACCATTACACCTTTCTGTAAAGAAGAAAACAGATAATAAAGGGAAGCCAACCAAGAACAGAGAAGGAAAGAGAGAGAAAAAAGTTTTTTTTCTTTTGCAGCGCTCCGCTCCTTTTCCTGCCTTGTATTCTGCCATTTGGAATGGGTCCTGTCCTTGCCTATACGGACCCAGAATTGCGCCGCACCCGCATTCCTGCAACCTTCTGATTGTCCCCCCCACGCCTAGCTGCTGTCCCAGTGGTTTGCAACCTTCAGGTCTGCTGGGAGAGACATTTTCACTGACTCATCCAATCCCACGGGGGTTGTGTCCACAGGCCATTTTCCTAAACTTCCTTTGAGGTGCGCCTTCTGTCACCAAAGCCCTTGAAACCCAAACCTCTTTCTCACCAGCCATGCTTTTGACACCCAACCCTTTGCGTTCCGCACCTCAAGCCCAGCTGCGCGTGTCCATTGCAACAATGCACAAACCTCTGCTAGCCTTGATGGCAGCAGGCCTGCCATTGGCCCATCAATCCCGCACTCCCCGCGCTCCACGTCCTTCCATTCTGCATGCATTCTCCCCACTGTCAAAGGGGTTTGACTCCGTTTGCAATCCTTCAACGCCTTGCCCGTTCCTTCTCACTGCTCCTTTCCTCTCCGCAAGACCCATCTTCCGTTCATGTGTTGCCAAGCCGCAAACAAAATCTGCTCCCATCCCCTTCTCCGCAAGACTTGCCTGCTGCCCATTGGTTCCCAAATTGCGCACCATATCCGCTCCTCCCTCTTCTGCCATTTTTTCTGCTGCCTGTCCCTTGTTGTTGCTTGCTTCATAGCAACGGGCTGAACAAACTCTGCCAAGACCCACTTTCCCAACACATATCCTGTCTCCGCTGGGGAAACCAATCCTGCATTTGAATCCATTTTCTGGTTCTTGCCTGAAAAACGCCAATAGCCATTATTGTCACCATACGTGCACACCTGGGGCCTGGGCGTGCTAGGGAGCTGAAGACCCTTCAAATAGATCTTGAGGCCCCTTGCCAACTCTGCGAGTTCACTAACCCAAGGGATGGTTGCTGGTGGTGGGGCTGGAGCACACACTGCCAGGTAATCCAATCCCGCTTGCAAACGGACCATGCCACCCCCGCCTGCCTTGTAATCCAATTCTGAGAAATTCCATTCTGCTTGCAACCAGAACCTGCAACGCACACCTGCCCTTTGATCCAATTCTGCCTAATCCCATTCCGCTTTCAACTGGACCCTGCCATGTGTGCCTGCCTCTGCCGTGGATTGTTTGAAATTGCCTTCCCAGAAACAAGGATTGCGCTTCCCCCATCTTGCCAGACTGTCCCCCTTCAGTTTTGGCCAATCAAGGCTTTGGTAGCCTTCCATCTCTTCCATGTCATGAATCTCTTCTGCGTCCATGATGAACAGGACAACATGGCGCGCCTTGTCAGAATCCAATGTGCCTTTGGAGACTGCGATCACTTCATATTGTGAGATGAATTGCTCAACATCTGCAGTGTTGAGTTGAATGTGAGGGTAATCCCTTGGGTCAATGTGGAGATGGCGGGAGGAGGAAGAAAAAGGAGGAGCAACTGCTGGTAGAATCTTGAGTACCTCCGAGAGACTTGAGACAAAAGAAATTCCAGGCCAGACCCCCAGATGTGGAAAGTAAGAGGGGGATACTCTCTTAGTTGTCCTCAAATTCTGGAATTGATGGTCCTAGCATCTGTAAGGATAAGGATGCTCCAGTAAAGAGAGAGAGAGAAAGAGAGAGATGAATTTTCTTTCCTTTCCATATCCTTTGCCGTATCCTTCCATTCATGTATCCATGAATCCATATATGTATATGTATCCCCCGTATCTAGAAGTCCTACAAGCTGGGGTTGAGAGCACAGACTTTCATACCCACCCTCTCAACCCTCCCCTCAGTACAAGCGCAACAACAAATAAAAAAGAAACCCTAGAAATCAGAACCCCAGCCTAACCCTAACCCTTTCCCATACTGAAACCACCCTCAAGCCTGCCTACCAATACATACACCTGGTTTGTCCTTCTCATGACAGGGCCCTCTGCCACACCCTACTTGGAGCCCTCCGCCTTGTCCATATCTTCCCGGCGCCCCATGTGATTTCCTGCCCTGCAAGTTGGCCTGCACTTGCGCGCGCCCACCCCCCTCCTATAGCCCCAATTGCCCTGCTCTATCCTCCCAAACTACCTGCCTGCAAACCTGGTTGGGCCAGCTCCATTCTTGGGTCTCCAATGTTCAAGCGGTGTGGTGTCAATTTATAGACATGGATTGGTAACTGTGTTGCGGCTGCGCGCTCAGCATTGGAGGCAAGCGGGCTCAGCATTAGGGTATGCGGAGTGCTCAGCAAGGGCAGCTGCTGGATCAGCAGCAGCCGCTGTTTGGCTCTGCACCTGGTGGACGGGTCGGGCTCAGCATCAAATGCGGCGTGGGCGGCAATCCGCCCCGGAGATTGGATTTGGAAGGTAGTGCGCTCAACTAGGTTTGCGGGCGCGCCGGTTTGGATACGTAGGGGTGGAGCAATCCGCGGGCTATGAAGGAACAGTGTGGAAAGAATAAAGGTTATCCCCCTATAATTTTCCCAAGGTTCGGAAGTTGAAGGTTCCCTGCGTTTGAAAGGAGATGAGGATGTTTTCAAAGTTGCACTTAAATGAGAAATAGAAATAAGAGATAAAGAAAAGTAGAGAGAGAGAGAGAAATTGCCAATCCTTCAATCCTAAGAACTTTCCACCTGGATGTGTATCCGGTGTGAGTTCCTTTAATCTCCTGGTGAGATGAGTGATTCAATCTGATGATGTGATTCTTCCTCTTCTGTATCCATCACACACACTCCTCCTCTCCTCCAACCCGGAGTTGGGAGTGAGGATAAGTCCTCCCCCTCAACCCTAACCTAATTACACGTGCAAATGACAGTATGACAAAGAAACAGAAAACAATCCCAAAACAGAAACCCTAGCCTCCTCTCCCCACCTCCTCCATACCAAACTCCCCCCGTCATCCGTACGCCGTTCCATCCATCCGGTTCGTCCTTCTCATGACGCGGTCCTTGCACCGGGCCCTACTCAGAGCCCCCCCCTGTCCGTATCCATTCGTCCGCGCCCGTTGTGGGTGTCCTGTAATATCCGGCCTGAGCCGCGCGCCTGCGCGCGGGCTCCATCTGTTCCTCCATAGCCCGCGGATTGCTCCGCCCCTTCGTATCCAAACTGGCGCGCGCACAAACCTAGTTGAGCGCACTACCTTCCAAATCCAATCTCCAGGGCGGATTGCCGCCCACGCCGCATTTGATGCTGAGCCCAACCCGTCCACCAGGTGCGGAGCCAAACATCAGCTGCCGCTGCTGAGCACTCCCCATACCCTAGTGCTGAGCCCGCTTGCCCCCAATGCTGAGCGCGCAGCCGCGATGCAGTTCCCAATCCGTGTCTATAAATTGACACCACAACGGATGGAGCGCGCGTGCAAGCGCGCGGATCATGTCAGATATTACCGAACACCCACGATGGGCGCGGACAAACAGATAAGGACAGGCGCGGGGGGCTCCGAGTAGGGCGCGGTGCAAGGACCGCATCATGAGAAGGACAAACCGGATGGACGGAACGGCGTACGGACGACGGGGGAGTTTGGTATGGAGGAGGTGGGGAGAGGAGGCTAGGGTTTCTGTTTTGGGATTGTTTTCTGTTTCTTTGTCATACTGTCATTTGCGCGTGTACTTAGGTTAGGTTTGAGAGGGAGGACTTATCCTCCCTCCCAACTCCCGGTTAGAGGAGGGGCATGCATGGAAGGAGGAAGAGGAATCATCACATCACATCATTGGATTGGATCACTCATCTCAACAGGAGATTAAAAGAACTCATACCAGATACACATCCAGGTGGAAAGTTCTTAGGATTGAAGGATTGGAGATTTCTCTCTCTCTCTCTACTTTTCTTGATCTCTTTATCTCCTTATTTCTATTTCTCATTTAAGTGCGACTTTGGACATCCTCATCTCCTTTCAAACACAGGGAACCATTAACTTCCAAACCTTGGGACAAATATAGGGGGATAACCTTTATTCTTTCCACAGCGGGCCGCAATGAGCGCGCCAACTCCAATGTCCAAGCGGGTTGCAAGGAGCGCGCCAACTCCAATGTCCAAGCAGGCCACAATGAGTGTGCCAACTCCAATGTCCAAGGGGGGCGCAATAAGCGCACCAACCGCGGCTTAGTTCCTGATCCAAGACTATATAACAACACCACAATGTGTATAACATTAAAATATTCTTTTATTTAAAAGTTAATTTTGTTATATAGTTAAAAATTGCTTACCTAGGATGGAAGGATAAAGTTCTAGTTTTTGCTGTATCAATATGATACGTGCGGAATTATCCAGTCACCTAGGTTCATGTCTTTGTAAGGAAGAAAAGGATAGAGGTTTAATGAATTCTATGGGTATGTATTTGTGCAGTTTTTTTTGTTTCTATTTGTTTTGAGAAATTCATCTGCATATTCCCATGGTCAATGTCATTGATCCATATTCCCATGGCCAAGGCGATAACACTATGTTGAACCATAAAACGGATTGACTTCCTAATTATGATGGCACACCGGGAACAAACAAATGAGAAAAAGTCAATTGACAATGGGCTGAGGTGTGCTAATCTTGGTTTGATCGGGCTCCTCAACTTGATCCAAGCGGAGGGTGGGGGGGGAATCCGGATATCGTGGTCCAATGAGTGGCAGGGTAGTCTTAAAAAAATCGGTGCAAAACCAGAAACAAGACTCGGGTAGAAATGGCATAGATGGTTGAAAAAATCGCGTTGTGCAGGCTTTTCTACAAAGCGCAATGTTCGATTTGTAATTTGTATCCTTGCTGCTCTTTACATTTTTACCAAGGGCTCAAACGCCGGCGACATACTAACCGTAATTCTCAAATCCGAAGGTTCCCACAAGTTGGAGCAAGTTGAATCCAGTGACTGGTTTGAAATGGACAAACTGTTATGTATGACTTGGAGTATGCAACGGGAAATATCCGTGCACCTACTAAAACATGAATCTCATCGACACAACCATCAAGCAAATGTCTGTGGTGTCAACGTTGAAACTCTTCAACATCTCAAGCGCGGAATTGGAAATCATCATCATTGGATACTGGTGTCTAGATTTATTTGACAGACGTGGATGGGCAGCTTTATTTTCGCTGTGAAGGTGGTCACTTCTGCTGAGGCAAAGTCCGTGAGCACTGTGGATTCCGGAGCTGCGATGTCCACATATAAACGTCTGGGCCCCAACAACTCACACTAACAACATACCTACATCCCCCAATCCCCTTGCTCCTCAAGACGACCGGAAGAAGTTCTGGGTTGTGCATTCATCAATAATTGCTCCACTCCCGCTCGTTTTTTCATTCAGATTCTGAAACCTCACCTGACAAGATGAGAAATTCCGTCATCTCGATCGCTATCTTTCTAACCGCCCTCTTGGTGCTCGTGGCGGCTGCACCCACCGGAAACGGCCTTCCCACGAATGAAATAGAAGCACGCTCCAAAAAGCACAGCGACCTTAAGGACAAGGATCAGCCTAAGAAGGTACCCTCTTCTCTGCGCCTATATTTTCTCAGAATTGCCACAGTGGATGTCCCATGCTAATCTAGCACGCCTTTTCCGCTTTCACTCAAGGGTAAAGGCCACACGAAGTCGTTGGTAAGTTCTCGTGCCCCAACAAGTTGGTCACATTTTTAATACTGAGCCCTGACGCTTCCCATAGGCCCAAAACTCCTCCACTTAAAAATCAGCGGACGTTGAGCTAGGGCTTGCCATGCCCTTTACTTTGTCGCTTTGAGCGACTTTGCGAATCAGGGCCTGCAGAAAATTTTGTGGAACATCCTTGAATTTTTTTCGATTTGGTTTTTACCATCCTATACAAACCTCCGCACACACTTCCTACTTTTGCCAGTACAACTGCCCGTAGTTCATCTGCTGTGACGACACAGATTTCCTCCCATAGATCAAGATTTTCCGTTGCCACCAGAAGCCTTTCGCTGTACCCTTGGGCCAGCTCGGAACAGAGACCAGTTTCTGCTTCGGAAGAAAGGAAGCCTTGTCACAACCCGAGAACTACTGGGCGGACACAGTCTGTTTCATCCTAACTGACGGAGTCTATCCAAATGCTAAAAATTGGCTCCCCAAATCCCATCCTACATGGAAAGTGGTATTGAGATAGGGGTAGGAACGTGAGACACCACTAAACGATATGCATTGAATCGCTCTTCTCTCGCCCGCGCGTTCAAAATCAACGTCGGAAAACCCCTTATCAACTCGCCGGGTGCGATTTGTGAGGGGGACATGGGGCAAGATCTGATCAGATGTATGCCTGCCCGCAAGTTGCCGTTTATCTACCCATTGTTTAGAGAGGTGGATCAAGACAGGAAAGCCAGGTGGACAAAAAAAAGCGCATCATCAACACCGCGAATTGAAAAAACCTGTCAAGCAAAGACCTCGAGAAACCCAGTTTCTGGAGTAAGAAAGAAAAATACCGCAACAGAAACTTGCCGTTGCAATTAGTGCTGAACTTTGAACGGGGAACCGGTGGAAAGACGGCTATCTGAAACTCACGAAACACATCCTGCAGTAATATAGAAAGACGCCGTCAATTGTGTATCTTCATTAATTACACTTACTGTGATTCCGCTTCGTATATCTTCCTATCCTCGGCTATGTCGGCTTCATTCACAATGCATTTATCCACTGAACAAGGATCCTGCCCCATCCATGACATTACCCTGATTACATCAGGCTTTGAATCTCCACCTGGCATTTTTTTCAAGCATAGAAATCTTTCGAGTGGATCATGAGAGTTGTTGGAGCAAATTTATTTGATCACGTTCAAGACCTTTTAGAGCTTTTTTTAAGAGGTTGAAGCGCTCGAGAGACAAAACAACGTTGAATCTTGTTCAAGACCGTTTAGAGCTTTCCCTAAGAGCATCCACCCTCGTGTCAATAAGAGCATCTGCAATCCTGCTCGTTAACCCCGCTCGATAGGTAAATATACCGAGTGGGGTCCCCAGCCGTGGCAAAAGCAGGCCCTTGCTTACAAGCGAGCTCCATAACTCCAACCCCGAATCGACAAAGTTAGAAAAAGTTATGGAGCTCACTAAGCGGGACCTTCGGTGGGATTTACGGGACCTTTGGTGGGATCTACATGGGATAGAAAGTATGTACAACATTTCCAATATCCCCTTTTCTTGTTCCTTCCCCTTCGTTCATCCACTTCCCATCTACCATATCCTACCCTCCCATCCCATCTACCATCCCCGTCCCCCATCCCATATCCCATCTACCATTCCCATCCCCCATCCCATATCCCATCTACCATCCCCGTCCCCCATGCCATATCCCTCTCCATCCCCATCCTCCCTTGCATATCCCTCCCTCAATCAGCAGTCATCCCTGTTGAAGGCGGTTGGTGTATGTCAATGAAAGTTTAAGCTGTGGATTGTTGGATGTTGGAGTTGATGACGTCAAGGGATGGTGCATGGCTGGACAACCCAGCTCTTTAGGTAGGTAGAAAGATGCTTTGCAGAGCCTGATTGGAGGGTGCGCCCTGTAAAGGGCTTTGCTTAGTATTTTTTTTTGGCTAACAAGCGCTTAGCTATCAAAAATTTACCCACAAAAATTGTGGATGCTCTAAGTCTGCTCAATAAGCAGACTTATCCAGGGTTTTGTCAATTTGACCACCCTTATGTGCTTGATACCGCACAATAGTAATAAAATCAACAGAACTCCTTGACAAGGTTCCAAAAATTTATTGAACCTTGTCAAGTCTTGACAAGCAAAGAGATGTCAACCCTCCCTTTGAAACCCTTTTCCCCCCAACCTCCCCCTCCATAAATCCACCACCCCCCCCCCACCTGGATGTACCCATCAACTCCAGCCCCCCACCAACTTTTTCATATATACCCACCCATCCACTCCACCACCCCCCCACTGACTTTTTCATATGAACCCACCCATCCAATCCACCCCCCACCAACTTTTCAGATATACCCACCAATCCACTCCACCCCCCACCAACTTGTGATTGATCTCCCCCCCCAACTTTGATATATCAAAACCAGCTCATCTAGATTGCATTCTACCCATGGAATCCCCTATTATTGCTCCCTCAGACACGTCTCAAAGAAATGATAACAAAAAGAGAAACTCACCCAATTGGTTAACCCAGGAAGAATAACAAAAGGCAATCTCTTGGCTTCATGTTAGCAAGCCACCCAAATTTGCTGCAGGTCAAACTGGTGAGGTGTTCTTCAAGAAAGTTGAGGAGGATTTCAAAAAACACTCCAGCATACACCACTGTGATTACAATCAAATTTGGAATTGGTATTTTTTTTCTTTTATCTTTCCTTTCAAGACCTTTTTTTCCAGTGTTTAAACAAATAGTTGCTGACATTTGATTTGTTTTAGCTGGGAAGGTCTAATAACAGCAAACCTCAAATTTAGCTCCCTCTACCACTTTATTGAAAAAAATCCACCCAGTGGAAGCTTGCCCAATGAGTGGATGCAAGTAGCGTTGACCCTCTACCAAGATCAAACAAAGACAACATTCAAGTCTCTTGCAGCTTGGGAGAAACTTCCTTATGCCCCAAAATGGCAGATGGAAAAGAAAGACCAACTAATCCTCCAAGCATTTGACACAGCCTCTGACAACACCAATGAAACACCTGCTAGAACACTGGCAATGCCAACAACAGCTTCATCAGTTGCAAGTCCAACACCTCAACCCCCTGGATCCAAGGCCAGCAAACAACAAAGATTAAACAATGAATATTCCAAATACAATGGAATAGTAAGGGTTCTGGATGAGCTGAAAACTCTGTCAAAAGAACAATTGAAGATGATGTACAAGGGCAACATCTTACTTCAAATGAACAATGAAATCACAAAATACCAATTTGAAATTGACAAAAAGAAGCTGGAAGTTCAAGAAAGACAGGCCAAGATTGAGAGTGAAAAACTCAAAATTGCAAGTGATAAACTGGAAGTTGAAAGACAATACAGACAAAGCAGTGTCTAAATGAAGAATTTAAAAATTCTTTTTTCCTCCAATGTCAATTCCAATGACCCTGAGAGTTTGGAAGTTTAGAACATGATGAAAAAGGAAATAAAAGATAAATGGCTGAGAAATAGTTGAATCAACTGTTTTATTCTCTGGAAATATCAATTTTTTTCTGCTACATTTTTTTAGTTTCTATTTTTTATTTGTATCATTTGTATTTTTAATTTTATTTATTAGTTGTTTCAATTTTTTTTTCTTTTTTGATTTTTTTTTTGAAATCAACACTATGTTTTTTTTGTATTTTTAATTTTATTTATCCAGTGTTTTGGTCTTTTTTTTGAAATTGTTTTTTTTTGAAATCAACACTTTTTTTTTGGGAAATTAACACCAAGTTGCAAAATCAAACATTTCCTTTGTATTTTTTTAAAGAATTAAGAGTGTTTGAAATGAATATTTAAAAAATGAGAAGCCTATATAAACTCATATTACTGGAGATGAAGAGTGAATGGAAGCACTGAAATTTTAATTAAAGATTATATGTAATTGGTTATTCTTGATGTGTTTTTGGGAATAACCAATTGAAATTGGAAGATATCAGATTCTCCAATCCCAATCACTCACCGTCTTGAAAAATCAATTTTTGGACTATGATCTTATTTTCCTTTTTACATGATTTAATGATGAGTTCCAGAAATTAATGTCATTGACCATTAGTAAAGTTCAGTTCATTTTCAGAAGTCATTTTGCAATGTAATCTAAGGTTAATCTATTGAAGGTGTTTTATTTCATTGAAGTATCATATTCACTTTGAATGAAATCAGATTAAAATAAAATCATGATAGAAAATAAAAACAAGAAGATAAAAATAAAATCATGATAAGAAATGAAAAAAATCCAATACACGTGTATTTAGCAGATCAATATATGAATTTTTCATTACTTTGGTCAACCAATTGTGAATTTTCAAATCCTCTCTTAGTTGTGAGTGCAAAACTAAATTGCAGAGATCTCCACTTTTTTGAATGTAGGCAGACAGAGTATGGGTGAAGTGAGGATCTCTATGAGTGAAAATAATATGAGCGCTTGAGTTTGGATGATGAGTGAATTCATCATTGGGTGGGGAATCTTCCACTATCATGTTGTAAAATATGAAATAGCATTTCATGAGTTTTTTAACATGTCAATGTCCCATAATCTGCAAGGCTGTGTGATGATTCCCCATCTGGACTGAAATACTCCAAAAGCCCTTTTAATATGCTTCCTAGCTGCTTCCTGCAATTTTGAATAATGTTTGATGCCATCATCTTGAAGGTGGGAAATGGTTTTGAATAGAGTTTACCAAGCTTGTTATATTGCATCAGCAAGATAGTAGCCTTGATGATATTTATTTCCATTGATGTTAAAGGTAATATGATCCTGGGCCTCTATGAATTGATTGATCCAAATATTTGCAAAGGCAAAATTATCCAATCAATTTCAATTAAAAATAAGATAAAATAATCTTTTAATTTTAGACAAATTACCTGACAATAGTTGGTCTAAACTGTGGCTCCTGTGAAGGAAATTGATATCATTTGATGCTCCAGGAGATCCAAAGAAACCATGCCATACTCTTAAGCTCTTGCTTGCCACAGCTTCAAAAATAATATTTGAGGTCTGCTCTTTGCCTTTGAATTGACCCTCCCACCCCTTTGGAAAATTATTCCATGCCAAATGCATTCCATCAATGGAACCAATGCATCGTGGGAAACCTCTTTCTTCATATTCTCCTAGCATTTTCCTACGTTCATCTGGTCTGGGGGGCCTGAGAAATTCAGCTTCATAAAGTTGCACCACATCATTGGTAAATGCTTTAAAAGTTCTGATTGAAGTTGTATCACCAATTCTTATATATTCATCAGTGCTGTCTGCACTATTTCCATAGGCTAGCTGACAAATTGACGCTGTTGATTTTTGATATTATGAAAGTGCCATCTGAACACAACAATCCTGAAAGATAGTTATGAAATAATAAAATCACATCAGTGGCTTGAAGACATATAGAAAACTCACTTTAGATGGAGGATGATCTTACTGATTTAATTATCCAGAATCTGTTGTAGTTTTCTAAATCTTCAAAAAGCCTTGCAAATGATCTTTTGCTCATTCTGAATCTTCTCTAAAAAAAAAAAAATTTTATTATAAGTTGGATTACTGCTGTAGTAGTCCTTGATGAGGAATTGATGGCCTTCCAAACAATTGAAAATAACCATTTCTGTCTTTTCAAAATTTTCCTCAGATTCTTGTTCCTCATTTGATTCTTTAATTATGAAATGAATAATCCTTTCTTCTAGTTCTAGGTCCAGGATTCAATTCATATGGTGGATTGGGCAGATGAATCTTCTTTGCATTTTGACAGTGGTTTTGGGTAAGTGTTTTTGTTTTGAAAAATGGCTTTCAATCTTGTTTAAATTTTATTTGATTGAATTTCTTGATTGATTTTGAAAAGGTGTGATTTTGAAAGGTGGAAAGGAATCTGATTTGTTGGGGGGGTGGTGTTGATTGCATTGATAAGGCAATATTGAAACTGACAGGGGCAGACCCAAGCTTTGCCAAGCGGCAATTGAATGTTGTACAATGGTGGGACCCCCTCCCAAACTTTTCAAAAGAAATTTGATGGGGCTGTTTTATCCCAAAAAGGGTTTCAAAGGAGGTTTAAACAGTAATATTCCCTTGCGCCCCTCAAATAATTGTCAAAGTTGTCAAAGTTGTCAAGAATTTTATCAACACAAGGGTGGATGCTCTAAGAGGATAGCAGAGCCCTGAGAGAGACAAAAACCTATTTCAGCATGTTCAAAAACTTTCTAGAACTTTTTCTGAGAGGATAATGAAGTAATTGAGATAGACATCAACCTTGAACAGCATAAGTAAGAGAAACATTGCAAGGGTAAGAAATGGGAAAACACAAAAACAGCATGATTCTTGGTTTCCAAAAGGGGAAAACGGGAAAAGAACAAAAGACCCCTCAAATCATGTTCAATAACTTTTAGAGATTTGTCTGAGAGGAGATTGAAGCACTTGAGATAGACAGAAGCCTTGGGGATTTTAAAAAATAGAAGCAACACCATGGTGAGAGCTGAGGCAAATACAAATATGATGAAAAAGAAGAAGGGCCATTGTGGTTTTAAAAAACATAAAGATAACAGCAGTCCTCAAGCACAGTGAGCTTAGAAGTCTTGGGGGTATTAAAATTTCTTGCTCTGAAGTTGTCAACTGTGTTTGAAAATAGAAATTTTTTAGAATGTTTTTCACAGTATTTGAGCTTGACAATAATATAAAATGTCTCAACACATGCTAGTTGAGCATCCCCTCCTTATTTTCCAATTTTCATTTTCAAATTGTCCACACCATTTGGCTGCTTTTGTGGTGGCTATTTATAGACACAACCTGCACATGCTCCACAGTTTCAAAGATCTGGAAGCTGTGGTAGTGAGAATTATACAGATTCATGATAAGAGATGCCAAGAAACAAAAAATGCTATGGGTTTTCAAAAGGAACAAAGAAAAAAGCATGGAAAATGATTTCAATTTTGTTGTTATGGGGAAGAAAAATACCATTTGTTGGAACAGAAGACAAAATAATGTGTGGATTACCATATACAGACAACAAAAAGCAGTGAATCAACAGGGGCTGATGAGTAAGAAATAGGTGTGGTACCAGATTGAGAAGTTTATTTCTGGGAAAAAATATTGGTAAATTTAAGGATGATAGCAAAGGCAGAAATTTTAAGGTGATAAACCAGGAGATTTGTCACTGCAGTGGATTGGCAAGTAGGAAATTGGAGAGGAAAATCAATGGTGCTCCTGGATAGAGGTGCAAACACAGGAAATTGGTCAGATTTCAAGTTGAAGGCATGAAAATTCAGCCAGAGATGGAAAGAGGGATTATCCTATTTGATGCTTTGTATTGGATATAAATGGAATGTGCAAACAGGGGAATCATAAGGTAAATCAATCATTATAAGAAATATAGAAAAAATAATTATTTGAAGAAAATTCCAGATTTGTGATGGAATGTGATACCTTTGTATGAAATGTAAAAAAAAATAAAAGTATAAATCAAATATATCTATTTCAAAAGGAGAATTCAAATCTGTTGAAATATTTCAAAAAAAAATTCATCAAGTAAAAATGTAAACATATCAAATGCAAAAAATTAATTTCTTTGACTAAGAATCAAAATTTCCAGTTAAAACCATCAAATAAAAAAAATTAATTCCATTGAATAAGAATTAAAATTTCCAGGTAGATTCAAATACCTTACCAAAATAAATAAAAGAAAATAGAAAAATGATATACATACATTAATTCTGAGGTGGATTCAAATATGCTGAAATATTCCAACAAATAATTCATTGAATAAAATGGTAAAAAGAATGAATTCTGAGAAATAAGTAGCCTCTTTGGCTTCCAAGTTAGTTTCCTGAGGTGATTTTTAAATGGACCAAAAACTATCTCAGTGGAAGACAGTTGAGAAACAGAGATCTGCAAGGAGGCAAAGAAAAAAAACAGCATTGTATCCAAGCTAATAAATGACAAGAGATTCTGACTGAGAAACAATGTAGAGGTAAGAAAAATGGACAGAGAGGAGAAGGCAACAAAGGGCAGGCTATCCAAGAAACAGCCAGAGATCAACACATCAAGGAAATCAGGTGAAACTGGGAGATTAAAAATGGTTGCACCAAATTATCATTGAGTATTCAACAATGACTGGTCCTATCACTTGTTGTTCATAGTTTGTGGTAAGTGAGAAAGTGAAGGTCTGGTGAGTAAAAATTCTGCCATTGTTTGTCCCCTACTTGCATTATAAGGGGGAGGAATGATGGAATGAAATTGAATATGCAATTGAATAGGTGAAAAAAAGGGAAATTCTGGTACGCGGCATTGGAGAGCTAGTAGTGCTTACAAGATGTGCATAGATCACCAACAGAACCAACAGCACCAACATCACAAAAAAATTCAAAAATTGATTCAATTGAATAAAAATTATCATTTGTGATGGAGTGTAAATATCCTTTACAAAACATGACATAATGAAAGAAAATTGCTCTTGAAAAAATGTAACTAGAGGGCTTCAAAAATAATTAACAATTACAAAAGGAAATCCATCAAGTACAGGAATGATGAAATAATTATCAAAGTTTATTTTTTTGAATAATCAATTGCTTAAATTTGATGTTTTTATGTGTGTAATTGATGAACTATTTTTTTGGAAGATTTACCCATATTTCAATTCCACTCATGAAGCATATATGAGTGCATTTTTTCTATTTATTTTTAAGTTTGGCAAAATGGTACTTAAATTCCATGAGAAATATTGAATTTTTAGAGGAATCTGTTTTTTATATTTTTTATAATTATTTATGGCATTGTATTTTTCATACCCCCAATTTTTATTTTTTCATGGTTGCAATTCCCTCACAACATCCCCATCTGCGCATTTTTCCTTAAATTTTCACAGTTTTCTGAATTTGAAAAAAAAAGAAAATCAACTGCTTAGGGGGAAATCAAAAACATCTATAATAATGTTTTTAGTTTTTTTAGTCAATTTAAAGGCCTTCAAATTAGGTTTGAAAGATTGAAAGAAAATTAACATCACATAAAAAATGTTTTCAATTTTTTTTACTAATTTCTTTCTAATTGTTATGGAGAGTCTGAAGAGGCAGAAAGCCTTAAAATATAACATTAATTTCAAATATGATTTTCAAAGAGTGTTAGCACTCTATTTTCCCACTAAAAATGGGATTAGCATAAAAAAAATGTTCCTTTCACCATTCCTTTTCTTGAACTTCCTGAAGAATTTTCAATTTTTTTAGCTGGAATTCTTTGAGTGGGAATTGGAAAGGGAACTAGCAAGAAATCTGAGATTTCTCTTAGGTTTTCTTTCCCCCAAAATTCATAATTAAAAACATGAAAGGTGCTTTTTTTCTCGTAATAATTGAGTCAATAATTAATAGAAAAGAAAGTTAAGAACAAAATATGGCTAAAAAAACAAAGAAATCATTCAATCAATATCAATTAGTATTAATTTCTCTCTTTTATAAGGAGAATTTGTGGGAGGAATCAAAATTTTAAAATTGATTTCTAATTTATTATTAATCAAAACCTCTTATGTTTGTGATTCCTTGCTAGCCAAGCCTTCCAAAGGGAATTTAATTGGGGAGCTGGCCACAGTTCAAAATTATAGTCAAATATAATGTGTGCTTGAAATCATCCAGAATAATTAAATATATGAGAGAAGTTTGAGAATTGGCAGTAGGAGGGGAATTGAGGGGCAAATAAGTTGATCATGGCATCAAGTAGAATAAAAGTACCACTGGCCATTTGTATGTATCTGCCAGAAGGAAACCATGGAAAGGGAATTTAATCTGGTAACCATGAGATGCAGGTTGCAAAGTTTAGTTGGATTTTTTTTCTTTTTCAAAATTTTCATCCCAGACTTGATCCACAAAGTTTCATCCCTGAAAAGAGACTTTGATTCAATTTACTTCTGATTTCCCAACATATTGAACTCCAATCTTCAGATTTGAGGCCCAAATTAACTGATAATGATCTAAACTCACAGTTCTCATCACCCATTGCGTCTTGAACATGTGAAATCTGTGGTATGGATGTCTTGGGGAGCATGAAAACTGTGTATGGATCCTATGGAAAGGAAAATTAGAGTTATTTAAGAGAAAATGAAAAAAATACTCAATTTACCAAGAATTTCCAGTTAAAAAGGGAAATGTTCAATTTGCAACCCTGCGGTTGCAAATGGCTTAAAAACAATGTTTGCAACCTATCTGAGTTGCAAATGGCTGTTTTCAACCCATCTGAGCCACAAATGGCACATTTGAAACCTTTTTTTATATTATATATATATATATTTAACATTTTTACCTATTATTTCTTTTTTTATTTTAATAAAAAAATAAATAAGAAATAAATTAATTAATTAAATTAAATATATAAATATAAATATAAATAAAATATAAATAAACCTATAAATATAAAAAGATTGAATAACTTCCCACACCTCAGTCTGTGTCAATGTCCTTGGGCTTGTATTCATTTGCTGAATTTGTCATGCACCTCTTGCATTGTCACTGGGTAAATTCAATACTGCATCAAAAAAAGGTTATACCGCACCGGGCAAATTCCATGCCTCCTCCAATTTGGGGGCAATTATACACTAGTAAAAAAATAAAAAAATGAAACAAAAATGAATTAGTTAAATTGAATTAAAAATAAAAATATCAAAAAAATATAAATAAATAAAATGAAATAAATAGAATATACAAGTTGTTGATTTTTTTTCCTTTTACACCCCAAAAAGGGTTGTTTGGCGCGGTTTATAAACCGCCATTCACAACCCACGTGAGTTGCAAATGGCCCTTTGAAACCCAGATGGGACACAAATGGCTGAAAACCATGCCATGCAACCCATTTTGTGTCTCAAATAGGTTGTGGGGGGTCGCAAATTCTACATTGCCCACTTCAAAATTATCAGAAGATGAAAATGATAAGTTTTCAACCTTAAACATAATCAACAAAAAATATCAGGTTAATAAATTAAGAATAAAGCAAGATTATTCCAGAAATACATTGACCATTTCAGTTTTAGAAGCTGTAGCTGTGGGGGAAAATATTAAATTCCCCAAAGGCCTATAAACATCTGCCTCCATTTCTTGGAAGGAAAATGATGTAATAAAAAAATTCAAAAATCATATTTGATTTGCTTGTTATATTTTAAAGTTTTGGTCTCTTCAGATTTTCCAAAATAATTAGAAAAAAATTAGTCAAAAAAGTGAAAACATTTGTGGCATAAGGTTTTTTTTTCAATTTCTTAAAATTAATTCTAAAGGCCTCTAAATTGACCAAAAAATCTCACAACATCATTACAGAGGCTTTATATTTCCCCCCATGTGGTGGTTTTTTTCTTTTTGAAACTTAACAAAAATGTGAAAATTTAAGGAGAACCATGTTGATGGGAGATGTTGTGGGGACTTCAAAACCACACAAAATAAGGATTGGGGGTTTGAAAAAATAATTTACCTTATTTATGTACTGGATGAAATTTTTGCTTGAACATTTCAAAAAAATTTGAATTTCAAGGCTCAAATAGGTATAATCATTTTTTTTATGTTTGGTACAAGGTTATTTATTTTCCACAGGAAATGTTACATTTTGTGTAAATATAATGAATTCTTATAATTTTTCTCATTTTTATTAAATTGGATGAAGTTTTGTGTTTAAATGGAAGTTCAGATTTGAATTACTTGCAAAAATTTGATGTATAAAGGATTTTTAAATATTGAATTCACTCAATTGAGGTCAATAATTGAATTGTACAAAGCCATCCTACCCTTGAAAGACCCCAAAGGGTTTCTGGAGGCCATATTTTAGCCACCCAGGGTCTCAATCAATGTTTACAGGCCTTTGTGCGCCCAAAACCCCATCAAATGGGTTTTTATCCCACCCCAGGAACCCCTTTGAACCTTAAAAATGCTGCGCACCTTGGTGGCTTGGGAAAGCAGGCCTGTTGGATTTTTAATAGAAAAAAAGTGCTAAAATGATGCCAATGAAATGCTTTGGCTTCATAACAGAAAAATAAGTTCTATAATGATGCCAATGAAACCTGTTGGCGTCAATCAAGCATTTACTTTTCTAAAATAAAGCCTTTTGGCGTCAAATTCATGTGGCTAGTAATTTTTTTGGTTTGATTATAGCCTGGGTCACTTAAATTTACATGAAAAATGCTGGAAGATGTGCAATGCAGGCCAGAGAAGGGGTGTATAAGTTTGCAACAAGTTTTTTCTTTTTAATTAGATTTAATACTTCATAAGCAATTTGGGAGGTTTTTGGCTTTGAAGAGCTACATAAATTTTCTCCTTACAAAAAATAAAAACTCTTAAAACTTGGAAGTCACTCAGAAAATTTCAGAGTAAAGATGGAAGCTAAACCAAGGAAATTGGAGTAGGTCCTGGCTAAATTAATCATCCTGTAAGGGATATATACTCAAACTTTATCCTTTTCAGCAAAATGTTCAAAAGATCTGCCTTCATAGACAATTTCTGGGTATAAGACAGTCTAGAAGTACCATTGTGCGAATTCTCACAGATCCAGCTATACGTAGTGTCACAATTATTGATCCAACCCTGGTACATGGAATTATTTTCAAGTTTAATTGCGGATTGGCTATCACAGAAGAAAGTAAGAGGTGCCTTAGAAAACCAATGGTTGATTGCGGATTGGCTTTTACAGAAGACAGTAAGAGGTCCCTTAGAAAACCAATGCATAGATGATAGTATTATAACAGACCATTTAGCTTCAAAATTAACTTTGTATGAGGCCTTTCAGCTTGTATAGATGGAAGTATTATAACAGACCATTTAGCTTCAAAATTAACTTTTTATGAGGCCTTTCAGCTTGTATTTTGGAGGAGGAGACTTTACCTTGTGCAAACCACAAATAGATGGTAGAACTACCAAGTTGGATTATTTAAACAGTCCAGTATTCCTTGTTTTTAAAAAGTTAGAAAAATGTTCAGTGTTCAAGATTGATATGAATCAAAAAGTACTATTTATGGTGATTCAATAGGGAATGCTTCCTTCTATTTAGTGAAACAAATCCATAAAGATCTTCCTGTCAACAATTATTGCACACACCAGATTTTGAGAATGCCGGGATTTTTAAAATCAAATATTGTTTTGAGTGGATGAAAAGGTTGTCTAGGAGACCAGCAGCCTTTCCATAGGGGATTACCAAGTTTTAATATATCTACTTTTCTTCCTCCCTTTCTTTCACCATCCCAGTATTAGGTACCCTTGGAGTAGCATGGAATAAGCATCCTCCATACTGACTATTCAAAGGTTCCTCCCAATTTAAGAGTAATGATTAATGTGGATAACTTTGAATGTATTTTTACTCTCATTTTAAGAATATTATTGATTTGACAAAGGTAATGAATAAGCCATTCCAGTATCTGGTACCCTTGGGGTAGCATGGAATTAGCATCCTCCATATTGAATATTCAAAGGGTCTTTCCAGAATAATACTCCTGATCAATGTGGATAACTTTGCATGTATGTTTTACTCTCATTTTAAGAAGATTATTGATAGGAAAACCGTAATAAATAAGGAATCGAAAATTTGTGAGGTGCTAAAAACAATCAAAATATTTCATTGCAATTAAAATATAATAAAAATAAAACTGGACCCAGCCTTCCAAACCACTTAAATTTGGCACAAAAAATAAATTTCAATTGGCATATGAGGCAGAGCATATGGAAGCAGAGAATTAATTTAAAGCTGTGTAAAAACCTAAGGATGCCTGCTTGAGTTCATAAATTTATTTATTGAGACTAAAAAAGTATCTGGTATGCACATTAATGTAAGTGGAGGGTTCCAGTTAAATTTACTCTTCAAAGTCACTATTTGGGAACACACTTGAAATGTCCATTTGATGTATTTCTAGAAAATCCTGCACCAAAATAGTTAGGAATGTCTTCAGTGCTTCTGGCTGCTTGCTAGGTGAATTTTTCTTTTTATAGTCTAAAACTTTCTCCTTCAAATTTTCTTTGGCACAAATTAATGCTTGGAACTTGGATAAGACACCATTTATATAAAACTTTTTGTGAAAAGCCCAGACCATGGCATGAGGATTTTATTCATATTGAACCTTTATGATCTACCGAACATTCAGGTTTACATATATTTTATTTCTAGCTAAATTGATTGTAAAATTTTTTCCCAATCCTTGGGTTTGAAGGCTTCCTCATTAGTGTGTGTTACAGGGGGGGGGGGCACAGGAAGACTTCCGACTGTTTGGAAAAAATCAGTATTTTTATTTTAGAAAAATTGACAAGACCAAATTTGCCTGTCAGCTTGCTACTTGTAAAGAGCAACCTGTCAAGATTAGATAAAATGTAATAAATCATACAAATAGTTTATAAAATATAGAAGAAGTAACAAATACAGAATTATAATTACATATTTGGATTTACCAGCCAAAATTAGGTAGGGTCAATTACTGAACCCTGCCTCAGTTTCCCACTCCTTCATATTTTGGATAAATTAGTAATATATTGCCAAAAAAATCATAAGACCACTACAGCGAAATTTTGGACATTTTAATATTTCATGGGTGTTCTCACTTATATGCTAAACAACTAGAATTCAGTTAGAATTTGAGTGTTGTGTATATTTTAGGAATTACAGGTGGATTTGTATTTTATCAGAATTTCTAGACGCAGTCCAGCATCCACGCAATGCAAGTGGCAAGAATCAAATCTGCAAACCAAAAAAAACCTTCCAAGAATCTCACATTTAATATGCACATTTCTTCTGTCCTCAACCAATCTTGTTAGCTTGCAACTATTGCAGAGCAAGCTGCAAAAGTAACAAAAATAACATAGAAATAATAATAATACAATTAACCTAAGAAGGAGTATGAAAAACATGAATATTATTACAGAAATGGATTTTCCACCCAAAACTAGGTAGGGTCACTCACTGACCCCACCCTTGAAATCCAACTCCTTATATTTTTAAATAATTAAGGAAACAAAGACCAAAATACCAAGGCTCCACTATTGAGCTTTTGGTAAATTATATATTTCACACGTATTGTGACGTATAGGTTTCACACCTAAAATTCAGTCAAAATTGAGGTGTTGTGTATATTTTAGGAGTTACAGATGGAAATGTGTTTGGTCACAGTTCCCACACACAGCTGCGGCAGCCAATGCACCCGTGCGCAGCTGAGATACAGCCCTTTCACTCCTTCAAGGTTGTGTATGCAGCCCCGGGCCTCTGACAAGTACGCAGCCGCCGGACTGAGGGTTGACAGAGTGAAAGGGGGCCTGAGAAGCTTAGGTACCGCGTAAAAATGCTAAAACCCACACCAGAAAATTCTACACATGTAATAAATGTTCCCGTGGATAGTAGATAGTCTAAAAGTACATAATATTATATGAAAATACTTAAATAACCCTTATACGTATTTTTTATTAAATATCATTCAAAGTACCAAGAATGTCAAAAATAAGACAATGACAACTTCTAAAAATATATTAAAATACTTTAATATACTTTTATGAAAATTTAAAGACATCAATATCTTTGTGACATAATAAGAAAATCAATGATGTAAAAATATTACATGAATTCCCATGACTTAAAGTTTTAAGTAATTATTTTAGTAAATCAACTAAAACTCGAAAATAAGGGGTAAAATCAATATCATGACTTTAATCCATTTATTTAATACATAATGAGAACTCACCTGACATCAGGATGTCCGTAGAAATGTCTATGAAAATAATTATTAACTTACTGGGAATATTTACTAAGGATAATTAATTAAATAATACATAAATAGGACAGATTAGTGTTATTCACACGTCCTAATATCAATTATAAAGTAGAATAATTCCCATACCCTGAGGAATTAGATGCTACCCGTGCTATAGCACCAAAGAACTGTGACAGGCTACCACTGGTTACCCTGCTAGCCTTAGTTTCTGTCCCTTTGAGCCCCTGTACCCCTCAGAAGGATAGTATTGGGACTCCAAAAGCTATAAATAAAGAGCTGTTTTGAGGATATTGATGGGCACAGACCCAGTTAAATTTATATCCAGACACCGTGCCAAGGTAATCAAGTACTTATAAGAGATAAGTAAGTGATTTATGGCTTAGCCTGATCAATAATATCCGTCCTCAACCTCTTTATATCAATTTAAACTGCTGAAGAACCTTATAACCCCAGTATACAATTTTAAACCCATCAGTGCACGTCTCAAACAGATAACCTAAGGATTTAATAATATACCAGTGAGTTTTGTTATCCTTTCTGTGTTGTGCCAGCTTGGTTACAAGGCCCTGCCACTCCACTGTGTATTTTATATACATATTATCTTTGGGTAAAATATCCTTTGAACTAAAGAGCCCAAAGTAACCAGTACTATGTGTTTCCATACTGAAATACCTGAAGAGAGGTGTTAAAGATCCCCAATATAATTGTGGCCCCTCTATAAAAATATTTAATAATAAATTTATTCATATTGATTTATAACAATAAACCATAACCAAACTAATTAACCTTGCAATAAGCTTAATCCAAATATTTTACGGATTTTTGCTGCATTTAATGAATCATATATTTATTATTCATTCTATCACCTCTGGTAGCTAAAAGATAGCAAGGGTCTTGGCATCCAGGAGGCTGGCAATTGGGGGTCTTGTCAAGAAATATTCCATTTTATTATATTTAATACCTTGGAGCAGAAATTTCACGTAAAAGTAAATCAAAGATAAATTTATCTGAATTTATAACCGTGATTTATCATTAAATTCTTTTTCAGTGGATTTAAAAACCAATGCAGAATTAATAATCTATTATTTAAATATTTTAAAGATAAGAAAAGAAGAATATATTTAAAATTATAAACCTACTGGTTGGAAAGCTTTAACTCAAGCTGAGCAACTTAATATCTCTTCTGCACGTAAACACTTGAATAAACTCCTTGAACAAGAAGATCTTGAGAGGCGTATCAACTTTCAGGCCCTATTAGGGAAACATAAAGCTTGGAAGAAATACTGTATAAATTACTTTTTGAAATATAAAAGTAAGTATACAACTTTTATTAACATTATTTTTTTTTAAAAAATAATATTAATATATTTTATTGACCAATAAAATAAACTTTTTTTACATCAGTCAACCATCCTTTACTAGAAGCCACCACCACTGAAATTGATTTATTGGATCAAGAAATCCCAGATATCTCTGTAAGCCCTGAAAATATTGATTGGGCAGGTGAAGACCTCATTGGAACACACCAAGACCCTGTAGGATTACCTACTAAGGATCAATTTAATACCAATAAAGTCTTGGTACCTTTGAACATCAACTTAAGTGAGTTTTGAATAAAAATTATTTTTACAGATTTTCTCTGTAAAATACTTATAAATATTTTATTCAAATATGAATAGATGTAACACAAGAGCCTCAGGGAGAATTCCCTCCTATGGATCTTTGCCAGAAGCTCCCAGTAACCGTGAGACCACCAATAAGGACAACCATGAAGGGACTGGAACCCGTGGATCAAATGTTGATGGAAAAGGAACAGCACCAATTACTTCTGCCCTCTCCCAACCTAGAGCCGGAGAACATAGCAGAATCAAGCCACCCTCCATTACAAGAAGATTCCCTGCAGCTACCCCAGCAGAATCTGACCAAGGAAGCCAGGATCAAAGACTTAGTCAGAGAGCACGTGAAATATTGGGAAGAGTTCAAAGAAGCCCAAGCCAAGGAGGACATGGTGTCTATGAAAAAGATAATCTCCCAGGCAAAGGCTACCCAGATAGCTCTTCACAAAATGATTCCAAGGAAAGAGGTAGAATCCTACGTAGAAAAATGGAATCCTTGGGATCAATTAGCCCAACTGAAAGGCAAAGGATCATGAGAGAAGAGATCCTCTTCCCATCCAAAGCCAAAGGGAAAGAAAGATTGGGATCAGATAATATCCATAGCTCAAAAATGGAAAAAGGTTTACAACAATTAGCCTCTAATTATGAGTCCAAAAAAACCTCTGATTTAATTACTTCCTTTTCCAATGATATGCATAATAATTTCTAAATTTTTTGTGAAAATTTGGGTGGTGTTTATACCCAGCTGGATAAATCAACCTCAGTAGTAGCCAAATCGATTAATAACCAAACAAAGACGGTAGGAATGGAAGATATCAAAGAACACACAGAACAGTTATTGGAGAAAATTAATAAAGGTAGGATCAGACAGACTCAAACAATTGAGAATATGTTATCAGGAATCCAAGAAGATTTATTATGTCTTTCCAACACTTAAAAGAAGAATCTTTAACCACTACTAACAGCTCCATTCTATCCCTTAGTGAAAACCTGGATCTGCTTAATAACAAAGTGGACCTGCAACTTAATCTGATCAAGAATGATCTTAGAGACTTAAAAGTTTGTCTGACCAACCACTTGGGGAGTACCACAGAGGAACCAAAACCTCCCAGAAAAACCACTACTCCTTATGCACCACCCTTATTAGGAATACATAGGAGTGACACCTTTAGGCCTAGTCCTACCCCTGAGATGGAGAAAGCCCTCAAACTGTTACCCCCTATTTCTGAATAGCCTAAGTTCTCGGGTGAAGGAGAATACAATCATATAAATTTAATTAAATTTATTGACTACACTATCAACTCTTATGACTTACCAGAAGCTATAGCTGTAGTCAGGCTGCCCAGACTATATGAAGGAGTAGCCTTGGACTGGTTTATCAGTAAAAGAGAAGAATTAGGATCCTTACCATGGAATTCTTGGAAACTTCTGATTAAAGAACAATTTGGTTCTAGAATGTGGAAAAGAAAAATGATCAAAAATTTCAAAAATTCCTTATTTGACCCCTCCAAGGATAAACCTCACAAATGGTGCTTGGAAGAGAAGAAAAGATTGGATTGCTTCTATCCAGATGCTGAAAAAGAGGAAGTAAATGAATACTCCTCAACCTGTGTCCTGGAAATCTTAACCATAGTGTAAGATGTAGGATGAGTAAGGTTGCTGACTTTCCAACTATAATCAATGTGCTAGAAGAAGTAACAGACATGAATGGGTTAGAAAAGAAAGCCCCTTCTAGACCCAAAGAGAACTAAAACATTAACAAAACCAGAGAAAAACCTCCTCTGATGAATAACTCTGATAATAAGAAAGCTAATGAGAATAGGGATAAAGAGAGGATGCCTAAGACTTGTTGGAATTGTAACAAGACTGGGAATATGAGACAAGACTGCCCATTACCAAAAAGAAAGATAGCAGTCTTGGAAGGAGAGCAGGAGGTTGAAGGGAATCACAACTATAAAGATATAGCTGATACTGAAGGATCTCTTTATGAATGTGAATTGATCCTGACCAACCCTGTCAATGTTATAGAAGGAGATGTAGGCACTTCTGTAGAAATCAATAACATCCATGGGGATTCTAGCTTGCCCCAACAATGGGATCCTACAATAATTCCTAGACATATTACGGATGTCAAACCATTAACAGTTAAAACTATGAGTGGGAAAAGTTATACCACTGGTCAAACTTGTTACGCAACAGGATTGTATAAAGACAGACCTATAAGTTTATTACTGGATAGTGGAGCTTTTTGCTCATGTGTCAGTGCTGAATTCTTAAACAAATGGAATCCCAATTGGAAATAACATCTTCTGCTGGTCCCAAAAGCCAGGTTTAGCTCTTGCAACTCTGCCATGAATGCTATTGGAGCCTGGACTGCTCCTATAATACTACCCCATACTAATGGATCTTTGAGGATACAAGTGGAATTTGTAGTATTGCTCAATGTACTATGTTACTATCTTATACTAGGTAATGATGCCTTTTGTTTATATGGTATAGATGTGTTCCAGAGTAACGGGAGATACTTCAAAGTAGGCCATAATTGGGACAAGAAGTTTAAGATATGCACCATTCAATATAACTTCCCCTCCTCTACTTATCAAAAGCATTTAGAAGACTTTGACCAAGAATATTTCTATCAAGCAGCTCTGAATATGAAACTTCCTGAAGAACAGAAGAAAGATATATTGACAGTCTGCTTTGAGAACAAAAGTGCTTTTTTGTACTAAAGATCATCCCATTGGTGATATTAAAGGACATCATATGGTATTAACATTGACCATTAAGCCTCCTTATCCTCCAAACTTAAGAAGAACAGCCTATCCCTCTAGTCCTAAGCCTAGAAAATCTCTTGAGTAACATATCCATGAACTGATAGACTTACAAGTATTATGGAAAGTAGGGCACAATGAGCAGGTAGATGTGACCACATCTGTAATCATTTCTTGGCATAATAACAAGTCAAGAATGGTAGTAGACTTCAGAAAGCTCAATAATTATACTCAGGCAGATTATTATCCTATACCCCGGATTGACCATGCTGTGGTGTCAATATATAGCCTTGGATCGGGAACTGCGTCGCGGCCTGCGCGCTCAGCATCTGGTAGGTCGGGGCTCAGCAGTTGGGGTGCGCGCGTTCTCAGCAGCGGCCGCTGCGGGCTCAGCAGTGGGTGCGGCGGGATCGAGCACGCGACTGCGGGCTGGGCCTGACTAAGGGAGGCGGGCCGCGACCCGCTTGGATGTCCGACTCATGGATGGAGCTGGGCCGACCGGGTTCTCGGAGCGGCTAGTCGGGGAAGGAAAAAGCGGGGCAACAGCGGGGCTATACCCGTGGATAGCCGCGCGCAAGCGCGGGCCAGCCACGGGACGGGAAATTCACAACGGCGCGTCGGGCGGATACGGGCAATCGCGGTGAACTTCGAGAAGCGCGCGGCGGAGGGCCGCGCCGCGGGGACAAACCGGATGCGCGTAATGGCAGGCAAGCAAGCGGAATAGGACACGGATAGGGTATGGGTTGGGGGTATGGGTTTAGGGATGGGTTAGGGTTCTGGGTCTAGGGTTCCTTCTTCATGGTTGTCAGTCTGTCTTTGCGCTTGTACTTAGGTTAGGGTTGAGGGGGAGGGCTCAAATACCCTTCCCCTCGACTCCGGGTTGTAGGGGGGTATCATTGTATCATCAGGAGGCGGGGAGCGGACTTAGGAAAAACAGAATCTCTTCTCTCTTCTCTCCTTTTCTCTGGAACGGCTGCATCCAATCTCCTTACAGACGCTTTGATCAATAACTTCCGCAACTCGAGGACGACTTCGGGGAGGTTGCTCCCCAAAGTTTCCACATCTGGGGGTCTGGCCGGGAACAATCTTTTGTCAAAGTCTCTCGAAGGTACTCACGGATGCTACCAACAGCCGCTTCTCTTCCTTCCTCCTCCAACGGCTTCCGCGCTACTCCATGGATTTACCCGCATATTAGACTCAACATTGCGAAGGTGGAGCGATTCATCTCACGTTATGAAACAATCGCGGACTCTGAAGGCGTTTTGGATTTTGAGAAGGTGCGCCATGTCGTCCTGTTCATCGAGGACGCGGAAGCGCGTCGGGAAGTGGAGGAGATGGGGGGATACCTGAAACTGGATTGGCCGGAACTGAAGGAGGACATGCTGGCAAGATGGGGGAGGCGCGGTTCTTGCTTTCGGAAGGACGATCTCAAATCATCCGCGGAATGGGGTTATCAGGAAGGCGCACGCGACGGGACCCAGATGCAAGCAGAGGTGGACCACGCGGAACCGGAGTACTACAGGGCAGAGTATGTTCCGGCCCCACCACCGGCAACCATCTCTTGGGCTAGCGAACTTACGGAGGTGGCAAGGGGCCTCGAGGCCTATCTGGAGAGCATTCAGACCCCCAGCACTTCTAACCGTTGGCGGGCGGGACAAAGGGACCGGACAGCGGATTCAAACGCGGAATTGGTTTCCCCAAGGGGGGCTAAGAACGTGTTGGGGAAGCGGGATTTGATGGAACCGGTGCGGCCTACTGACAGGAAGCGGGCGAGGACAACGGAACGGGAAACTGATGCTCCGTGCGGACTGGGAATTGGCAAGCGGAGGATGGATCTTGCGGAGAAGGTACACGCGGCGGCGGAAGAGATGGACCACATGTTGGAGAATCGCAACCCGAGCCGGACCTCTTTGACGGCGGAGAGCGCGCATTTGGAAAGGGTAGTGGCAGCAACGGAAAGGACGGGCGCGCGTGGAAGTAACGGTGATGGTGGGCGGACAAGACACAAGAGTCGGACGGCAAACCCGATCGATCTGAGGCCGGCAGAGACAGGGTGCGTGCTGGGGAAGCGGGTATCGGCGGGACCGGTTCAGTCTAACGGCGGAAAGCGAGCGAGGACAAAGCAAGAAGAGGATACTCCGCGCGGTTCAAGAGTTGGTGAACCTTGGATAAATCTGATGGGAGGTGGGGGACAAGCGGTGGTGGGAGCAGGTCATGTGTCGGGCGATTGTAACCAAGGCGAGACCCTTTTGACGGCGGAGGAGGCGGACGCCGAACGGGAAAGGGAAGCGCGCCCGGGCAGAGAAGCGGACGGATCAGGCACCAAAGGCATGGTTTGGAGGAATGCAGGGAGATCGGGCGACGGACGCGACCCTCATGGCATTGGCTGAAGCCATCAGCTGGGGACAGCAGCTAAGTTTGGGGGGGGAACTGGGGGATAGGGCGCGGGCGCGGCAATGGTGTATATATAAAAAAAAAAAAAAAATAAAAAAAAAAAAAAAAAAAAAAAAAAAAAAAAAGAAGAAATCTTTCACCTTTTCTATCATTTCTCACTCGCCACTTTTTTTTTTTTTCTTATTTCCTCATTTTTCGGGCGCGGCGCGGATTTTCTCAACCTCGCGGCTTAGTTCTCACTCAGGCGCGGACCCGGCTCTCATTCTCGCCTTCACGATGCGCGCGGCGCGGCTTTTTCTCGGTAAAACAAATTCGCGCTTGAGACGTGTATTTCTCTCAATGAATAGGGAACGCGGTACAACAAAAGAAAGCGGATAAAAGAGGAAAGGGAAAAAGAAAAGGGGAAGAAGGGACAAGGCTGAGGCGCTTAAGCCATCTTCATCATTTCCTCCATTTCCGCCCTTGACGACGCCAGTAGAGCCCGGAATGACGCCAAGAGTTCACGCCGGGATTCCAAGGATTGGGCTCCGGGAGTCGCAAGGTATTGGCGGAGCATCGTAGTCGACCTTTCCGCGAAAACTTCGAAGCTGGCTGCCGGGAGCGCCATCACGACCGGAATCTCCGGGATCTCGGGAGAGTCGGTGGGAGGAGGGGCTGGTGCGGGTGGGCGCTCAGGGGATCCAACGGGAGAGTCCAGTCCGATAGGAGGCGATGACGAGATGACCACCGGCGACGCGGGCGGAGGAGTAGGGCCTCGCGGAGTCGGAGCAGCGGGCGGAGGAGTAGGGCCTCGTGGAGTCGGAGCAGCGGGCGGAGGAGTGGGGCCTTGCGAAGTGGGAGGAGCCGGAGCAGGGGTTGGAGGAGGAGCCGGGGCCGGAGCAGCGCGTCGCCTAAGGATTTCGTCGATTCGCGGGTCCCTCGCGCCTTGCGTAACCCGGACGCGATCCGCCCAAAATCGCAATGCCCTCCGATAAGCCGCAAAGTCCGGATAGTCATCCTTACGCGGTGGTCCCGCGCGGCGAAGCGGAGAAGAGGAGTCGCGGTCGGAGTGCGGACGAGGACGGCGGGGAGGTGATCCGGGTGGAGTCCACGACTCCTCCGAGATAGCGTTGTCATCCGAAACCACAAACGGGTCCGGACGAGCCCGCTTGCGCGGCCAAGGGCGAGAGCCGGATTGGTTGGGGCCACGGGGTATACCCTCGCTAAGCGAGCAGCGGCAGTGTCCGCGGCGGCACGCGGAGCAGGCGCGGCAGCCGGACCCAATAGAGCATTCAAGCCTGTTTTGGGCACAGAAGTCGCAGCGGACCATGATGACGATGGAGTGGAGGGAGGGATGCGGAGCGGAGTTTAGAGTTGGTAGAGGGGGTAGGGCGCGAAGGACGGCAGAGGTGACAATGGGGAGGATCTCTGGGGACAGAACTCAAGTTGGGGGGGGGATGTGGTGTCAATATATAGCCTTGGATCGGGAACTGCGTCGCGGCCTGCGCGCTCAGCATCTGGTAGGTCGGGGCTCAGCAGTTGGGGTGCGCGCGTTCTCAGCAGCGGCCGCTGCGGGCTCAGCAGTGGGCGCGGCGGGATCGAGCACGCGACTGAGGGCCGGGCCTGACTAAGGGAGGCGGGCCGCGACCCGCTTGGATGTCCAACTCATGGATGGAGCTGGGCCAACCGGGTTCTTGGAGCGGCTAGTCGGGGAAGGAAAAAGCGGGGCAACAGCGGGGCTATACCCGTGGATAGCCGCGCGCAAGCGTGGGCCGGCCACGGGACGGGAAATTCACAACGGCGCGTCGGGCGGATACGGGCAATCGCGGTGAACTTCGAGAAGCGCGCGGCGGAGGGCCGCGCCGCGGGGACAAACCGGATGCGCGTAATGGCAGGCAAGCAAGCGGAATAGGACACGGATAGGGTATGGGTTGGGGGTATGGGTTTAGGGATGGGTTAGGGTTCTGGGTCTAGGGTTCCTTCTTCATGGTTTTCAGTCTGTCTTTGCGCTTGTACTTAGGTTAGGGTTGAGGGGGAGGGCTCAAATACCCTTCCCCTCGACTCCGGGTTGTAGGGGGGTATCATTGTATCATCAGGAGGCGGGGAGCGGACTTAGGAAAAACAGAATCTCTTCTCTCTTCTCTCCTTTTCTCTGGAACGGCTGCATCCAATCTCCTTACAGACGCTTTGATCAATAACTTCCGGAACTCGAGGACGACTTTGGGGAGGTTGCTCCCCAAAGTTTCCACAATGCTCTGCATAACTTGTCCAAGGCCAAGTATATAACTACTATGTATATGCTTAAAGGTTTCCACCAGATACCAATAAGCCCTGAAAGCAGGAAGTTTATGAGAATAATCTGTAATTTGGGAATATATGAATATCTTAGGATGCCCTTTGGTATAAAGATTTCCCCATAACACTTCCAGAGAAAAATGGATACAGTTCTGGGTACATACATCAGACAAGGATGGATGATGGTATATATAGATGATGTTATCATATACTCTGATGATTGGGATACTCATATCAACCAAGTAAGAGTAGTACTCCGGACTATCTCCAGAGCAGGATTGAAGATATCCATGAAGAAATGTAACTTTGGCTACAGAGAATCAAAAGCGTTAGGACATATAGTCTCTGGTATAACTCTAGCTGCTGATCAAAAGAAGATAGCTGCTGTCATGAATAGACCTATGCCTCAAAACAAAACAGAGTTACTGTCTTTCATTAGTTTTTGCAGTTATTACAAAGAATACATACCAAAGCTTTCTATGCTAACTAAGAGTCTGTATGAAGTATGAAACAACAACACTCTATTTGAAATTACTCATGAGAGATTGAAAAACTCTGAGGAACTAAGTATAGCTATGACCTCTACTCTTTTACTCATCCAACCAGATTACTCCAAGCCCTTAAAACTGTACATTGACACCTGTATGGAAGGGTTAGGAGCTGCTCTACATCAAGAAAGGACAGAAGAAGACAGAACAGTAGAGAAACCAGTACTCTTCATATCTAGACAGATCAAAGATACAGAAAAGAGATATGGAGCCTGTCAGTTGGAATATTTGGCTCTAGTATGGGCTTTAGAAAAGCTACACTACTACTTAGAAGGCACCACTTTTCAAGTGATCATGGACTGTAATGCTTTAAGAACTCTTATGAACATGAAAGCCCCCAGCAGACATATGCTCAGGTGGCAAATTGCTATACAACAGTATAGAGGTCAGATTACTATAGTGCATAAAGCTGGAGCTAAACATCAGAATGCTGATAGTCTAAGTAGGAATGATTTGCCTAATGACTCTAACAATCCAGAATATGACCCTGAAGAGCAAGATATCTTTCCTATCCTGAACATCAATCTTTTTGCATTGAATACTCCAATAATGGGGATCCACTTATGTGAATTAGATACTGCTTTCTCCAACCTAGTAAGGGAAAACTAATCTCCTGAAATCAAGCTTCTGATTACCATTATGGAATGTGAATCCCCAGAAGCAGCTCTGATAAATAGTTTACCTGCTTCATTACTTAAACCCTATAAAGCAGGAAGGTTTACCTTTTGGGATGATCTCCTTTACTACAGACACCAACATTCCAGTGTATTAGTACTAAGAAACAAAGAACATATACAACATATACTCCAGGAATGCCATGAAAACTGTTCATCAGGGCATATATCTACAGAAAGAACCTTGGAATAAGTAAAACAAACTGCTTGGTAGATTGACTGGAAAGAAATCACTATTATGTATGTTACTAGCTGTGAGACCTGCCAAAAATCTAATAAAACTACTGGAAAAGGTTTGGACTCCTACAGAAGATCTCTGAACCTAAAACCAGATGGGAAATCATCAATATGGATTTTGTAACCAGCCTCCCCCCTGGAGGTACTCATTCATATAACTCTGTCCTAGTTATAGTTGAAAGATATTCTAAGAAGGCAAAATTCTTACCTAAACAAAAAGAAGATAGTGCTATGGATGTAGCTTTACTATTCTGGATCAGGATCATAGCTGATGTTGGTATAACCAAGACTATAATCAGTGACAGAGACCTCAAATTCACCTCTGAGTTTTGGAGGAATCTACATGATATACTGGGTACTACTCTAGCATTTTCTACAGCATACCATCCCCAAACTGATGGATTAGCTGAAAGAATGATACAGACCCTAGAAGATATGTTAAGAAGGTTCTTTAGCTTTGGTCTCCAATACAAAAACTCAGATAATTATTGCCATGATTGGGTAAGCCTACTCCCAGCCCTAGAAATGACTTATAACAGCAGTAAACATTTGACTACCAAAGAAGCTCCTTACATACTAGAAAGAGGATTTATTCCAAAACTCCCTAGGAATAACTTAAACTATAACCTAGCCACTATTCATCCAACATCTATTGACTTTAAGAAAATGATAGATCTGGCAAATAATCATGCTCAAAAATGTGTAGAAGAAACAGTAGAATACAACAAGCAAAGATGGGACAAATCACATAAAGAACCTGACTTCAAAATAGGAGATCAGATCTTGATATCTACAACCAATTTCAACAATCTAGCAGGTAACAGAAAGCTGAAACCAGCCTTTGTTGGACCATTTGTTATCAAAAAGATGCATGGCAAAAATGCTGTGGAAGTAATCTTAAGTGAAGAATTATCAAGGAAACGCCCAGTATTTCCTGTTAGCCTAGTAAAAAACTTTCAACCAAGAGAAGGTAGCAACCTCCCTCCAGCAATAATCCCAATAGAACCTGACCCTGTGAAAGGAAAAGGGAAAGTCAGCAGGATATTGAGAGACAAGAAAGAGAGAGTACAAGGAAACTATGTTAGACTATACTTAGTAAGATACAAAGGAGAATCTGCAGACAAAGATGAATGGTTACCAGAAAATAACATACCTGATGGACCAATACATCTCAGAAACTACAGGGCCGGCAAAAGGAACTGAAACACACATTAAGTTAATTTTATCCCAACATCCTCCAGGATTTTTCAGATATGGCCATGTCTTGAAGTGGGGGAATGTCAGCTTGGTACTAATGCAGAGAAAGCTGAAAAAGTAACAAAAATAACATAAAAAAATAATAATGAAATTAAACTAAGAAGGAGTAGTAAAACCATAAATATTATTACAGAAATGGATTTTCCACCCAAAACTAGGTAGGGTCACTCACTGAACCCACCCTTGAAATCCAACTCCTTATATTTTTAAATAATTAAGGAAACAAAAAACAAAATACCACGGCTCCACTATTGAGCTTTTGTTCAATTAAATATTTCACATGTATTGTCACGTATAGGTTTCAAACCTAAAATTCAGTCAGAATTGAGGTGTTGTGTATATTTTAGGAGTTACGGATGGAAATGTGTTTTGTCAAAATTGCCACACGCAGCCGCAGCAGCCAATGCACCCGCGCGCGGCTGAGATAAAGCTCTGTCACTCCGTCAAGGTTGTGTACGCAGCCCCGGGCCTCTGACAAGTACGCAGCCACGGGAATACGGGTTGACAGAGTAACAGGCAGCCTGAGAGGCTTAGGTACCGTGTAAACATGCTACAACCCACACCAGAACATTATAAATATTAAATAAATGCTCCCTTGGATAGTAGATAGTCTAAAAGTACATTGAATTATATAAAAATACTTAAATAACCCTTATACGTATTTTTTATTAAATATAATTCAAAGTACCAAGAATGTCGAAAATAAGACAATGACAAATTCTAAAAATATATTAAAATACTTTAATATACTTTTATGAAAATTTCTAGACATCAACATTTTTGTGGCATACCAAGAAAACTAATGATGTAAAAATATTACGAGAATTCAAATGACTTATATTTTTAAGTAATTATTTTAGTAAATCAACTGGAACTCGAAAATAAGGGGTAAAATCAATATAATGACTTTAATACAGTTCTTTAATACATAATGAGAACTCACCTGACATCAGGATTTCCATGGAAATGTCTATTAAAATAATTATCAACTTACTGGGAACATTTACTAAGCATAATTAATAAATAATACATAAATAGGACAGATTAGTGTTATTCACACGTCCTTATATCAATGATAAAGTAGAATAATTCACATACCCTGAGGAATTAGATGCTACCCGTGCTATAGCACCAAAGAACCGTGACAGGCTACCACTGGTTACCCTGCTAGCCTTAGTTTCTGTCCCTTTGAGCCCCTGTACCCCTCAGAAGGATAGTATTGGGACTCCAAAAGCTATAAATAAAGAGCTGTTTTGAGGATATTGATGGGCAGAGACCCAGTTAAATTTATATCCAGAAACCATGCCAAGGTAATCAAGTACTTATAAGAGATAAGTAAGTGATTTATGGATTAGTCTGATCAATAATATCCAGCCTCAACCTCTTTATATCAATTTAAACAGCTGAACAACCTTATAACCCCATTATACAATTTTAAACCCATTAGTGCACGTCCCAAACATATACCCTAAGGATGTTATGATATACCAGTGAGTTTTATTATCCATTCTCTGTCGTGGCAGCTTTGTTACAAGGCCCTGCCACTCCACTGTGTATTTTATATACATATTATCTTTGGGTAAAATATCCTTTAAACTAAAGAGCCCAAAGTAACCAGTAGTATGTGTTTTCATACTGAAATCCCTGAAGAGAGGTCATAAAGATCCCCAATATAATTGTGGCCCCTCTATAAATATATAAAACAATCAATTTATTCATATTGATTTATAACAATAAACCATAACCAAACTTATTAACCTTGCAATAAGCTTAATCCAAATATTTCCTGGATTTTTGCTGCATTTATTAAATAATATATTAATTATTTATTCTATCACCTCTGGTAGCTAAAGGATAGCCAGGGTCTTGGCACCCAGGAGGCTGAAAGATCTAAAATTCTCACATGCAGCTGTCAAGTCTGCAATGACAAATCCTGATGCCTAGGCACCCCATGCAATAGCTACAACACCCATGCACATGAAATTAATATTGAGTGGCGTGATAAATAGACAGAGGAAATTTATAAACCTCATAATACCAAACAACAACTGCTAAAATTGAAGTATAAAGTGGAAAAATGAAGAAACTAATAAAAGGGATTGCCAAAAAATGACCTCTCCAAATCTTTGAGGACCACAACACCTACCAAGGAGTCCAAATAAAATTTATTTAAAATGATAAAAATAATCAAAAGATGACAGGTGATCTACAAGTACCTGCATTTGATAATTTTGATCAAATACATACAATAAAAAATTTAGAAATAAGTCAAAACTACAAAATGACAAATTACCATAATAACAAATTTTGACTTGAAAAGCATGCACAAGCACTTCAGAGACAGGTGCAGCTGATTGAAAGAACTAAAAATGTGTTCTAACCCAGCCATGGCTAGATTTCTTGTTGATACTGTGATAATGAAGATGTGTCTGTTAGGAGTCAAACCCACAAACTCAGACAGAGTGAGACACAAACTAGAGTGCTTCCTTTACCAACTTTGCTACAGAAGCTTGTGGCTGCCAGGGATTTTTGGCATTACTGTTCTAGATTCAACTGCACAGCCTCCATAATGTGGTGATACATCATGTTAGCAGGTTTAACCTCAACATTTATAGCCTTTACATCTGAGCTCTACCCCCTCTAAATGCCCTGAGGAGGTCCCCTTAACCCCAAAAAGATAATTGTACAGCACCTTTTTGGTTTTTTAACCTCAGAATCAATCAGTCATCAATCCAGACCCTTTGAAATCCATGATCAGGTGCTTATAAGTTATAAGCAAGTGATATATGGCCTCAGTCTGATAATATTATTGTCATTTTGAAACCCTCATTATTCCCATTGAAGTAAAATCATCAAGCATGCCACCTTTGATCTGAGACCCTTCATCTGTGAATAATTGCAGGTATCTTGTGGATAATTACTTAAAATTAAGTTATTTCCCTCCTGCCTAGGCTTCTTTTCTGTTTAGCCTGTTCATAAAAAACATTCCCATGGGTGTGATCCCTTTTTGTTAATTCATGCCAAGCCCATGGTCCCAGGATACAGATTCAAAGTTAATACCTGTGAAGAGAGATGTTAAAGATCCTCAGTATTGTATAGAATGTGGCCCCTCTTTATAACATATTTAAAACAATATAACCAGACCATTATAAACCTTGCACTAGCCCCTGCTATATTAATAATTATGGAGCTTCCATCATGTTGATTTTTGGGAATATTAATATTCCTTCATTGCATCACTTTCTGGAGCTAAAGGACTACAAGTTTCCTGGAATTGGAAATCTGAAAAATGGGGGTTTGGCTGGGAATAATCCCAAAATAATTATTATTTAATTGTTTATTTTTTCAACAAGGAAAAATAAGAATTAATTTAATATTACTTGAAAATTCTTAGGCAGAAAAAAAAACCTCCATAAAATTGTGCCTGACTACTTGGATTCATTAACCCCTGAACAACAACAAGAAAGGCTCCTTTATTCAAACCAAGAAGCAGAGAAAGAAAAGGAATTTGAGTCATAAAGACTTATCAACTTCAATTATTTACTCCGTAAACATAAAGCGTGGAAAAAATCCTTCTTTGCCATCATCAAAATCACAAAATTGAGTAACAAGTATTTTTAATAAGTTTTTAATAAGCAATTCAAAAAATATGTAGAAACAATAAGAAAAATATAATTATTGTTTTTCTTTAGTTTTCTAATTTATTGTTTTTCTTTATGATTTTTCTTTATAATTTTTTTTGTTATTATTTTTCTTTATTTTTTTTTCTTTATTTTTTTCTTTATTTTTTTCTTTATTATTTTTGTTTATTATTTTCTTCATTATTTCCTTCATTATTTTCTTCATTATTTTCTTCATTATTTTCTTCATTATTTTCTTCATTATTTTCTTCATTATTTTCTTCATTATTTTCTTCATTATTTTCTTCATTATTTTCTTCATTATTGTCTTCATTATTGTCTTCATTATTTTCTTCATTATTTTCTTCATTATTTTCTTCATTATTTTCTTCATTATTTTCTTCATTATTTTCTTCATTATTTTCTTTATTGTTATTAATAGTTTATTCCACTCAGAACACTTACCCCTTTTCTAATGTAATAGATCAAGAATTTCTTCACAATGCCCCTGACCCAGGATCTTTTGAATTCAGTCAAGAACCAATTGGTACTCACCAAGACCCTCTTAGAGTACCCACTAAGGATGTATTTAATCACAATTCAGAACTAGTCCCTCTAAGCTTAAACCTAAGTAAGTTTTAAAAAATTGCATAAAAAATATAAGAATGATAAAAAACTACAAAAACCTTTAATCCTATATATATTTCTTTTATTATTTTTCAAAGTTATGAAAAAAAATCTTATACATATTTTTGCAAAATGTTCCAAAACAGGCACAACACCCAAGCCAGTGGCAGAGCCCTGTCCTATGGATCTCTTCCCAGAGGAATGCCCACCTATAAGGATTTCAGGTGCAAGCACAATGAAGGGGCTCAAAACTGCAACAAAATTATTGAAAAATTTGACAATGACAGCAGCTGCGGACAGAAAATTGACCAAATTAGTGTTGGAGAGTTGTCCCTTGCCTTGAAAATTATCTCCAGGGGTTACATCTCAAATTAGGATTCCCCAGCTGGACCCATCCAAGGAGGAGAAAATCAAACAATTGGTCAAGGAGCATGTAAGCTATTGGGAGCAGTTCAAGGAAGCTTGGTATCAATGAGAAATGCCAGCCATGAATAAAGGCATTTCACTGGGAAAAAAACCCAAGTAGGGTTCTCTATTTTGGAAGTAATAGTTGGGTCTTTGCCTGAAAATTATCATTTTTTTCAAACCTTCTTCCAAGTCTGGACAGGTGAGCTGGGTATGGAGCTCACCCTTTAAATAGTAACATATCATTGGAAATCTAGTTCCTGCATTGGGAACTTGGGATCTGTAGTTTGTTGCCATTCCTCAATATTTCTATCAAAATGGGGTGGTGCTTGCTTTTTATTTGAGGACATAGTGAATTTTGTGATTTAGAACTTCATTTTCAAGAGTTCATCCATTTCTTATTGCTGCAAATTTAATTCTTCCTTTGGTAACACTAGTTTCTTTCTGGGTGGTCTAGGTGCTGCTTTTTTATTCATATAAGATCATACCAAGGTCATTTCCCCCAATTCCTACAAGGTTTCCAGGGCAGGGGGAGGTTATCTTGAATCCCTTGCAATCTTGATTCTTCTTGCATGGACCAATTCCCTGTTAAATTCCCTCTGAATTTCAGCAGACAAGAATATCCAGAGTTTATCTCCATGTTCCCAGTTGGTGTTGTCAAAACCCATTTTAATGAAATAAAGTACAATTTCTTCTTTTTTACCCATAAACTTCTGGAATTCCTGTTTTTTCTTGATACCTCCTTGCTCTTGAGGCTGTATAAGAAACCTTGGCATGGACTCCTCATTGAAAAATTTATGCGGGTATCTGTGACACATTTCCTCTTCAAATCACTCTTTAATAGATCCCAGTATCCCTGTAAATGTCCTTCTATATCTTCAATAGATTCTCTAATCTTCTTTTCTTGCACTGAAAAAGATAATTGTAGTTCTATATCAAGTCCTAGTGCCTTCTAAATTCTGACCAGTGTCTCAGTTTTTTTAACACGCTGCTACACCTCTGTTCCAACAAATTCAATATATACTTTTTTCCATTTAATGATACTCCATTTTTTTCATTTTTGTTGATTATTGAGCTATCCTAGGCTGTTCCTCTGCCTGGGTTCTTTCAGTAAGCTGATCCCTTGCTGTTTATCTTCTTTACTCTCTAGCTTGGGTAAATATGTTTATTCCTGGACTATTCACCTTGAAAAAAAGGCTGCACCAGCCAGAAGCTGTAGAAACTGGGAAAGTGAGTAGAACCTGTTTTGACTTTGTTTTGGTTTTGGAGTCAAATATCAAATTGATTTCTGGATAGTCCTAGAAGATTCATGCACAATGTTAATGTAATGAATGAATTGAATTGAAAATTATTACACAAAAAGAAGAATTAGGAATTTATTTATTTAATTTTGATTCCATATTTATTTTACTGCTGTTAAGAAACTTGGTTCAGAGCTATGTTACATGTTTTTTGTTTTATTTTTGTCAAGCTAAAAAATGAAATTTTATCAATTCTATTGAAGAAAAGGAAATTCACTTATTATTCATAGACTTTTGTTTTTTTCCTCAATGAAGAAAGTTCCTGTCAGTGGCAAGCATCAATCTGATCTACAGATTTTGTTTCCCACCAGATCATTGCCAAAAACATTGCAAAACAATGGGCTGGATTCCCTCATACCCATTAAACACATGGAAAAATGGATCAGTGGCCTGAAAAATACTAATGAATTTCTTATAATGTATTTGTACACCTTTTTCTTTAAAAAACATGCTTTTGTTTTTGCATTGGCATTTTTGTAAATTTTTGAAAGGTTGAATTTTTATTTTTATTTTTATTTGGCTGATGATGAATTCAAAGCTCAAATGAGCCATGTACACAATTTACTTGAGCCGTGTGGGGCTCTACACGTCTCAAATGCAGTTGTGTAGCTGTGTGGCACAACTACAAGTTGGGCCCCCCCCAAAAAAAATAAAATAAAAAGTAAAATAAAATAAAATAAAATAAAAAGTAAAAATAAACAAAAATAAAAAACAAAAAAACTGAAGGCAACCAACCAGTTGCCTTCCAACTTGACTAGCCCTAAAGTAAAAGGGCCAAAAAATACAAGAAGTCTTTTGACAAGCCCTAAAGTAAAAGTGCAAAAAAATAGAAGTCTTTTGAACAGTCAAAAAATACAAGAAGTCTTTTGACCAGCCCTAAAGTAAAAGTGCCAAAAAAATACAAGTCTTCTGACCAGCCCTAAAGTAAAAAAACCAAAAAAACACCTTCAAATTGTGTTAAGCTGATCCCATCACAAGCTTAACTACAAGTCAAGTCTGTTATGGGATCAGCCCAACACAAGTTGAACTGTCTTACCATTAAAATCCCATTCAAAATACTCATCATAACAATGTTGTCTCAAAACACTCAACACAATGATGTTCAAACTGTTATAACCCTTTTTATTAATAGAATTAAAAGATCAGCATAAGAACCCAGACCCAAATGATGAAATTAATCTCTAAGTTAGAATACAACTCAAGTTGATCTTTGAGGTGATCATTCCAACAAGCTGCTTTTTTAGAAACCAAGGAAAGGGGTTTGGAAACTATTGGCAGGATTGAGATTACATCTCCCTTAAGTATAAGCTGCACCCAATGGTTATTGTTAACAAAACAAATGAAAATAGGATCTGATTTTTCTTTTACACCCACTTTAATAGGAGTAAAAGTACAACATGAATCCAATGAAATGAAAAATATTGGTCTTCCATAAGTATCAGCTATTATTTTACTCATATATAACTTTGAAAACCATTTTGAGAATGGAATCTTTTCATTGAATTTATTGACATCAATTCTTTTTTCTATCCTTTCAACATCTTTACTGCCACCAAGGATCTGCAAGAACTTAACAGAGTAGCTCTGGTTGAGATTTTAAGAGAATAGGGAGAGTTAGTCTGATGACGCAGAGACTGGCCGATCAAGGAGTCTTATGAGAGGAAACTCAGGGGGACACTCCGGTTCAGGTTGATTCAGAACTAATGAAAATCATTCACTGGGGAGTTGGCTGCTTTTGTATTCTAGATACAAGCAAGGACAACAAGTGGTTGACATAATAAAGATTATAATGAATAAAGTGTATTAAAATCCAAGCAGGAGAGTCCATACCAGTGGAGGACATATCTGGAAGGACTGGAATGGTAGGGCCACTAGGATTGATGTCAAAGGAGGTACTGTAACTATAAAAAAGTAATCATAGTCTAATAAACTCAAAGGGAAGCAACACCCAACAGCAGGAAAAGGGGAGAAAGTTCAGAGCAGGAAAGCACTAAAGATTCAGGAAGTACAAGCACATGAAAAGAATTAAAACAGTATCTTAGCATAGCACATCTTATTTTTCCTCAATGTTTCAACCATTTCTTTCCAAAATTCAAACCATCCATCCTCATTATACCCAAGTAATTTAGCAATGACTCTAAAACCACAATTTCCATCACTAACCAGATCACAAACAACACCCAAGAACTTATGTAAGTTCTTGGGTATTTGATTCAGGTAATCCACTTCCTTAAATCAAAAAGTTTTTAGCCAAAATTCTAAACTCATTAAAGGATTCAAAATTCACCAAAGAAGAGCTTCTGTTTGACTCATAAATTTCTTCTTCTTCATAATTTGAAAAGGAATCGGATTCCAACAGCACCAAACCCAATGAACTTTCAATTTCTTCAACTTAACTTTGAAATTCAGATGAAGAGACTTACTTGGACTATAAAAAATTCACAATCAGTTCATTAAACCAAAAAATGAAACTTTCACAAAAGAAAAGACTTACAATAATTTGTCTTCTCTTCTTTGGTGCCCTTCTACTTCTCTTTGCTTGCTTAAGTTCATTTTCAAAATTTTCAAATTGAGAATGATCTTGCAGGGTATCTGTCAATTTTGGATGTCCTCTGCTTGATTGAAAGACTTTGGATTCAATTCTTGGCTTTGATCAATAATTAGCTGTTGCCTTCATCAAGTTCTTCAACAGCCCTCAAAAATCTTGATCAGGATGATGCAAGATCATTGCATTGAGCTTCTCATGTAACTACAAATTGTTGAGCAGTTCATCAACATCTACCTTTAAAAATTCAAAGGTTCTTATATTAGTCAAGTAGGAATCATCATTCGAAAAGCATTAATCACAAAGTGATTTAAACAATCCAACTTAAACCAACTCACAGAAATAGAACTGCAAGGTTCATAATACAACCTCCACTGAGGATGAATATCTTCAGGAGCAACATAGCCTCTTGAAACTAGTAGGTCACCTGTTTGATGGGAACAGGGAAAACCCATAGTCATTGAGTACAACTTGGTGCACACTTCCTCATCATGGTTCTGCTTTAACTTCTCCAATTGTTCCCAAAAAAGTTTGATTGCTTGTAAATACACCTTGTATCCCAATGGTAAAAATTCAGTAGGAAGAACTATTCCAATCTTTATTTGAGAGGTTTTAAGAGCAGACTGAACTGATTTAATTTGATTGAAAACTTTTCCCTCTAGGTCTCTCCAAAAATCCAACATGTTTCCTGACAAGTTTGAAAAGAATTTTTTGAGAGTAGCATGGGCCCCTTCAACTCAAGAAGTTGTTTTATTTCCAAATTCTGGGTTTTTGAAATTCCAAGCTGTTATGAACAACTCTTTGATATGGAAGAGATTATGATCCATATACTTGAGTACATCCTCATGGCCTTCCAAAAAAAACTTAAAACAAGTCATAATGTAAGAAACCCAAAACTAGGAATATTAACAGTGGAGGCTGTGATTTGGCACTTACTCTAAGTGAAGCATGATTGAACTCTTCCACCTCCTTGGTATTTGAGGCCCCATACTTATCCCAAAGAGACATAAAGCTTTGCCACCCTTCAAAGTCATTATTGAAGCACACTTTAAAGTTTGCTTGTATTTTTTAAGACAAGTGCCATTGAAAGCACTGCGTTTTTGACTCAGGGAACGTTTGTTCTAGAGCACGGATCAAAGCTTTGTCACGGTCAGTCAGAAAGACTTTGGGAAGTTTCTCAGGATAATAAGCCAACTCCTTCAGTACATCTACAGACCAACTGTAGAACTCAAAAGTTTTTCTTGTTATAAAAACAAGAGCTTTTGTAAATGTTTTCTGGTTGGAATTAATTCCTACAACATCCAATAGGGCAATGTTCTACTTATTTTTGTTATAAGTACAATCCATCATAGCTGTATGATGGAATTGCTTTAAAAGCTTGAATTAATAAGGGTTAGCCAAGAATAGGGCCTCCAGATGACCCTCTCCACTGGATTTTTCTCAATGAAACCAACCTGAATTACCAAGTTGTTCAAAGAGGACCTCCATAACACTTTTCCCCTTTAGTTCTCCTAGCGCTACTATATGCTTAGTGTTATAGATTGTTTGGTCATCAACATATTTGCCACCATTGATCTTGCTCAATTTTCTTTTGAGTTGAAGTGTATTGAGCCCATCATTCAAGCCTTCTTTTAGATTGTCTAAGGCTACCCCAGAAATTCTCCTCAGGTGAGGATGCAATGAGGGGTGTGGGGATGGTTCATGGTGATGTTGATCATTCTTGTAGGAGATATGCCACAAGGGGTCCGGATTTGTGCAACTTTCATGGATTAAAAACTTGCACCCAACCTTCCTTGTGTGTTTTTGCCTTGCCCATTTGGTGATCAACTGCCCAGAGTAAAAACCATTTCTATCACAGGCTAAATCCACATATTGGTCATGATTTGAGTTGAAAACTGTTAAAGCGTAACCATGCTTAATTTCCCATGTTTGGAAATATGTTTGTGCCTCTTTGCTACTTGTAAAAGACCTCAGGGGAGGTGGGTGAAGTGGGTCTTTCATAGTTACATTGTTATATTGATGGCATGCACTCCATCAGTTTCCAGTCTCAATCAAATTAAATAAGGAAAAGGCAGTAAAATAAACTGTTACTCACCAACAGAGTTCATGTCCATTTCTGAAACATTCTGTTCCTCAATTGTCACCCTTGATGAGGATGCAATTTGGGCTTCCAATGATTCATTAACACCATCCTTTGTTGCCACAGCTTTGTTCATTGCACTAATGTATTTGTTGAACACTGCCATGTTAGAAGGAGGGCTTTCCACTGTTCCCATAATGCAAAAAAAATACAATGATACTTCATTTTTCAATCCAAATTCCAATTGATAAGCAGTTTGCTTGCTCCAAGTTGAGAAAGATTAATTTTTTGGGATGCTCCTTTGCAGTTTCCTATAGTGTTGCTTTAATTTCACTTTAATTTCACTTTAGTTTCACTTTATGATTGCTAAATGTTGTCCAAAAGTCCCACATGGTATGTTTTGATCAAAGATTTGGGTTGATGAAACCCAAATGTGGTCCAGGGGGACCCAAAAAGTTGAAGAAGTCCCTCGGGGGGGGGGACATATGGGGCCATACACCCCCCAGGCTCAGCTCAAGTCCGCCGTGTCAGGGGGTAAATGGCTCAAATACGCCGTGTACAGGGGGTATACGGCCTCCCAGGGGTCGCATGTGTTTGAGACAGCGCCTTGGGCACATGTAGACGCGTCAATTGGGCTGTGTAGGGCCCAACACAACTCCCACACGCAGGAGTTGTGAATTTATCATCAACCTTTTTATTTTTATTTTTATTTTTATTTTTATTTTTATTTTTATTTTTATTTTTATTTTTATTTTTATTTTTATTTTTATTTTTATTTTTATTTTTATTTTTATTTTTATTTTTATTTTTATTTTTATTTTTATTTTTATTTTTATTTTTATTTTTATTTTTATTTTTATTTTTATTTTTATTTTTATTTTTATTTTTATTTTTATTTTTATTTTTATTTTTATTTTTATTTTTATTTTTATTTTTATTTTTATTTTTATTTTTATTTTTATTTTTATTTTTATTTTTATTTTTATTTTTATTTTTATTTTTATTTTTATTTTTATTTTTATTTTTATTTTTATTTTTATTTTTATTTTTTTTTTATTTTTATTTTTATTTTTATTTTTATTTTTATTTTTATTTTTATTTTTATTTTTATTTTTATTTTTATTTTTATTTTTATTTTTATTTTTATTTTTATTTTTATTTTTATTTTTATTTTTATTTTTATTTTTATTTTTATTTTTATTTTTATTTTTATTTTTATTTTTATTTTTATTTTTATTTTTATTTTTATTTTTATTTTTATTTTTATTTTTATTTTTATTTTTATTTTTATTTTTATTTTTATTTTTATTTTTATTTTTATTTTTATTTTTATTTTTATTTTTATTTTTATTTTTATTTTTATTTTTATTTTTATTTTTATTTTTATTTTTATCTTTATTTTTATTTTTATTTTTATTTTTATTTTTATTTTTATTTTTATTTTTATTTTTATTTTTATTTTTATTTTTATTTTTATTTTTATCTTTATTTTTATTTTTATTTTTGTTTTTATTTTTATTTTTATTTTTATTTTTATTTTTATTTTTATTTTTATTTTTATTTTTATTTTTATTTTTATTTTTATTTTTATTTTTATTTTTATTTTTATTTTTATTTTTATTTTTATTTTTATTTTTATTTTTACTTTCATTTCAATTTTAATTTTAATTTTTATTTTCATTTTTCATATTTTTATCTATTTTTTCATTTTTCTGCTTTTTTTTATTTTTTCCTCTTCTTGTATATCATTAGGGCCTATCAAATTTAGAAAAAGCGCCATTACAAACACACCATTTGTAATTGCGGTTGTCTGAAATACACATGCCCCCTAACTGGTGTATTTCAAAATGCCGGGTTTCATGAAAATGGTGGTTTCAAACATCAAACCCGCCATTATCATCCATTCACAATCCATTGCATGCATCACACCCATCCAAACCTCTACCTCAGCAAATCCATACTGATCCCAACTCCATTGTATCACACACATCTCATCTCCATTGCTTCACATCTCCATTGCTTCACATCTACATCACATCACACACATCTCATCTGAATCACTTCAGATCTCCATCACATCACATCTACATTGCTTCACACAAATTCAATCATCATCTTCCTCAACATGTCCAATCAAAATTCCCAGCAGAAATTAGAAAAGCAAAAAAGCTGACTTAAATTTTTTATTATATGACTCTAATTCAAACTCCAATTTGGAATCAACTTGTTTAGCTTTGAATTCTCCATTGGAAAAGAATTAAATAGTTCCACAAAGAAACACTCTCCACAACCCTACATATGAAGGGAAAAAGCTTCATCTACTCCCAAACTGAAGCTTCAAGCAACTTTCCAAAACTGTATTGCCTTTGTTCATGAAACTTCTGGAGATTATTTAAGACCAACGCATCTTCCAGAACTATTCTCACAATCTTCAATGCAATCTATCTATCAAACTTTTTGCTTCTCTTTTGGATGGGAATCAAATGGAACTGAAGCAGAAATTCATTGATTAAAAAATATATTCTCAGTTGGTTATGGAACCATTCACTTGTAAACCAAAAGGGTCATGATTGCTATCCTATGTTTCCGTTGCTCAGTCCTTTCTTGGCCAACCAAACAAGAACACAAGGAGATCTCTCACCTAAGGGAGACCAAAGGATTTCCTGGTTGCATTGGTTTTGTTGATGGAATAACTATCCCCTTGACTAAAAACACAAGCTAGATGGCAACCACTATTTTGATTCCAAAAAAAGGCAATATATTCATGTATTTTCCAAAGACTTTGATAAAACATTTCATAAAACACTGACCAAATATGTTTTATTGGTTTGTATAGATACTGTTAGGAATTTCATTCAAACTCTCACCTGAAGGAAAACTACATTCTCCCTGTAACTACCGTGCTCTCTAAATTTTGCAATGCGCCTGCATTGAGACCTCTGAAACCTCACCCCAAGAGACCACTCCCAGGGGCCCTTTTATTCTTTGCTGAAGTTGATTTTCTTGGGATGCAATTGTTCTTCTCTTCTACATAAAACTCTTATCTCTATATTTCTTTTTCTTTCTTGTTATATTCCCTTTTCTTTTTTCCTCCTTCTTGTTTTCCTTGTCACTCAATCTTCTACATCCTTTCTTCTGTAACCTTTGCTACTTGGAAATACTGCTTGCTCAACCACCCAATACCTCAACCAATTCTTTGTCTCCACTCACTGCCATTCCCTGCCTGATAAGATGATCCGCACCTCAACTCTATGATCAATTGTCAACCTGATCACACCTCTTTTGAACCAGCTCTTATCTTCCTCTTCTGTACCAAGTCTGCTTCTTCTTGCCTTTCCAGAATATATGTCTCAACCTCTCCAGCCTTTCTATCCTGTTGTTTCCGCACTGCCTGTTGGTTTTCTTTGTTTCTTTTCATTCAATGTTTTGATTATGAATCTGATCACAAATTTTAGTCTGCTGGTTCTTAGTTGTCTGATTCAAATTCTCAAAATCAGTCAGTTACTCTGTTTCACTTCAACTTGTTTGTGATAACAACAAGAAGTTCATATCCCTCCATGATGGCCTTCCAGGTTCTTGTAAAAATTAATATTTTTTCAATTGTATGGGGATTTTCCAAAAACCAGATAAATAATTTGAGCAAGATCAATACCTTTTGGCCAATTCAGCTTATTTCAGTGAGAAATATGCAGTTCCAGCTTACCGCGACATGTCAACCAATGATCAAGCCAAAACCAAGTTCAACTATTATCTTGCCCAATAACAAGTTTTGATTTAGTATGCCATAGGAATCCTGAAAGGAAGATGGGAAAGCCTACAGGAGATGCAAAAACAGCTACAAAATTCCAAGGAAATGAAGATCCTCACCAACTGGATTATCAGTTGTGTAATCCTTAACAACCTTCTTCCAAAATCAAAGATTAATGGGAAAAAATATTTGAAGAAGATATTCCAGACCCTCCAAGTCCGGCTGTTGATATCTCCTCACTCTAGTGGACAATTATACTGGTTATTTGGCTGCTTTTACACTGACCTCTAAGGATGAGACTCCAAAAGTAGTGAAAAATATACTCAAGACAGAAAGTAAGAGACTCAAAAACTATCCCTCCAAGATCCTCTCCAACAAGGGCACCGAAATCACCAATGCTACTCTCAAAAACTTTGCAAGGTCAAAACACATCAAACTCTGAACTTCCAAACCCTATCACTCCCAGCATAAAGGCTGGGCAGAAAGGGAAAATGGTACTATGGTCAAGTCAACTTGTGCAACCTTCTAATCCTCTTGTTGACCAAAAAACTACTGGCATATAATCACTAGGAGCTGCTGCTTTATCCTCAACCAAATTCCTTGGGAAGGTAATCAACTTTCCCCATGGGAACTCATGTTCAACAATTAAATTCCAGCTAACTATCTTAAACCTGTAGGTTCTCCTCTGGTTTGTCTCACAAAATGCAGTCAGAAAGGAAGGAAGTTTGATGAATAGAGGAATGAAGGGGTACTAGTTTGGTTTGATCCCCCTTTTCATTCTTACATTATGCTTATTTCACTAGGCGCTGTTATTGAAATGAAGCATGTTAAATTCCTCAAGACGCACTTGAATGAATTTCCCATCCTGGAGTCAACCGGTATGGACCTCTTCTTGCAAGAACCACAGAATTTCAACAAATCCAACTTATCCACTGTCAACAAACAATTTATGATTTTAGAAAACTCAACTGATGATTCTGACTTGGACTCCAATCTCAATAATAACTCTGAATCTACTGACTCCATTCCTGAGCCTCTCAACTCTGCTTCCCAAAAACCTCCTTCGCCAAAACCTGCACAAGTACCTACCCCTGAGCCAATAACTCCAAAATCATATCAAAGAACAAAACGCAAGACCCATAAACCACAGCGTTATTGATTTCACCACTATTACAAGCCACCATTGTACAAAGCTGCAAAAAATTGTCCATAATGGCCTAAATGAAAGAAAGGAATGGAAGGGGAATGAGACTCAATTGAACATCAAGAGGTCTGGGAAGATTACTAAAAAGAACCTAACAATATCCTCAACACCATCTGGATATTCAAGGTAAAAGAGAATTTTCATGGAGGACTGGTAAAATACAAAGCAATGTTGTGTGTACTGGCCTTGATCAGATCTTGGGAATCAACTACAATGAAAAATTAGCCCCCACCCGCAAACTTGGCTTGCTAGAAGTTGCTCTCCTATATGGACTTCAAGAAAAAATGAATTTCACTCAATTTGATGTAACAAGTGATAAGCTGAGAAAAAATTTCTAGAATTGATTTTCTTCAAAGACCAATGAACCAAAGCGCCTTCTCTGATGTAAGGCCTGACGGTGATGGAAGGAGGACAAGGAAGAAGATAATGAAAGGAAATAACAAAAGATCTGCGACAAAAAAGAAGCAGAAATGAGAAGGAGGAAATCAATAGATTATGATGATGACCATCAGATATCTCACATCTGATCAATCTAAGTGATCTGGGACTTTTGGTCGATTTAGGTCGAGATTCAATATGGTCAAGATTGATGTTAATTGAGGGGTTTGATTTAAGCTGAGCTGAGAATGGTCAACAGGGATTGGGATGAATACTGAATCGAGAAGTAGGTGATTGAGGTGAATGAATGGAGAGAGTGAAGCAGGTTATGGTGAAAAGAAAGAATTGAGGAGATGAGGAGAGCAAGGGAGAAAGGGAGTGTTGGAAGATGATGGATGTTGAAGGTGGAAGCTGGACAGGTGTCATTGAAGAAACTGAGGCACGGATTGGATTTTGTTGATAGTTCTGCGCCAGGAGCGCAAGAGAGGGTCGCGCCGTCATTCTCAAATGAATAAAGAAAGGAAAACGTAGTGAATAGAGCATGACAGAAAGAAATGGAAAAGGGAAAAAGAAAACAAAAGAAAATGACTACACAATGAGAGAGAAAGGACAAGGAAATGACAACAACAAGCGTGTTCCTCAAAGCAAAACTTTAAAAAGAGGTTATTATCAAGACCCCCAAAGGATCATTGAGAAAATCTCCCTATCTTGAATTGAAGAAGTTCTTGTATGGACTGAAGAAATTTACCACAAATTGTTACAAGAAACTTTCTGCGTGGATCAAACAACAAGGCTATCTCAAGTCTAGCAGCAATCCCTGCCTCTACTATAATACCTAATTGAAGGAGGTGCTCTACTTTCATGTGGAGGATCTCATTCATGTTGGCAAAAGCAAGATATTTGAGTCCAACTTCTTGACGCAATTCAAAAAGTCATCTTTCCACCCTCCCAATACAATCCTAGGCATGCTAATGGAAGTAGACGAGGAAAGGATACTATTGAGCCAACCAAATCACATAGATCAAGGAATGGAAGAGCTAGGCCTCACAGAATGCAAAGACACTCTTCCCCCTCTAACTCAAAATTTACATCTAGAACCCGCCTCCGACGAATCATACGCTGAGTTTGCTCAATTGAATATTAAATTCACATCTATCACCGCTCTCCTTAACTAACTTTCTCAACAAACTTGACCCAATATTGACTTGGAATTCTCCATTCTAGCTAGATTTATCTCAAAACCAGGCATGAATCACTGGAGGGAAGCTTGCAAAGTGTGGAAATATCTCAAGACCACTAAAGATATGAAGCTTTTCCTCCAGTTCAAGCCAAATGAAAAAGTAACATCTGGCTACAGTGATGAAATGTGGGGGGATGACCCCTCTTCTAGGAAGTATCAGAAAGGTTTCATCATTTTTCATTATGGCGTTCCGATTGTCTGGAACTTTTCAAGACAAAGAAATGTCACTTACTCTTCTACTGAGTCTGAACTCAGCGCAATTATTGACTGCTTCTTAGATATTAAATGGATTATTAATCCCATTGAAAAAACCTATCATCTTCCTAGTCCCAAACCTTCCCTCTACATTGAAAATAAGGGACTCAATGACAAGATCAAGCAATTTGGTTTTCACTCCAAATCCTGTCACATAGACATAAAAACCAAAGGATTAAGAGAGGAGTTCCAAGACTCCAAATTTTATTTACTGCTGATTACTACAGAAGCTATGGTGGCAGACTTGCTAACCAAAGCTTCATCAATCAATTCTCTACGTCTTCTACATAAATCCATCTTTTGTTCTGCTGATTCTCATTCTCAAGATCTGCTTCATCCTACCAGTCATGAGGAGTTTTAGGAATGTCATTCAAACTCTCACCTGAAGGACAACTAAATTCTCCCTGCAACTACCATGCTCTCTAAATTTTAGAATGTTCCTGCATTGAGAACTCTGAAACTTAACCCCAAGAGACCACTCCCGGGGGCCCTTTTATTCTTTGCTGAAGTTTATTTGCTTGGGATTCAATTGTTCTTCTCTTCTACATCAAACTCTTATCTCTATATTTCTTTTTCTTTTTTCTTACGTTCCCTTTTCTTTTTTCCTCCTTCTTCTTTTCCTTGTCACTCAATCTTCTAAATCCTTTGTTCTGTCACCCTTGCTACTTGGAAATCCTGCCTTCTCAACCACCAAATACCTCAACCAATTCTTTGTCTCCACTCACTGTCATTCCCTGACTGATAAGATGATCTGCACCTCAACTCTATGATCAATTGTCCACCTGATCACACATTGTTTGAACCAGCTCTTATCTTCCTCCTCTGTACCAAGTCTGCTTCTTCTTGCCTTTCCAGAATATATGTCTCAACCTCTCTAGCCTGTCTAGCCTCTTGTTTCCACACTGCCTGTTGGTTGTCTTTGATTCTTTTCATTCAATTTTTTGATTATGACTCTGATCACAGATTTCAGTCTGCTGGTTCTTAGTGGTCTGATTCAAATTCTCCAAATCTATTAGATACTCTGTTTCACTTCAACTTGTTTGTGATAATAACAAGAATTTCATATCCCTCCATGATGGCGTTCCAGTTTCTTGTCAAAATTCATATGTTTTCAATTGTATGGGGATTTTCCAAGAACCACCTAAATAATTTGAGCAAGATCAATACCTTTTGGCAAATTCAGCTTATTCCAGTGGGAAATATGCAGTTCCAGCTTACCGCAACGTGTCAACCAATGATCAAGCCAAAACCAATTTCAACTATTATCTTGCCCAATCACAAGTTTTGATTTAGTATGCCATAGGAATCCTGAAAGGAAGATGGGAAATCTTACAGGAGATGCAAAAACAGCTACAAAATTCCAAGGAAATGAAGATCCTCACCAACTGGATTATCAGTTGTGTAATCCTTAACAACCTTCCTGCCAAAATTAAAGATGGATGGGACAAAATATTTGAAGAAGATATTCCAGACCCTCCTCAAGTCATCCAGCTCTCATCTTCTGCCTCATCTTTGGCTAACAGAGAGAAGATTCTACCCCTCACACTTCCTCATTTTGATGAATAGGATTTGGTTTCTAAATAGGTAAAAAATAAAGTCACAGAATTTTTTTGGTTTTGGTTTGTTTAACCAAGAATCAAATACAAAACTCCAAAACAGCTCACCCCACCAAACCACTGGTTGACTTCCTCCTCCTCAGCAGCCACCTTCACCTAATCATCTCCACCTCAACAACACCTCAACCTCACCATCACCTCCACCTCAACCACAATCACCACCTCACAATCATCTCCACCCCACCTCCACATCCACTCCTCTTTTGGTTGGAACCCCAGGAAAGCTCCCCCCTCCTCCTCATCCCCATTTTCCCTCCCTCTCACCCACTCTTTCTGACTTCTCCACCTCACCCTCCACCTCCACCTCACCAATCACCTCCCCTCCTCCTTTGGTTTTCACCCCAGATTAGCCCTCCCTCCTCCTCATTATCCTTTCCCCTCCCTCTCACCCATTCCTTCTGACTTGTCCCCTCCCTCCTCTTGGTCTCCCGTCTTGCTTGCTTGCTCCCCCCCTTTCTTTCTTGCTCCCTGGCCCATGCCCCCATCTTGCTCAGTTGCCGCCCACCTCCCCCTCTTGCTTGGTTTCTGCCGGCCTCACCCTCTTGCTTGGTTGCCCCCAGCCTCTCCCTCTTGCTTGGTTGCTGCAAGCCTCCCCCTCTTTATTGGTTGCTGCCAGCGCCCCTCTTGCTTGCTCCCTGGCTTTCCCCCCTCTCACTTGGTTGCTGGCAGCCCCCCCCTCTTGCTTGGTCTCTGCCGGCCACCCCCTCTTTCTTGGTTGCTGCCGGCCACCCCCTCTTGGTTGTTTATGGCCACCCCCCCCTCTTGCTTGCTACCTGGCCCTCCCCCCTCTCTCACTTGGTTGCTTCCAGGGTTGCCGCCGGCCTCCCCCTCTTGCTTGCTTTCTGTCCCCCTCTTGCTTGCTCCCTGGTCTGCTCCCCCTCTTGCTTGATCACCGCCAAGGTCACCCCGGCCTCCCCCTCTTGCTTTCTTGATGGCCTCCATCCTCTCACTTGCTACATGGCCCGCCACCCATCTTTCTTGGTTGCCGCCAGCCCCCCCCTCCCAGTTGGATTCTGCTGGCCCCATCCCTCCCAGTTGGAAGATGCTGGCCCCCCCTCTTGCTTGCTCCCTGGCCCGCCCCCCCTCTTGCTCTGTTGCTGCCAGCCTCTCCCCAGCCAGGCCAACTAAGCCCTCCCACCGCCAGCCCAGCCAACTGGGCCCGCCCCAACCTCCATCCAGGCCGACTGGGCCCGCCCCCACCTGCAGTCCGGCCAATGTTTTTTTTTTGGTGTTTTTTGATCATTTACCTTGATTATATCATATTAATCATTGTTTTTTATTTTTCTTGATTTCAGCTTAGACCAGTATAGTTCTCTTTGTGTGTGTTTGTTTATCATCTACATTGATTATATCATACTTTTTTTTTTGGTTTTTTGGATGCCATGCAATTCAAACACCTTTTGGCCCCTTTTTCTGTTGACTCCTGCCCCTTTCTAGACTGCACATGCTTCTCCCACCCCACTCAAAATGTTATAAAACTGGATCATTTCCTTCTTGATCCTCACCCCAAGGGTAGCAGGTGCATGGGAGGGATTAAGATGGAAGGAGATGGATTGAAAAAGATAAAGAGAGGTGGAAAGCAGAGGGCTCTTTGGAAAAAGAGGACTCAAATGAGAGATTCTGAAATCACTTTGGAAGTAAATGAAGATGGGTTTAAAGAAAATGTGGTTTGGTCTCAACAAAAACTAAAACTGTTGGATTTGTAGCCTTCTATTGCGGCCAAAAAGAAAAATTGAAAATCCACCCCTGAAGAGTTTGGACAAGCAAAACAGAAGATTGAACAATTCCATTCCTTCAGCTCTGGAAAAGTGGCTGTTTTTGATTGTTCAAATTGCCACTCTTTGGTTGCAATAATCAAATTTGTCCCTTTTAATAAAGTTTCAAAGGAGGAAAAGAAGGAAATCAACCCAGTCACAAAACTGCTTCACCAATCCAAAAATTTGTCAGCCAGGTTGGTCCCTCAAGATCTTGGGTTGGGAAAATGTGGGCAATTGGATGGCAATAATCAATTCACCCTTCTCAAATTTTTGGAAGCTATTTGAAGAAATAAGCTATTAAACCTTCTCCCAAGAAGTTTAAATTTTTGAACCTTGGGTCTGACATGGTATCACAAATTTCAGGCCAAATGTTTAAAACATTATCCAGACTGGCACACAATTGCAACCAAGAAACCATTCTGGAAAACATTATCCCCTCTTTCTCTTCATTGGAATTTCGATCTTTCCTCACTCCTTTTGATTGCTGCCCTCACATCACCTTCACCTCCGACTCCTTCTACAACTCTACCCAAATTGAAAAAGGTGATGTCTCCTTCTATTCCTTTCTACTGGTGGTCCCAACCAAAAAATTTAATGGACAAATTATTGACAAAAAGGATGAATATCAAGTATCTGATGGCCAATTTTTCTTCCCTGACTTGGGATTTGAAATTTATTTTAAAGAAAAAGGCATATTCAAAATGGTTATGGCAGAAAAACAGTACAAGCACTGCACTTTTGCTGCAGTAGATACTGCCCCCCATACTAGCATAGCTGTCTTTTCAAATTAAAAAGAAAACTCTCAAAACTTGCAAAGAATTCAAAATCAGTCAAATATATTCTAGACAAAAAAATATAAATAGAAATAAAAAACATTTTTTTCATTGGTGGGGTTAAAAATAGGCTCAAACATTATTTTAAATAATTTTTGGGTTTTTTTTTATTTTGAAAATTTTTATCAAAGCAAATATTTTGAAAGCCAAGAAATTGAGTAACTTCCTTTATTTCATCAAAAGTTCTACTTCTACCAATACATGCCATGGCTACAGATAACCTTTTTTTTTTTGCGTGACTAGCCTTTCCCTCTCCTTTTGGAGTCCGTCATCCTCTTGATCCTTCTACTTTTCCACCCTGATGGAATTTGAGGCCTTTTGCTTTTCCTTTTCGGAGGCTTGTGTTGGAATGGTGTCGCTCCCATTTGAAAGGGATGTGGGTGGAACCATTGGCTTGATCTTTTGGCTTATCAGGAACAGATGAGCCTGTTTTTTTTACAATCTGAATCAGTCAGTATTAACCAGAAAGAAGAGAAAAGAACTTGGGTACTTACTTGAGCAGATGATGATGGTAGTGGCGATACAGGAATAACATCCTCTTAATTGGCCATGTTCTCCAGTTCTTCCACCCCAGGAAGAGAGCAATAAAAAGAAGGAAGTAAGGGGTACAAGGTCCTGTTTGACTCATCAATCAATGCTGAAGTAGATACAATTGGAGCTGACTGTGTTTGAATATCCTCCTTGGCATTGGATGGGGGCCACTCCAAGGCAAAGGTCTCATCAGGGTCCTCATTGCTAGGCTGAGCATCCACAGCCAAGTACTTGGCATCAACTGAATCAGATTGTTGGGAATCAAAAGGAGGAAGAGGAATGCTGTTGGCCTTTTTTCCAAAGATTTCATCCATTTGAATACAAAAAGGACAAATGGAGTCCAACTTATCAACCACTGAGTTTATTTCTTTGGCTTTATTGGATTTGGTGATACCAAAGTCAGTGGAGATTGACATGGAGTGGGCATTTTTGTTTTTGGCTCAATAATTGTTGAATCACTCCCTCATCTATTTGGATGACAGATCCAGCCTACCTTTTGTTTTATTTGTGAGTTCATTGGCCATCAAGAGATAACCATTGACCTTGAGGATGGAGGTTGGACAAAACATGTTTCATTGTTGGATCCAAAGCAAGCATTTTAGTTTGAGGGAATTTTGAGCCAGTTTAACAGGATGATGTGATCAGCTCTCTTGAGCTGACTTGATCCTTTGGAAGCTGATGGGGGAGGATTGTTGGATGTTGAGTTCCTGGGGGATGTTTTCTTTTTTCCATTGTTTTTTCTACTGGACTTGCGGGGGGAGGATTGTGAAGGGGCCATTTAAAAAGAGTAAGAGGGATGAAGGGATGAGGGGATAAAGTGATGAAGCCATGAAGTGGTGAAGGGATGTGATGAAAGAAAGGATGAAGGATGAAGCAATAAATTGATGAAGGGATGTGATGAAAGTGGAGATGAGGGATGAAGCAATAAAGTGATGAAGGGATGTGATGAAAGTGGAGATGAGAGATGAAGGAATAAAGTGATGAAGGGATGTGATGAAAGGGGGGATGAGGGATGAAGTGATAAATTGATGAAGAAATGAAGTTATAAAGGGATGTGATGAAAGTGGTGATGAAGAGATGAAGCAATGATGGGATGGATATGATGAAAGCAATAAAGTGATTAGAGTGATGAAGGAAGGTGAGAGTGATGAAGTGATGAAGTGATGAGAGCAATGAAAATCAAATTTTTTGGATGAGATTGGAGGTAGACTTTTTCCAATGAGGCCTGAGTTTCAAACCAGGGGTGACGATGTGGAATGAAACGGTTGAACTGTTTGAAGCCTTTATATGCTTTATTTGAAAAAACACATTTATTTCCAGGTAACTCTGACACGTCAGATCTAAAATAAGTGGGTTTTTTGATTTTAAATGGTGGGTTTGAAATGGCCAATTTAGGTTGAAACAAGCCATTAAAAAATTGCAGGTTTCTTAACTCTGATACGCCCTAATAATTGAATAAATACCTAAATAATTAAAGAAATAAAAAAATAAATAGATAGATATATAAGAAAAGTTGTGTTTGGAACAATCCTTTCAACCATGTATGGCCCCCATGCTTTAATTGGGTTGTGTGGGGCCCCAAACAACTCCCACACGACTAAGTGTTGCCCATTTATCATCACCCAAAAAAAATTTTTAAAAAAAAATTAAAAAACAAATTGAAAAAATGAAAAAAGGAAAAAAACCAAAAAGACTAAAAAAAAAATAAAAAAGTAAAAAAATAAAAAACATAAAACCGTAAATTCATAAAAGTCCATAACTGATTTTCTGGTTAGAGAACGCTTTTTAAGTTAAATTTTTGCACAGCCTTGAATATATTAGGGTGTATCAGAGTTAGAAAACCAGCCATGAGAAACCCACCTTTTTTAATGGCAGGTTTCTGAAATACACATACCCCCTAACTGGTGTATTTCAAAATGGAGGGTTTCATGAAAATGGCAGATTTCAAACATCAAACCCGCCATTAAACCTGCCATTTATGCATCATCATCCATCCACCATCCATCACATCTAAAACACCCATCCACATAAGCAAATCTGTATTGGTCCCATCTCCATCACATCACCTACATCTCATCTCCTTTGCTTCACATCTCCATCACTTCACATCTATATTGCTTCATATCTCTATTGCTTGACATCTCTATTGCTTCACATCTCCATCTTCACACAAATTCCATCACCATCTCATCACCCCACATCAAATGACCATCTTTCTCAACATGTCCCATCAAACTTCCTGGCAGCAAGTTGAAAATTCAAAAAAGCTGACTGAACCTTTGTAGTATTTGACTTCCATTCAGACTCTGATTCAGACTCTGAATTGAAATAAACTTGGTTGGCTTTGAATGCTCTATTACAAAAGCAATACATGGTTCCAAGAAGACAAACTCTCCACAACCCTATGTATGAAAGGCAAAAGCTTCATCTCCTCCCCAACCTAAGCTTCTAGAAACTGTTTCAAACTCTATTGCCTTCATTCATAAAAATTTTGGAGATGATTGAAGACCACCACATCTTTCAGAAAAGTTCTTGGAATCCTCAATGCAATCCAGCTATCCAACTGGCTGTTGCTCTTTTTATATTGGGATCAAATGGAAATGGAGCAGCAATCCATTGATTGGAAAATCTATTCTCAGTCAGATATGGAACCATTGACTCAAACACCAAAAGATTCATGGTTTCTATCCTATCTTTCCATTGCTCAGTCCTTTCTTGACAAACAAAAGAAGAACGCAAGGAGATATCTCAAGTAATGGGAACCAAAGGATTTCCTGGTTGCATTTGTTTTGTTGATGGAAACACCATCCCCTTGAGTCAAAAAAACCAAGCTAGATGGCAAACACTATTTTGATTGGAAAAAAAGGCAATTGATTCATATCTTTTCCAATCAATTTAATAACACCATTGATTGCACGCTGACCAAATATGTTTCATCTGTTTTTTTAAAAACTCTGCGGCAGTACAACTTGTTTGTGATAAAAAAAAGAAGTTCATATCCCTCCATGCTGGCCTTCAAGTTTCTTGCAATGATTTATAGGTGTTCAATTGGATGCGGATTTTCCAAAAACCAGAGAACTACTTTGACCACAATCAATACCTTCTGGCCAATTCAGCTAATGCTAGTGGGAAATATGTGGTTCCAGCATACTGGAATGTTTTGTCCAAAAATCAAGGAAAAACCAATTTCAACTATCATCTTGCCCAATCACAATTTTGGATTGAGCATGCAATAGGAGTCCTGAAAGGAAGATGGGCCAGCTTAAGGGAAATTCAAAACCAGCTTCAAAAACCCAAAGACATGAAGTTCCTCATAAACTGGATTATCACTTGTGTAACCCTTCAAAATCTTTTGGCTTAAATCAAAGATGAATGGGAATAAATATTTGAAGATTATATTCCTGATCCACCTCAAGTCATCCCCATCTCATCTTCTACCTCATATTTAGCCATGAGAGAGCGGATTCTACCCCTCAAACTTTCTCACTTTGATTTGTAGCATTTGGTTTTTAAATAGGTGAAATATCTTTTTTGGTTTTAGTTGTTCAACCAAGCATCCAAGGCTGACTTGGATTCTTTTTTTTTTTTGGTGGACTTGGACAAAAACAGAACCAAAACTTCCAAACCACACACCTCACCCCACCAAACCACCAGTCCACTCTCCTCCTCACCCACCACCGGTCCACTCTCCACCTCACCCTCCACCTCCACCTCACCCACCACTCCCCCCCCTGGTAAGCTCCTGCCCCTCCTCCTCATCCTCCTCCCCTCACCCACCACCTCCACCTCACCTACCACCTCCACCTGACCAGCACATCTGGTAAGCTTCCCCCCCCTTCTTCTCATCATCCCCATCATCCAATACTGACATCCACCCCCCTCCATCCCCCTTCAGCCCCCCCACCTCACCTCCTTGGTTGATTCGCCAGTTAAGCTGCCCCCACTCCTCCTCATCACCCTTTTCCCTCCCACTCACCCCCTCTCCCTTTCTCACAACTAACACCCTCCCCACTCTTGCCCCCCCACCTTCCTTGCCAACACTGACGGTCGCCAGCCCCCTATTGCTTCCCCCCCTCTTACCCCCTCCCCTTGGATTGCAAATGCCAACCGGCCCCCTCTTGCTGCCCCCCCTCTTGCCCTTCCCCCCCCCCACCACCCTTGCTTCCACCCCCCACTACCCTTGCTTCCACCCCCCCACCACCCTTTCTTTGATTGGCAGCCCACCCCCCCAACTCCCTCCGCCGGCCCCATCACCGTTGCTTGGCTGCCCATCCCCCCACCTCCCCCACTGCCCTTGCCACTTGCTTGCAATCCCCCAACCTCCCTCAGCCAGACCCCCAGCTGCCTTGGCCTGACCTCCCACCTCCCTCCGCCAGCCCAGCCCCCCCACTGCCCTCGGCCCCCCACCAGGCCCCCCCACTGCCCTCAGCTCCCCCACCAGGCCCCCCCACTGGCCCCCCCACCGCCCTCGGCCCCCCTTGGCTGGCCCCCAGGCAGCTCCCTCCGCCTGCCCGGCCCCCCTCACCATCCTTGGCCCCCCGGCGGCTCCCTCTGCCTGCCCGGCCCCCCCACCGGGCACCCCCCCTGCCCTTGGCCCCCCTCGGCCAGCCCCTCCACCGCCATTGGCCCCCCCACCGCCCTTGCTTACCCCCCCCTCACCTCCCTCCGCCGGCCTGGCCCCCCCCTCAACCACTGACGGCCGGCCCCCGCCTCCTTCTGTTGCTCGGCCCAACCCAAAACCTGAACCAAGCCCGACCCAAAGATCTGGCCCGATTCCCTCTAATTTTTTTTTTTTTTTTGGGTGCTGATATGTTTTTTTTTTTTTTTGGGTACAGTTTTTTTTCGGTGATCCCATTACTGGTGAACTTGGGATCAATTCCAGGTTTTGTTACATTTTCTTTGATCCAATCTTGCTTCAAAGATGATGCCCATTTGACTGATGGTTTTTTTTTTTAAATCCCTCAACCTCTATTTGTGAATGTCCAATTCTTCTCCCACCCCCTGAAAATGTTACAAAAAAATCCAAATCTATTCTTGTTCCCTACCCCAATCTAAGTATAGAATTGGGACAAAACAAGATGGAAGGAGATGTCCTGAAAAACATACAGAGTGGTGGGTAGAGTAGGGCTGCTTGCCAAACAGGAAATCAAATGAGAGATTCCAAAATATCTTTGGAGGTTTCTGAGGAAGGTATTAATGAAAAGGTGGTCTGGTAGGGTTGGAAACCGCGTCCTTTGGATCTTTACCCTTCAATTGTTGCGGAAAAGAAAAAGAATTGTCAAAAAACAACCCAGGAAGAGTTTAAGCAAACAAAAAAAAAATCCAATGGTTTGATTTCTTCCACCATGGAAAAGTAATTGTCCTCAATTGATCTGATCATCAAGCCCTGGTTGCAATAATCAAATTTTTCCCATTGGAGAAACTTTCTGACCAAGACAAGAATGAAATAAACTTTGTGACAACTTTCCTTCACCAGTCAAAAAAATTTGTCAACCTGGTTGGTCCTTCAAGATCTTGGGGTGGAAAAATGTGGGCAGTTGGATGGCAAAAATTGATACACCCTTCAGAGTTATTGGGATGTTATGTGAATAAATCATCCATTAGATCTTCTCCTCAAGGGTATGCTTTCCTCAAACTTAAGGTTGACAAAGTATCCCAAATTCTAGGACAAATGTCTTGCAATTTGGATAAACTTTCCTTTTAAGCAAACCTTGATGCCATGAAGGACACCAAAATCCCCTCTTTCTCATTGTTGAAATTTGGTTCAAAGCCTACACCTTTTAATTGCTCCCCACACATCACTTTCACCTCCAATTCTTTTTAAAACTCTCCTCATATTGACAAAGGCAACATCTCTGGATACTCCTTTTCAGTGGTGGTTCCATCCAAGAAATCAAACGGACAACTTATTGAAAATAAGTATAAATATCAAGTATTGGATGGCCAATTTGTTTTTCATGACCTTGGCTTTGGAATTGATTTCAAGCAAAAAGGTATAGTCAAAATGGTTTTGGCAGCTAATAAGTACAAGCACTGTACCTTTTGTTCTGTGGACACAGAAACCCATACCAGAATGGCCATTTCACTTCAAATTAATAGAAAAATTAGAAACACTTGTAGGGACTTTAATAATGGCAAAATTTTCTCTAGAAAAAAATATAAATAAATAAAAAAAAATTTTTAAATGTTGGTGGGGTTAAGAATACTCTCAAACTTTGTAATCAAAAATGATTTTTTTGTTTTTCTTTCACCCATGCAAATATATTTACAAGCCTAGCATTTGAGTTATCAGCTGTATTTCATCTACTGTTCTACTGCTACCAATACAAGCCAAGGCTACTAATACCTTATCCTTTTTTTTGGTTGCAAGTTGTTCTCTCTCCTTTTCCAGTTGTGCTTGCTTTCAATCCTTCTCCTTTTCCTCTTTTTGAAATTGTAGCTCAGCCTGTTTAAACTTCCACTCAGCATCCAGTTTTTGTTGATGAGCAAAACTTTTGGCTTTCTGCTTTTGAACATCCATGGCCAGTTGATAGTCCCACTTTTGCTTTTCAAACTCAATTTTTTTGGATTCAATTTGTGATTTGACTGTTTTTTTCAGGGGAAAATAAATGAGCATGATTGTGAAAGCAAGGTCAACCAATTCACTTACATGAATCTTGCTTCTCCATGATTTCTTCAAAGCCTGAAAAACCAGAAGTTTTTCTCCTCTTTTGATGACTTTTGGGGTTGATATTGATGGAATTGGAGGCCTTTTGCTTACCCTTGGCAGAGGAGGCTTGAGTCTGAAAGTTGTCACTAGTGTTTGAAGGAAATGTGGGAGGCCCCCTTGGCTTGAGTTTTTGGAAATTCTAGAATGGATGAGCTTGTTTTTTTACAATCTAAATCAGTCAGGAATAATCAGACAGAAGAGAAAAGAGATGGGTTCCTTACTTGAACCAATTTTGAGGTTAATGGAGACTGAGGAGTATCTTTTTCCGCACAAGCAAGGTTGATGAGATCTGCTAACAGAGGAAGAGAGCAATCCAAAGAAGGAGGGAAGGGGTCAAAGGTATTGTTTGAATCCTCAATCAATGCAGAAGTAGACGTGATTGGAGCTGATTGCGTTTGAATATCCTCCTTGGCATTGGATGGGGGCCACTCATATATTTCTTTGGGATCACCATTGCTAGGCTTAGAATCCCCAGCCAAGTCCTCAGCGTCAACTGAATCCAATTGTTGGGCATCAAAAGCAGCTAGGGGGTTATCTTGGCCTTCTTTCCAAATATTTCATCCATTTGAATATAAAAAGGACAAATGGAGTCCAACTTATCAACCACCAAGTTGATTCCCTTGGCTTTGTCAGAGTCGCTGATACCAAAGCCCATGGAGATTGACATGGAGTGTGCCTTTTTGTAATTGGCTCAATAATTTTTGAATACCTCCCTCATCTGTTTGGATGACACATCCAGCCTACCTTTTGTTTTTTTCTTGGGTTCATTGGCCATCAGGAGATAACCATTGACCTTAGAGGATGGAGGTCGGCCAACATGTGTTTCATTGTCTAATCCAAAGCAGGCATAATAGTTGGAGGGAAATTTGAGCCAGTTGACCCTGATAATGTGATCAGCTCTCTTGAGCTGACTTGAGCCCTTGGAAGCTGATGGGGGAGGTTTTTTGAGCCCTTGGAAGCTGATGGGGGAGGATTTTTTGTTGTGGAGTTCCTTGCCAATGTTTGCTTTGGTGTGTTGGAATTTTTTGTTGACTTGTGGGAGGTTTTTTGCTGAGGGGCCATTTGGAAAGATTAAGTGCAATAAGGTGATGAGAGGGATGAAGTAACAAGCAAGATAAAGTGATGAGATATGTGGAGTGATGAGAGGGATAACGTGACAAAAGCAATAAAACAATGATTGGATTCTTTGGATGAGGTTGGAGGTACAAGTTCTTGTTGGAGGTAGAGTGATGAGATTGATGAAGCAATGAGACCAATGAAGTGATGAGAGCAATGAAGCAATGAGAGAAATGAAGGAATGAGTTAAATGAAGCAATGAGAGCAATGAAGCAATGAGAGAAATAAAGTGGTGAGTGATCAAGTGATGAGGGTTATAAATTTATGAGAGCAATGATGAGAGCAATAAAGTGATTAGAGTGGTGAATCTTTTCATGATGAGGCTGGAGGTAAAAAAATTTGCAAGGAGGTTGGAGGTAGAAGGAGGTGGGAAGCAAGGGGTGGATGATGTGGAAAGGTGGTGGAAACCTTTAAATACTTTATTTGAAAAAACCCACTTATTTCCAGGTAACTCTGAAACTTCTGATGTGAAATAATTGGCTGTTTTTGATTTTTAATGGCGGGTTTGAAATGGAGGATTTGGTTTGAAACCCGCCATAAAAATATGGTGGGTTTTCTTAACTCTGATACGCCCTATTGCTGTTTATACAGATAAAATGATTCTTTGAAACTGGTTCCACTGAATACTTCAAATATTACTCCTGTAGGCTTCTGCACAGCCTCCTGCATGTTTTTTTCCTTTATGATTGATTTAGGTGATCTGTTTGAGAATGGTTTCACCGCCTCCTGCATATATTAGTTCTTTATACTCTTGCACAGCCTCCTGTAAGTTTATTTCCTGTATTTGTTTTGGTTCTGCCTGAATTTTCTTGCAAGTGTTATGTATTTGAGGTCTTCCAGAGTATTTCCATATGTCTTTTCACTGGTATTTAGCCCCTCATTGGGTATAGGCTGGCCATGGTTTAGTATTTTGGGCTTGAACCTGTAATCCATGAGGGATAGAGGCATACTTTGGCTGGTTGACTAGAGGTTATTTTTACTTTAGAATCCATTTATGTGGTTCATTTTATGTTTTGAGTTGTTTTTATACTAGAAAATTGAGTCTAATGCCTATAGGATAGGTTTCACCATGAAAAAAAATTATCAACTGATTACAAGTGACATAACAGGGAACAAAGGGCCCCTTTTTCCTTGGGTATGCCACTTGTAATCAAGTGATTTTTTTTCATGGTTTTTATAGTACCAGACTGCATTCATTAAATCCACCATTAGCAAACTCTTCTCTACATCTAAATACACCTCTTCCACCTGCTAGACCTGGGGAAACCAAGATAATGTGCTGGGAAGTGTAAGGCCCTGCCAGCAACTTGCCTGACTGTAAAATTTGAACAAATGCAAGTATGTAGTCCATCTTGTCATGGGGGAATCAAGAAATCAGGGGGAGTTTGTAATCCTGGCCAGTGCCTCCCTATCTACCAGAATTCCCAATGCCATGCCGCAGAAAACATGCTGAAATTTTGGCAAAATTTGTGTTACTCCTCTCAATTCCAGCTTTGGCTGCAATTACCCAGATTCAAAATTAGAAAAGGCTACCAGATTTTAGAGCGCATTCCAATCCTTCCCATTGTCCTCCTTGGTCAGCAATCAAAAAATCCAAACTTGATTGAATATACCACCAAATGAATCCCACCCTTTTTGTAATCCAATTCTCTAAGCAAAATCCGCTGTCTGACTATCTCCTTGAGCTTTCAGAAAGTGCAATTGCACTCATTTGTCCAATCCCACTTGGCTCCCTTCTGAATCAGCTTCCTCAGCAAACTTTCTATCTCTGAAAACCACTTGATGAAGATCCACAGCCATCCACACAGACCTAGAAACTGAGAGACGTGAGTAGCATTACTCAAGGACTTTTTTGACTTTGGCCTAATTGGTAATCCATCAACTCCTTGCAGATACCTTGTGCCCAATGACCCCTAAGGCCAGAAAGCATACCCCACAACTCTTCCCCAAGGCCTTTAACCCTGCTTCCTCAGCCCAGAACAGAATTCTCCCTAGAGTTTGTGTGTATTCCCAAATACCACACCTTCTCCTGGGTTTCCTGGAATGGTCTCCCTTCCATATTTCAATCTTATACCCTGGATACCAAAATTTGGAAGGAATATGCGCACTGATTCTGGAACATTTTCCTAAAAAATACACGTCATTTGTGCCTGCTACACCCCAACCAAGTTGGTTGCTCCTTGCAGAAGCCCCTGCAATTAAATCTTGAAAGCCTTCATTGGATGAAATTCCAGAGGAAGATCTCTCTGATTTTACCCACACGTAACCTCCAATAACCCATAGCAGACTCTCCCCATCATATTTTCAACAAAATCATCTACCTTTGGAGGAAGTCCCCAATTTAAAATATTCACCAATTTAAGCTTTTTTAATTTGTGCAAAGTTTGCTAACTCTTCCATCCTGCTTTAGCACTGCAAAAATTGGACTAGAGTAACTGAAACAGGAGGTGTTGTACATCCTGGTTTGCGACTTCTCCCACACCAAATTCATAAACTGATCCCTAATTCCTTCGGGGATTGGTATTGGTTTGATTTTCCATGGTTGGTGTGGGACCCTCAGAATTTGGGAGGATTCAGCTAAATTTTTCTTGAGGAAACCCTGCCCCTCCAACACAAGCACCTTTCTCAGCATAAAAATTACCAATTTCAATAGCTCAATTTCCTCTGCACTCAACCACCCTTCTGGCCTAAATTTGAGGTCTGCCATCTGCTTCTCAGTTAGATTTGCGGTGTTGATCTCCCAATAATTTGGCAAAAGTGATGATTTTCATGATTAAAAAACAATTGAATAGTTATTAGCAACTGATTTAATACCTTCTGCATTGGCTCACTCTGAGGCTGCACCTTTCTTCCCACTGGTTTATAATATCCTCTGAAAGACTGAGCTTTGACTAGTTGCCCAAATTTATCCTTTTCAACCATTTTCAACCATAAAAATTTAAAAAACTGTGGGTTGCTCACAACTGTGACACAAAGGGAGCTAGAAAGCACTCAGCCCTATGACAATGAAAAAAGGATGCACCTGCTGGAAGTTGTAGCACTTGGGATGGTGAGTGGAACCTGTTTTGACTTTTTTTTGGTTTTGGAGTCAAACATAAAATTTATTTCTTGATTTTCCCAGAAGATTCATGCAACATATTTGTGTAATACATTCATTGACTTGAAAATTTTTACAAAAAAAGAAGAATTAGTAATTTTTGTATTTACTTTTAATGCAATATTTATTTTACCACTTTTAAGAAACTTAGTTCAGAGCTATGTTACATGGGATATTTTTTTGATTGGTGTCAAGCTAAAAAATAAAATGTTACTGATTCTTTTGAAGAAAAGGAAATTTACTTATTATTTATAGAATTTTTTATGAAGAAAGTTCATGTCAGTTGCTGGTGTCAATCTGATTTTCAAACTTATTGCCCAAACATTTCTGAAAACATGGGCTGGATGCACTAAGACCCATTGAAAATATTGGAAAATGGATCTGTGGCATTCAAAATAATTTTACCTTTCTTGAAATCTATTCTTACACCTTTTTTTAAAAAAAATTGTTTTTTTTTTTTTTTGAATTTAACTTTTTAGAAATTTTTGAAAGGTTGAATTTTTATTTTTATTTTCATAATTCATTAATTTATTAATATTTTCCTTTCTCTGCTTTTCTTTTGATTTTTGATTTTATTGAATATCATTTAATATTTTTTGATATTTTTTTAAGTAAAAATAGATACTTCCTCTTTTTTGGATTTTCTTCATTTTTTTTTTGGTTATTTTTTTTGTGATTTTTTGATTTTTTTTATTCTTTTGGCTGTTTTTTTTATTTTTGAATTAATATATAATAAATAAAAAATAATAAATAATAAATAATAGATAATAAATAATAAATAATAAACAATAAATAATAAATAATAAATAATAAATAATTAATTATAAATAATAAATAATAAATAATGAATTATAAATAATAAATAATAAATAATAAATAATAGATAATAAATAATAAATAATAAATAATAAATAATAAATAATAAATAATAAATAATAAATAATAAATAATAAATAATAAATAATAAATAATAGATAATAAATAATAAATAATAAATAATAAATAATAAATAATAAATAATAAATAATAAATAATAAATAATAAATAATAAATAATAAATAATAAATAATAAATAATAAATAATAAATAATACATAATAAATAATAAATAATAAATAATAAATAATAAATAATAAATAATAAATAATAAATAATAAATAATAAATAATAAATAATAAATAATAAATAATAAATAATAAATAATAAATAATAAATAATAAATAATAAATAATAAATAATAAATAATAAATAATAAATAATAAATAATAAATAATAAATAATAAATAATAAATAATAAATAATAAATAATAAATAATAAATAATAAATAATAAATAATAAATAATAAATAATAAATAATAAATAATAAATAATAAATAATAAATAATAAATAATAAATAATAAATAATAAATAATAAATAATAAATAATAAATAATAAATAATAAATAATAAATAATAAATAATAAATAATAAATAATAAATAATAAATAATAAATAATAAATAATAAATAATAAATAATAAATAATAAATAATAAATAATAAATAATAAATAATAAATAATAAATAATAAATAATAAATAATAAATAATAAATAATAAATAATAAATAATAAATAATAAATAATAAATAATAAATAATAAATAATAAATAATAAATAATAAATAATAAATAATAAATAATAAATAATAAATAATAAATAATAAATAATAAATAATAAATAATAAATAATAAATAATAAATAATAAATAATAAATAATAAATAATAAATAATAAATAATAAATAATAAATAATAAATAATAAATAATAAATAATAAATAATAAATAATAAATAATAAATAATAAATAATAAATAATAAATAATAAATAATAAATAATAAATAATAAATAATAAATAATAAATAATAAATAATAAATAATAAATAATAAATAATAAATAATAAATAATAAATAATAAATAATAAATAATAAATAATAAATAATAAATAATAAATAATAAATAATAAATAATAAATAATAAATAATAAATAATAAATAATAAATAATAAATAATAAATAATAAATAATAAATAATAATAAATAATAAATAATAAATAATAAATAATAAATAATAAATAATAAATAATAAATAATAAATAATAAATAATAAATAATAAATAATAAATAATAAATAATAAATAATAAATAATAAATAATAAATAATAAATAATAAATAATAAATAATAAATAATAAATAATAAATAATAAATAATAAATAATAAATAATAAATAATAAATAATAAATAATAAATAATAAATAATAAATAATAAATAATAAATAATAAATAATAAATAATAAATAATAAATAATAAATAATAAATAATAAATAATAAATAATAAATAATAAATAATAAATAATAAATAATAAATAATAAATAATAAATAATAAATAATAAATAATAAATAATAAATAATAAATAATAAATAATAAATAATAAATAATAAATAATAAATAATAAATAATAAATAATAAATAATAAATAATAAATAATAAATAATAAATAATAAATAATAAATAATAAATAATAAATAATAAATAATAAATAATAAATAATAAATAATAAATAATAAATAATAAATAATAAATAATAAATAATAAATAATAAATAATAAATAATAAATAATAAATAATAAATAATAAATAATAAATAATAAATAATAAATAATAAATAATAAATAATAAATAATAAATAATAAATAATAAATAATAAATAATAAATAATAAATAATAAATAATAAATAATAAATAATAAATAATAAATAATAAATAATAAATAATAAATAATAAATAATAAATAATAAATAATAAATAATAAATAATAAATAATAAATAATAAATAATAAATAATAAATAATAAATAATAAATAATAAATAATAAATAATAAATAATAAATAATAAATAATAAATAATAAATAATAAATAATAAATAATAAATAATAAATAATAAATAATAAATAATAAATAATAAATAATAAATAATAAATAATAAATAATAAATAATAAATAATAAATAATAAATAATAAATAATAAATAATAAATAATAAATAATAAATAATAAATAATAAATAATAAATAATAAATAATAAATAATAAATAATAAATAATAAATAATAAATAATAAACAATAAATAATAAATAATAAATAATAAATAATAAATAATAAATAATAAATAATAAATAATAAATAATAAATAATTAATAATAAATAATAAATAATAAATAATAAATAATAAATAATCAATAATCAATAATAAATAATAAATAATAAATAATAAATAATAAATAATAAATAATAAATAATAAATAATAAATAATAAATAATAAATAATAAATAATAAATAATAAATAATAAATAATAAATAATAAATAATAAATAATAAATAATAAATAATAAATAATAAATAATAAATAATAAATAATAAATAATAAATAATAAATAATAAATAATAAATAATAAATAATAAATAATAAATAATAAATAATAAATAATAAATAATAAATAATAAATAATAAATAATAAATAATAAATAATAAATAATAAATAATAAATAATAAATAATATGGTTGTTTACAGGGGTAAAAAAATCAAAAATGCCCATTATGGGGTGTATATGCCCCCCCATGGGTTGCGTGTGTTTAGAAAAACCCTTTGGAGTAGTGTATGTGCCCCCACGCGTTGAGGGGCCCTAAAAAACTTCCACAGGTTGTGTGGGGCCCTACACGACTCCCACACGTTGTTTGGGGCCCTACATGGCTCCCACATAGGTGGAGTTATGAATTTATCATCAACCAAAATAAAAAATAACAAATAAATAAAAACACATGAAAATATGAAGTAATTAAAGACTCTAACTGAGTTCAAATGAAAATGAACCCATTTCATTTTGAATGAACACAATAAGAATTGATAAATTCAAAAAATTCTCATTAGCTGGAAAGAAAATGACCAATAAAAAAAAATACAATCAAGAAATGAATGATTCAACTGAAAATTCATGAAAGCATTAAAAATTTCAACAAAAAAGTATGTATTCAAAACAATGAAAAAAGCATAGTATTTTCAAAACATTCCATTTTGTCTTTTGAACATTAAATTGATTGAAGTATTAATAATCAAGAAAATTGGATGGTAACCACTAAAATTACATTTAATATCATACATAATAACAATAAAACCACCTTTTTTGATGGTATAATCAAATTATTTCATTAAATACAATTGAAATTCCCCATAATTTCATATCTTCTGTATTCCATGCATGCATTAGAATTACTTGGAATAATTGATAACTGGTACAAGCAAATTTTCTCAGTTTTATACTCAAGTTGGAAACATATTTTTCTCAAATTCAAAACCAAACCAAAACAATTTGAAGGTGCTACACCTGCCTGAAGGTGCATCATTTTATTTCATGGTGATTGGTGGTACATACATGGAAGGAATCACTCAATTTACTATCCCCAGGTTCCAGATTGCCACACCAGTTCCAACCCTCTAGAACTCTGCCCAAATTACCCTGAATTTGGAATTACTTCCCTCTTTCTGCTCAGTTGTTGACTGACTGCACAGAAACAGATATATCTCTGTACAACTGCCTTGGCCAAATCAAAAAAATCCTCCAGGGGTGGCTCCATATTACCATTTCCCATGGGCAGCAATTGGATCTGATTCTCCCATCTTCCACTCTTGGGAAACCAGATGATTTTATTTTACTGCTTTCCCCAGGCATCAGCTAATTTAAGGATTTCCTCCCACACATCTGGTTTTGAACCTAGGAATGCGCAGAAAATAAAAAGAAACAACCTTCCAAGTACAACCTTGGACCTGCTTAAAAAGAAGAAAGATAAGGGAAGCAATACTTTATCCTCCTCTGTTAGCTCCCATCCTCCCACTCCCTTGACTAAAAATTTAAATTCTCCCAAGGTCTGCAATCCAATGTTTTCCTTGTGCCAGAAAATTCCTGCATTCTTTGCTAATCAAGACAGGAGAAATTTTACCATTGACTTAATGTCCGCCATGGACCAAAATTGCTTGCCTCCAATCTGCATCTCAACATAATCTAAAGGGCACATCATGGATTGCTCTGCAGCTATGTCTCCAAAACCCACATTAAGAAAACCAATCTGCGCCTTGTCTGTGGCCTTCAGTTAATCTTCCTTGGTTCCCGCTGTGGTGACCAATTTGGTACACCTCAAGAAAAGTGGAAACTTTTTTTTAAAAAAATTATATCTTCTTTCATCCAACTTCAAGCAATAAAAGAAAAATTGTTCCTATGGGTACTCATCCTCTTTTTTTCCTTCCAACTCCCCCCTGCACTAGCGGTCTAGGAAGGCCTCTCCAGGTGATCCAATCCCCTGATCCTCCGTTCAATCCCTCATTGTTGCGCTTGTAGCACGAATTTTTGGCTAGGTGCGCGCATGGACAGTCATCCCACTTCTAATCCTCATAAATTCCCATCCAGCTCCTCATCATCAGCATTGGCTTTTCATCATTGGAATCTGCAATGACAACAAATACTTCTGCCAACATTGTCCTTCCCATTGCTAGCTTGATCCCCCTCATCAAAATGGCTGCTGGCCATTGGTACTGTCAGTCGCTTTGCAGCTCTCTGAAACCCATCAAACCAAATCCCTCCTTCATTTTGCAGTCAAAAAAGACCTCCAACAGCCATCAGCTCATGACTACCCCAGCTTTTCTCATCTGAAGGGCCAGCAAGCTGTTGCTGGCGGCTGTTGGTGCCATTGCTTGCCAACTCACTGGCGCCCCTCATCAATTACTCATCAATAATTGCATTGCCCAATTGCTTTGAACTTTTGCAGATGGTCATCTGCCATCCCCATCCTCTCAATTCTCCCAGCTCACTTTTCAAAACTAACATTGTGGCCACTTTCAACTCCTTCCCCCATTAATCATCTTGCGCATCATCCTGCGATTTTGTGGGAATTTTTGCTATCATCCATGGGGCTCCCCGCCGCTCATCTCTTCCCGCTGGTTTCTATTCCCTCTTAAATTTATTTTTTGTTCCTTTTGAGTTTTCATGTCATAACATTTGTTTACGTGTCTGAATTTCATCATTGCATTTATCATCAAAAAAAAAGTTTTTTTTTCCGCTCTGATATGTGTATTCTCTTGTAAATAGTCTAGAGGTTCCCTTTCCCATAAAAGGAGAGGCTCTCCCCTGCTTTTCCCTTGATTCATCTTATGGTATTGATCCATAATCTAATCTTCTGATCAATAAATAAGGGTATCCACCTGTTTGTATCATCATCATCATGAAGCTGGATATATCTTTTGATTATCCCCTGATCCTCATCCTTATGACCAACCAAAAGCCTTCCTGGTTGAAGAATAATTCAATTGATTGAATTATTGAGTTTTTTAAACCACTCCTTTTATCCCTTTGTCTGAAAATTTTGGTCTTGATCATTCATCTGATTTTCTTTCTGGAACCAGTCATGTTTGAATGAGAGGTTTCCTTAAGCTTAGAACCTGGAGTTTTAAAAATCCCTTTATTTCTTTAAATTTGAATTCACCAAGCTATTCTTGAGCCCTTTGAGAATTGCTGGGTTATTCTTGTTTGAAATTGTTACTTCTTTGCTTCTAGAGCTTTGTAAAACAAATTGCTTTGTTTTTTACAGCCACCCACAGTGATCTGGTACCCTTCAAGCGCTTGATTGTGGAGAGTTGGGAAGGTTCATTGAGAACCTAGAGGTTGTTTGGGATTGAGTTGATATTTCCTAATCTTCTGCTGAAAACAAGAGTTATTAGATTGAGGAAATTGTTACTTAAAACTTCCTTGTTCTATTGAACTCTTAATAAACTTTAACTTACTTTTTTCAAGTCTTTTCCCGCACCATCTTGCTTCAGATAGTGTTTTTCCATCGCTTCCAACTATTATCAAAATTCATCCTTTCCATTGATTCCATATTAAAAAGGTCCTGGATCTTGATTCCGGTTACATTTTTATTTTTTTTAACGCTCAGGAGCCCTAAACAGAACCTTTTCCCCTCCGCAGAACTGCATGGAGCTCAGGACTGTTTGTATTATTAAACCAGATATTTTCAAAAGATCTCCAACATTTTCTCCAAAATAATAGAAGAGATTGAGGCTAATTCCTTGAGAGTAAGAGAAAAAGAGTGATCTTTTCCGCACATACTCTTTGCCACTTCACCTAGCTTTCTGCATGATCCCTCAAATTTGATCACAACCTCTGGTTCCTGAGACTTTTTAGACTGGTGCATTTATTTCCATCTTCTTTTTTTTTTCCAAACACACTTCCTGTACCTTTTCTGCAGCTTGCATCAGTTCAAAAGAAGATAATGGGAAAGCAAAACCTGTGGAGGCTTTTGCCTCCTTCTTTCCAGCCACTGCTGCTGTGCGGACCTGGTTCCTTGGTTGGGGAAAATTCAGAAGGTCTGATACCCTTTTTACACAAGGTAAATACCCTCCCTTCTTGCACCTTTACTAACTTTTGAAAAAGAATTGTAACTTAGGAACTTGCACGCATGCTTTATGTGCCCATCCTCACTACAATAGTGGCACAAGAAGGTGTCAGGCTCCCCTCCACTTCAAGGTGGTCAATCTGTGTTGGCTACCAGCTTCTCTGCTTCCTTCTTCAGGAAGATTCAGAACTTATTTAAGACCTCTGTTACCTCTGCAGTTTCCCTCAGAATTGAAATTTCTGGTAACTTCCTTAACAGGGTTTCCTTTCATTCCGCCACAAGTTTTGGATTACCTTCCTCCAGTAATTACTGCAGTTCCCCCAAAAAGGCCAATCAAATTTCCTTCAAATGCGGTGAAAGGGATAAACAGCTTTCCTTTGATTGTTGAATCAGCCCTATATCAAAGAGGTTCCAATGAAGGCTGCTCCAGGGCTCCATACTTAACCCCTGAGAAAGTTTCTCTTGACAGATCTAGTATGCTCCACTATTATGTTGTTTTGGGATAGGTATTTAAGGATCCTTTCAAAAGAGAAGCAATAGACTCCAAATGACATGATTGAGGCTAATACCCCCTCCTCCGCTGTTTTGTATGCCAATTACTCAAGATCCACCTCTCAAAATATCTTCTACCACATTCCCCAATTTTCCACCAATTCCTTGGGCAACTTGATCCATTTGCCTTCTTGGTATCCATCCATGGACTCCACATTGTGCAATTCTTCTTCATCCGGAATGAATTTAACAATTTTTTGGAGGAATTCCACATTTTTAGTTGGGAAAAATAAGGAGATCTGAAGCTCAAAAGAATAAAAAGTAATAAATAAATGAAGGAAGGAAGCTTTTAAGGTCAAGCGTGACGGATCTGAGTTTTAAGATACGTATGCACCTACGCATGCGCTACGTACAAGTGTAATCCAAATGGGATGCACATATGGGCCTCTCCGGCGCATTGGACACTCACATGGACCATAAGGGCCTGTGTGGATGTCACTGATTTGGGGAAACTGGCCTCAAAAAGCGTGAAACAGGCCTATTGGTAAACGGGCCCTCACGGGCCCGGTGAGGTATATGGGCAAATACAGTCAATTGGGCTTGTATGAACATAATTGTGCCCAAGGTTTATTTTGGACATTGTTGGCCAGACAGGCTGGACCCCCAAAGTATGTTTTACTTATTTTTTGGGCTTGGGGAGGCCCATTGGGGCTGCCACCCGTGTTGCAGCCCATTTGGGGCTGCCGCCCGTGTCAAAGGCCGTTTGGGGCTGCCACCCGTGTTGTGGCCCGCTCGGGGCAGCTGTTTTTGCCTTCAGCTCGTCTATGGGGCCCGACGTCCCACGCGGGGCCGTCGTAGGGGGCAGGGGGACTCAAAATGGAGCCCCCCCACCCGGGTTGCGGCTGCTGAGCCCGTCGCGGCCGGGGGGATGGAGGCCCCGGCTCCTCCCCCTCCCCTCTCTTGCCATCTCAAGGAGGAGGGGGAAGGCTGGCTGGATGGAACCAGCCAGCAACCCATTGCAAGGAGTGACCTGTCATGGTGGGGGAGACTTAATCATCCCCCCACCAAAAGTGACGGCTAGGATGGTTGCATTGAGTCAACCGGCAGTGGGGGGAATTGACCACCCCCCACCATCAAATGGGTGCTCTCCCCCCCCCCCCCCCCTTTACCAAGGGGGAGGAGCGATGGGCTGGAGGGGACCTGGCCACCCACCAGCCCACCTACCATAGCAACGCCCTGGGGGTATTTACCCCCAAGGCCCCTGGTAAGGAGATTTGACCCCCCCTCCAGGGATATGTGAGAAAGAGGGGGGGGGGGGACAGCATGTCTGCTGGTCACCCCCCCCCCCCCAAGTGTGTCTGAGACCGGACCCAGGTGTGTCCTGGGTCCCTCCTGGCCATTTTTATGGCCAGGGGCTGGTTGCATGAGGCAACCAGCCAGCATGTGAGGTAACAGGCCGGTTGTTAAAGACAACTGGCCAGGGTTTTGAACAGTTAATGGGCTGGTTCAGCCCCATTGAGGTGGAAACACCAGAAATAACAAGAATAGGCTGGTTGTAAGGGTACCGGGACTGATGCCATGTGGGCTGATGTAGCCCAAATCAAGTAACAAGGCATGTAGAGCCTGTAGAGCTCTTTGGGGGCGGAAAAATTGCCTTTTGGCTTTTTTTATCATGGGATCACAACAGGCCAATATTATGTACTTGAGGAGCTCTTCTCCCTGCTGTTTTCCATCATCCATTCATACAATTGAATTCATCATCAATATCATCCAACGTATTGCCCCATTGTGAGAGCCCATCAGCAATTGTTGACACAAGGTGTCCAGCATTTCTTTTGATTTAAATAATTCTCATTTGCCTAAGCTAATTGCTGGCCATAATTATAACACTGAGGAAAGGAGGAAATGGGCACTCCAGTTGATTGGTTGGCTGGATAGATGATTTAATTCAACTTGAGAGAATGGTGGTTTATATAGACTAAGTACAGGACAGGCTGAAAAGTGGTTGAGTAAAAAAATAATCAGGTAAAATCAACATCAGCAATTTAAGTGACATGGCAAGTAAAATGCTATAAACAAACAGTCTGGTAATCAAAATACTATAACACAGCCAAGTTATATTTTACCTATCATTATGGTACTTTCAGGTTAACAATAATAATATTGAAACAATCAAATAAATAAAACTTTAAACTCCAGTGAAAGTCAAATATATGAAACTCAAATTCTAACATTAGTCCCTTTGCTCTTGACCACATTCTTAAACCACTCCAAGAAACAATCAAAATCTATAAGAAAAAACTATATTGCTGGATAATCCCTTGGATATATCTTTGCTTTTCTCCACCTAGGAACTTTTCTTGTCACCTCATTTGTTGAGGGGCTACAGGTGTTTTCCCTTGGAGGAGGAGCTATCAGACTCAAGGGTTTTTTGGAGTTGGATGTTAGCAGTAGCCCATCACTGTGGTTTTCCTCACGGTAAGAAGTGCTCTTCTCATCCCATCCTCAAAGTCTCCAATCATCATTCACATTTTTTTTCTAAATAATATATTAAAATAAAGGTGGAAACTGTGAATGGCCTTCCAAAAAAGCTGGGTGTTTTTAGCAAAAATAGAGAATTTCCCAATGAGGCCCACCATTTTTTGTGCAAGAAAGTGTACTGCTCTCAGTATCCACAGCAATCCTGCACCAGTCCATGAATTAACCAATCCTCCTTTCCCAAATGCTCTCTTACTCCAATCTTATAGGAAAACTACCTTAGAAAAAGATAATAACCACAACCTACAGCACCTCAGAAGACAGTCCTGGAATTTCATCATTGTTGTTTGTGTTATAATTTCATTCCCTTCAGACTCTCATTTGAGTGTGGTAAAATAAAAATAAAAAAGAATAGGAAACTCCCCAATGAATTTCTGTACTTCAATACTTCAAGGTGATCCACACTAGATATACTTTCACAAATTGTATCAGCTGGGGGACAAAAAATTAAAGGCTCTGAATTCAACAAGTTTTCTTGAGTTTTTGGTGCTGCACAATAATTCCCATTTATGTCATTTTTTGGGCTTTTTTGGGTTTTTCTAGACATTTATTGAGAGGTTTGTGGAGAAGGCCATTTTGCTGATGTATCATACAAGAGAGAGGTAGAAATGGTTCTAAATTGATGAGTTCAATTGGGAATTTAAAAATTTGAAGGTAGTTGTGGGACAGGAGATTCTGTTGAAGGGGTTTGATTATTCAGAGTTGGGAATAGGGCTTGCAATCAATTTCAGTGAATTTGGGGTGGGGGGAGTATTGATTCAGGAAGATGTTTGTGAGCATAGGGTGTTTCTCTATTAATTGGTAAAACCCTTTGAGGTAGAGTTTTATTATTCCCAACCAAATTTAGAAGTGCGCAGGTTAACCAAAATATTCAAGCTGCCTCAGCACATTTTCTGGGGGGAGGTGGCGTTTGAGTTGCTTGTGGATGCAGAGGCCTTGGAAAAAATCATTAATTGATCAAATTTAAAAAATTTTCTAATGAATATATTGGCAACTTGCCTGCAATTCTTTCTTTTTTAAATTCAGAAAATTCCCAGGAAAAAGTTCACTATTCCCAACCTGTTGTACCACTATCTTCAAGTTTAGCAAGGAGAATAAGGGGGATACTTCAAATTCGAGAAAAGGTGTGTGACAGAAGGTGTTACCACATTTTGAGACAAAAGGGAACTTACCTGCAGAATTTGAAGTTCCCTGGCAACTTTCAAGAGGTTTTTGTATACTTTTTTTGTAAGAAATTTTCCTGGTTCTTTATTCAAGACTGAAATTTTTGGAAAAAGTCTTCTGATCTTCTTTTTATTGTGGTCAAAAGGAAGAAGAATCAGGAGAATTCTTTATGGAGCATTCAAAAAAACATTTTTCATACAAGAGAGGCAGAAACAAAAGGAAGGTTGCAGGTATGGTTCTGGTGGCAAGGTATCACTGTGACAATTCAAGAATGGATGCAGGCTTGGTTAAGATGTCAGTGGAGGATTAATTGCCCTCCTAGGTAGGTTTTTCTCCAAAAGGTTGAATAGTAAATGTTTGAATGTTTCTTGTTGATGTGTTTCACATTAAGGCTAAAAATTACACTTATCTTCTGGTTGCAAAAGGAAATTTATTGGGATGGGTAGAGGCCAAACCATTTGGGAAGTTTTCTGTTGAAAATGTGCATTTATATTTGAAGGAGAATTCGTTTGAATACTATCAATTTTTAAACTTGGTCACAGTTGAGGGTGGGGCAGAGCTTTGGGGGGACTTTAAATAGTTTAGGGGGGCTTTTGTGGCTAAATTCGGAAGGGTAACAGAGTATGGACAAGAGGGTTCAGGGGAAGTAGAGCACAGGCATAAGCCAATAAAGGATTCTCTGATGAATTTGTGCAGGGAGGATTGTAAAATTTGGCAACAAGCACTCCTAGTAGTACTATTTTTGGATTGGATCTTAGTTGAATAATTGTGGAAGCACCAGAAGAAAATGTTTTGAACAAGGCCGAGAAAAACCAGAAGGCATCTGAATGACTGAAGGAGGGAAGGGCTAAGTCAATACATTACTAGGACAAGAGGTGCACCAATCAGTTGCAGGATAGATTTCAAAAAGTGGACTTGGTTCTTCTTCTAAAAAGAGCTTGGATATTCAGTGTAGGAACCTTCTTTCAGATTTTTGAAGCAGGAAATAACATGTGGTTAGTCAGTTTCCAGGGTGACTAACTAGTTGGAGGATTGGGACAAGTAGCTTTCAAACAAAAAGGAAGTTTCAGCTAACTTCAACAAATTTTATGCCCAAGGGTCTATGGGATTTGAAAACATGAAGGAAGCTGGTGATTAGGAGTGTTTAGAGGTTCTCATGTATGGTGTTGAGGATGGCAGTGAGGTGGATCTGGAGGATGCTGCAGGGGAAAATTTTATCAACAAAGGGAGCAAACATTCTGGGCCCAGAAACCTGGTTCCCAGGAGGAGCACACATTTTCAGAGGAATTTAGGGGAAAACATTTAAATTCTGGGGGCAATGATTAATTTTTTTTGTGTTTGTGTTTGTGTTTCCTTTCCTTTATTTTCTGTTTCTTTGTATTTGTGTATTTATTGGGGATGGTTGCAGAGGTTACTGAGAACATTTCTGGGGCCATCAAAGCATATGTGATTATTTTATTTTTTTATTTTTTGTTCAATTATAGTCTCCTTCCAGAGGCATTTCTTGAAAAGGGCTTAGGAAGCAACCATTTTTTTGGGTAAAAAGGTATCATTTTTTTAAAAAAAAACAAAAAAAAACACTTTGATCTATATTCTATTCACAAATTTTCAAAAGTTAAATTAAACATTCAAAAAAAAAGGAAAAATGAAAAAAGGGAAAAAAATCAGAAAGAAAAAGAAAGAATGAGAAAAGAAGGGGAAAAAGGAGGAAAAAAGGAAAAAAGGAAAGAAAAAGTAAAGAAAAAGGGAGGGAAAAAACGGGAAAAAAAGGAAAAAAAGGAAAAAAAAGAAAAAGAAAAAATAAAAATAAAAAGAAAGACCAAAAGAAAGGAGAAGAAAAAAGAAAGGAAAAGTATAAAAAATAAAGAAAAAGAAAAGATTAAAAAAGAAGAAAAGGAAAAATAAAAGGAAAGGAAAAAGGATAAAAGAAAAGAAAAATAAGAGAAAAAAGGAAAAAAAAAGAAAAACAGAGAAAAACAGAAAGAAAAGAAAGAAAGAAAAAAAGAAGAAAACAGAAGAAGAAGAAGAAGAAGAAGAAGAAGAAGAAGAAGAAGAAGAAGAAGAAAAAGAAAAAGAAAAAGAAAAAGAAAAAGAAAAAGAAAAAGAAAAAGAAAAAGAAAAAGAAAAAGAAAAAGAAAAAGAAAAAGAAAAAGAAAAAGAAAAAGAAAAAGAAAAAGAAAAAGAAAAAGAAAAAGAAAAAGAAAAAGAAAAAGAAAAAGAAAAAGAAAAAGGACCATCATCAGGGGGGGGGAACAATGGGGGAAAAGCTGACCACCATTACCAAATTTTCCAGGTAGAACTATGGAGCTGGTGGATGAGTCCCCTTGGGTGGGGTGGAAATGGGTGCAGCAGGTGGAATGGGAGGAGCAGGAGTTGTTGCTTGGGCTGGCTTGAGTAAAGGGAAAGTAGAAGGCACAGGAGAAGGTGCCAGTGGTGGAAATGGTCAATTTTCCGGAGGTGGAGGTGGGAAAGTTATGGAAGGAGCATCTGGAGCCACATTTGTTGTTGGAGCAGGGTCCAGAAGGGGGGTGGGGGCTTGCAACATTTTTGAGGGGCTTTTTCCACCCCAGTCACAAAGAGCAATGGAAAACACAATCAAGCTTGAACAATATTCATGGTGCTGAGGGGGAAAAATTTGATATTCACCAATGAATTAAGTAGAGTCTTATTGGAAAAATCAGGCAGGGGTGTCCATGACCTGGAAAAAATATCCTCACTCTCTAGTACTAGAAATTTTCCCATTAAGTCCAAACCAGTTATTTTAGAAAAAAAAATGGATGGAGGAAGGAGGAGGAGGAGGAGGAGGAGTTTGTGGGTGGCTAGTAGAGGGACCTAAGCACAAGAAGTGGTGGCGAGCCTGCCTGAAAGGTTCACATGTGTGGCAACCACTAGACAAAAAGCAGTGGCATTTGGTGTGGGCACAATATTTTCAGGTAGAAGTGTGAAAGATTTGAAGGAATGGTAAACCTAGAATGGGCTGGACAAACAAAAGCAAGAATTTCTACAGGCCAGGTTATGAAATCTAATAAAATTAAATAGAACAAGTAGGCAACAGGCAATCATGAGGCCAATCCCCCAAATGTACAACAATCTTGCTGGAAATTGACAAGTATCCTGGATAATTTTCAAGTTGAATTGAATAGATGAGTTGAACCTACAGCAGTCAAATAGGTTGGTGATCTATTTAAATAGTACCAAGTCAAAGTCTTGAGGAATTGGTTGAGGTTGAGCTGGAGCTGGTTGCAGTAAATTGAGTGAGGAAAGAGTTTAAAATGGTTCCGACCCGTTTGTATTGAGAGACTTCAGCTCTGGAACATAAATTGTGACACTTGAGAAACACCTTCCCATAGAACTAGAGTGGAATGGAACATGCAGGAAACCCATTGAAACAAGATACATAAAAATCATTTGACAACAGAAATTACCATGTTGGAGAGGTGATAGAGACATCACAGTAAAACAAGAATGAATAAGGAAAAGGAAAAACAAGAAGATGAATTATTTTGGAAAATTATATAAGGGGGAACTGTGGGAAAATAGAATTTGGTGGGAATTAAAGGTTAGTTGAAAACACCCTGGTTACAGAATTCCAGTTAGGAGGAGATGAGTTGGTCTTTCACAGACATGATTAGGAAGTGAAAAGCCACTGGAAAGAGCAGAGGAGTATAAACTTTAAAAACAATAGAAAAGTGTGCTACATAGATTAACAAGTGCAGATAGCTGATGATTGGAGAAAAAAATACAGCAGGAACTTTAAGCCCCAGAAAGCTGAGCCATGGGGAAAGGAGCTGGGGTAAAGTAAGAACCAGTTGTGAAATTATGTTGTTAAGAGGGGGAGAGTGATGAAGTCAAGGGTCCAGAGGAAGGGAATGAAACTTTAGAAGGTGGTGCAAGAGGGTACTGCAGGGAAATTCACAGAAGGAAGCAGAGATTTAAGAAAAATAGAGGGTCTGCCTTAGTTAAGAAAATCAGTCAAAGGGGTGTCAAATTTGCAAGGGAATGGGAAATGTTTCCATTGGTATCCCAATTAACTGGGCAAAGGTTTCCAAGAGCAGATGGGAGAAGGAATTTTGGAATTTCATTTATTTTTCTCTTGTATCTAATGAAACTGGGGGATTTTTTTTGAGAGAATTAAAATCATGTTACATCAAGAATTCAAAAGAGGATTTATCATTAGAGATAAGAGAGAATAAAATTTATAAACCAAAAATTGTGTAAGATTTTCTGAGAGCTTTTCAAATATTATTTTCCTTTATAAAAATTGACCACAGTGACTTGCAGAGACTTACTGTTTCCTTATTTACCATCATAATTTTATTATTTCTCTCAAGAATCAGGGCATTAGAAAGGGAAGCAGAGAAAATAATGTGGAAGTTATGCCCAAAATTTTGAGAAGATCCATTCTATTTTTAAGTGGAATTTCATCCCCACAGTATTAACCCCTCTCTTTTTTTCCTCAAAACAAGGAGTTATCTTTTTATAAGAGAATTATGCAATTCTTAATGAATTTTGAAAATTTTTGTAGATTTTTTCCTTAAACTTTTTGAGTTTTCTTATTAACAAGACTTCTAATAACTAAACAAGTGGTCTGTTGAGGAAAAGAGGCCATTATATCCTTCAGTTTGTTTTAAATTCCAGGAGGAGGGTTTGAGTCTCAAGTTTCCTGTCAACCTTGTTGGAGTTATTTTTTTCATTATTCTGCAGGATTTATGGGGCATGGGAATGAGAAGAAGGGGGAAAACAGCCACAAAAAATATTTTTAAGTGAAACAAGGGTGGTATGAGATGGAGCAGAGACTTGGGGATTCGCTTGTGGATGATATTGGGTACTGCCATCAGCAGGGATAAATCTCCCATGTTTTTCTCTGTTGAAAGAGTTATCTCTAAAGGGAGAAGGATTGTGATTAATATAAATTTCTTTGAATTTGATTTGAATCTGAAAGAAGTAAAATAAAACCAGGAATATGTATAAATAAAGTAAAATATTTCAAGAAAAATGTTCAAAATATTTCATGATGCACACTGAGTTGAATAGGAATTTTGAAAACTATTCTTGAGGAAGCAGTAGAATTCTTTGAGGAATTTAAAGTAAGAAAGAAATGCTTTGAGTGAATCTTCATATCCCCAGGCTTTTATTGGGATAAAATAAATACCATCAAAAAATATGTAATAGAAGTGTGGGATTTGAAAAATGAGTCACTATTCTGAGCAGAATTTCAGACGCTCAGAATAAATTAAAATGAACTTCTAAGAAAGAAGTAATTCAAGAAAAAAAATGATATCCCTTTGCAGCCAGAAAATGAGAGTATGAATAAAAAGTTTGTGATAAATAATTATCACAAGAGCACATATTACACATGGGAAGATTTGTGATATTTTTACAAGGTAGGTATATTATTTCATGTGGCTCAACAATGATGTGAAAAGAAGAATAATAAAAAATGGGGGTTGAAAGAATTTATATGAAATAATTGTAAAATTATAAATGAACTGTTAAACCTGAACCAGGCTGTTTGGATTCCAAGGGTCATTTCAGAGGATGACAAACAGCAAGAGAAGAGAAGCAATTGTAGAGATGAAAAATAACAAACAGTTATGGCGTCTCTACAGATAGGATGATGGCCCAGAAAGGACTAAGTAGAGAAGATGAAAGACACTGTAGAGGAAGAGACTAATTGGCCCAGACAAATTGAAGACTACAGAGCAACTAGATCTTCAGTTACTGATGTTGAGTTGACAAGTCTGTTAAGAACCTACCGCAGGTCGGAATGAAGTACTTGTCGATTATAGTTAATTGCTTCTTCTTAGGTGATCCAATGGTGTGGTTGAAGAGTTGGTGATCAAGTCTGAGTTTGGTCGTAAGTGCAAGTGCGAGTATGAACGTGATCAGATGAAACTGGAGTACAAAAGAACATGACAGAGATGAGGAGGAACAAGACAAGAAAATAGAGAACAGAGCGTGAGAAAGGTAGAACGAGACACCAAGGGCAGTCTTTCACACGTTCTGCTCAAAAGTTGTTCTGGAAGGTGACAGGACTAGTGACAGGCATTGAATCTCCTATGCTCGAGGGGAGGTATGTCTTGACAGTACATAAAAGGAAAGAAATAAGAATAGAAAGAAAAAGAAATAAGACAATTATCAACATGCCCGCTCAACTCAACATCAGGTTAACTTAAAAGACCCTATATGCTTAGAGAGCCACTCAACTGAAGAGGTGCTGGCAGCCTTGGTGAGAGAGTCAGCCAACATGTCTTGCAAAGAAATGAGCTTTATGTCAATAATTTGTTTGTTGCAGTCATTCCTTAAGCTCTTCAACTTGATGTCAATATACTTGGCATGTGATTTGCATCCAAACTTCATACTTTTATCATTCAGCCCCTTATTATCGATGAGATGTATTGGTGGTAGAGTTTGAGTTTGCCAGAATTTGCTAATCAAGTGATTGATCCACCGCCCTTCAAGGTGACTGGCGGACAAGGCATTGCATTCCGACTTGGTGGAGGAGTGTGCAATGCACCTCTGACGTCGGCTGGTCCAGTAGATTGGAGAGCCTTTAAACAGACAGAAAAAACCTGTTTGGGATAATCTGGTAATTGGATCATCCCCACATGTAGCATTGCTATAGACAACCAACTGCATTGCCAAAGTTCTTTCCCAAAAAACCAGCTGATAATCAATTGTTTTCAAGAGGTACCTCCAGAAGTGTTCTAGTTCTTTCCAATGCTGGATTCCTGGCTCTTCTGAAAAAAGGGCTAGGTTGGACACGGCGAAACTGATATCCGGCCAAGCCAAAGCTGCAATAAAGTTCAGTAGGCCTATTGGTGAGCGATAGCTTTTCCCCAGTTCCTTAAAGGCTTCGATTTCCAGTTGAGAGGCCGGTTTGAGATGTAGGCCAGATGTGCACGGATTTTTCAAAGGTTTAGCTTTGAGCAGGTTCATTTCCTCCAGACCCTTTTTAATATGATTTGGAAGAGAAAAGGCAATAAAATCCTTCCCCAAATCTACCTTCATCCCCAATAAGGTATACACTTCATGGGCCAAAGAATCTTTGAACTTATCTAAGAACATCTTTTTGAAATCTTCAACATTCCCTACCACTACTAAGTCATCGACGTGGAAGAAAAGAGCCGTGACTTTGTCACGATGCAGATAGAGACAAGGATTTCTGTTGCTTTCTTCAAACTCATTTTCTTTGATCCACGAGATGAGGGTTTTGTACCAGTTCAGAGGCGCCTGCTTAAGGCCGTATAACAATTTCTTCAATTTGAGGTACTTAGAGGTCCTTTTTGATCCTGTTGGAGTCTTGATAAACACATCTTCCTCCAGGGGAGCGTGAAGAAACGCTCCTTTCACATCAAACTGAAGGATTTTCAGATTTCTGTTGACCAAGTAGCTAAGTAGAGCCCGCAGGGAGGCAAATTTACCTGTAGGTGCAAAGTTATCAAAGTAATCAATGCCATACCTCTGATTGAAGCCTTGGACACACACCCTGGCCTTCAAAGACGATTCTCCAGTATGAAGGTCTAGCTTACTCCGGAAAGCCCAGGTTGTGTCGAGTGGATTGACAAATTCATCCTCATTTGCATCCTCCCATACATCAAGATCTTCAATTGTTCCAAGTTCCTTCTCAATTGAGGGAACCCAAATTGGTTTCTTGAGAGCCTCGTGAATGTTTTTTGGTATGGACTCAGAGTAGTACCCAAATCGTTCCAGAGCTTTAAGTTTGGTGCGGTCACGTAGTGATGGCTTCAGAGTTTGTAATATTTCTGAATCCAAAAGATTTACATCAGAGAAGCAGGAAGAGCTGGTGTCTTCCAAGTCGCTGATAAGAGGCTTTTGATCTTCAGTAACATCCAGGATTGTTTCTACATTGGTGGTATTGCCAACAACTTCTTCTGTAGGAGTAACCGGGTTGAAGGGGACTGCGTCATTGAGAGAGATGTCATTTGTGATCTGGTTCTTGAGAAACCAAACATGTTTAGTTTCAATTATCTTACCCGTTTTGGATAGAATCTTGTAAGAGTGAAACCAAGGATTATATCCAATAAGAATCCCTTCATCACCTTTTTCTTCCAACTTTGATCTACTCTTGTTTTCCTGAATCAGAAAAACAACTCCAGACCCAATCAGTTTGAGATAATCAACCGGGAGCTTGGTTTTGTGCATCATTTACCAAGGAGAGTTACCCCCTTTTTCAGAAGGAATCTGGTTCAAGGCCAGGCAGCAGCTCTGGATAACTACATGCCAGTAATTCTTTGGTATTTTAGTTGAGCTGAAGATTGATTGCATGGACTCCATGATTGTACGGTTGGGCCTCTCAGCCTTTCCATTGTGTTGAGAGTGGTAAGGCTTGCTGACGAGATGATTGATAGAGTTTGTTTTGAAGAATTTCCTCAGAGTTTTGTTCACAAATTCCCCACCTCCGTCAGATACTACTTTGATCAGATATTTCCCTTGCTTCCTTGCTTTGTTTTGAATGAAAAATTTAATAGTTTCAACAGCTGCATCCTTTGAAGGGAGCGGGAAAGCTGAGATATACCCAGATTTGTTGTCAACGATATTCAGTGAGTATCTCTTTCCTCCTTTGCTGACGGGATTGAAGGGTACCATAAGGTCTAGATGAATTCGATCGAAAACATTGGAAGCGGGGGCTTGATTATCAGAAAAAGGGATCTTGTCAATTTTGCTCTTTTTGCAAGCTAGACATTCAAAGAGATTCCTGGAGCCTTTTTCAATCAAGAACCCTAGATGCTTCTCCATCCTACCAAGACTTGCGTGACCTAATTTAAGGTGGAGGTTTTGTAACTCAGCTTGAGTTGGAGAGCATGAGGAACTTGGCTTAGCTGCAGTGGCTGCCAAAGCCAATAAGACCGGAATTGACAAATTGTCATCATGGATCATGAGGAGATTGTTCTCAATGCGTCCAGTTAAAACTTCAGCGCCTGCTCGATGGAGAGTAAAAACAGCTGGTTCCAATTTTGAGTCAACCTTGAGACCGCATCCTTTCACCAGTAGAGCTCCAAGGGACACCAGGTTAACAGAGGCTTCCAGGACCCACGCAGCATTCTCCAGATGAATCTTCCTGCCGTTGCACAATAGCTCAGCAGTACCGATTCTGTGAATAGCCAATCCTTCACCCTTCTTGCCAGTCTTGATGAATCCCTTTTTGGTTCCTTTGGTAAGTGATTTGAAAGACCTTTCATCATGAAACATGTGGATGGAACATCCACTGTCCAGGATGAACCGATTTGTGTGAAGATTGTCAAGGTGATTGAAGGCGCAGAAGAACGAGTAGTAATGAGACTCAGGCTGTTGCTTCTTCTTGGCATAGTTTTTTGTTTTGTTAGCAGGTTGATCAGGTTGTAGCTCTGGGAATTTGGCCAAGCAGGATGATGGAGGATGGGACTTGACAAATGGGTTATGCTTCCTGTTTTTGCACTTTGGAGGATCAGATTCTTTTTGACTACTGGTGTGATACATAACAACATTGGTATCAGAGGTGGTTCCAGCCGCTTTTGATTGAACTTCATTCTTGTGCTGGACTAAGTGGTTTAAGACCAACGTTACAGAAAGTTCTCCGCCGGAATGCATAATTTGTGACCTTATTGACTTCAGAGACTTGGGTAGTTTGAAAAGTATGAGATAGCTGAGAATGTTGTTAGGTAAGTCTATTCCTACTTTGTCCAGCTTTCCCAAATGACCCTTGAAGGAGGTAACGAATCCATCAATGTCATTTTGATCAAAACCCAGATACAGGAAATTAAAGAACATCCTTGCTCAATTAGCTGCCTGACTAGATGCAAAGTCATTCTTTGTAGCCCGCCAAATCAGTCTGGATGAATCTTCATTTTCCAGCGTGATGATGTTGGTGTGAGTTCCAGGTTCCAACTTTGACATTAGGTAGCCTGCCATCTTGTCATTTTTGGGAATTTCAACAGAATGGTTATCAGAATTGATTAGTTCCAGAATGCCTCGCATCTTGAAGAGTCGTCCCATATTTTTCCTCCAGATGGAATAGTTAGTTTCAGAGAGAAGCGGGGTAGATTCCATGAGAGATTTGAGAGCCAGTGCCTTGAAATTGCCTTTGACTCCCGTTCCAGGTGATGCAGTAGTTCTGCCCAGATTGGTTGAGCTTGAGTGATCCATTTTTGGCTTTTAACCGTGTATAATTATAAAAGAACTGTTAAACCTGAACCAGGCTGTTTGGATTCCAAGTGTCATTTCAGAGGATGACAAACAGCAAGAGAAGAGAAGCAATTGTAGAGATGAAAAATAACAAACAGTTATGGCGTCTCTACAGATAGGATGATGGCCCAGAAAGGACTAAGTAGAGAAGATGAAAGACACTGTAGAGGAAGAGACTAATTGGCCCAGACAAATTGAAGACTACAGAGCAACTAGATCTTCAGTTACTGATGTTGAGTTGACAAGTCTGTTAAGAACCTACCGCAGGTCGGAATGAAGTACTTGTCGATTATAGTTAATTGCTTCTTCTTAGGTGATCCAATGGTGTGGTTGAAGAGTTGGTGATCAAGTCTGAGTTTGGTCGTAAGTTCAAGTCTGAGTATGAACGTGATCAGATGAAACTGGAGTACAAAAGAACATGACAGAGATGAGGAGGAACAAGACAAGAAAATAGAGAACAGAGCGTGAGAAAGGTAGAAGGAGACACCAAGGGCAGTCTTTCACACGTTCTGCTCAAAAGTTGTTCTGGAAGGTGACAGGACTAGTGACAGGCATTGAATCTCCTATGCTCGAGGGGAGGTATGTCTTGACAGTACATAAAAGGAAAGAAATAAGAATAGAAAGAAAAAGAAATAAGACAATTATCAACAATAATGAGTAGAAGGCCCAAGTAACATCATGAAAACTAGTGCAGCTATGTGATAAACATTCTGGATTTTGATTTTCCTAAAATAAAGTAGTGGTATTCTTCATCCAGACTCTTCACTGGAGCATTGTAAGTTTCTAGAAAAAAGAAAGTAGCTTTTGAGAGGCCAGAATTTCTAAAAAAATGTGTGTTTTGAATTTCTAGCTCAGTAGAGAAATATAAAAGGGTCTCTCATGAGTACATCAAATGGAATGAGATGAAGAAAAAAAATTAACAGGCTCACCTAACTCAGTAGAGAAAAATCAAAGGGTATCCACATATCTATGTGAAGGGAGTGGAGAGCAGTTTTAAATAGAATGAAAAGGAAATTGAATATTTAACATGACTCTATGTTGATGTGTGATATCTATCCTTGGATGAGTTTCACATTCCCCCCTATAATTAAGAATAAATCTGGAAAATAAAATTGAAATAAATAGAAAGAGAAAAGGGGGAAGAAAAATATAAAAAAAAGAAAAAGAGGGGAAAGGTTCCTGGCAAAGTTTAAGAAGGTGTGGCCAATCAACTGGGGCCCTGGATTGGTTGAAGTGGTTGAATTTCAAGACCTGGATAGGCTGGTCAGATGTGAAGAATTTCTCACAATTTGTCCAAGGTAATTCTATGAAAACATAGACTTCAGAGATGCACACTTGTTGGAGGGGATTTAATTTCACTGTGCCCCAAAACGTGTCACATCCATTTCCAGGGCATAGAACCACTTTAACTTTGAAACATGAAACATTGGGTGGTGTTTTTCACCTTTTGGGATTTTGGGTGTGACACCTTGACCAATTTTGAAGAATTGGAGAACAGTTTAAGGCCCTTTGAAACAATATTGAACTTATCTACACCACCTGAGTGATGGGTGTGCCATTCATCAGAGCTCAAAAAAAGCCCAGGCCCCCTCTTCAAGGGGGGAAGGTCCCTTTACTTCCTTTGTAAAATTGGGTGTATGACCAAGGCAACTAGTACACCAAGAATCTTGGGCATTTGCCCAAGTTCATTTTCAGAGCTTTATCCACAACTTCAGAAACTGAGGGGCTTTTCCCACAGGTTTTCCGGGGGGAAAAACATTGAATGGTCACCGAAGACCAGTTCGGAATGGAAGAATCCTGTCAAAAAATTGAAAGATGTGTTGATTAAAAATTGAACTGCTTGCAGCATTATGAGCCATTTTCCTTGACTTTTCTTGTTTAAAACTTGAATTAACTGACCAACAGTCTTGTTTGTGCATTTTTTTTGCCTGTTAAATTGTGGATGGAAAGAAGAACTCATGTGAAATGTGATATTAAGTTGCTCCATGAGGGCCTTCCAGAAGCGGGAGGCCCATGTCTTATCCCTGTTTCTGATCATTTATTTAGGGGTTCCAAACATGGCAATCCACCCCAAGAAGGAGCAGGAGGCATTCTTTTAATCTTCATCTTCTTGTATTACTATAATGGCTTGTGGAAAACCTGACAAATAGTGTGTTCATGTTAGAATTATTTTGTGATGTTTGGCCCCAGGGAGAGTGCTGAAAAAGTCAATGGCAAAGTCCATCCACTGGGCCTGAGGAAAGGTTGGTGTCATCATCTTTCCAGTGGGGGCTGTTGTAAGTGCCTTTGTTCATTGGCACATGGCAAATTGAAGCACAAACTCCTTGACATCTGTTCCCAATTTTGGCCAAAAGTATTTTTTCACACTTCTGCAGCTATCTTCAATGGCCCAAATGTCATAATTGCTTTTGATTGTTTTGGATGAAAGTAATGCTCATATTGGTTTCAGCAGGAATAAATTACCTTCCATTGATATAAATCATCCCATAAGTAATGATGCAGTCATTTTAAAGAGGTAGAACCTTACACATGGAGACACAGAAGGGGTCTTCCAAGTACCCACACTGAATGTGGTATTTGATTTTTGGGTTGATTTCCACCCCAAATCCCACAAAGGCCGCCACCACTGTCACCGTTATTTGCTGCAGCTTCTTTTCTTTTTCTTTGGAGTTCTTTGGAGTTCTTCTGGGACAGCCTGTCTGCAATGAAGTTATTTGCACCCTTGATGCATTCAAAATTCAAGGAAAAATATGCAAGAACCTTGGTCCATTACCATTGTAAATGGCTGAGGGAGCTTTGCTTGAGGAGGTACACAAGCAAGTGGTTGTCCAAAAGGATTTTGATCTTCATCCCAAAGATCAGCATGCACCACTTCTTTAATTTGTGGATGACCGCGGGAAATTACTGTTCATTCAAAGGATAATTCTTCCTGGCTGCATTCATCAGATGATATTCATATGCTATGGGGGAGGCTTCCTTCCAAGTTTTTCATTGAAATAGAGCGGACCCAATACTAGCATCACTTGCTTCCATGAAAAGAAAGAGTGGATCAGCGAAGTTGTAGTTGATTTTATTTCAGCATGAAAGGGACATTGTTATCCTTTTGATGTGTTAAAATGCTGCTTCCTCTGCTGGGCCTCATCGGAATTTCTTTTGGTATAAATTTGAACTAGAGAAAGGTAAAAACCTTCTGAAATACGTCTGTAACCCCCAGAAATCCTTCTTTATCCACTGGATAGTTTGCAGGGATTTCCCTACTACTTTGCCCAATCTAGGTGTGGGCCATTCAAGTATGTTGAAAATTTTCTCTCCATCCAAACAGTGTAGAGACTCCTTCAAGATTGTGAAAAGGTTGGAAAATAGCTTTCTGGAAGTCACTTTAGGGGGAATTTAGTACTACAACTATTCACAAGATAGAGGAATACTAAGGGTGGTTTTGAATTTCCTTTCCCTCTATGTACTATATTAAGTCTCAAAAAAATGAGGTGGGAGATATTTGTGGTTGCTTTTCAGATAGATTCTCCACTATAGTAGTCTCTATCAGACATAGGATATGTATTTTTTAGCTTGAAAAGGAAGTGTTGGTGGAACAGATGGGTGACTGAGAGGATTGAAGCTGAGTAAGAGAAGAAACTTTTGTATATTATTTTCCTTTTATATTTCATCCTGCTTTATTGATTACTGATGGATACTTCTTTAATGTTACAGGTGATGATTGGATAAGGTTGAAATTGTTTAGCCTATACTTCTTAAATGATGGTGGTGAAGATAAATGATGATAGTATGGATAGATTGTGGATGATCATAGTTTGGATGTATGATGGTGATAGTATGGATTTATGATGGTGATAGTATGGATTTATGATGGTGATAGTATGGATGTATGATGGTGATAGTATGGATTATTACAGTGGATGAAAATGATGGATGATAGATGATTATGGGCAGTGATGATGGTGATTATTTATGATGGTCAAGGAAGGTGATGATGATGGATGATGATGATTCTCAAGGTAGGTGATGATGCTTAAGGTAGATGATGATGATCACCAGGGAAAAATTGGGTTCTCTGGCTGGAAAGTGACTCTATGTCACCATCCAATCTCATTTTCAAGCCTGTTGAATCCCTTTACAGGAAAAATCCATTCACCAATGAAATATCTTGAAATCAACAAAGTTTACAATAATAAAATAGGATTCACACATTATTAACTATGGTGGAAAATGGAGTTCACTGATAATTCCTAAAGGAAGAAACTGGAATTCACTTGAGCTTCCACATTAATGAAACTGAAACTCACTTGGCATGAACCTTGGAATTGATGATGTATCAAATATACAGAATCAAAATATTGTGAAATGGAATACCCCATCCATAAATTGGGTTATCAACAATTATAAAAAAAAGCAACAAGTGAATTCTGATGAATCTCAATATTTTTTGAAAATTGAAACAAAATAAGAACACAGCTGAAGTCTTATGAACCTGAAGATCTATGAAACAGCCTTTGAAATTTCAGGAATATGATCACATTGCTATTTTTCAAATTTTAAAGGTATGTTGTTTGTATTTCACCTGGGTTTTTCCTGCCTCTCACCCATGTTTCCAATTTGGGTTTGGTGCCTTACAAGAAAGAGATTTGTACTGAACCTGAATTAGCAGCTGGGAATCTGGGTGTTTTTGGCTTGAGAGACTTTTGAGGTGTGGTAGGGTTCATTCATTGTAACAAACTGATGGATAGGCATTCAAAAACCAGTTCACTAGCTGCAGTCAGTGAAGAAGATTTGGCTTGTCAGCAACAACAAAAATCCTACATTAGAAAAATTGGCCAATGTAATCCTGAAATATTTTGGTACAACTGTTTTTTAATTTTCATTTTAATTTTATTTAATTTATGGGTGATGATAAATTCATGACTCATTTGAGCCGTCTACATGCTTGAAATGAGCCATATGGCATGCTACATGAATAAAATTGGGTTTTGTAGCCTCCACATGATTTGAATGTAGTTGTGTAGCACCCACAAAATGGATTGGTTCCATGATACACCACACACAACTACAATCAAGCTGTGTGTGGTTTTACAAGAATTGAATTTAGTCTTGTTCCATGACACACCATTGCACGTGCTTTGGGCCAAAAAAAAACCAAAAAGACAAAAAAACTAAAACAAGTTGAATTAAAATTAAAAAAAAAAAAAACAGAAATCAACCAAAAAATCAAAAAAATGTAAATTTTTTGGTTAAAAAAAACAAAAAACAAAGAAAAAAAAAAAAAAACTGAAGACACGCAACCAAAAAACCAAAAATTGAATAAAAAATGAAAGAGTCTATGGATCAGCCCTAAAGTAAAAGTGCAAAACAATAAATGTACAACTTGACTAGCCCTAAAGTAATAGTGTTGAAAAATACAAGTTCAGCTTGGAAAGCCCTAAAGTAAAAACACCAAAAAAAAGATAATTTACTTGAAAAGCCCTAGATTAAAAACACCAAAAAAAAACAAGTTTAACTTGTGTTAAGATGACCCCATCAAAAGAAGTAAATATAATCCTTATGATGGGATTAGCCCGACACAAGTTGAACTGACTTACCAATTGCTTTTCATTTAAAAAACTCAAAATAATGATGTTAACTCAAAAAAATAAACGTAATGATGTTCAAAATTTTATAACCCTATATATTAATAGAATTACAAGATAAGCAGGTTAGACAAAACACAAATGATGAAATTAAAATTATTTCTAGAAACTAGAAAACAAATCAAGTGGATCTTTGAGGTAATCAACCCAAAAAAAGGCATTTTTAGAGATAATGGAACTTTGTTTGGAAGTTATTGGCGGCATTTTGATCACATCTTCCTCAAGTAAAAGCCAGAACCAATGGTTATTATTAAAAAATGAAATGATTATTGGTTCTGATGCTTATTTTACACCTATTTTCATAGGAGTATAAGTAAAATATGAATCCAATGAAATGAAACATTTTGGTCTTCCATAAGTATCTGCTATTATTTGACCCATGTCAAGCTTTGAAATACATTTTGAAGAGGGAATATTTTCATTTATTTAATTAAAATCAAGCATTTTTCCTATCTCTCCAACCTCTTTAATGCCTCCAAGGTGTTACAATTATGGCCAGCAATTAGCTTAGGCAAATGAGCATTAATTAAAGCAAAAGAAATGCTGGACACCCTGTGTCAATAATTGCTTGATGGGCTCTCACAATGGGGAAACACATTGGATGATATTGTTGATGAATTTGATTGGATGATCAATGAATGGAAAACAGCAGGGAGAAGAGCTCCTTAAGTACAAAAGATTGGCCTCTTGTGATCCCATGATACAACAAGCAAAAAGGCAATTTTTCCGCCCCAAAAGAGCTCTACAGGCTCTACAGGCCTTGTTACTTTGTTTGGGCTACATCAGCCCACATGGCATCAGTCCCTGTACCATTACAACCAGCCTATTCCGGTTGTTTCTGGTGTTTCAACCTTGATGGGGCTGAACAAGCCCCTGTGCTGTTAAATCCCTGGGCTGGTTGTCTATTACAACTCGTCCTATTGCCTCACACACTGGCTGGTTGCCTCATGCAACCTGCCCCTGGCCATACAAATGGCCAGGTGGGACCCAGGACACACCCGGGTCCGGTCTCAGACTCACATGGGGGGGGGGGTGTGACCAGCCAACATGCTTTCCCCCCCTCTTTCTCTCAGATCCCTGGAGGGGGTGGTCAAATCCCCCTACAAGGGACCCTGGAGGTTGATACCCCCAGGGCGTTGTCAATGGAAGTGGGCTGGGGGGTGGTCAAATCCCCTCATCCCTGTCGCTTCTTCCCCTTGGTAAAGGGGGGGAGAGAGCGCCCCTGATCTCTGCATTGCTTCAATGGTGGAGGGGTGATCAGATCCCCCCCACCGCCAGTTGCTCTCCTTGCGGCCAGCCTTTTCATCCTTTAGGCAAGGGGGTGATGAAATCCCCCCTGCTGTGACCGACCGCCTTGTTGCGGTTGGTTGCTGGCTGGTTCAACCCAGCCAGCCACCCCCTCCCCCTTGCAATAGCAAGCAAGGGGAGGGGGAGGGAGCCTGGGCCACTGGCCCTTGCTCCCACGGCGGTGGCCGTTGTTTACAACTGGCCAGGCCTGCGCGTCATCACACAACCTGGGATCCCTTGGCCGCGGCGACAGCCCCACGCGGGCCATTGGGCCCCACATGGGCCAGACCAAGGGATACAAGGGGCTCAAAGCGGGCCGCGGCATGGGCAGCAGCCCCAAGCAGGCTGCAAAACGGGCAGCAGCCCCAATGGGTCCCTCAAGCCCAAATCCTGAGATAAACACACTTTGGCGGCCAGCCCGTCTGGCCAAGAATGTCCAAAATAAACCTTGGGCCCAATTATGCTCATACAAGCTCATCTGGCTGTATTTGCCCATATTCCCCACTGGGCCTGTTAGAGCCCGTGTACCAATGAGCCTGTTTCAAGCATTTTGAGGCCAGTTTCCCCAAATCAGTGACATCCACACAGGCCCAAAGGGTCCGTGTGAGTGTCCAATTGGCCGGAGAGGCCCATATGTGCATCCCATTTGGATTACACTTATACGTAGCACACGTGTAAGTGCATACGTATTTTAACACAATCCCTTAATCCAAAATGGGTGAAATTTGCATATTAGTCACAAAGCCTTGATTCTTGTTCCTATCTAAAGCCTTAGTTAATATATCTGCAATCATTGCTCTAGTGGGCATGTACCTCAACACAATCTTTTTGCAGTTTACTGCATTGCAAATATAGTTATAGGGAACATTGATATGTTTCATTGTTGAATGGAACACTTGGTTTTGTGCCAATGCAATGGAACTCTGGTTATCAGAATACAACAACGCAAACCCTTGTGGTTTATGTGTATCCTCTAAGACTTTTCCCAACCATTTTGCTTCCTGTGAAGCTGCCAAGTAAGCTCTAAACTCAGCCTCTGTTGATGAAAGACTTATTTCCAACACCTTCTTGGACATCCATGACACCAGATTCTTACCTAGGAAGAATACAAAACCACTTGTTGATCACCTAGTGTTACCATCCGCCCAACTTGCATTGGAGTAACCAACCAAATCACAGTTTGCTGACTTTGTAAACAACATTCCCAGACTGTGCATTCCTTTAAGATACCTCATAACTCTCTTAAGCGCTGACAAATGCCTCATTCTTGGCTTCTCTAAAGGTTGCAAAAATACTCCAATTGCAAAAGAAATATTGGGCCTTGTATACTGCCCCAAATAATTAAGAAATCCAATAGCTGACCTGTAGTCATTACCAGATTGAACAAACTCCAGATACTCCTCATCTTTAGACTTCTCTAAACAAATGTTTGACTGCATGGGAGTACAGAACTCCTTTGCATCCTCTAAGCCATATTGCTTAAGAAGAGCTGCCATGTAATGGCTCTGGTCTAACTTAATACCATTCTTGCTCTTACTGAATTTCATTCCTAGCACCTGTTGCTCCAGACCAAGATCTTTTATCTTTAATTCCTTTTTGAGTGCCTCCATGACTCTCTCTGTACCATTTCCAATAATGATAATTTCATCAAGCCATAAAAAAAATTGCATCCTTTCTTACAAAAAGACAAGGGTTGGCCTCAGACATCTTGAAACCAATCTGTATCAGTTTCTCACTCATACTATTATACCGAAATCTACCTGCTTGCTTCAATCAATAAAGGGATCTACACAGCTTGATGACATATTCCCCTTTATCTTCTGAAAGAAAACTTCTAACACAGATTTTCTTCATGTTTTCTGGTTAAGTCTCTACTAACCATTCACAAAAACCATCAGCAATTGAAATATAAAAAGTCTCCTCCTCTCCAAGTTTTGCATTCAAGTATGCTGTTACAAAATCAGCTTTTCTGATTTCTTCTCCCAAATCCACTTCCAGAGCAATGATGAATCTGAAGGTGGACATCCTTCCAATTGGTGAGAAAGTTTCTTGGTAATCAATACCCCCTCTCTGCTCAAATCCCTGTGCAAGGCATCTAGCTTTGAATTTTTTCAAAACCCCATTTGTGTCAAACTTCTTGTTTAACACCAATCAAGACCCCACAATGGTCTTTCCTTTTGGAACAGAATCTGGCTTAACCACTTAAAAGACACTATTATTTTCTAGAGAATCAAATTCCTCAAAAATAGCGCTCTTCCAGTTGGCTCTCTCATCAGAATTCATAGCTTGGCCAAAGCTATTTGGGTTAACCCTGTTACCCATTTCTGAACTCAACTCCAGGACTTCATTGAGCATAAACTGTTCCTGAAATGTTTCTTCCTCATATCCTGCGGAAGCATAATTTGACTTCCATTCCCCTTACCTATCAACTGGTACTATAACCCTACCACTCCTTCTAACTGGAGGTGGAGGCTCATCAGGTTCCAAATAAACGGACTCCCCTGAAGCGGGCACTGAACCCTCTGGTGGAACCTCTGCCATCTCTTCATCTTCTGAAAACACATGTTCCTCAGCCTTTTCAGGTGAAATAGGTGCTAATTCTATTTCTTGCTGTGACTTATTCACAACAACATCTTAACTCCTTTTGGGTGGAAAGGTACTTTCATCAAATTTTTCATCCCTACTAGGGATAGCCTTTCTTGTCCCTGGACAATAGATCCTATACAATTTAATTATTAAATCATATCCAAGAATAGCTCCTGTTCTGACTCTAGGGTCTAATTTTCCAACCATCTCATTATAGTGGACACTATAATACACCAAGAAACCAATTGTTCTTAGGTGTGATGTTTTGTGGTACAACTTCCAAAACTGATAATGAGGACTCTACCCATTAACACTTACAATTTTATGCAACAAACAGACTGTACACATCAACTCAGCCCATAAGAACTTTGGTAGACCAGATGGAGACATAATAGTTCTGACCTTTTCCAGTAAATTCCTATTCATTCTCTCAACTATTCCATTATTTTGTGGAGTTTTTGCAGTAGTGACTATATGAATGATACCATAATCTTTCAATAACCTCTCAAACTCTTTACTCACAAATTCACCACCTCCATCAGTGATAACACTCTTGATCTCCTTCATCAGACCATTCTGTTTCCAGACTTTGAAGATTACAGAAACCTCCTCTGTGGTATGATCCTTAGATTGAATTGGTTTAACCCAAACATAATTAGTTGCAGTATCAACCAAATTGATGAATTATCTTGCCCCACCAAGGGACTCTGGTGTGAATGGCCCAGAAAAATAAATGGAAAATTCCTCGCTAGGAACATCAGTGCAATCTCTACTCTTTGAGAACACATTTATAGTCTTAGCCCCTAAGGTACAACTCTCACAGTTGCTGTCCTTTACCTTATGGCCACTTCTATTGTGAGAAACAGTGCTTGCTGTCCTTTACCTTATGGCCACTTCTATTGTGAGAAACAGTGCTCAAAGCTGAGATGTTGAACAATCTTGCACACAACAGCTTGTTCCAAAACTGTCCACTAAGAACATTTCTCCCATTCATATTGATAACAAAATTATCTTCTTTAAGATAACAAATCTGGAAACCTTTTTTCCACAACACTCCAAGGGACACAAGGTTATAAGGCAACTCTGGTACATAGAACACTTTCTCAAAAGAAATTTTGAAACCCAAGTGATTTTCAAGAATAAATTTTCCAATTCCTTTAATCTGAATTGTTCTGCCTTTCCAACCAATATTTACAACTCCATCATAATCACTAAGATTTTAAAATAAATTTGGTTCAAAGAACATTTGATATGTACAGCCAGAATCAATCAAAACAAGAACTACCTCCTTCAATCCTCCTATTGAGAAAGAAGCTTTATCAGTCACTGATAAGCTCTCATCTTTGAGGTTAAGATTACTCACTTCATAATCAATCAAGTCCATTTCTTGATCCTCATCAATTTTGGCCTTCTTGTTGGGACCTTCTTCCCCAACAACCATTTCCATTGGACCATCAAATGCCACCATTGCAAAGTTTTCAGTGATTTGATTGACCTCCTTGTCATTCTTTTTGGACTTCTTCCTCTTCTTGGCCTCTTGCATTCCTTAGCATAATGCCCCTTATTCTGACAATTATAGCATAAGACCTTGGAAAAATCCTTTTTTGCCTTCATGCGATATTTTCCAGTGTTTCCAACAAGGGCTATTCCCAAAACCCCCTTCATCTTGAACTGAAGATCATTCTTTTAAATCCTTTTCAGCATAGCATCCTCCCCAGGAAGAGGATCCAATTGAGAAATAATTCTGTATAAAGAATCAAAATCCTTTGGTAGCTTCTGAAGGATTAAGAGTGACAAACACTCAGGATCCATGTTAAGTCCTCATGACTTAAACTTGGCTATGCTAGACCTAGCGTCTGCAAAAAACTGTTTACAATTCAAATATCATAACTTGAACAGTTTATTGAAAGCTATACCCTTCTGGTGAACGGAATCACCAGCCCGCTTGGACTTAAGCAACTTCCAAAGGATGCTTCCCCTCCTCCTCTCATTTTCCCTAAGAGTATTGGCAACCCATGTCACATGATTCTCATCAAAATGCCTAAAGATGAGATGATGAGAACTTTTCTCCACTTCTGAACTGATCAAAGTGTCTTATGCATCCATTATCTCCCCACAACAGATGTTGTCCATCTCACTATTCATAAGGATAGCCCAAGAATTAGAATTTGGACTGTTCAGAAATATCTTGGTGGAGCTAACATCAGGGATATAGGACATCTTCTTGGAAAAATTGAGGTCTTTGAGGTTCTCCAGATTAAGTTACAAGGGTCAAGATGGCTTGGAAGTAATGATGATGTTGGTACTGATAATGTGTTATAATTATAACCAGAAATTAGCTTAGGCAAATTAGAAGTAATTAAAGCAAAAGAAATGCTGGACACCTTGTGTCAATAATTGCTTGATGGGATCTCACAATGGGGAAACACATTGGATGATATTGTTGATGAATTTGATTTGATGATCAATGAATGTAAAACAGGAGGGAGAAAATCTTCTTAAGTACAAAAGATTGGCCTCTTGTGAGCCCATGATACAACAAGCCAAAAGGCAATTTTTCCGCCCCAAAAGAGCTCTACAGGCTCTACATGCCTTGTTACTTGGTTTGCGCTACATTAGCCCACATGGCATCATTCCCTGTACCATTACAACTAGCCTATTCTGGTTGTTTCTGGTGTTTCCACCTCAATGGGGCTGAATAAGCCCCTGTGCTGTTCAATCCCTGGGCTGGTTGTCTATTAAAACTGGTCCTATTGCCTCACACACTGGCTAGTTGCCTCATGCAACCTGCCCCTGGCCATACAAATGGCCAGGTGGGACCCAGGACACACCTGGGTCCGGTCTCAGACTCACATGGGGGGGTGACCAGCCAACATGCTGTCCCCCTCTCTTTCTCTCAGATCCCTGGAGTGGGCAGTCAAATCCCCCTACCAGGGGCCCTGGGGGTTGATAACCCCAGGGCTTTGTCAATGGAAGTGGGCTGGGGGGTGGTCAAATCCCCTCAGGCCCGTCCCTCCTCCCCCTTGGTAAAGGGGGGGGGGGGGAGAGGGCCCCAGGTCTCTGCATTGCTTCAATGGTGGAGGGGTGATCAGATCCCCCCCACTTCTGGTTGCTCTCCTTGCGGCCAGCCTTGTCATCCTTTAGGCAAGGGGGTGATGAAATCCCCCCTGCCCTGACCGACTGCCTTGTTGCGGTTGGTTGCTGGCTGGTTCAACCCAGCCAGCCACCCCCTCCCCCTCGCAATGGCAAGCAAGGGTAGCAAGAGGGAGCCGGGGCCACTGGCCCTTGCTCCTGTGGGGGTGGCCACCATTGGCGACTGGCTGGGCCCACGCGTGATCCCTTGGCCGCTGCAACAGCCCCGCCTGGGCCAAACCAAGGGATACAAGCGGCCTCAAGCAGGCCGCGGCATGGGCAGCAGCTCTGAGCAGGCCGCGACAAGGGCGGAGGCCCCAATGGGCCGCCCCAAGCCCAAAACCTGTGATGAACACACTTTGGCGGGCCAGCCCGTCTGGCCAAGTATGTCCAAAATAAACCTTGGGCCCAATTATGCTCATACAAGCCCATCTGGCTGTATTTGCCCATATCCCCCACCGGGCCCATTAGGGCCCGTGTACCAATGAGCCTGTTTCACGCGTTTTGAGGCCAGTTTCCCCAAATCAGTGACATCCACACAAGCCCAAAGGGTCCGTGTGAGTGTCCAATTGGCCGGAGAGGCCCATATGTGCATCCCATTTGTATTACACTTATATGTAGCACATGCGTAAGTGCATATGTATTTTAACACAAGGATCTTAGAATAGCATGTATTATCTTTACTAAATGTTTCAATCATTTTATTTTGTAATATAAACCATCCATGCTCATCACACCCAAGTTATTTAGCAATGAATCTAAATCCAAAATTTCAATCACCGCTGGATCCCAAACCTCCCCCAAGAACTGAGTTATTTTCTCAGATATTTAATTGAGGTAATGCACTTTTGGTTCCTACAATCAAAAACTAATTAGCCAAAATCTTAATCTAATTAAATAAATTGATACCCACCAAAGATGAGCTTCTGTTTAGCTCCTCAATTCTTTATTCTTCCTCCTTTTAAAAGGAAAATTATTCAACAGAAGGCAATTTAATGAACTTTCAGTATCTTCCACTGAACTATGTAATTCTGATGAAGAGCCTTCATTTTGCTGCTGAAATTATTTTCCCAGCAGTTCATTAAACCAAACAAAGAAAATTTTCCAAAATAAAAGAATTAATATCTTTTGTCATTTCTTTTTTGGTGCCCTCCTAAATCCATTTTGATTCTTAATTTCCTTTTTGAAAAGTTCAGATCAAGAAGGATTTCTGCAAGTATCTGTGAATTTTGGCCAACCTCTACTTGATTGCAAGACTTTTGGTTCAAGTATTGGCTTTCATCAATACTTTGCGGTGTGGAAACAAGAGAGAGGTACTCCCAAAACTTGTCCATAAGTTTGGAAGTTTTTGGTACTAGTGTCTGTAAGTAGTGGGATGCGCTGTTAGAGAAAGAGAGAGAGAGAGAGAGATAAATTTCTTCCTTTTTTTTTAGACCGTGTGGTGCCTTCCCCTTTTCCAAACCCGGGTTTAGAGTGGGTTCTTTATGTCCTCCCTCTCAACCCTAACCTAGGTACAAGCACAATGAAAGCCTAGGAACAAATAAGAAGAGAACCCTAGCCTAAACCTAGCCCATAGCCATACCACCCAATCCTTTGTACTTGCCTGCCATCATGCACACCAGGTTTGTCCTTCTCATGACACGGCCCTCCTTTGGGCCCTGCTTGTAGCCCCCCCCCCAATTTTCTGAATCCGCCCAACGCGCCATCAAGATTTCCCATTGCCCAAAGATTGGTCTGCGCTTGCACCCATCCCCCGGCTCACATAGCCTCCCCAATTGCCCCACCCTTACCTCCCCAAACTAACCATCCCAAAAACTTGGTTGGGCCAGCTCCATTCCTAGGTCCACAAAATCCAAGAAGGTTGTGGCCTGCCACATCTGATTAAGCCCAAACCACACCTGGTGTGCTGAGCCCCACAGTAACTACTGCTGAGCCTGAAGTGGTTGCTGCTAAGGCCATGCGGGCCTCAAATGCTGAGACCAACCTACCCAATGCTGAGTGCACAGGCCGCAACGCAGTTCCTGACCCAAGGCTATATAACAACCCCACATCCCCCCCAAATTGATTTCTGTCCCCAGAGGTCTTCCCATTGTTACCTTTACCATACCTTTCACCCCCCTATACCACCTTGAAACCCCCTATACCCCCTTGCACCCCCCTATACCACCTTGCACCCCCCTATACCACCTTGCACCCCCCTATACCACCTTGCACTCCCCTATACCACCTTTCACCCTTGTGCTCTTCATCCCTACACCGCCCAACCCCCCCTCCATTTCTACCATGAAACCTGGTAGTTTTGGCGCTCAAAACAGGCTCAAGTGCTTGCTGATCCCTGGTTTTTGCACATGCACCTCTTGCCACCGTGCCCACCATCCCGACTCCCTTAGCAAGGGAATTCCCTGGGCAGCTGCCAAATCTAGTTCTAGTCCTTGACCACGCAAGAGGGCGCTTCAGGATGTTTTTTTTGTGTTGGATGACAATTCCGTCTTGGAGGATTTGTGGAATCTGCTGGGATCCCCTCCTTGTTGCGCTCCTGCCCTGGCAAACTTTGGTGAGATCTGTTGCTCTTCCTCCCCTCTTTGTTGCATTGGGCCACCCCAAATGGGGGACTTCCCAAACTTTGCAACTTACTGTGCTTCCCTTCAATACTGGGCCAATTGTGTCCAGATCACCAAGGCACAAGGGACCCATGCGTTGAGGAACTATTTGGACAAAGCATGGCTCCTCCACCACCTCCACCTCCCCCCCCTCCTTCAACCCCTTGGCCTGCCCCTGCTCTGGCCTTTGAACCCACATTTAGGTACTTGTCAGACTCAGAGGAGAGGGTCTTGACTCTGCCGGTTGTGCCTTCAAACTTCCCTTCTAAGGTTTTCATCTTGTTGTTGCCTCTACCTGGACCAAGTCCCTCAAAAGGTCCACCAGAGGCTCCACCATCTCTGCCTGCTCCTTCTCCATCAAGGCCTTCCAAAATTCTGGAGATCCCAATTGGTGTGGTCCTCTGGGCGGCCAATTTTGAAGAATTTGCCAATTGGTCAATTCCTCTTCTATGGGCTTTCCTTGAAACCCCCGGCGCCCAATCTTTGGAAGTCCACTGCAAGCTTCTGGCGTGATTCCTGGCCCTCCTGGTGTTTTTGCAGTTGGAGATGAAGGAAATGATGAAGATGGCTTAGGCGCATTGCCCCCCTCCTCCCCCTTTTCTTTCACTCATTCCTTCCCTCTACTTTGTATCCACTCCATTCCCCACATTATCAGGAATACACATTTTTGCACATGCGTTTGTTCATTTGAGTAATCCTGTGAAAGTAACCCAGTGAGAGAAAACCCATGCCTTAAGTGAGTGAGAGAGGAAAAATTTTGAGTCCCTATTTGCTTTGCATGCAATTGCACAATGGCAAATGCCCAGAAAAGCGTCACAATTCCATTGTGCCTTTTTGAGGCCCCAAAGGTTCTGAAGAGGTACCTGGTCTGCCCCAGAAAAACTGCAACATAGTTCCCTGTACACAGATCCTGTAGCAAACACAAAATAAAAAAGCCAGCCCGCGCCAATCAGAACATGGAAAATGGGTTTGAGAAAACAAAAATTCTGCAGTGTCTATTCATTCCAGATGTGAAGCAGCTAGAACACCCTCTCACAAAGTCAGGCTTATCCCCATTCTGCACTCCAGCCATAAATGCCCATCCTTGGAGAGAGAAAAGAAAGAAAAGAAAATTAAACAGGCCCAAACTAAAGAGAAAAAGAGAAAAGATTTTTTTGATTGCATTGCTCCTTGTCCCACCTACCCTTCCCACTTGCGGGGCTTGTTCTTGGGTATGCAGACCCGGTGTTGCGCTCTGCCCACATTCTTGAAAAAATTACAAGATCAAGCCAGTAAACAACCCAGAAACCAATTCAGTCAGAGAAGTAAGGAAACAGAAATTCTGGGGTGCCTAGTTGTTCCAGCTGTGAACGTCTAGAGCACCCTCCTCACCAAATCAGGAATTAATATCCCAAACTAGCGTCCTCACCCCCAGATTGGCAGCTTTACCCAGAGTTGTGCAACCTCCTACTCTGCCAGAGCGGCACGTTGCGCACAGACTCCTCATTTTCCAAGGAGTCCAGACAAACCAGGTCTTCAATCATCTCCAAAACCGCATCTTAATCCCCAGAGTCTGTGCTGTCCCCTTTCATCTTGTCAAAAAAGTGGACCCTTGCGCAAAAAGGTGCTTCATGTGCAAAGCTGTGGCCTTTTGCTTAAGTGGTGTCCCATCCAGTTCTTTGGGCTGATGGATTCCGCCCATGAACTTAGAAGCCACACAGTAAAGACCGTTCCATTGGTGTGCAAAAAGCCATCCCCATTGAGATTCCAGACTGCAGTTGTATAGTAGCACCAAGTTCCCCTTTGGCAATGGGTCTTGGAGGCTATTGGAACAGCGCTTTTCCCAGTACTTGGAGGATGCTGTCTGGGTCTTCTTCAACTGCTCCATGGCCTTTTCCAAGGTTTCCTGGCGCCTGAGGAGTTGTTTGGCGTGGTCCTAAAAAATATCCGTAGAGTTCCTGGCTTCCCACAAGTCAACTCCCAAGAATTTCCCCAACTCAATGTCCACCAGAAGCACAGGCCATTGTCCAAAAAAAAGCTCACAGGTTGAGAAACACATCAATTGCTTCACAGAAATCCAATCTGCAAAGAGAACCACTGAAGGAATTTCCTGCAACCTTTTGCTTTCCTCTTTACACATCTTTACCAGGGAATCCTTGATGGGTTGATGCCCACTCTCAATCATCCCTGCACCTCCCATATAGTACTCCTTCACGCAGCCAAAGTTTTCCCTGCAACTTTCAATCAACAACATCAAACAACCCTGGAACTCTGCGCCTCTTTCTATAGTGATCAGACTAAGAAATCCATAATGCACAAACCAGTCTTCTCCAAGAACTGAGAAACTTTCTCTGCCAGCAATTTTATCAGAGGGAAGGCCTCAGCCCATCCAGACAGTTTGTCCCATGCAACAAGCAAATACACAAACTTTCCCGCCTTAATGTGCACACACATCAAGGGAAACCCATCCAAACAATGTGTCCTCTCCTGTTGAGTGACCAAACTCCTTGGGCAACCTCAAACTCCACCACTGACAGGGTTTTCATGTCTTCATCCATTCCTGTACCACGTGCACAGCCCCTGGCCACCAGAATTGTGCCTTCACCGGCCTCTGCATCTTGATCTTTCCCCGGTGACCAAGTTCATCATGCAAACACCTAAGAATCACTTCCTGGTCTATTCTAGATGTTGCAACCACCAGAGGCATGGTAGTGCTTGGCTGCCACAATTGCCCCTCCTGGAGGTAAAAGTTCACCATGCACAGCTTTGCCCATTGAACAACCATACTTTCCATGTTCCCAGAAAACCCAAGATCCTGAAATTAAGAAAACAAGAACACATAAATTCCAGACTGATTCTGCAGAAGACAAACCTCTGCCTCCACTACCCCTACCTGGATGAACGGAGATTCCACTTCAAGAGGCTCTGCCCCTTTTTATGGGTCCTCTTGGGGATAGTGTTAAAGCGCCTCCGTCATTGTGAATTCCTTTGCTTGAACATGCACCACACTAAAGGAAAAAAGCTGAGGGAACTCCACCCACCTAGTCACGGGTGCTTTTGGCAGCATTGGCAATTTGATCATCTGTGCAAAGGCCTCTGCATCCACCAAGAGTTCAAAATGAACACCCCACAGGAGGTGCTGGAGCCTTTTAAAACCTTTGGTAACCCCGCAAAAATCCAACTTTGGCTGCAAGTAACAACTCTCTGTTGCAGTAAAGGTGACCAACTTTTAGAGCACCAGCCAATATTTCCTGCCCTCCTCCTGCGCCAGAAACTGGAGAATTTGTGATGCCTTCTGCGCATTTTGCAAATCAAGAACCTTGTTCCCCTTCATCCCTGCAATCCACCTGTCATTCAAAGCCACCATGTGCCCCAAAACCTTGGGCACTTGAACGCAGACAGCCAGCTGCTTGCCCAACAAAGTAAGACCCGCCTCCACAATCCAAAACAAGATACTTTCCAGTGTCTCTGCATATTCCCAAATGAACTGAAAAAAATCAGGATCCTCCACAAAAACCGCACCTCCATAGTCCATCTTTGGGCCCTAGATACCAGCTTCATTGCTAAAAATCTGGACACCCCCCAGAAGGCATTGCGCAGTATCCAGGTCATCTGGGCTTCTTAAACAACCACCAAGTTGGTCATGCCTTGTGGCAGCTGCATTAGTTGCATCCTTCCTAATCTGGTATTGAACGCAGTCTGCGGTTGCAAATTGAGTTGAAGTTCTCACTGTTTGTACCCGGCCATCACATCCACCAATCCATAGCACAAATTACCAGCCATTAAGTCCAGAAATTCCTCCACGCTTGGGGGCAACCCCACGACATGGATGGTGAAAGAGTTGAGCCGCTGCAGATCATAAAAAATCTTCAAAAAACTTCCCATCCTGCTTGACAAGCGCAAAATTGGACTGGAGTAGGTTGACCTGGACTTCTCATTAATTTCCACTCTCCCAAGGTTGTGCACCAACTTTAAAATGGCCTCCAAAATGGTCCAAGGGATTCAAATTAGCTTTATTTTCCATGGCACGTGTGGAACAGTGGGGATTACGTAGGGGTCACCAATCTTGCCTTTCAAAAATACAGGATTGTCCTTTCCAAAGGCAAGGGCCTTCTCCCGCAATACCAACACCAACAACATTAAATCCCTTGCCTCCATACTCAACCATCCCTTGGGCCTAAAGTGGAGAGTGTGAACTTGTTCATCCGTGATTTGCACCAATCTTGTTACCCATCCAGACATCTTCAGAGGTGTTTTCCACAGGTCCTGGGAACAAGCAATTGGATGCAGGGGTCTGTTAAGCCCCTGTGTCATTGGCTTTTTCCCTTGCCAAACTTTCTGCCCTACTGGCTTGTAATTTCTGGCATTGCACCTTGCCATCCAAACCCAGCCATTGGAGTTTTAAGTTCTAGCAATAACTAAAGCAGGGCTTTTGCCTTTGCTTAGAACTTTGGCACAATGATAGGGTTTTCAAAATGTAGAACCTCCCAGAGATTCATACTGAGGAAGCAAACTTACTTCTGCCATCTGCATCTTCCTCCTCCACCTTCCCCTTGCTAGTCAACCTCCTGGGAAAAGCCAGAGCTTGCTCTGAGCGGTAAACGCGGCCAACTAGACAAAATTCTCTGTGGGGTGACCCTTACAGTCAACTCTCATGTTGGACTCATTGTTGCTGCAAATTTCCAGTCCCTGCACCCATTTCCCTCTTCTGTGGTCACAGATTATTGTCTTGAACCACAAGCCAAACAAATCCTCAACCATGAATGCTCTTGTGTTGTTATGAGGGCGGGGAGAATTCATGCAGAATTGAAGGACATGAAGCGCAGGGAGTGAGGGATGGATGGGCCAACAGCTTGCCTGTTGCCATCAAAGCTAGCCAATATTTTGGCATTGGTTCAACAGACAAGTGCGGCGGGCCTTCAGGTGCAGAATGGGAAGGGATTGGAAATCAATGGGATGGCTTGGGAGACGGAGGTTGGGGTTTCAAGGGATTTGAAAACAGAAGGCGGGCCTGGAAGGAAGTTTGGGAAAAAAACCTGAGGAAACAAACAGCATGGGATTGGATGAGGCCATGTGAATCTCTCTCCCAGCGGAATGAAAGGTTGCAAACCACTGGGGACATCTGCTAGGTGTGGGGGGAACAAACAGAAGGGATAGTTTTTCAGGAACCTGGGCGCGGCGCAAATCCAGGTCTGTATATGCAAGGACAAGCCCCGCAAAAAATGAAATAATAAAAGGCGGGAAAAGGAGCGGAGTGCTGCAAAAAAAAACCTTTTCTTCTCTTTCCTTCTCTGGTCTGAGTGGGCTTTTCTTTATTATCTGTTTTCTTCTCTACAGATTGGTGTAATGCGGGTGTAATGGGTATGGGTGGGTATGGTCAAGGTAACGGTGGGAAGACCTTGTGGGACAGAACTCAAGTTGGGGGGAATGTAGTGTTGTTATATAGCCTCAGATTGGGAACCGTGCCGCGGTTGGCACACTCATGGCAGCCCGCTTGAACATTGGAGACCCAAGAATGGAGTTGACCCAAAAAGGTTTCCGGGCGGCTAGTTCAGGAAGATAGAGAGGGGCAATGGGGGCTATAGGAGCAGGGCAGGACCTTGCAAGTGCGGTTTAAATTGCCAGGAAGGAAATCACGCGGTGCGCTGGGCAGATATGGACAACGCGGAGGGCTGCATAATGAAAAGGACAAACCTGGTATGTGTAATGGTAGGCAGACATGAAGGTGGTTGCAGTATGGGAAATGCTATAGGGGCAGGCCAGGCGTGCGCAAGCACGGGCCAACCTGCAGGGCAGAAAATCATGCGGTGCGCCAGGCAGATATGGACAACACAGGGGGCTCCAAGTAGGGTGCGGCGGAGGGCCCCATCATGAGAAGGAAAAACTGGGTGTGTGTAAGGGTAGGTGGGCTGGAGGGTTATTTTGGAATGGGAAAGGGTGAGGGTTAGGCTAGGGTTCTGGTTTTTAGTGTTTCTTTTATATTTGTTGTTGGGCTGTCATTGTGCTTGTACTTACAATAGGGTTGAGAGGGTGGGCAAAAATTCTGAGCTCTCAACCCCAGATTTTAGGATATAAATACATACATTGATGGATGGATAGGCAGAGGATAAGGCAAAGGATAAGGCAAAGGATACTTAAAGGAAAGGAAAGGAAGTAAATTCATCTCTCTATATATCTCTCCCTTTCTCTCCCTCTTTAGGGCAGTATCCATATCCTTACATAGGCTAGGACCATTGATTCCAGAACTTAGGTACAACTAGGGGAGTTCCACTCTCTTACTTTCCACAACGCTTCTGTGCACGCCTCAGAGTTGAAGACCATTTGTGCCCAAAACCCAAAAATAAATGGCCATCCCAAAATAATTTTGTGGCATTCCACCAACAAAAAATAGGGGCTTCCAGACCTTTGCAACCTGCACCTTGTTGTCCAGGAAACACTCTCCCTTGGTTAACCCCCAAAGCCCCATTGCACACTTCATCCGCACCAAACCCAGCTTGTTCACCAACCTTGATGGGAGCAAGTTAACAATTGACTCACTCCACTTTCTTCCTCCCCAGCTTTTTTGAAATTTCTTCCTTTGAAACAAGGCTCATGCTTTCCCCACCTTGCCAAAATGTTGCTCTGGAATCCTCCCCCATCCTTCCTTTCATACCCAACCATAGTCTCTGCTTCCCAAAGCTTCTCCTCCCTGGTGATGAAGAGGAAAATAGTGCAGAACCTATGCACGCCTTCAGAGTCCTCAATACCTTTGAACAAAGCAATAAATTTCTCCTTGTCAACTGTACTGAACCAGAGGTGATGGAAATCCCCCGGCCTAAGCCACACACAAAAAGGATTCTCACCTGCCATTTCCAAAAACCCTTCCTCTGATGGGGAAAAAAAAGCCCATCCAAGAAGCATGAGTGGCCAGTGGTGGAGGTTGAGATTTATTTGGGGGGTCTGGAGCCAATTTTAGAGGAAAAGCAGACGGAAATTTGGATCCAGGGGTGGGGTGGGCAGCATCCTGAATTACTTTTGAGAGACTGAGAACAATAGACAGTTTCCTGGCCAAACCCTTGATGTGGAAAAAAGAGGGAGGTACTTCCCAAAGTCTTAAATATGGATGTAATTGCTCCTAGCATCTGTACCAAGTGGGATGCTCCCTTAGAGAGAGAGAGATATATATATTGATGAATTTCTTCCTTCCTTTTCAGAACGTGTGGTGCCTTCCCCTTTTCTAAACCAGGTTTTAGAGTTGTGTCTATATTTCCTCCCTCTCAATCCTAACCAATGTACAAGTGCAACAACAGCCTAGCAAAAAATACAAAGAAAACCCTAGAAACCAGAACCTTAGCTTAGCCCTAACCCATACCCATACCTCCCAATCCTTTATACTTGCCTGCCATCACACACACCAAGCTCTAAAGACAACTTGTATCCCAACAGTAACAGTGCAGTGATAAGAACTATTCCTAACTTTATTCAAGAGTTATTGAGCAACGCTGTGGTGGTCTTTTAAAGACGCAAGTTGGAATTGGCTGTGCGCTCATCAGTAGCAGTAGGCTCAGCAGGGGAAGCGCGCTCAGCAATTGGTGCGGCTTCGCCGCAGCAGGTTGCGCTGCGGACTCAGCAGCAGTCAAATTGGGCTCAGCATTTGGAGATGTGGGACAGATTGGATTGGATTGGATTGGATGGATTGCGCGTTGCAAGACGCAGATTGGATTGCACGGATATATCTCAGATTTCTGGAATGACGCATTGGGGGGTAAACAGACATGCGGGGGGGCTCCAAGTTGGGCGGAGCGCAAGGCCGTGTCATGAGAAGGAAAAACCAGGTGGACATGATTGCAGGCGTGTAATACGGACGGATATTGGATATGGGATATGGGATATGGGTTGTGGATTATGGGATGGGAAGGACGGGGTTGAGGCTAGGGTTCTGTTCTTAGGGGTTTCATTTCATTATTCTCCCTTGTTTCTGGTTGTATGTAGGTTAGGGTTGAGGAGTAGGCTACTTAAGCTGCACCCTCAACCCGGATATCATGGGGCATTGGATTACAGAGGATCACATTTGTTTTAATAGGTTTTGGAAGGATTTTTATTCTCAATTCTCTATCTCTCAGTCAAAGGGTGAACAGTTGCTCTCAGGGTTCACAGACGCAAGGGATCAATAACTTCAAAACTTGGAACCATTAAAGGAGAAGTCCTCTTTTGAATTCCACATCTGGGGGTCTGGCCGGGAAATAATCTTTTTTTCCTTTTCTCTAGAAACTAACAAGCACAATGTCCCAGTACCACCCATTAACCATTTTGGGGTCATCTAACGTTACCCCAACTCCTTTTCCTCCTCCTCCTCCTCCGTCTTCTTGGAAGAAACCCTAATCAGGGGCAGGATACGGTGTCCCTCATTTCAACAATGGCACCAACCACAAGCCAGTTAGCAGCAGGCCGCAGTACTCTCCTCACATCCGGTTCAACACTGAGGAAGTTGACCAATTCCTTGCGCAATACAAAGGAATTGCCAACATTGAAGGTGCAACAGGTTTGGACATGGCTCAGCTTGTGGTCCTCTTTGTCACAGAAAAAGAGAAGCTTTAGGATGTGGAGGAGATAGAGGGATATGAGGAACTTGATTGGCCAAAACTGAAGGCTGAAATGTTGGCGCAGTGGTGAAGGCGCAAACCTTGGCTTTGGGAAAGTGACTTCAAGCAAGCCGCGGGGGAAGCAAGTGAAAATGGTGGATTCTGGACGCGAGCGCCATTGGGGGATTATGTAGCAATGTTTGATTGGATCTATTGCTATCTGGCAAAGAAAAAGGTGATATCAGGGCAGACAGGCGCAATGAAGAGGTAAATTTTGGGAGGACTCAGTCCCCCACTCTGGGGGCCAGTGCAGAGGCACCTGTACAACAACAACTTGGTAAAGAGGTTGCTCAATGGGAGTATTGCGCTTCTTCTAGACATCCTTGTTATTTGTTGGGCGGTGGAAATCAAGCTGGACTCAGAGGAACTGATGGAGGACACAGCAAGGCCTTTCCCAAGGGGGCCAAAGAAGTCTGCTTCCCACACTCCACGGGCACCAATGCAAGCTCCAGTTGCGGGCCCCTCAAAAACAGAACACGCTCAGGCCACACCACCAACAACAAGCCTGGAGGTTAGCAAAATGATGGAATTGATGAAGGATTTAAGGATCTTTCTGAGTTGAATGTTGCCCGGGTTGGGCAATCTGCCTGCTCACCTTGGGGGACCGCTTCCGCTGTCAAATCTGCCCACCTTGCAGTTATGCAATTATTGCAGGAGCAAGGGGCATTTGCGGTTGGGGTGCAATAACATGACAAAGGACCTCAAGGAAGGATTGGTTAGACTGGTGGGCATGGGATTCATGTTCCAAACAGGCAAGCGGATCTCCTCCAAACCTGGGAACCCAACTGTCATGGAGCAAGTGCGCGCTCAAGGACAGGAATTGGCGGTAACTGCTCAAGCTTTGCTGGGGATTGTTGCCAATCCTGGGCTATGGCAACCACCGTGCGTGGAGGCGGAAGTGAGGGTGCTAGCAATGGATGAATTGGAGGGGGTGGAAAGGATGGATGTGGATGCCAAGGAATGGGTATGGCTGGCAGCTCTTGAGACAATTGCATGCATCCCAGAAACAGATGGACGGCCAGTGAATCCAGTGGGGAAAAAGAAGGCAGTGGAAATTGTGCGCAGGGTAATGGGGAATGAATTGACTATTACCATGACCTTGAAGTAGTTGGCGGCGGTGTTGCCGGTTGTGGTAGATGAGATGGTTCAAGGGCTGAAGGATTCCAGGCACAATAGGATCCCTCCAAAGGTGCAGCGGGTGAACTTGGCTTGGGATGAAGCAGAGAACAAGCTAGCAGGGATGAAATTGGTTTCAGCTCCAGTGGCTTACATTTTGATGAAGATTTCTGGATGGAAGGTGTGGGCGCTGGTGGATAGTGGTTCTATGGTGACTCTCCTTCCATCCAGATTGGTTGATGAAATGGGATTGGTTTTGTGGAAATGGGAAATGGGGCTTTGGGCGGTTAACAGCGGAGTGCTTTGCGTGGTTGGGGTTGTGGAGGAGGAAGAGGTTGAGGTTTCAAGGGTACCTAAACCACTTTCTTTTTTATTGGTTGATTGCAGGGAGGCTATTTTAGGACGGCCATTCATGTTTGGGTTCCAAGCGCAAATGATGTTCAATCCAGAGGCGGGGACAGAAGGGTTCACGGTGGAAGATTTTTCTGGAGGGCAATTCAAAACTAAAATCTGCAATCAGGGGTTGGGAGAGTGGACGCCGGATTTGGCAAGAGAGGAGGAGGAGGACCTGGCGCAGAGTTGGTTTGCAAGGGTGGTTTGGAGGCGTATTTTGACTAGTCTGCCCAGGTTACAGCACGGAGCAAGCTCCCGCTTTGTGCAGGCGGTCAACCGGTGATGAGCAGGTGGGAAGGAGGGAGGAAGCACGGGACGCGCGAGCACTGGAAGTAATTTCCTTTCCTCAGGGTGCATTGCTGGGAGGTACTTCACAAAAACACTATCATTGTGCCACACTTGTGAGCAAAGGTAAGATCTTTGGTTTGGTTTTGACTAGGACCTATGGTAACGGATTCATGCGGATGGTGCAGTGCAATGTTGGAAATTATAAGCCGGTTGCACTAAAGTTCTGTCCCAGGAACAAAGAAATGCCACAGGATTTGAGCCAACCACTGCAACCAATCCCTTGGTTGTGGGAACCTTGGGAATCTCTGCTGAAGGTGTCAGGATGGGTAACCCAATCTGAGCGGATTGCAGCCCTTAACTTTGGACCACCGGGCTGGTTAAGCGCGGAGAAACAGTATTTGCTGACTTTGGTACTTGATCTCCGGGAAAGAGCGCTTGCTTTTGGACCTGATGAGCAGGGACTGTTAAAGAGCAAGATAGGCAAAGCTTATGTGATTCCAACGGTTACGCACAAACCTTGGCAGATCAAGCCAATTCCAATTCCGTGGGCAGTTTTGGGACCCTTCTTGGAGCTGGTGTTCAAGCGTGTGGGGACAGGTCTTTACAAGAAGTCAACATCAAGTTACTTGAGTCCAATCTTTGCAGTGGTTAAGCAGGATGGGAAGTCATTACGGATTGTTCATGATCTGCAGAGGCTCAATTCCTTTACAATCCAAGACACGGGAAAACCTGCGAGTGTGGAAGAGTTTCTGGAATGTATGGAAGGACACCCGTTATATGGGCTGGTGGATGTGATGGGCGGATACAACCAGCGCAAAATTGATCAGAGTTTGCATCTAATGACTACCTTTGAAACCGGATTTGGCAGGATGCAACTGAAACAGCTGCCGCAAGGTGCAACTAACTTGGTCGCGGTTTACCAAGCACAGATGACCTGGATTCTGAAGGATGATCTTCCTGAGGGGGTTCAGATTTTCATTGATGACGTGGGCATCAAAGGCCCAAAGATGGATTATGGAGGGGAAACGCTTACCAACGCTCTGGTAATTTGGTAATTTGTCAGAGAGTATGCCCAAATGCTGGAAAAGATCTTTTTCCGGATTAAGGAAGTGGAACTTACAGTGTTGGGAAAAAATTTAGTGGTCTGCATAACCGCGCTCAAGGTTCTGGGACATGTGGTGGCTTCCAATGGAAGGCGGATTGTGGAAAAGAAATGCAGCAAAGTCCTTGAGTATCCAACTCCAAAGACTTTATTGCACATTCTCCAGTTCTTGGGATTGTGTAGCTACGTACAGATTTTCATTGGGCGGTTTGCAGAGGTTGCTATCCCGTTGCAGGCTTTAATGCATAAGGACGCAGAATGGACCTGGGGATCAAACTGTGATGATGCCTTTGACAAACTCAAGGAGATTTTCAGGCCCAATATTGTAATGTGGGACCTTGATTATTACTCTGGAGGAATTAAGTTGGCTGTGGATTCAATCAAGCTTTGCGCGGGGAGGTGCTGACCCAGGAGGATGAGGGGAAAGATTGTCCAGCTCTTGAAAATTCTGTTACATTTACGCCAACAAAGAGCCTGTACTTGCAGCCAAATTCGGAACTTTGCGGGGTCACTAAGATGGTGCAAAGTTTGCAGCATTTGCTATGGGGGATTCACTATTTGCTTCTTGTGGATGCAGAGGCGCTGGCGCAGATGATCAATTTGCTGAAACTGCCAAACACGCGTATGACCAGGTGGGTTGCATTCCTTCAGTTGTTCTCTTTCACGGTTGTGCATGTTCCAGGGAAGGCCTTTAGATTTACTGTCTCAGTACCCGCGAGATGATCCGTACAAAGGCATGGAAATATTGGATGTGGAGGCCCCAATGGTTAAGGTAGGGGTGATGGAAGTAGGTGTGCGCCTTCCGCTCCAGCAGTCTGGGAGGTACGCGGTCCCCAGTTTTTATTTGAGGGATCTTTGGTTTCCGGATGAAATTCCAGCCAAGATTGTTCAATGTGTTTGGCAGAGAGTGGGAAGAACATCTGTGGCGGTGGAGCACACCAGTACCTCTTGTGGTCAGCATGTTCAGGGCCAATCGGGAGGTAATTCTGGGAAGTCTTCATGACAATCTTGGCCATGGCGGCAAGCTTGAAATGCAGAAGCTGGTGTGGGCAAGGTTCTGGTGGCTTGGGGTAGTACGCACAGTGCAGGAGTGGGTACAGTTGTACGCAGCGTGTCAGAAGCGGAGCACAACATTAACTTGAAAAGTAGGTATCCCCACTGGAGAGGACGCCTTGTTTGGGCGGATTTCTCTGTATTTGGCGCACATCAAGGCAGGTAAGTTCGTGTCCCTCCTTGTTGCACAGGACAATCTGTTGGGATGGGTGGAAGCGCGGCCGCTGGTGAAGCTTTTGGCCAAAAAAGTTGGTCAGTTTCTGGAGGAAGATTGGTTTGTGCATTACAGATTGCTCTGGCTGGTAAAGGTCAATGAGGGTGCAGAGTTCTGGGGATGGTTGGCGGAGTTGGTGCAAATTTGTCAAGTAAATTTTGGGCAAGTGACAGAGTACTATCCGGAAGGCGTGGGGAGGATCAAGCACGGTCACCAGCCAATCAAGGAAGCAATGGTGAAGATGTGCGGCAAGGATGGCAAGCGGTGGCAGGAAACCCTTCTGGTTGTTCTTTTCACGGATCAGATTTTGGTGAAGAGATTGACGGGTTATTTGCTGTATGAGATGCTATTGAGGCAGCAACCCGCGCTGCTGATTTTCATTGAGCTGGAAAACTTTCTGGGTATTGATTGGTGGAAGGTCAAGACGGCCCAGGATTTGGTTGAGGCTTGCGCCAAGAAACTCCTGCAAGGGGAAGTGATTTTGGAGAAGGCTTCCAGAAGACTGAAGGCAACCCACACAAAGTCTGTCCACTACTGGGACAAGTGCTGTGTGCATAAACTCCAGGATCTGTTGCCAAAAGGGGACTTGGTGCTGCTTTACAACTGGAGCCTGGAAACTCAGTGGGGAAATCTGTTTTATAATTGATGGAATGGACCTTTCTGCGTGACATGCAAGTTCACTGTTGACTTTCCACAAATCCTCCCACCGTGCGGGCCTTGACACTCACCCCGCAACGAGGAACCATCAGCTCACCGCGTGCGCGCTTTGCCTTGACCCAGAGCGGGGAATGCCTGAATGCCTCGCCTTTTCGTCTTGTTCTCCTATCTTCAGTTTTATTTCTGATTGTCCTTTCTCAAGTCTCCTCTTATCTTCTCATCTTTCTTCTCTTTTTCCATCTCTCAACTTTCTTCCCTCAGTTTCCTTCTTGCCAAACCTCCACATCTCATTCTTATTCATTGACATACAATCTCAACTCATTCAACAACAAGTCTCTGACTGGTAAGACTCTAAATCAAACTCTTATTTCAACCATACAATCTGACTCTCCATTCTGCTCAGTCTATCACCGCCACGTCTGTCACACAACCACCCCACTTACTATTGGGCAATTCTGAGATGATTGTGAGCGCAAAGGAATACCAATGCAAGGGCAAGTTCAAATAGCAAGACCCAGTTGCAAAGTGCGAACGTGGTTATGCCACTCAACAAACAGCAAGATGAATGGAATGTGCTCCAAAGAAGGAAACTCAACCTGAGTCCAATGTGATAACTAGGTTGCAGCAAAATGCAAGAAAGTATGAAATTAACTAACTGAGGAGACAATCATCAGGCAAGGGGATAGCCCTTATAAGGTAATCCAAAGTGACTAGATACAAACTGGTGATGAGCTAACTACAGTTAAAGCAGTGAGGCAATGAAGGACAGGAACTGGATAGGAAATGAAGCAGTGGTATAGATCCAAGGTCTTAGCGTAAGTGCAAGACAATAGAATCTGAGCCTATAATTGCATGACAAATTGGGATAGGAGCGAGTGACATTGAAGGTAATGCAAATGAGAGGTAATAGTGTATGCAGGGTAGGGACTAGTCCAATTGCAAACTATACAGTAGTGATGGCTTGTTTAGACGTAGATGCGAACTAACAAACAATGCATGACCAAAGATGGAATTCCGAGGCTGTTGATTGGCCAGGGAAGGAGATTGGATCTCATAATGGATGGCCAACCAGTATGGAGTTAACCGCAAAGTTTGCAAGTATATACTGAGTTGGTTGCCGAGATTGGAAGGATAGCGCAAGCCAGAGGAAATAGCGGATCACACCATTGATGTTGTGCTTTTATTTGTGTCACGCTTTTAGACTGAGGTAGATGGTACTGAGGAGAGGACATGTTGAAGTGGTGAAGACAATAATCCTTAATTGCAAAGCATGACAGTGCAAATTCCCTATAAATGTTGAGTTGACTTCCAAGGGTCCTTTGGAATCATCGAGGGAGATGCAAAGTGGTAGGTCCGCGCCAAGGGTTAATTACAAGATACCACCATTGCTGGAGATCGAATACTTGGGGACTCGAGTTCCTGGTGAGTACTAATCTGGACTGACTAATGAATTTGAAATAGTAACTAATTGTTTGCTTGTTTGCTAGTGTTTCCCCGTTTTCAAAGATATACTACCAAAACACCACCACCACCACCTTACTGGGGACCCCCAACTGAAATCCCGGGGCCCCAGATGAATGCCGATGTGCAAGGAGAGGTGTCCGGTGCGGAACCGGTAGGAGTTATAACCAAGGAAGCGAGAAAGGGGGAAGAAAACAAAGAGGAAAGAGAAGCGGGAAATGGAGGAAACGGAAGTGGAGAAAACAAAGATGGAGAGGGTGAATTAGAAGAAGAGAATGAAGGAGATGGAAGGGATGGAGTGGATGGGACGGAAGGAATGGAGGGCCAAGGCAAAGCATATCTGGTGCGAGTCGTAGGGCCGGTCAAAACGGATGCAAGGTGCCTGACGGAGGATATTGGAGAAGGCACGTTGGGTTGCCAAAGGAAGAGGGCGTATGAAGAGATCTTGGAGGAAGGCGGATGGAATGCTCGGACAAAGCAAGCTTGGGTTGCGAGATGCAAGGAGATTTTCAAGAGGCACATTGTAACAGAAGTGCTTGTTCTTCAAAGAATGTCCGCATTGATCAATGATGAAGACATGAATACCTTTTGATCCATGGTTGCGGAATTGAAGGAAAATTGGGAGGATGGGGAAAAAGAAATAAAAGAAACTTTGTAATTAAAATATATATTTTCTTTTTTTTCATTATTATAAATAGAAATATTATTATAAGTTCTTATTTTATTTTATTGTTTTTATTATTATTTTTTTTTTTAATAATAAAGAATGAAGTTTTTCTTTAGTAGAAATGAAAGGGAAATGAGAAAAAGAATAACACAGGAGGAATTAACTGATGGGATGATGGTGTAAAATAAAATGGGTTTGGATGAGATGAAATATGAGATGAAATGGGATTGAGTAAGATAAAATGTGGAATGGAATGAAATGGGATTGGATGGGATGAAATGTGGAGTGGAATGGAATGGGATTGGATGGGATGAAATGTGGAATGGAATGGAATGGAATTGGATGGGATTGGGTGGGAAAGAATCATGATTGTCGAGGTTTGCAAGGGTAGCTTGCATGGAATTCTTGAATCCGATTGGGTGAATTGCAAAGGTGATGGGCTGGTTCCCACAAGGTGCAATCTTTGTTGGACTGGAAGCCAGACCATTCAACAAGGTATTGAAGTTTTCCTTTGTGTAACCCGGAATCCAGAATCCGCTTACTTCCCACTCTTGATGATCAAGGACAGTGACCGGTTCAGGAGGGGGATGAGTCTTGCCCGGGTATAGGACTTGAGCTGGCTCTAGGAGAGACACATAAAAGACCGGGTGGATACCTTGCCTTTTTGCAGGTAAAGTGAGTTAAAAGGCGTTAGGGGAGATGACTGATTTTACTTTAAAGGGGCCAAGCTTTCTTTTGGAGAGTTTGCAAGTTGGGAAAGTGCTGCAAATATTGCGAGCATTCAGCCATACTTGATCTCCTACTGCGAAGGTTGGAGCCGGAGTGCGAGATTGGTCTGCTTGCTCCTTATAGCGCTGGTTTGATTCTTCAAGGTTGGTTCGAAGTTGCAAATGAAGGGCTTGAATTTTTTCAAGGTAATTGGTAGCAGGTTGAGAAGGTGCTACGTGAAGGGAAGAGAAAGTTTGGTTTCTACCATAAAGAGTTTGGAAGGGCGACTGTTTGGTGGAGGAATGAGTGGAGTTATTGTAGGCAAATTTGGCTAGTGGGAGCAATTGCAACCAGTCTTCTTGTTGATAGGCAACATACATTCAAAGATATTGTTTGAGAATCTGATTAACTTGCTTGGTTTGCCCATCCGTTTCCGGGTGGTAAGCGGTCGATAAATTGCAGGTAATCTTCAAATGTTGGCATAGCAAGGTCCAGAAGCTTGAGACAAACAGAGATCCATGATCACTAACTATATTATCAGGGAGGCCATGTTTTGAAAATACATATTCTATGAACAAGTTAGCTAAGTCTTCTGAAGAGGTCGTCACATTACTGCGTAAAAATAAGACCATCTTTGAGAAGCAATCTACTATTACTAGAATAGCATCATATCCACTAGAAGAAGGTAATTGAGAGATGAAATCCATAGACAGCAAGTGCCAAGGACAAGGCGGAATTGGAAGTGGCTGGAGCAGCCCATACTTCCGGTGTTTCAAGGACTTGTTACGATTGCAATCGTAGCACACGCTAACATAGTCTCTTACTTCTTTGGTCATACCAGGCCAGTAGAAGTCTGGTGGGATCAATTGGTAGGTTTTATCCTGCCCATGATGACCAGCAAGCGGAGAATTGTGCCGTGACTCAAAGATATCTAACTTGGTGCAAAAATTTTCTGGTACTACTATACGATTATCATAAACTAAAAAGTCATTATCATCAATACTGTAACTACTATCTAATAATTTCCCACTTTTGCGAAGTTTGATGCACTTGGGGTTTTCGCGTTGAGCTTGTTGGAGTTCAGAAGCCAAATCTTGTAAGCAAGCAATGATCGAAATGAGTTGGGCAGATTGGGTTGAGAAGAGTTTCCTAACGTTTTCAGGGTTGTTTTCGGCGAAGGTGCCCCCCCCCCTGGGTAAACGTTGTCCCAACATGATAAAGCATCAGGAACTACCGCTTGTTTCCCAGGACAGTACGTGATTGTAAAGTGGAACTCAGAGAGGTATTTGGCCCATTGTGCCCGTCTACATGTGAGGACTTTTGAACTCATGAAATACTTCAAAGAATTATGATCAGTTAAAACCTTAAAGGATTCCCTAAGACTCAAAAGGTATGAATGCCATTTTTTCAAGCAATAAACGATTGCAAAAAGTTCCTTGTCATGAATCTCATAGTTAAGCTCTGCAGCAAGAAACTTGCGAGACTCAAAAGCTACGGGATGAAAGAGAGAAGTGGAAGAAGAAAACTGCAAGATTACTCCTGCAATTGCATAGTCGCTTGCATCTGTTTTGACAATAGTGAAAGCTAGCTCGTTGAAGTGAGCAAGTATTGGAGCAGTGGTGAACGCTTTCTTCAGAGCTTTGAACCCCAAAGCAGCTTGTTTGTTAAAAATAAAAGGAGTGTCTTTTTGAAGAAGGTTAGTAAGATTCATGGTTTTTTTGGCGTAACGCGCAATAAACCTTCTATAGAAATTACTGAAACCAAGGAAAACTTGAAGAGATTTAACCAAAGAAGGTGGGGGCCAGTCCAATATGCGTTTGCTCTTGGCTGGGTCCATTGATAGTCCTTGCTGCAAGACTACAACACCTAGAAAATGAATAGAAGAGGAATGGAACTTGCACTTAGAGGATTTTGCAAACAGGTCATTCTTGCAAAGTCGCTGTAGCACCTCTTGCACATGTGTGATGTGATCTTTGAGGTTCCTTGAGTAGACTAGTATATCATCAAGATATACCACGAGGTATTTACCTACAAGATTGGAGAAAATGTTGTTGACAAAATGTTGAAAAGTGGAAGGAGCGTTGCAGAGGCCAAAAGGCATGACGGTATACACAAAACTGCCAAACCGGGTTCTCATCGCAGTAAAATACTCATGACCTTCCTTAATGCAAATTAGGTTATAGGCAACTTGAAGGTCTAACTTCAATAAATAAGTAGCTGCATGGAAGAGGGTAAGGAGATGTGACATAGGCGGTACTGGATAGGCATTCTTCCGGGTTACCTGGTTCAGTTTCCTGTAGTCAACACAAAGGCAAAGTCCGCCGTCCTTTTTTGGAACAAATAGGACAGGTGAACCGGTGTTCAAATTGCTTGCTCGAAGAAATCCTTTTGCTACATTTTCCGCAATGTAGTCTTGAAGCGCAATTGATTCTTGCGTCAAGAGAGAGTAGACTTGTCCTGGTGCTGGAGGTGGGCCGGTAAGTTTGATCCTGTGATTATAAGGGCGGGATGGAGGTAGTTTATCTGCTTTTGAAGCTGAAAAGATGTCAGCAAAGTCATGATAAACCAAAGGTAAAGACTCTCAAATGATTTCTAAATCTTCAATCTTGTCATCTTTGAGCACCGGGTTTGAGGTGCTTGCATGGTGCGAGAGGATTAGGGAGCTCAAAATACACCGTTTGGTGGGGGTCTGTTTCTCTTCGAAGGAACAGAAAAGAGGTAAGCTGGATAGGTAAGCAATAACTCCTAAATCTGAAGAGGGAATTTGAGAATGAAGGTCAGTATATTGCAAATCTCCTGGCGGAAAAGTCTCATCCAACTCAATGACAGTGTAAGTTAGGCTGTTTAATTCCTGATTGACGGAAAGGTTAGCATTCTGGGGGTTTGAGGTTTGAAGGTTAATTACTCCTTCTTGCCAATTCACATCCAGATTCCAGTAAACTAGGAAATCATGGCCTAGAATGGTATCATCCATTCCGGGTATAGCCAGGACAAATAAATCCCATTTGAAGCTGGTGAAATTGGAGAATGCAAAGGTCCATTTTGCCTTTAGGGAAACCCAATAAGACGGTTCAGTCGCACTACTTACTAAATAGATAGGAAAATTATCTATCTTGGAACGGGTAAGATTTTTGGAAGTGGCAAAAGATTCACTGATGAAGGAAACATTAGCGCCGGAATCAAGTAATACTTGATAAGAAGTGTTGTTGGAATGAAATAGGATAAATCTCAAACTCGGAGCACCTAGTGACTGGCAAGTGCAAAGATTTACTCGTGCTGATTTAGATAATGTATAATTTTCCTTGCGAGTATCAGAAAAACTACAAGATAATTTTTTGACTGCTTAGCCGCTTCATGCGCTAACCGCTTTGCACAGCTGTCAACATCATGTTTACCTCCAAATTACATAAACAGCCCGTTCTTTTCCCTTTGCAGCCGTTCCTTGCTTTGAAGCATCCCGGTTTCTTTGTCCAAGAACTTTGGAGTTTTGGCAACGGCTTTCCCTTTCAAGTTGGAGTTCAAAGTCAGGGTTGGTTTGGATTGTTTTGTGTTCCTCCTGTTTTGCTTCAAGGAGTTGTCCACCCTTGGAGCGGAGGTGGATGGTCCATGGTTGTTTTTCCGAGAGCAATTCTTATCATGATTCAAGCTCAATCACTTGATCTATTAGCTGATGAAGCAAGGTTGTCTTATGACCCCCAACTGCTAGCTGTTCAATTAAGCGTGCCGGTAAACCCTTTTGGAAATGGAATAGAAGAGCGGCCTTGTTCCACTGGATGCAAGACTGTAAGGTTTGAAAATGAGAAATATAAACAGAAGCACTACTATTCTCCTTCATAACTAAACTATTGAGTTTGTATTTGGCGTTTCAAACTTCATTGGGATTGCCAAACAGGGTGAACAGTTGTTTCTCGAACCTGTCCAAGTTGTTGAGAATAAAAGCGGGACTGTTGTTGGACAAAAGTTTGAGGTACAGTTTGAACCACTGCAAGGCTCTACCTCCTAAGAAGGACAAAGCATACATAACTTTATGTCTATCAGAAGGGAAATTGTTGGAGTCGTTTGAAAAGATGATTTTACAAGACTGCAGGTAGGATCTAAGCTTATGAGGATTTTCTCCTGTAAAGTGATCGGGTTGTTTCATGCCCGGAGTGCGAAAACTAGGAGTTCTTGGGCTAGATCGCTGGGCACCATGAGTGAGGGCCTGGATCAATGTTGAAAGCAGGGTCGGAGCATCAGGCTTGGGAGCAGTAGTGCAAACCCCTGGTCTACCACAAGTCAAGGTTTCATTGGAAGAATTGTCGGAGTCTGCGAATTCCGCGAGAGGGTCCATCGGAGCATCCCGTGGAGGAGCCCAAGGATCATCAAGAGGTTCCACAGATGGCGATTTAGAAGGAGGAACTGGATCTAAGGGTTGTTGGGCCCGAGGAGCGCTGGTTCTCCCTACCCAATGGACCTCATCATTGTAAGGGGCGAGGGAAGCATTCCTGGTTGAGCGAGTACATGACATCATAAAAGAAGAAGTCTACTATAGGTTGGCAGGCTACAATAGATGAGTTGAGTTAGTTAATTTATTGTCACACAACCACCCCACGTACTATAGGGCAATTCTTAGATGATTGTGAGCGCAAAGGAATACCAATGCAAGGGCAAGTGCGAATAGCAAGACCCAGTTGCAAAGTGCAAACGTGGTTATGCCACTCAACAAACGGCGAGATGAATGGAATGTTTTCCAAAGAAGGAAACTCAACCTGAGTCCGATGTGATAACTAGGTTGCAGCAAAATGGGAGAACATATGAAATTAACTGACTGAGGAGGCAATCATAAGGCAAGGGGATAGCCCTTATAAGGTAATCCGAAGTGACTAGATACAACCTGGTGATGAGCTAACTACAGTTGAAGCGGTGAGGCAATGAATGACAGGAAAGGGATAGGAAATGAAGCAGTGGTATAGATCCAAGGTCTTAGCGTAAGTGCAAGACAATAGAATCTGAGCCTACAATTGCATGAAGAATTGGGATAGGAGCGAGTGACGTTGAAGGTAATGCAAATGAGGGGTAATAGTGTATGCAGGGTAGGGACTAGTTCAATTGCAAACTATACAGTAGTGATGGCTTGGTTAGACGTAGATGCAAACTAAAAAACAATGCATGACCAAAGATGGAAGTCCGAGGCTGTTCATTGGCCAGAGAAGGAGATTGGATCTCATAATGGATGGCCGACCGGTATGGAGTTAACGGCAAAGTTCGCAAGTATATACTGAGTTGGTTTCCAAGATTGGAAGGTCAGCGCAAGCCAGAGGAAATAGCGGATTGCACCATTGATTTTGTGCTTATATTTGTGTCAAGCTTTTAGACTGAGGTAGATGGTACTGAGGAGAGGACATGTCAAAGTGGTGAAGACAATAATCCTTAAGTGCAAAGCGTGACAACTTCCATCCTTATCCAATCCGATTTCAACTCAACATCACTCTCAAACTCAAATGGCCACCTTTTCTGCTAACCTTTGATTATGATTTAACTTGTATGGTTTTCTTTTCATTCTACATCATCTTTTCTCATGTTCTCTAGTTTCTTATTTCTTTTCTACTGCTTTGTCTAGCCGCTGGTTTTGTGTCATCTAGAAATCTAAGATCATCTTATCACAGTTAAAAGCCGAAGATCTACGACCAAACTCAATCAGCAAGGAATGAACAAACCAGTGGGAGCAAACGACTATTTTCACCAAGTGGCCCTCAAGGCATCTGTCAACGCCATACCTCCACTCAACAAAGAGAATTTCTCAATATGGAGAGATAAGATGCTTATGCTATGTGATCTCAAAGATATCAAGGAGGCTATTACTTGGAACTCCAGTCCAATCTCATCAAAACAAGACCGCAAAATACAAGCAATTGTCCTGACAAAACTTGATAGCACAACACATGCAAATGTTTTCAACTCATCCAATATCACCTCTTCAAAACTCTTATGGGAAGAGATCATTTTTAGATTCGCGTCTTCAGAGACAGCAAACCAAGCTAGGGTATTCAACTATTTTCTTCATTTGGCATTCAACAAAAACACCATTGAAGGATTTATCACTGAAATGCGCAAGGCGATTACAAGACTGACAGATGCTGGTATAGAACTACCTGAGGATATATTAGCTTACCTTGTACTCTTCAAATTTCCCCCCATCCTTAAAAACTTAAAACAACAAGTTATGCATGTCAAGAAGAACTTGACCACAGATGTCATTTTTCATCATCTCACTCAATTCAGTAATGATAGGAAAGCACAACTAACTACATCCAAACCCTCAATCAACGTCTCTCTAGTCGCTAATAAAACTCAAAACAATAAGGATGAGAAGAGAATCAAGATGAAATGCCGAGAAGGATATCACAATCCCAATGCTCCTCACCCAGAGTCCTTGTGCTTCCACCTGCATCCTCAGATCGCCCTGGACTTGTGGATTGAACAGCAGAATGAATGGAAAAACAAGACAAAACAAACCCCCACAATAAATTACCATGCTCTACTTACCCTGTGGATCAATGCAGACAACTCTCCTAATCTTCTGCTTGATTTGGGAGCTAATATCCATATCTTCAACAATCTCAAGTTCTTTTCTACCATCAAACTCCAGGACAAACCGGATGAAATCAAAACGGGTAAACTGGAGGCTAGTCTGAAGATTCCCGGCATGGGAACTGTCAAGATAGAATGGAACGACTCAGTGATCACCCTTGAGGGCTGTGCGTACGTTCCGGACATTTTTGTCAACTTAATTAGTCCGTTACTCTTAGCCAAAAAGGGTTGCTCTTTTTTTCAAGTTTGGGACACATTCTCCGTGGTCCGCAATAAACAGCTTGTACTGAAAGGCTTCATCCAAGACAATCTATTTGTCATCAAAAGACCCCAATCTGCGGAACCACATCAAACTGTAAACCTACCAAATATGCCTCTTAACTCAACTCTTCCTCTTCTAGATATTCACCAGATGTACAGGCATGCCTCCCTCTCTACCCTCAAGCCCTAATAAAAGACCTCTACACCAACGAGGAACTCAATAGTTTTCAATGTGATAACCGCTTGAAGAGCAAAATTACTCAATCACCGTTCTCTAGCTCCTCTACTCCTGCCAGTAAACCCCTAGACAGGATTCATCTCGACTTGGTTGGTCCAATTAGTCCTATATCTAAAGCTGGCCATCAATATCTTCTCACTTTGGTCGACAACTACACTGGCTACTTGGCATCTTTTCCCCTTACAACCAAAGATGAAACGCCTGAAACCATCATCAGCATTCTTGAAACAGAATATAAGAGATTGAATTATTACCCTTGCAAAATATTCTCCAACAAAGGTACTGAATTCCCCAATTCTAATCTCAAGGACTTTGCTAAAAAGAAACACATCAATCTTCTAACCTCTGAACCCTACCACTCCCAACATAATGGACAAGCAGAAAGAGCAAATAGAACTATAATAGAATCTGCGCGAGCCACATTATCATCATCCTGACTAGCAAAGAACTACTGGCACGTTTTAGTACGCAGTTGTTGTTTCATGCTGAACCAGATCCCCAGAGAAGGTATTCAATCCTCTCCCTGGGAACTTATGTTTGGTAAGAAACTCCCCACTAATTATTTAAAACCCATAGGCTTTTCCGCTATATATCTTGCCAACCGCCTCCAGAAAGGTTGCAAAAACAAAGAAAAAGGCTTTGAAGGAGTGTTGGTTGGATTTAACCCCACCTTCCACTCATATCTTATTCTCAACTCGCTTGGAGGAATGGTTGAAACAAAACACGTCAAGTTTCTCAAAAATTGCCTAAATGAATTCCCTCTCTGGGAGTAACCTGGATCAGACATCTTCTCTCAAGCAGGCTTGGATTCTAACAAGAACAACTTTTCCTCCGCCGATAAACAGTACTCAATCCGAGAATCTGACTCCCAACCAATTGAATCTGACTCAGATCAAGCAGAAATCCAGTCTTCCAACTCTCAAAGTTCTGACACCAACCCTGTCGTAAAATCTGAACCACCCACTTGGGAGATAAATCTAAGACCCAGACGTGAAATTTGGAAACCACAGAGATACGGGTTTCACCACTACTATGAACCTCCATCATACAAAGCTGCTCAAAAATGCCCCAAATGGCCTAAATGGAAAACATCATTTGAAGAAGAACTCACCTCTATTGAAGCTCAAGAATTCTGGGAAGAATATAACGACAAACCCAACAACATCTTGAACACTACCTGGGTATTCAAGGTGAAGGAGAACTGTCATGGAGAACCTGTTAAGTATAAAGCGCGTCCATGTGTTCAAGGTTTTGATCAGATCCGAGGCGTTGATTTTGACGAGACCTGGGCACCGACCGGCAAACTGGGATCTCTTTGACTTGCACTCATTTACGTACTCAAGAATAAAATGTCTTTCACTCAATTTGACATGAAGGGGGCCTTTCTACATGCTCCACTGAATGAGACTGTGATAATCAGGACCCCTGAGGGCTCTAATCAAAAATTGCCCTACCTCAAATTAAAAAAATCCCTATACGGCCTTTGGCAATCCCCAAAAAACTGGTACGAGACTCTGACCGGGTGGATCAAGTCACAAGGTTTCTACAAATCAACCAGAAATCCATGCTTATATCTCAATTCTAAATCGGGAGAGGTCATTTACTTTCACGTTGATGACCTCATTCTTGTAGGGAGATCAAACGACTTTGCTACCAACTTCCTTGAAAGGTTCTCAAACTCAGCCTGCCACTCTCCAAATACCATTCTTGGTATGCTGATGGAACTCAAAGGTGACAAGATCCATTTGAGCCAACCCAAACATATAGATTTGGGGCTGGAAGAATTGGGGCTTACAGACTGCAAGAACATCAATTCCCCCCTCACTCAAAATCATCATCTCAAACCGGCCTCCAACAAAGATCATGCGGAGTTCTCTCAGCTCAACATCAACTACAGATCTGCCATTGGACTGTTGAATCATCTCTCTCAGTACACCCAGCCTGACATATCTTTTGCCGTCTCAAGTCTAGCTAGGTTCAATGCCAAACCCGGCATGGCACATTGGAAGGAAGTACGCAAGGTATGGAAGTATCTGAAAACAACAAGAAACCTCAAATTAATGCTTGAATGCAATCCTTCTAAAGAGATCATATCCCGATACAGTGACGCTGATTGGGGAGACAAACCTACTCTTTGCAAATCACAGACTGGATATATCATATTCCACTATGGCAGCCCAGTTGTTTGGAACTCATCTAGACAGAGGAATATAACCTACTCGTCAACAGAATCAGAACTCAATGCAATGCTGGACTGCTATCTTGAGCTGAAATGGATCACTCATCTCATTAGGGAAATAGATCCTTCCACCAAGGTGAGACCAACAATACACATAGATAATAAGGGATTAGAAAATAAAATAAAAAAATTTGGCTCTCATTCTAAGTCCCGCCACATTGAAATCAAAACAAAAGGGTTGCGCAAAGACTTTTCTCTATCTAAGTTTGACCTCATTCTCATTCCAACAGAGAAGATGATAGCAGATCCTTTGACTAAGGCCACCTCTGTTGGCGCCCTTTAACTTCTACAGCATAATATTTTCACCAATTCCTCTGATTCTTGAAATTCTCCTCTTACTAGTCACAGAGGGTGTTGACTTTCCACCAATCCTCCCACCGTGCGGGCCTTGACACTCACCCCGCAACCAGGAACCATCAGCTCACCGCATGCGCACTTTGCCTTGACCTGGAGCGGGGAATCCCTGAATGCCTTGCCTTCTCATCTTGTTCTCCTATCTTCAGTTTCTTTTCTGATTTTCCTTTCTCAAGTCTCCTCTTCTCTTCTCATCTTTCTTCTCTTTTTCCATCTCTCAACTTTCTTCCCTCAGTTTCCTTCTCGGCAAACCTCCACATCTCTTTCTAATTCATCAACATACAATCTCAACTAATTCAACAACATGTCTCTGACTGGTAAGACTCTAAATCAACCTCTTATTTCAACCATACGATCTGACTCTCCATTCTGCTCAGTCTATCACCGCCATGTCCATCCTTATCCGATCCAATTGCAACTCAAAGTCACCACTGAACTCAAATGGCCACCTTTTCTGTTAACCTTTGATTATGATTTAACTTGTATGGTTTTCTTTTAATTCTACATCATCTTTTCTTGTGTTCTCTAGTTTCTTATTTCTTTTCTACTGCTTTGCCTATCCGCTTATTTTGTGTCATCTAGAAATCTAAGATCATCTTATCATTCACCAGAGGTAGCTACCAGTTGAAGCAATTGGACAGAAGGTCACAGCTTTGCACATGAAACAATTCTTTGCGCGGGGCTCAACTCCCTTTGACAAGATGGCTGTTTTGGATAGCAAAGGGGACAAAAATGCAGGTCTGTCTTCCAAGGATGAGCCCGCGTGTGCCCTTTGCGTCTGGAAAAGTAAACAACTGCAGACTTCTGGGGACAGCAGCCAAGTTGGGGAGTAACAATGGATGAATAAGGGATATGATTGGATTTGGTGAGGGGGTGTTCTAGCCGGTTCACAGCTGGAATAACTAGACACCCCATAATTTTTGTTTTCTTATTTTCTTCTCCCTGGATTGGCTTTGGTATTATTTCTGGCTATGGATGGTTTCTTCTAGGTACAGGCATGGCGCAAAGCTTGGTTGGTCAATGCAAGGACAAGCTGCCCATTCTGGATGCAAATGCATGGATGATTTCCAACAGATCATTCAGGGAACTAGGAAAGCGCGTTGCGCGGAACAGATGTGGTTCAAATAGCAAAGGCGTGGGCTTGGAAATGGGTTTTTGTTTAAAAAAAAATCTATTTTTAAGTTTCTTGGTTATCTTATAGATGGTAGGTGCTATTTTTTTGGGAAGATTCTTTTTCTTTCTATCTATCATGGATTTGCACGCGTGGCTGGTCTTCTTTATAATCTCTCTTTTCTGTAGATGGGTATGGGAAACTTTGTGGAAGTTCTTCTGGGCGGTACAGGTACCTTGGTCCAATACTTCTCTCTCTCACTGGATACACTCAGTGGCACAGATGTCTCACTCTTGCGGTGTGGTGCCCCATCCTGGACACCCTGGCTGCCTTAAGACCTCAATCCATAAACTGTTGCGCAAACGTACCGCCCGGCCAAACAACTTATCCTCAGGCTCATCCAAACCATTATTTACCCGCGCACGCGCGCCGCGCCGCGCGCGCTGCGCTTCCATTATCCGCGTCGCGCGTTCTTTATCCGTGTTGCTTGTCGTCTCCGCCGTTGTTATAGCAGGTCCTCATCTTTGTTGTTGCATGTCTTTGTCTTTGTCGTTGCGCCTCCCAATCTCCTCATTGCTACCGTTGCGCGGCACTCATCCATGATCTACTGAATCCATCCCGACCGCACCCGCAAGCATTTGGCAGATCCTTGACCAACGCGAGTGACCACATGGTTGCCTTCCCTTTTCCGCTCTATTTGTAGAATCCGTTGTATATAGTCTAACAGGGCCTCCTGCCCATATAAGGAGGGGCTCTCCCCTGCCTTTTATCCCAGCATCCCAGCATCCCATCATCGGAGCATCAGAGAATCCCATCATTCTATCATCATAAACAATTTATCCATGGGCATCCTTCCCCACTTATCTGAGCAAATTATCCGGGTATATCTATGATTGCCCCTTGATCCTTTGAGCCTCCATACTCAAACTCATTCCTTTGTGACCTTGATCCTTATCACCAACCAATAGCCTTGCTGGTTGAAGAAGAATTCCTGTCTGCCTGAATTCTTGAGTGTGTTATACCACTCTGATCCCTTTTTCCAACCATACTGGTCTTGATCTCTCCTTGATCATCTTTCTGGAGCCAATCACGTTTGATTGAAGAGGTTTTATTAAGCTTAAAACCTGGAGTGTTATACCTCCCTTCTTCTTTGAGGTTGAATTTTGCCACGCTATTCTTGAGTTCCTTGAGAAGTGTTGGGATATTCTTGCTCAAATTTGTTATTGATTTGCTTCTAGAGCTTCATAAACAAATTGCTTTTGTTTTGTTCAGCCTCCCACAGTTATCTGGTACCCTTCAAGCGCTTGATTGCGGAGAGTTGGGCAGGTTCATTGAGAACCTGGAGGTTGGTTGGGATTGAGTTGATCTTTCCTAATCAGCTGCTGACGACCAGAGTTATTAGCTTGTGGGCGTTTTTACTTACAACTGCCTTGTTCTATTGAACTCTGAACAAACCTTGACTTATTTGTTCAAGTCTTTCCCTGCACCATCTTGTCTCAGATAGTGTTGTTTCCATCGCTACCGAAAACTCTTATCCTCTTCTCTTAGTTTGATTTCTCATCCATAAGGTTCTGGACCTTGATTCCGGTTACATTAAAATATTATTGTAACTCCTAGGAGGGCAGCCTAAACAGCACCTTTCCCCTCCACAGAACTGCCACGGCTTAGCACCGTTTGGAGTCTTACAACGTCCAAAGTTTTGTGTGGGAATATGCGCAGACATTGGAACGCATCCTGTTTCGCATCAAGGAGGCAGGACTGACGGTGTCGGGGAAGAATTTGGCGGTTTGTGTCCCAGCGCTGAAAGTCCTTGGCCATGTTTTGCTTCCAATGGCCTGCGCATTGCAGAGAAAAAGCAGAACAAGGTCCTTGAATGGCCAACCCTGCGGACAGTGTTGCATATCCTTCAGTTCTTGGTATTATGTAGCTATGTCTGTATGTTCATTGAGAGGTTTGCGGAGGTGGCGAGCCGGCTCCAATCACTAACGCGGAAAGGCGCGGAGTGGAAGTGGGGGGAAGAATGCAATCGCACTTTCTGGAAGCTCAAGGAGATTGTGGGACATAACATTGTGCTCCGCGATCTTGACTACAAAGAGGGAGGAATTAGGCTAGCGGTTGATTCCAGCAATTTTGGCATGGGGGGGTTCTCACTCAAGAGGACAACGGCAAGGATAGGCCGGTACTTTAGAAGTCGGTCACCTTCACTCGGACGGAAAGCCGGTACTCCCAGCCAAAGTTGGAGTTGTGCGTGGTCACCAAGATTGTGCAGCAGCTCCAGCATCTTTTGTGGGGGGTTCACTTTGAGCTTTTGGTGGACGCGGAGGCGCTGGCTTGGATGATCAATTCCCCAGAGTTGCCCAACGCTCCCATGACCAGGTGGGTGGCGTTTCTTCAAATTTTCTCCTTTGCGGTTGTTCATGTTCCGGGGAAAGCGTTCACCATGCCCAACGCGTTGTTGCGGTATCCAAGGGACGACCCGTTTGAGGACGCGGAACTGCTCAATGTGGAGACCCCGGTTGTCAAGTTAGGGGTTTTGGAGGCAGGCGTTCAGCTGCCGCTCCGGCAGACCGGGCGGTACGCGATTCTTTGTGACTACTTGCGGGACCTTTGTTTTCCCAACAGAGCTACGGAGAAGGACATGCAATGGGCGAAGCGGCGGGCGGGGAATTTCTACGTACAGGAGGGGCAGCTTTGGCAGTGGAAGACTCCGGTTCCTCTTGTGGTTACCACTTCAAGGGAGGATCAGGAAGCTATCCTCCGGAGCCTTCACAACAATCTAGGTCATCAAGGGGAGGTCAAGACGCGGAGGAAGGTCAAAGAGCAGTTCTGGTGGCTGGGGGTAGTGCGTGCGGTGCAGGAATGGCTGGCGTCCTGCAAAGCCTGTAGACGGCGGAGCGCGAGACTGCCCAAGGAAGTCAGAAACCCCACAGGGGAAGGCGCCCTCTTTGGTCAATTCTTGCTTGATGTTGTCCACATCAAGGCTGGTAAGTTTGCCTATCTGCTCGTTGCACGGGACAACCTGTCCGGTTGGGCGGAAGCCCGTCCGTTGGTCAAGCTCTTGGCGGAAAAAGTTGCTCTATTTCTGGAGGAAGATTGGTTTGCGCGGTACGGGTTGCTTTGTCTGGTCACAGTGGACGGAGGGGCTGAGTTTTGAGGCCGTTTGGTCGAGTTGGTGAAGAGTTGCGGAGCCAAGTTTGGCCGAGTAACAAAGTACTATCCCAAGGGGGCCGGCATGATCAAATGCGGGCATCAGCCAATCAAGGAAACCCTGGTCAAGATGTGTGGGGAGGACGGTAAGTGCTGGCAGGAGACCCTTCCAATGGTTCTGTTTGCAGATTGGATTTTGGTGAAGCGGTCAACAGGCTACTCGCTGTACAAGTTACTTTTGGGCAGTGCCCCGTGATTCCGGTGGACATTGAGTTGGAGACGTTCCTGGGGGTTGACTGGTGGAAGGTGAAGACTTCCACCGAATTGCTTGAGGCTTGCGCCAAAAAGCTCCTTTGACGGGATGGAATGCTTGCAAAGGCCGCGGACCGGCTGAAGAAGACTCAGATGGCAACGGTGCGCTATTGGGACAAGCGCTGCTTGCATTGCCTCCGGGATCCCTTGCGGAAGGGGGATTTGGTGCTCCTGTACAACCAAAGTCTGGAGTCTCAGTGGGGGAAGTTGTTTGCTAACCGGTGGAACAGCCCGTTCCGCATGTCATCCAAGTTTGAGGGCGGCAGCTATCAGTTGGAGGAATTAGACGGTACTCCGCTGAAACAGAAGGCGGTGGCTTTGCATGTCAAGCGCTTCTTCGCGCAAGGATCTACCTTGTTTGACGAAACGGCGGAAGGGGGTGAAGGATCTGACAAGGGGAGTGTGGAGCGCGGCAATGGTGTAGGAACGCAATCCGGGGATTTGTCTTTGGGCAGAGAAGCGGAGACCGTGCCGTTGCAACGGAGTAGGCGGTTGCAACCAGCTGGGGACAGTGGCCAAGTTGGGGGGAGAGGTAGAGGGGGTAGGGGATGAGTTTTGATTTGGTGAGGGTATGCTCTAGCCGGTTCACAGCCGGAACAACTAGACACCCCAGAATGTTTGTTTCCCTATTTTTCTTTCTTATCTGGATTGTGGGGTCTTTGCTGGCTTGGGGTTTTTGCAGGAAACGCGGGGGGCGGCACAAAGCCGGGTCTTTAAACGCGAGGACAAGCCCCGCGGAACCGGGACGCGTGGGAAATCCCACAGATGGGGGAAGCAGGACAAAGAGCAATTTGCGGGCGGTCTACAGGCGTCGCGCGGAAAAAAAAAAGAAAAAGAAAAAAAAAAAAAAAAAGAAGTGTTCTTTTCTATTTTTCTTCTATGTTGGCTTCTTTTTCTCTTTTTCTTTCTCTCAGGATATCTCAAGGATGGGTGGATGGTATGGGAATAAGCTTGATTTGGTGAGGGGGTGCTCTAGCTGGTTCACAGCTGGGACAAATAGACACCCCAGAATGTCTATTCTTTTACTCTCTCTCTCTCTTCCCTTACGGTGGCGCGCGCTGGTGTTTTGGTTGTTGTGTTTGTTACAGGAAGGGTACGGGGAACTGTGTGGCAGTTTGTCTGGGGCGGTCCAGGTGCCTCTTTTGGAATGGCTAGTCACTTACGGTTGCTCACGAAGCAAGCGCGCGGGCGCGGACTCAATCTCAAGCTCACTCTCACAAAGCGCGGTTGCGCACCTTTTCTCAGAAGGTTAGAACCTCGCGCGGATACATGTATTTTCTTAATGGAAAGGGAATCATGGTACAACAACAAGAAGAGAAGAAGTAGAGGAAAGGGAAAAGGGGAAAAGGGGGGGCAATGCGCCTAAGCCATCTTCATCATTTCCTCCATTTCTGCCCTCAAGGCTGCCAGTAAAGCCCAGAAAGACGCCAGGAGTTTGCGCCGGGATTCCAAGGATTGTGCGCCGGGGATTGCAAGGAAATTTGGGAGCATCGTGGTTGACCTTTCGGCAAAAGCCTTGAAGCTGGATGCCGGGAGGGCCATTATTATTGGAATCTCCGGGATCTTGGGAGGGCTGGCTGGAGGAGCGGCCGGTGGAGATGGGGCCCCCGGGGAACCAACAGGGAGGCTCAGTCCAGCTGGAGGCAATGACGGGACGACTATAGGTGACGGAGGCGGAGGGACGTTGGGGGTTGTAGGCCTCTCATCCAAGGCCGCTGGTGGCGCAGGCGGTGTCGGCGGTTGTGGAGTAGGAGAAGGGGGTGATGGCGCGGCCGCGGGTCTTCCAAAGAGTCTCAGGTCCGGTACTGTTTGGTTCACGCCAACAGCAGCGGCCCAAGCGCGGGTTTCTGCGTGCCATTCCTCCGAGGTTTTGTATTTGCCCCGTTGTAGAAGTCCGGCCTGGCAGAGAGGTGATGCTGAGTCGCAGCTCACTTGCAAGGTGGTGGGTGACGGAGCTCGGGGGAGGCGGGATGAAGGTGAACGGGGGGTGTCCACGAGCCTTCCAAGATCTAGTCTTCCTCCAAAACCACATACAGGTCCGGAAAAGCCCTCTTGCGGGGCCTGGGGCAAGAGCTGGATTGGGGGAGAGCTCGAGGGATGCTGCCGCTAAGCAAGCAGCAACAATGGCCGCGACGGAAAGCAACACAGGCGCGTTGACCGGGGACGATCAAACACGTGTGCCCGTTCCGGGTGCAGAACTTGCATGGGAGCATATTTGCAAGATGCGGAAGGATGACGGGGAAGGTGGTAGTGGGAGTGGTGGGGGTGGTAGTGGAAGTGGCGGGGGTGGTAGTATGGTGAAGCAATGGGAAACTTCTGGGTACAGAACTCAAGTTGGGTGGGGATGTGGTGTCAATTTATAGACACCGATTGGGAACTGCGTTGCGGCTGCGCGCTCAGCATTGGGGGCAAGAAAGCTCAGCATTAGGGTATGCGGAGTGCTCAGCAGCAGCCACTGTTTGGCTCCGCACCTGGTGGACGGGTTGGGCTCAGCATTGAATGCGGCATGGGCGGCGATCCGCCCCAGAGATCGGATTTGGAAGGTAGTGCGCTCGACTAGGTTCGCGGGCGCGCCGGTTTGGATATGTAGGGGCGGAGCAATCCGCGGGCTATGAAAGAACGGATGAAGCGCGCGGATCATGCCGGATATTACCGAACACCCACAACAGGCACGGACAAATGGATACGGACAGGCGCGGGGGGCTCCAAGTAGGACGCGGTGCAAGGACTGCGTCATGAGAAGGACAAAATGGATGGAAAGAACGGCGTACGGACGACGGGGGGAGTTTGGTACGGAGGAGGTGGGGAGAGGAGGCTAGGGTTTCTGTTTTGGGATTGTTTTCTGTTTCTTTGTCATACTTTCATTTGCGCATGTACTTAGGTTAGGGTTGAGGGGGAGGACTTATCCTCACTCCCAACTCTGGGTTAGAGGAGGGGCATGGAGGCAGAGGAGGAATAAGGACAACACATCATTGGATTGGATCACTCATCTCACCAGGAGATTAAAGGAACTCATACCGGATACACATCCAGGTGGAAAGTTCTTAGGATTGAAGGATTGGCAATTTCTCTTTCTCTCTCTACTTTCCTTTATCTCTTTATCTCCTTATTTCTATTTCTCATTTAAGTGCGACTTTGAACATCCTCATCTCCTTTCAAACGCAGGGAACCGTTAACTTCCAAACCTTGGGACAATTATAGGGGGATAACCTTCTATTCTTTCCAAAACGTGCAAGGCATCAATTCAGTCCAGATGTCCTCAACTCAGCCTCCATCATCATCACCAGTTATCCCCTCATGGCATCTACTCATGAGAAGGCACAGAAGGAATCCAACCTTTCTTCTTCTTTCATTTACTCTTGTTATTATTTCAGGACAATCCTTGATGAGGCACATTAAGTATCACTGCCATGACCTACAATTCCTAAAACTGATCATCTATCATTTTATAGCACAATCTGGAACAGCAAACAAAAGGTGACTCAAGCAATCTTTGCAATTAGAGCTCAACAACGCCTATGCCTCACTGGGACACCAGTCCAGAACCATCTAAATGACCTAATGTCATTGCTGAAATTCCTCTACACGGATATTGAAGAATCTCACAACCATGGGCTAAAAATGCTTCTACCCCATCTCAAACTTGGAAACTTCAAACCACTCCAACTCATCTTGCGTCACCTAGTTCTCAGTAGAATCACAGAGAATGAGCTTGATATTCTACCAGGTGCAAACCATCAAATTATCTACACACCCCTGAAACCATCTTCACAAGAATATTACAATAATCAAAGGGACATCTTTGTCAAATCACTCCAAAAGAAATAGTCCTATGTCCATCAAGGTGCCAATAATCCTGAATTCCTCAGTAGAATTCAGAAACTCTGTGGAATCTGTGATCATCCCCTGTTGGACAATGCAAATCTGGTTCTCACATCATCCGGTAATTTTGAAACACAATTGAAAGAAGAAGATTCAAATTCATCAAAACGTGGTATAATTCAACATCGATTCCAACCTGCTTTGTGTTTGGAGTGCTCAAAAATTGAAAAACTAATCAACATGATCATGGATGAATTGGAGAAAAGGGATATCCCAAGAAAGACGGTGGTGTTTTCTTGTTGGACAAGGTTTCTTGATTTTTAAGACTTCCTCCAGATAAGCTTCAATGTTCAAAAAGAGGCTTACCATGCTTTTCAAAAATTATTCAATTCTCAGAATTCAGATTGCTTTGAGTCATCAAAAGATCAAATATTTCCGCTTGGATGGCACCATGACAGCTTCAGAGCAAAACAAGTGCCTGGAAGATTTTGCCAGCAGTACCTCAACCCAAATACTACTGGCCTCCATCCAAGCTGCAGGGGTGGGTCTCAACATCACATGTGCAAACATTGTTTTCATCATGGTATGTGGTCTATTATTTCTGTAAAAATATTGAACCTAGCTCATACTCCACCCCCACTAGGAGCCACTATGGAATCCCACAAACCAGGCTCAGGCTGTAGATTTTTTTCATAGATTGGGACAGACAAAAACAGTGCATGTGCATTACATGATTGCTCCAAAAACCATTGAGGAGAATATTCAAAAGTTGAGATCCCGTTCACAAGCGATTGTTAAGCATAAATGGTATTGATTTGCTCCTAATGTTGATTAAGGTTCAAAAGAGAAAGGGCCAATTATCAGAGCAAGTACAATCACTATTATTCAACCAGTCAGGAAATATCCACTATCATGCTAACTTTTTTTTTTCAGATCAACCATTATCACAACCAAAGATTTGAGAGAAATTTTTCAGATACTACAGGAGGAGCAATAATTTTCTTTTACCATGTATGACCTGTATTTCAAGGAATGAATGAAAATATGTAAAATAATATTTATGATAAGATTTATTGGTTATTCAGGCTGCAGGTGTCCCGTCATTCTTAATCACCTCAATATCTTGTATTTTTAAAGCAGATCTTGTTGCAAGCTGTAGTGTGTTGAGCCAAGTTACATTGTAAAATTGTCGAGATAATTTGGCTGGAATCCTTGGATTGACCTCAAATTGGATTGAAGATTTCCTATCAACAAACTTGGTTGGCCTTCCCAATCCGGCTTTCAATCAATATTTGATGGTCAATGAATTCCATCAATTGGGAAGCCCTTTCTGAATGCCAATCCAATTGCATCTTCCTGTGAACAATTATACCTTTTTCATTCAACTCTTCTGTATTGAAGCACACTGCAGGATCATTGAACTGGGCTGCAAGGGCCACATAATTTTTCGCATCACACCATTTCTTACTCCTCTCTTCTAGCTACCAAATTGAATTGTACATTGTCAGTTCAGTTGCCACCAGTGTGGGATTGAATGGCTTACTCTTTTCTGTAGTTTAGAAGTCCTTTGCTTGGCCTTTTGTTCCTCAAAAGCAACCTCCCCGCTCCTTTAGATCAATCTCCACTCACCCTGTAAATGAAGAAAGTAGTTTTCCAACAGTGCGGACAAAATTGCATGGTTGGAATGGTCAGGGGACCATAAAAAATTTTTGTACTCCCCAGTATGAAGTGCAACATCCAGTGTACAAAAAAACAAGACATCCATCACTTGGTTGAAAGGATTCTTCCATCCACTCATCCAGTCAAAAGTAAACTGATTCAGACCAAGCTCCTGAAGCCGGGTTTGGGTGAAACTGGTTATGGCTTGTGTGTGGTTTTCAGGTGAGGCTTGTGCAGTTGTATTTCTCTGATCAAATGCAATCCCCTTCCCACGCTGAACTGCCAAATCACACTCATCATTTTTGGGAGGTTGCAGCAGTGTGGTGACAGCCCTATTCTTCATTCAAAGCAAGAATCTGGCATGAGCATGGACCACAGTCTTCATGGTATCAGTCTCTGGTGGGAGTTGTTCATTCAACTCTTTCTGCCTCTCCTTGTTAGTTTTACTCTTGGCAGATAGGGAGGCCCTGGCTCTGAGACCTTCATATTGTTGTGCTTGTGAGTCCCATGCATATTCTTCCACTGGAACAAAGAGGTTATCAAACCAGTTAGTCAATCTTGAATCTTGTTTAGATAATTTAAATTCCTCAACACCTTCTCTAGCATTATCAGGCTCATTTTCTATTTCCATTGCTAAAGAAATAAAAAAATTTCAGTTGATTTCCATCAGATGAAAATTTCAAATAATTCACTCACATATTTCAATGCCAACTGATCAGCTTGACTTGATTGTATGACTGGTCAAAATATCCCAAAAAACAAAGTTAGATTATTTAAAAACTCATTGATAGGAGCCACCACCCACAATTCCCACGTGAAGTTCCAGCAGTTGGTTGGTCTGGCAATAAAATAGAATTTACATCCAATGTCCAATGATTAAGTCATTAGTCTTTATTTTACTTGATTTAACTCACAATTGGAACTAGATGGAAACCTCTGTGAAGTTTATTTTGTGTCAGCAAGCCCTGAAGGTGGGCTTTGAGGGGAATTATTGGATTGAGGTGGAGGTGACATTCCATGCATTGCTACATTGGTGGCTGCTGTAGTACTTGCTGCATTCACGTGCATGGCGGTTGTTGAAGTAGGTTTGGGAGGAATGGGGGCAGTATTGCATTGTTGGAGGTGTGGATCTATTGGTTCAGGATTATTCCCCACAGGGTTTGAAGGTGATAAATCTATTCCAGAGGTATGGGATGCTTGAGTTTGTGAGATAGCTTCAATATTTGAATTTCCCAGCACATCTGCATCTCTTGTTGGTTGTTCTTTGGGGAAAGTAGGGGAGGCCCTTGTTGATACATAAGGATGAGCCCTTACTTTCTCCAGATGTGGGTTAGAAAAGCTCAAACAAACAGCATTTGACTCAAACAATGTAGAAGGTCCCCTTTCCACAACCTATTTGATTGGGAGAATAGGTCACATGTCAGTCTTGCCTCTGAAGATTTTATGCCAAAATAAAACCCAAAAACTAATTTTTCAATCTCACCACTTCCAAACCACTTTTATCAATTCCACCCTGGGTCAATGTGGGCTCCGGTGTATCTTGCACTTCTGGGTTTTGTTGAGACCTCTCCACAAAATTCTTTTAATTCCAGGCAGAAGCCCTCAATTATTCCTGGAAGTTACTTTCCAAGACAAATCCACTTGAGCCACCCTCCTCTCTATTATCAAAATGCTGCATTTGCCTCATAAGGCCAACTTCATGTGCTCTGGACCGGTTGAACTTGTGAACAATTGGAGAGGAAAAATCCATGGTTTGGGTAAAAAAAAAAAACTCAAAAATGCATCAGTTGAGCGGAAAATAATAAAAATTCAGCTGTATTCCACTCACAATCTTCTCCTATATGCCTTGCAGACCAAGGCAAATCTGCATTAATATTTCCTCCTATGTCATCATCACATGTTTTCACCCTCTTGCGCATCTCTGGGCCTAAATAGAAAAACAAAATATTCATCCTCAAATCCCCAGTCAAAATTGTGGGAAATATAATTAAGTTACCCTTTGATTTATGTATCTTGTCATACACTGTCTGGCCATCTTTTTCATACCAAACTCTTTTAACTACTACCTCTATTTCCATGTCATCATGTGACCTAATTTTTCAGGTTTTTCATGTGATCTTCTCATCCATTCTGAAGGGTTTGGTAAATATTGCATGCGTCTGTGAATTGGAGCATTTGGAGGCCTTTGGGATCCCAATGGATTTACTTCAAATTCTTGGCCTCCTTTAAGATTACTCCCAAATAAGTGACCCCTTCTTCCCTGGAGCTTTAAAGTCCCCCGCTCTGGAATTCTCCGGCCAAGTTTTGCCATTCTATCCTAATATCTTCTTTGTAATTCTCCAAAATTAAAAAATAAATCAGATCTTTCCTCACAGATTAACTTAGCTGCAAATATAGATTACCATCATGCATGATATTGGGAGGTGGAGCTACAAGTTGAGCACCAGGATTCATCATAGTGGAATCAAAAATTGATTGATGAATGCTAGGCCCTCCTATCATACCCCTTTCCAAATATTTTTTACCGGCTTATTCATAAACAATTAGCATCAAAATCATAGATAGTGACAATTTTGAAACTTTGAGCATTTCAAAAACCTACCTGGTGTTACCATGAGATTAGATCCTGACACATATGCCTCATCATTGACATTAACCACAAGAAGGTTCTGACTGTGCTCTCCTGACACTTGTGCTTGTTTGAAAATTTTAAGTCAGTTAAATCTTACAAAATGATTCCAACCAAAAAAAAAGCTCACAAGGAGTCATCAAATTTATTTCCAAAGACCCCTACCACAAAAAATTGTTTCTTTGGGGGGAAGGAAAATTGGCAGCCCCTGTTTGTATTAAAAATCAACTCATGTTTCATTGACATCAACTTTGGCCAATGTTTTGATACATACGGCTTGAAGATTCAACAAATGTTGAAATCTCTGCTTATTTTTTTTTAAATGAAAAATGACATGAATGATTCAAAGCTCATGGTTTTCTCAAAGTAAACAAAAGAAACACACCTCTTTTTTTTCCTTTCTGCGAAGCTGGGATTCCTGATCCTTTCAAAGCTTCCTCAATGTCACCATCTGAAGAAAGGGAATCTGAATTTTCCATTTGTTCCGTTTCATCTCTCATTCTCCACAAGGCAGGATTCTGATTTCCTGGAGCACGTAAAGAAGCCTCTATCCTGGATTCCAGGCTTGAACTCTCCCCACGTGAAGACATTCCTTCAGAGGCCACACTTGTTGCTTTGGAAAACATTGGGGAGGCACCCAATGGGAAAATCATTCCTAAAATTGAAATAAAATAGAAAATCTCAGAAAAAATTTAGAATAAATAAATAAATCAATGTCACATGCTACCTAGTCTCATTTCTGCTGATGGTTGAATGAATCCTTCATAAAAAAATTGATATCACTAACAAAATAAATTGATTGGAATAAAAAAAAACATACCTCCCTGTGGGCTGCCTATCCTTCTATCCAATCTCTCTGATGCAGCCTCCTGCAATTCCTGAAATCTCATCTTCATCCTCCATAGCTCAGGACTCACCTTCAGGTGGTTGCAAATCTGCTTGAATCCTGGCACTGACACTGGCACTCTCCCCATGTGATGATCTGCCCCCAGAGGACCCACTTGCCAATCTGATTGAAGGTGGGAAGACTACAGGATTGATGAATAAAGGTAAAGAATAATTAATATCACCAACAAAATCAATTGATCAAACCAAAATAGAACATGCCTCCCAGAGGGCTGCCTATCTTACTATTCAATCTCTCAGATGCAGCCTCCTGCAATTCCTGAAATATTGTCTTCATGCTCCATAGCTCAGGATTCTCACCTTCAGGTGGTTGCAAAGCTGCTTGAATCCTGTTACTGACACTGGCCCTCTCCCAACGTAAAGGTCCTCCCCCAGATGCCACACTTGCCAATCTGATTGAAGGTGGGGAGACTACAGGATTGATGAATCAAGGTAAATAAGAGTCAGACAAAAAATGGCCAAATAAAACTAATACCTGGGTTGGATTCCTTTGAAGACGTGATTACTTTTTCTCCTATGGGGGGGGGGGGAGATAATTCCCAATGCAAAAAAAGACTTCAGAAATTGTAATCAGTTAATATCAGTAAAACTTCTCACCTTTTTCTTGATGAGACATGGATGGAGATGCATGTTGTTTTTCAACTCTTTTGGTCAAAATATTTTGGACCAATGAGCTTGCACTTTCAGACCGTGAGCGATCTGACTTATCACTGCATCTAGCAGATGCCAATTTCTCCTTTTTATTTTTCTTTTTAACACTACACCTTTCTTTCCTCTTTCTTTTTTGAAAAAAAATAAATTTTAATATATAATTATTGACTAAGTTCATATTTATGAAGACTTATCCCAACACTACGTACCAGTTCCTGTTAAATCACCCCACATTAATAAATGAAGAAAATTAAACATACAGAATATCAACCCTTCACTCACCAGTATTTTCAGATTGAATATTGTCATGCGGAGAATGTTGCCCCATTCTTGGAACCAGGCTTTCTTCATCATTTTGACGGTGCGGAATCTGATCACCTGGGGTTAGTTCTGCTGTTCATCCAAGACAAAATAAATTAATTAAGTAAAAAAATGGTTGTTATTTCATCCATTGACACAAATCCAACTTCCTATGATGAATACAAAACATTACCTGGTTTTTGAACAGAACTTCCAACATTAATCAAAGCTTGAGTAGGAGTAACCAAATCATCTTCCTTGATATTTCAATTTTTCTCAGGATCATCTTCAGAAATACACAGGCTTTTAAGAATAATAAAAACAAACGCATCAATCCATCAGTCAAATACACAAAAACTAATCTGCCATAGGGGGAGATCACTGGTGATTTTCATGATGGACTGGGTGAGTACCCGTTTAAAGCATCTATATATATCAATAACTTTTCAATTGAAGTTTAACTGAAAATCAACAACATGTTCCATCTTTTCACTTTGTTCAGGATCAGTAATCTTTCACTTGGTTCAGGATCAGGGGATAAATGGATGAATGTTCTGGGAAATTGAACGTTTTGGTGGGAAGCTTGGGGATTATATATTTCCCCTGAATACCTGAGATAACCTTTGGAGTGCTCATGCGCTTGGATTCACTTACCAATAGTCAAGTCATCAGTTAAGATATCATTCTTGCTTCTCAGCTTGACAATATCAGCAATATGTACTGCTTGACAATATCAGCAATATGACTCATAATTCAATTAAAATGAAAAAATTAGACATCCTCAAAACGTTTTCATGTGTCTTGATTGTTTGCCTCATTGGAAATTGGATGCAAATCATTTGATTCCCCCTTCTATACCCAATACTCATTTGATCAAAACAATCCAATCATAGAGAGAGAAAATGTCACACTCTCTGGTAAGACACTCTACATAAAATTCCACATAATATTTCTCAAATATTCTCAATTTAAAGTAGTGATTTTTTTGTTCTCAATTTGATCACAAAGAAATCAAATCATATCAATATCATCCCTATGCACCTTTCATGTTTTAGTTTTGATATCCTAAATACAAGAGCATATCATCCTGCAGACAAGTTTACTTCCTCCTACGTCACTCTGGGATTCTTTACAAGACCAATATTCAAAAAATGTATCATGGTTGAGAAAGTCAGCACCAAAGGTTTGGCATGGCATATTCCATCCTTGTAAAAATGAATCATTTGTTTCAAAGAGCATTCCTTCTTGATTGGTAGACCTGCCAAGATTACAAGTCATTATCTGACTTAGAAATATGATCACACATGAACATAGCACTGACCTATTCCAAGCCATTTAGGTGCTGTTCAGCTGCACAATTTATAGTGTATCCAGTCAGTTTGGTCAGGTGGTCAACTCCCCCTGTTCATGTGACAAGACATGGTTTATGGTAAGACCAAATAGCTTGATGGGGCAATATCCAAGTGGGCCCCATCTTTTTGGGTCATCAACTTGTCAAAGTTCCTGATCAACTCAGGGCAACAAGAATTATTTTTTCTGCTGCTGTGCTCCTCATGACTGTTACGACCAGCAGGGTGGCCTCAAGTCAATACCAGACTCTTGGTTGCTTCAGTTGAAAGCCGCTGCGGCCAAGTTGATGACACACCTCCATTAGTTGACCACCTGACAAGGGGTGGTTGACTAAAGGCCACACAGCTTTGAGCACCTGCCAACTGTGGTTTGACAAAAAAACCCACCGAGTCAATGAGCCAACAAAACTCAGTGCATGCACCATATCTGTAGATGTAACAGATCCCCCCTGCCAAATTGAAGTTACAAAGTTACACTCCCATGCTTCCCTACACAAAAAAAGGTTACAGAAAGTTACAAGCGCTTCCCCTTGTAACTTCCTCTAACTTGATGTTTATGCACTAAAAATGAGAGCTCACAGGCCCCAATCTGTTTGGCTGCGGGTCCCTGATATGAGCAGGTACTTACAGTTACAAATCCACTCATGGGCAGATTTTTAACTTGTAACCAGCAGTTACAGTTACAAGTCATCTTCCAAAGTGGCCCTCACAATGCTTGGTCCAGAGTTTGTAAAAGTTAGGGTGTGTTTGGAACCACATGAACCGTCACGTACCATCATGCAAATCCTGGATATTTATGAAGGCATATGATGGTTGGGTAGCTTTTCATGGTGGGATTTTGGTGCCCACTCGAGAACTTTAGCCCAAATGAGGGTAGTTGATGCTTCTCAAGGTTCGAGGTCTCCCATTGGCCAAAATTGGACACAACGGAACATTTTGGTCCAGACCAAAATGTTAGCATCATGTACGTACATAGACACATCCTCTCCTCCCTCTATGTGCTAACTATTGACTTATCCCCCACTTTTGCCCTTGACATCTCCCCTGTCACTGGTGAAAGCCAAAGGCATCTCCCCTCAAGACTATCATGTTGCTTGTGGAAACCAAACACATCATGTTCAGAAATAAGGTTGCATCATGTTCAATTTTGCGCAAAATCAAACATGACACTAACTTTATTTCCAAAATTAGGCTTCATGATGGTTTGTGTGGGTCCAAACTCACCCTTAGGGATTTGGGTTTCATTCATGCCCATGGAAACTGCATGACAAATCCAAGCATTCCATTTATGCTCTCAAGTTTGAAGGAATCTATCATCATCTAAGATCTGTTTAATTTCAGTTCTTCTATCACGAACAGGGTCAAGCTCTTCAATTTTTTTGAGCATTCTAAATCTTATCCTATTCAAAAAATCAACTTGACAATCACTCAGATTCTTGCTGGAACAAAGATGCCTCTTGCCATTGTTTGGTGGAGTAAATTATTTATTGTAATGGAAGCAAAAACCTCATCTATTTGTACCTTAAATTCTGGCTGATTTGCCAGCCAAAAATGGTGAAATTATCCTTTTAAAAATGTGTATTTTCAATTTTTTTTGGAATAAATGCATGGTGATTTTTTTGGAAATCAAACAGCTTTTGATTACTGAATTTTTGGAAAGCAGTATGCAGAAGCTAAAACATGGTTTGCAAAAATGGTAATGGGAGATAATTTCAGCTTTTTCACATTATCCTTATTCAAGAAATCATTCATCTCACCTATTTTTTCTTCAATATTAAATGATCCATTGCAACCATCACTTTCCTGGTTTCTGGACCATATTAAATGGTAGGTGATTTTTTTGACAATTTATGAATCAAATATGGTGTATCCACTGAGCCTGGATGGGTGGTAAATTCCTGCTGGTCATGCAACAAGCTGGAGTTTACCACCTGACAAAATGGGTTCATGGGGCAAAATTCAAGGGAGCCCAATCTTGTTGGGTCATCAACCTGACCTAGTTGTTGATCAACTGAAAGCAACAAGAAGCAATTTATCTTCAGTTGTGATCCTCATGACCAGCATGACCAATAGGATGGCCTCCTTTCAATGCCAAACTCTTGGCAGCTTAAGTTGAAATGTGGCATGCCCCAGTTGATGGCACACCCCCATTGGGTGACCACCTGACAAGCAGCGGTTGATTAACTGCCATGAAAATTTGAGAACCTGCCAACAGTGGCTTAAAAAGAAGCCACCCAGTTGACCACCTGACCGAACTTGGTTGATACACCATAGGAGAAAAAAAGGTGAATTGAAGAAGTAAATATGTGGAAGTGATCAAATGGGGTTAAATTATTTGAAAATCATACAGCTCTGAAAGAGATCAAACATTAATCTGAGGAAAATCAAATTGAAACCAGGGAGAAATCAAGGGGATTCTTGGGGGAAAAGTAATGGAAAAGCAAAAGACACTTTTGATAAGTCCTGAAAAAACCAATTAGAAACACAGTGGAAAATTTGAAGAATCAAATGAGAATTCATTGGTCACTTTTGGAGAATTTAAGAGGAGTCTCAGAAGCAATCATGGATCAACTGTGTTTCCATCTTTGTGAACTCTACCAGAAAAAAAACAGAAATCATGGTGATTTCCTCTGGAAATTGATTATAAACTGTGAAGCAATTGGGGAACCATCATGGTGAAGTGAAGTCTCTGGTCCGCCAGAGATGCCTGATTTTTCCTGGTGGTTTTTATCCACTCCTCACATCCATCAAATTTCAAACCCTCCCCCTTTCTTTCATTGATTTGCAATTGATTCTTGGTGATATCTCCAGATTTCTTGGAACTCCCCCCCCCTCCCCCCCCCCCATCATTCATCCTATTTGAAAGGCTTACCTTCTCACTTTACCCCATCTGCTCTCCCACCCAATTTATATTACTTCACAACGGGAAATTTCTCAGCAAAATGATAATAAAAACAATATCACCAAAATTTCTGCCACAGGAAGTAAGAAAATTGGCAATATCCTGACTCCACATCAGTGAGAAACCTAAATTTGCAGCAGATTAGTCTGGAGAAAGTTTCTTAAATAAATTCAAGGAATAATTCAACCCACATTCCACTGTTTTATATTGTGACTATAATCAAATTAGCACTTGGCAGGGTTCCCCCCTTTTTTTCCACAGTATTGACATACCCTTTTCTTCTCAAATTTGAAGGTCTCAACACAGAAAAACTAAAGTTCAGTGCTCCCTACCACTTGATTGAATGGAACCCTCCAAGCTGGGCTCACCAAACAATTGGATGAGACAGGCCCTTACCCTCTACTATGACCAAAAAAAATTGGCCTTCAAATCCATGGCTTCTTGGGAGAAGCTTTGATGGGCACCAAAATGGCAACTCAAAAAGAAAAATCCCCCAGCCCTCCATGCATTTAACTCCCTTTCCAAGGGGGAAAACTCCACAAAGAAGGATCCCCCAACCCTCTGTGCATTCAACTCCCTTTTGAAGGGGGACAACTCCACTCAAATTTTGTCTCCCCCTCCCTTTGTGGCCACCCCAACCCCCAGGCCTGCTGGATTAAAGGTGAGCAATAGGTGTTGTTTATCCAATATATTTTCAATTCAAGACAAAAATTATAAAAATATTCCTGAACTCAATAACCTTTCCAAAGAATGCATAAAAATGGCCAAAAAAACAATTGATTTCTTTGAAAAAGTATTGACCTATCAGGAGAAAACATTGAAATAAAACCCAATCATCTCAAAGCTAAACAGGAACAGGTAGCAATTGAAACAGAAAGATTGAAGTTTGAAAACAAAAATCTTGAAATTGAAAGAGAATATAAGAAAAGTGAATACAAATAAATGAATTAAAACTTCTTTTGAACTCTGATGTCTGTTCAACTCTGATTTCTGTTCAACTTTTATGTCACTGCTGATGAACCAGAGAGCATGGAGGTTTTGTACAATATGAAGAGAAATCAGGTATAAATTTCTGAGAAAAAGTTTATCACACTTATATTAATGGATATGTGTTCCAATCCTGCTTGTAGTTTCCAAACCATGTTCCATCATTTACAAAAAAGCCGCTGGTTGGGTTGATCACCTCAAAGATCAACTTGAGTTTCATTCTAATCTATAGATTAATTATATCATTTTGGTTTGATTTCTGATTCTGATCTTTCAATTCTATTAATATAATTGGTTATAACATTTTGAACATCATTATGTTGATTTTTTTGAGTTAACATCATTGATAAGATTTGAATGAATTTCTTGAGAACTGAAAACCAGCGGACTAGAGATAAGAGTTAGAGTGATGAAGAAAGTATATTGGGAGGACAGAGAGAATGAAAATACCAACAGCTTGAGTCACTTAGATAGTATAGAAGAGATCAGACGGCATAGAGAGTTGGTGGCGAATTGAGAGAGTGAAGACAGAGAAGACAGGAGACTATAAGTTGAAGGAGGTTGTTAGAATGATTGTAATGGGATGATCTTGAGGACTAGATTCTTACCAGGCAGAAGTTGGACAAAAAGGCAAGAGTTCGGATCAGAGCAGAGAAGTTGAGAGTTGGGATCAAGGTGGAGTTGTAGGATTGGAGTTTGAGAGATAATGATAGATAAAGATAGAAGAGCAAATAAGAAAAGATAAAAGGAATAAGAAAAGATAAAAGGAATAAGAAAAATAAATAGGAAGAGAAGAGATGAGATGAAAGAGAGGAAGAAGAGAATTGGAAGGAATCGAGAAGATAGGAGGAGAGAGTCTTCCTGAGAATTGCAACCGGGGGTTCCGGGAGATGAAGGGACCGGGGAAGACATATTTCACAAGGAGTTTGTCCACGGAGCCACAGGACGGAGGTTGAGTGAAAGTTGGAAAATTGGGTGAGATGGCGTAGTCTTAACACCCCTTGTGACTGGTAAGAGGATAGTCCAAAAGATCAACTATGATTTTCCTTGAAGATTGTGTTTTGGAGGAGCTGTAGAGAGGTTTCTGGAGAAGTCTTTGTAAGGGAGTCTGCGACCATTGAGTGACTTTGGATTAAGTTAAGTGTAAACTTGTCGTTTGCGTAATCCTTGCACAGTCCTTTGGTTTTGATGTCAATGTGTCTTGATTTAGAGTGCGACCCAATTTTTTTTTTCTTATCATCTAAGCCCTTATTGTCAATATGTAAAGTAGGTTTCAGTTTGTCTTTTTGGTTAATTTCAGCAATGAGATGCTTGATCCACTTGATTTCTAAGTAGCAATCCAATAAGGCATTCAACTCTGATTCATTGGAAGAATACGTGATGTTTTTCTGTCGAGTTGAGTTCCAGATGGCTGGACTACTGTAGTGAAGAATCACATAACCAGTTTGGGATCTACAAAGGGTGGGGTCATCTCCCCAGGTAGCATTGCTAAACCCTGAGAGAATCTCTTGCTTTGGATCGTATTTGATTACCAATTTTAGATCTTTTGTTGTTTTGAGATACTTCCAAAACTTTTTGACTTCCCTCCAGTGAGTCATGCCTGGTTTTGTATTGAATCGGGCTAGACTAGAGACAGAGAAGAAGATATTGGGCCGGGAGTAATGCGCCAAGTGATTTAGAAGTCCAATAGCGGACCTATAATTGATATTAAGTTGAAAGAATTTGGCGTGGTCAACATTGGAGGCAGGTTCAAGGCTTAGATTCTGAGTAAGTGGAATGTAGGTATCCTTGCAAGAGGTCAGCCCGAGTTCTTCCAAGCCTTTTTCTATGTGTTTGGACTGACTCAGGAGAATTTTGTTGTCTCCAACTTCCATGAGCATCCCAAGTATGGTATTAGGATGGTGGCACAAAGAATTCTTGAATTGCTCAAGGAAGTTGACTTCAAAGAGGTTTGAGTTGCCTACATGAATGAGATCATCTATGTGGAAATAGAGAATTTCACCGGTTTTGGCGTTGAGATATAGACAAGGGTCGCTAGTTGATTCATGATACCCTTGAGATTTGATCCATGACGTCAGAGTTTCATACCAATTCTTGGGGGACTGTTTCAAACCGTAGAGAGATTTTTTTAGCTTAAGGTAAGGAGATTTTCTAGATGAGCCTTCCAGGGTCCTTATGATGACAGTTTCATTAATGGGAGCATGGAGGAATGCGCCTTTAACGTTGAATTGGGTAAGTTTCATCTTGTTTTTCAAGCTGTAGACAAGAGCTACTCAAAGGGAACCAAGCTTGCCGGTTGGTGCCCAAGTTTTGTTATAGTCTATTCCTAGGACCTGATCAAACCCTTGAACGCAGACTCTAGCTTTGTATTTGATGGGGTCGCCATGGCAATTTTCTTTGATCTTGAAAACCCACGTTGTATTTAAGACATTTTCTGGGGTGTCGTGGTATTCTTCCCAGACACCTTGAAGTTCTATTGAGCTCAATTCCTCTTCCAAAGCTTCCTTCCACTTTGGCCATTCTGGGCAATTTCGTGCTGCTTTGTAGGAGGGAGGCTTGTAGTAGTGATGGAACCCGTATTGTTGAGGTCTTCTTACCTCTCTTCTAGGTCTTTGTGAGATAATTTGAGTTGGAGGATCAGGGACTGGCGACAGAGGAGGAGAAGGATCAGAGGGAGGAGAAACTGTAGATGCCAAGTCAACTTGATCTGAATCGGATTCAGAGGAATTGTCTTGAATTTCTTGAAACGTTTATTTCTTTTCAAATGTTGAAGAGTTAAGTTCTTGAGATTTGGATTCAATTTGAGTTAAAAGGTTGATTCCCAGAGATTCAAGGAGAGGGAAGTTGTGGAGCAGATTCTTGAGAAACTGTACATGTTTGGTTTAAATAATGGCACCAGATGAGCTGAGGATCAGGTAAGAATGAAAAACGGGATTGAACCCAACTACAATCCCTTCCAATCCTTTCTCATCAAACTTCCTTCCCTTTTGTAACTTTTTTTCCAGATAGATGACGGAAGATCCTACAGGTTTGAGATAATTAGTAGGGAGTTTCTTGCTAAACATAAGTTCCCATGGGGGTCAATCATTACCTTCCCTCGGGACTTGATTAAGCATAAGAAAGCAGCTTCAAATCACGACGTGCTAATAGCACTTATTTATCCTAGATGATGAGAAGGTTGCGCGAGCTGATTCTACAATTGTTCTGTTAGCTCTTTCAGCTTGACTGTTGTGTTGAGAGTGATATGGCTCTGAGGTGAGAAGTTTGATGTGCTTAGATTTTGCAAATTCCTTCAGGGTGGAGTTAGTGAATTCCATTCCTTTTTCTGAAAAGATCTTGGTAGGGTAATAGTTTAGTCACTTATATTTGGTCTCGAGGATGTTGATAATAACATTGGAAGTTTCTTCTTTGAAATGGAGAGGAAAGGCTGCCAGATAACGCGTGAAGTTATCTACTAGTGTCAAGATGTACCTATGGCCAGCTTTTGACTGAGGGGTGATCTGTCCAATCGGATCTAAGTGAATTTGTTTGAGAGGTTTAGATGAGGGCGTTGAGGTGCTTGAGAAGGGAGCCCGTGTGATTTTGCTCCTTACACAGCCATCACACTGGAATCTGTCCAGCTTGTTGTTAGAGTATAGGTCCTTGATGATTGGTTTGAGCATGGAGATGGAGGCATGGCCGTATGTCCTGTGGATATTGGATAATGTTTGAGTTTGGCTAGGTGGATTAAGTAATGATTGGCTGGAGTGATTGACAAAGAGGTTATTCCTGGCAGTTCAAGGCTTCTCGATCACGAATAGATTATTCCGAATTAAACCTCTAAGGATTGTTGAATTGCCAAGGGTGATACTGAATTGATCTTGTTTTTGAGATAAACTACAGCCCTTCTTCACCAGGAGGCCGGGACTGATAAGATTGACAACAATATCCGGGACATACATGCATTCTTCAAGGGTGATGACAGAATCTTTCCACTCGAGTCGCACAGTACCTGTCCCTCGTATCTTGAGGTTTGCTTCCAACTTGCATGTCTTAATTTCCATGAGTTCATCGTGCAGGTTGATAGAGATGAAGTATTTTAAATCATTGAAAATATGTATATTAGCTCCTGAATCGAGAAGGAGATTAGGAGTGCTGTCTGCGTTTATCCAGAGAGTGAGGAGAGAATGGTAGTTGATGGTAGGTGTCTTCTTTGTCCTGTTCTTCCACTCATTTTGCTGTTCAATCCACCAATTGGGAGCAATCTGAGGATGGAGGTGGAAACAAGATGATTCAGGATGAGGAGCGTTTGGATTTTGAAAACCTTCTTTGCATCTGATCCTTGGATTTCTATCATCTTTATTGGGTCTGCTCTTGAAAGTAACCAAGGAAAAATTGGTGGTTGGTTTGCCAGTCTTGAATTGCGCCTTCCTCTTGTTGTTGTATTGAGTTAGATGATTAAAAACAACTTCTACTGTTATAAACTTTTTGCCATGCATGACTTGCTGTTTCAGATTTTCTAGGGTTGATGGAAATTTGAATAGAATTAGATATGCCAGTATGTCATTTGGGAGATCTATCCCTACGTTGGCCATTTGAGCAAGAGATTTTTGAATGTCCGTTATAAATCCTTTGATTGCATGTTTGTTGAATGGAGCATGAAGGAACTGATTAAAAATCTGTGCTCTATTAGCTGTTTTGGATGAAGCAAATCTTTGTGTGATTTCGGTCCAGAGTAACTTGGAGGATGTGATGTTTGCGGCAGTGATGACATTGGCGTGTGTGGTGCTATTGAGTTTGGATAGGATGATGGCCCAGATCTCTTGGTCTTGTTGTACTAGGAGTTGTCCAAGGTTATTAATCATGACGTCCTTGATGTCCTTAAGGTTTAATAGCATCAAAATCTTGTCTTGCCAAATCAAGTAGTTGTCCTTGTTGAGTGGGGGAATGGCATCGACGGAAGCCTTGAGTGCAACTTGATGGAAATAGTCACTTGCTCCGGCTGGTTTGTTCATCTTCAATAACGCGGAGTTGTCTTTTGGCTTTTAACCGTGATAAGATTTGAATGAATTTCTTGAGAACTGAAAACCAGCAGACTAGAGACAAGAGTTAGAGTGATGAAGAAAGTATATTGGGAGGACAGAGAGAATGAAAATACCAACAGCTTGAGTCACTTAGATAGTATAGAAGAGATCAGACGGCATAGAGAGTTGGTGGCGAATTGAGAGAGTGCAGACAGAGAAGACAGGAGACTATAAGGTGAAGGAGGTTGTTAGGATGATTGTATGGGGATGATCTTGAGGACTAGGTTCTTACCAGGCAGAAGTTGGACAAAAAGGCAAGAGTTCGGATCAGAGCGGAGAAGTTGAAAGTTGGGATTGAGGTGGAGTTGTAGGATTGGAGTTTGAGAGATAATGATAGAAAACAATAGAAGAGCAAATAAGAAAAGATAAAAGGAATAAGAAAAATAAATAGGAAGAGAAGATATGAGATGAAAGAGAGGAAGAAGAGAATTTGAAGGAGTCAAGAAGATAGGAGGAGAGAGTCTTCCTGAGAATTGCAACCGGGGGTTCCGGGAGATGAAGGGACCAGGGAAGACAGATGTCACAAGGAGTTTTTCCAAGGAGCCACAGGACGGAGGTTGAGTGAAAGGCGGAACATTGGGTGAGATGGTGTAGTCTTAACAATCATTATCATGAGTGTTTTGAATGAGAATTTATTGCTAAGTCAGTCCAAGTTGGGTTGGGCTGATCCCATCACAAGGAGAATTTTCACTTCTTGTTATGGGATCAGCTTAACAGAAGTTAAAATTGTTTTTTTTGGTGTTTTTACTTTAGGGATGGCCACAAAACTTGCATTTTTTGGTACTTTGACTTTAGGGCTAGTCACAAGTTGAACTTGTGTTTCTTGGAACTTTTACTTTAGGGCTAGACAAGTTGAAATTTTATTTTTTTGGTGTTTTTAATTGAGGGCTAGTCAAGTTGAACTTTTTTTTTATTTGGCTGGTTGTCTTCAGTTTTTTTTTTTAATGATTTTTATTTTATTTCTTATTTTTTTGTTTTTTTCCAAAAAATCAATATTTTTAAATTTTTTGGGTGATTTCTGTTTTCATTGTATTTTTATTTAGTTTATTATTATTATTATTATGGGGTATCAAAGTTAACCAAACCCGCCATTTTTTAATGGCGGGTTTCAACCCAAATCCGCCATTTCAAACCCGCCATTAAAAATCAAAAAAAGCCACTTATTTCAGATCAGACGTGTCAAAGTTAACCTGAAATAAGTGGTTTTTTTCAAATAAAGTATTTAAATGCTTCCACCACCTGTCCGCGTCATACACCCTTGTCTTCCCACCTCCTTCTACCTCCAACCTCATCGGAAAATGTTTTACCCCCACCCTCATCATAAAATTGATTGACTACTCTCATCACTTTATTGCTCTCATCACTTGATCACTCTCATCCACTTCATTGCTCTCAAAACTTCATCACTCTAATCACTTAACCGCTCTCATCACTTGATCACTCTCATCCACTTTATTGCTCTCAAAACTTCACCACTCTCATCACTTTATTGCTCTCATCACTTGCGTAGCCCGAACTCTTTCAAATGGCCCCTCAGCAAACCTCCCCCCACAAGTCCAACACACCCAAGAGAACATTTCCAAGGAATTCCAAAACAAACAATCCTCCCCCATCAGCTTCCAAGGGCTCAAGTCAGCTCAAGAGAGCTGATCACATCATCCTGGTTAACTGGCTGAAAATTCCCTCCAACTACAATGCCTGCTTTGGATCCGACAACAAAACACATGTTGGCCGACCTCAATCCTCTAAGGTCAATGGTTATCTCCTGATGGCCAATGAACTCAAGAACAAAACAAAAGGTAGGCTGGATCTGTCATCCAAACAGATGAGGGAGCGGTTCAAAAACTATCAAGCCAAGTACAAAAAGGCCCACTCCATGTCTATCTCCACTGGCTTTGGTATCACCGACTTGGACAAAGCCAAAGGAATCAACTCGGTGGTTGATAAGTTGGACTCCATTTGTCCTTTTTATATTCAAATGGATGAAATCTTTGGAAAGAAGGCCAACATCACCCCCCTAGCTGCTTTCAATGCCCAACAATCCAATTCCATTGATGCCGAGGACTTGGCTGGGGATGCTCAGCCTACCAACAGGGACCTTGATGAAACCTTGGCCTTGGAGTGGCCCCCATCTGATGACAAGGAGGATATTCAAACACAATTGGCTCCAATCACTTCTACTTTGGTATTGATTGATCAGTCAATCCCAACCTTGGACCCCTCACTTCCTTCTTTTGATTGCTCTCTTCCTGGGGCAGAACAACTGGAGAACTTGCCCAATGAGGAGGATGTTATTCCTGGATCACTGTTGCCATCAACATCTGCTCAAGTAAGGAACTAAATTGTTTTCAATTCTGTCTGGTTGCTCCGGACTGATTTACATTGTAAAAAAACAGGCTCATCCATTTTTGATTGGCCGAAAACTCAAGCCAATGGGGCCTCCCACATTGCCTTCAAATACTAGTGAGGACTTTCAGACTCAAACCTCCTCTGCCAAGGGTAAGCAAAAGGCCTCCAATTCCATCAATTTCAACCCCAAAAGTCATAAAAAGAGGAGAAACACTTCCAGTTTTTTGGGCTTTGAAGAAATCATGGAGAAGCGATATTCATGTAAGTTGATTGATTCAATATCCTTGCTTTCAAAATCATGCTCATTGCCATTCCCCTCCAATAAACAGTAAAATCACAAATTGAATCAGATAAAATTCAGTTTGAAAAGCAAAAGTGGGATTGCCAACTGGCCATGGATGGTCAAAAGCAGAAAGCCGAGACTTTGGCTAATCAACAAAAATTGGATGCTGAGTGGAGGTTGAAACAAGCTGAGCTAGAGTTTCAAAAAGAGGAAAAGGAGAAGGATTGGCAGCAAGTGCAACTGGAAAAGGAGAGGGAACAACGGGCAAAAGAAAAAAAGGATAAGGTATCAGTAGCTTTGCCTTGCATTGGAAGTGGTAGATTGGTCGAAGAAATACAGCAGATTACTCAAATGCTGGGCTTGTAAATATATTTGCATGGATGAAAGAAAAACAAATTATTTTTTACTACAACAACATTTGAGAGCATTCTTAACCCCACCAATATACAAATCTTTTTTTTTATTGATATTTTTTTCTCTAGAGTAAATTTGGCCCTTTTTCATTTCCCTACAAGTGCTCTGAGTTTTTTCATTAATTTGGAGTGACATGGCCATTCTGGTATGGGTTGCTGTGTCCACAGCTGGAAAGTTACAGTGCTTGTACTTGTTAGCCGCCCAAACCATTTTGACTATACCTTTTTGCTTGAAATCAAGCTTGCAACTAAAGCACTTTGGCCCAGTTGTTTGAGCCTGATGTGGGCAAGGAGACAATTGTTCGCTCAAGGCAGTGCCACTGTGGGTTAAATCAAACCAGACCCTGTCACACAATGGTCTTGAACATCATACTTTCCTGCAAAGGGATCACAGTTATACTCAAACCCAAGATTGCAAATGAAACCCCAAGGTTTGGTTTTTTTTTGGTTTTTTTATGCTTTTTTTTTGGTTTTTTTTTTGGTTTTTTTTTGGTTTTTTTGGTTTTTTTTGGTTTTTTTTGGTTTTTTTTGGTTTTTTTTGGGGGTTTTTTTTGGGGTTTTTTTTGATTTTTTTTTTGCTTTTTTCAAAGAGGTTGATGCACCAAGCACGGCCTGGCTTGTTGGGGGGACTTCATCACCCCCCAACCAAGCGAGCGAGTGAGGCAGGAGGGAGGGCCTGGCTTGGTGGGGGGATTTCATCACCCCCCAACCAAGCAAGCGTCAAAGGGGGGGGAAGCTTGTTGGGGGGACTTCATCACCCCCCAACCAAGCAAGCGAGCGAGGCGGGAGGGAGGGCCCGGCTTGGTGGGGGGATTTCATCACCCCCCAACCAAGCAAGCGGCAAAGGGGGGGGGCAGCTTGGTGGGGGGATTTCATCACCCCCCAACCGAGCGAGTGGTAAAGGGGGGGCCGACTTGGTGGGCGGACCGAGCAAGCGGCAAAGGGGGGGGGCAGGTGGGGCTTGCAGTGGGGGGGCCCGGCTTGGTGGGCGGACCGAGCTAGCGGCCAAAAGGGGGGGGCCGGTGGGGCTTGCAGTGGGGGGGGCCGGCTCGGTGGGCAGACCAAGCGGGCGGCAAAGGGGGGGGGCCAGTGGGGCTCGCAGTGGGGGGGCTGGCTGGGTGGGCAGACCAAGCAAGCGGCAAAGGGGGGGGTGGTGGGGCTTGCAGTGGGGGGGGGACTTCATCAACCCCCCGCCCAGCGACCGAGCAAGGGGGGGAGCAAGCCACCGGCTCGCAGTGGGGGGGACTTCATCACGCCCTGCCCAGCAACCAAGCGAGGGGGGAGCGAGCCACCGGCTCGCGGTGGGGGGGACTGCATCACCCCCCTGCCCGGCAAGCAAGCAAGGGGGAAGGAGCTGGTGGGGCTTGCGGTGGGGGGCACTTCATCAGCCCCCCGCCCAGCAAGCAAGCAAGGGGGACATTGAGGGGGGAGGGAGGGGGGGGATTTCAAATCCGCTCCCCACCTAGCAAGCGAAAGAGGGGGGAGATCAAGGGGGGAGGGAGGGGGAGGGAGGGGGGAGGGAGGGGGGAGGGAGGGGGGAGGGAGGGGGGGATTTCAAATTCCATCCCCACCTAGCGATTGAGCAAGGGTGGAGATCAAGGGGGGGGGGAAGGGGGGAGGGATTTCAAAACCGCTCCCCACCTAGCAAGCAAGCAAGGGGGGAGGGACAGGCTTGGTGGGGGGGTTTTCTAATCCCCTCCCCACCTAGGAAGCTATTTAGTAACCTGGACCACACCAACACCAACCACCACCAACCACCACCCACCACCACCCACCACCACCCACCTCATGCACCTCATCCACCACAATCACCACCCCAGTGGTAAGTAACCTTTTTTTTTTAAAAAAAAAAACAAGAGGGTATTCAATTTTTGTAGATATCAATATTGATGGAATTTCATTTTTTGTAGATATCAATATTGATGGAATTGAATGAAGGCATGTCTAGTAAAAATGGGTATGGGATTTAAACTTTATTCCTCAATATCCTTCAACAATAAAATTACTAATTGAACTTTTGATTCTGCATTATTTTTCTTTGGGTTTTCCATTCATGTTGTGATTCCTGGGTGTCATCCTGAAACAAGGTTTGTAGTTTTGTTGAGCTTGGCGTTTCAGGAGATGCCAAGGAGATACAACATGGATGAAAGCCTCTAGTAGTAGGAAAACAACACAGACTACCAAACTCAGATGTTACTTCAACATCCAAAAGTAACAAGAAGTTCAACCGTGCCAGAAGGCATTCTTCACTCTTTCTGTGTTTCCCTAAAAGGTGCTTTGGTTTTTCAACCAAAGCATGCCGGAGATTGAATGCCTTGCATGAATATGTCCATTAAGGAAACCATGCAAAGTGCTTTCTAATCGATGATGGTATTTGATTGATTGGGCTGTGGCCACGCCATGCCTGAAAAATCAATCCTTTTGTTTATTTGCCCCTTGGTTTTCATAATGTCACCATCTCATTCCAATAAAATACCCCCGACATTGGCAATCGATTGCTCAATCAATGTGAGGAGGAATTGGAGGAGGGGAGGGGCTCACCTTGATGGATAGAGAAATGGATCCAGGGGGGGACTAAAGGTTGAATGATCAAAGGATCAGCAACTGGTGAGGGGAAGGAAGAGGAAGAGGGTGGAGGGGGCTTACCAGGATTAGGAGGAGGGGATTCAGTGAGTGAGGTGAGATGAGGTGGTGGTGGTGAGTAAGGTGGTGGTGATGAGTGGGGTGGTTTGGTGAGGAGGAGGAAGGGTTTGACGGGTGAGTGAGTGGGGTGAGGTTGAAGGGGTTGAGTGGTGAGGGGGAGGGGGGTGGCATTTGGTGAGTGGCAGGGTTTGAGGTGGAGGTGTTTTTGGATTCAAGTCCACTAAAAAAAAAATAAAAAAAAAACCCAGCCTATGAATCTTGGGTGAACAACCAAAACCAAAAAAATACAGTGAAGGGAATTTTTACCAATTTCAAAATCAAAAATTACCCATCAAAGCAAGCAAGGGTGAGAGGAAGAATCCGCTCTCTCATAGAAGAAGATGAGGGACCAGATGAGACAGGGATGACTTGAGGCTTATCAGGAATATCATCTTGGAATATTTCATCCCATTCATCTTTGATGTTGGCCAAAAGGTTGTGAAGGATTACACAAGTGATAATCCAGTTGATGAGGAACCTCATATATTTGGAACATTGGAGCTGGTTTTGCATCTCCCGTAAGTTGGCCCATCTTCCTTTCAGAATTCCTATGGCATGCTCAATCCGAACTCGTGATTGGGCAAGATGATATTTAAAATTGGTTTTTCCTTGATCATTGGACGAAACATTCTGGTATGCTGGAACTACATATTTCCCACTAGCATAAGCCAAATCGGCCAGAAGGTATTGATCTTGGTCAAAGTAGATCTCTGGTTGTTGGGCAATCCGCATCCAATTGAAAACATATGAATCATGACAAGAACCTGGAAGGCCAGCATGGAGGGAGATGAACTTCTTGTTGTTATTGCAAACAAGTTGTAGTGCCACGGAACATCTAAACAAAGAGATGGAACATATTTTGTCAGTGTGTGATCCAAAGTTTTATCATAGCAATTGGAAAAGAAATGAATCAATTGCCTTTTTTTACAATCAAAACAGTGGTTGCCATCTAGGTTGGGTTTTTGACTCAAGGGGATGGTGTTTCCATCAACAAAACCAATGCAACCAGGAAAGCCTTCTGTCTCCATTACTTGAGATATCTCCTTGCGTTCTTCTTTGTTTGGCCATGAAAGGACCAAGCAACGGAAAGATAGGATACCAATCATGAATCTTTTGGTGTATAAGTCAATGCTTCCGTAACTGACTGAGAATAGGTTTTCCAATTGATGGATTGCTGCTCCATTTCCATTTGACCCCAATCTACAAAGAGCAACAGAAAGTTGGATGGCTGGAGCGCGTTGAGGATTGCAAGAATTGTTCTGGAAGATGTGGTGGTCTTCAATCATTTCCAAAAGTTTCATGAAAGAATGCAACAAAGTTTGGAACAGTTGCTGGAAGCTTAAGTCAGGGATGAGATGAAGCTTTTGCCTTTCATACATAGGGTTATGAAGAGTGTGTATTCTTGGAACCATGTATTGCTTTGCCAACGGAGAATTCAAAGCTAACCAAGTTGATTCCAAATTGGAGTCTGAATCAGAGTCTGAATGGGAGTCAAACAGTAGCAAAAGTTCAGTCAGCTTTTTTGCGTTTTCAACTTGCTGGCGGGATTTTTGATTGGAAATGTTGAGAAAGGTGGTGAGTGATGTGGGGTGATGAGATGATGATGGGATTTGTGTGAAGATGGGTATGTGAAGGTATGTGAAAAACAATAGAGATGTGTGTGATGCAATGGAGATGGGACCTGTATGGATTTTCTGATGTGGATGGGTGTTTTTGATGTGATGGATGGTGGATGGATGATGATGCATAAATGGCTGGTTCAATGGCGTTTTTGATGATTGAAATCCGCCATTTTCATGAAACACACCATTTTGAAATACACCAGTTAGGGGGTATGTGTATTTCAGAAACCCGCCATTAAAAATGGCGGGTTTTGTCAAAAAAAATGGCGGGTTTATAATGGCTGGTTTGCTAACTTTGATACGCCCTATTATTATCATTATTATTATCATTATTATTATTATTATTATTATTATTATTATTATTATTATTATTATTATTATTATTATTATTATTATTATTATTATTATTATTATTATTATTATTATTATTATTATTATTATTATTATTATTATTATTATTATTATTATTATTATTATTATTATTATTATTATTATTATTATTATTATTATTATTATTATTATTATTATTATTATTATTATTATTATTATTATTATTATTATTATTATTATTATTATTATTATTATTATTATTATTATTATTATTATTATTATTATTATTATTATTATTATTATTATTATTATTATTATTATTATTATTATTATTATTATTATTATTATTATTATTATTATTATTATTATTATTATTATTATTATTATTATTATTATTATTATTATTATTATTATTATTATTATTATTATTATTATTATTATTATTATTATTATTATTATTATTATTATTATTATTATTATTATTATTATTATTATTATTATTATTATTATTATTATTATTATTATTATTATTATTATTATTATTATTATTATTATTATTATTATTATTATTATTATTATTATTATTATTATTATTATTATTATTATTATTATTATTATTATTATTATTATTATTATTATTATTATTATTATTATTATTATTATTATTATTATTATTATTATTATTATTATTATTATTATTATTATTATTATTATTATTATTATTATTATTATTATTATTATTATTATTATTATTATTATTATTATTATTATTATTATTATTATTATTATTATTATTATTATTATTATTATTATTATTATTATTATTATTATTATTATTATTATTATTATTATTATTATTATTATTATTATTATTATTATTATTATTATTATTATTATTATTATTATTATTATTATTATTATTATTATTATTATTATTATTATTATTATTATTATTATTATTATTATTATTATTATTATTATTATTATTATTATTATTATTATTATTATTATTATTATTATTATTATTATTATTATTATTATTATTATTATTATTATTATTATTATTATTATTATTATTATTATTATTATTATTATTATTATTATTATTATTATTATTATTATTATTATTATTATTATTATTATTATTATTATTATTATTATTATTATTATTATTATTATTATTATTATTATTATTATTATTATTATTATTATTATTATTATTATTATTATTATTATTATTATTATTATTATTATTATTATTATTATTATTATTATTATTATTATTATTATTATTATTATTATTATTATTATTATTATTATTATTATTATTATTATTATTATTATTATTATTATTATTATTATTATTATTATTATTATTATTATTATTATTATTATTATTATTATTATTATTATTATTATTATTATTATTATTATTATTATTATTATTATTATTATTATTATTATTATTATTATTATTATTATTATTATTATTATTATTATTATTATTATTATTATTATTATTATTATTATTATTATTATTATTATTATTATTATTATTATTATTATTATTATTATTATTATTATTATTATTATTATTATTATTATTATTATTATTATTATTATTATTATTATTATTATTATTATTATTATTATTATTATTATTATTATTATTATTATTATTATTATTATTATTATTATTATTATTATTATTATTATTATTATTATTATTATTATTATTATTATTATTATTATTATTATTATTATTATTATTATTATTATTATTATTATTATTATTATTATTATTATTATTATTATTATTATTATTAGGACGTATCAGAGTTAAGTAAACATGCCATTTTTTAATTGCGGTTTTCAAACCAAATTGGCCATTTCAAACCCACCATTAAAAATCAAAAAAAAACCACTTATTTCACATGAGACGTGTCAGAGTCCCAGGGGAATAAGTGGGCTTTTTTCAAATAAATTATTTAAAGGCTTCCACCACCTGTCCACGTCATCCACCCCTGGCTTCCCACCTCCTTCTAACTCTGACCTCATTGGAAAAAAAATTGATTCATCTCTCTTCATCTCTTCATCACTATCCTCATCACTTCATCACTCTCATCACTTCATTGCTTTCATCACATCCAGCTAACTCTTATTGGATCACTATCCTGATTAGTTCATCACTCTCATCCGTTTATTGCCTTAATCACATTCAGCTAAATTTCATTGGATCACTATCCTTATCACTTCATCGCTCTCATCCATTTATTGCTTTCATAACATCCAGCTAACTCTCATTGGATCACTTTCCTCATCACTTCATCACTCTCATCACTTTATTGCTTTCATCACATCCTAATTCTCATTGCTTTATCCCTCTTTTCACTTCATCACTCTTATCTCTTCCTATTCTCTTTGCTTCATCACTCTCATCCTCTCATCAAATCATCACTCTCACCACTTAAACACTCTCATAGCCCTTCATGCCTTCATCCCTCTTACTATTTTTAAATGGCCCCTCAGCAATACTCCCCCCGCAAGTCCACTAAAAAATTAAATGGACCAAAGAAAGAATCTTTGGAAAGAAGGCCAACATCAACCCCCTAGCCCCTTTTGATGCCCAACAATCCAATTCAGTTGACGCCAAGGACTTGGCTGGGGATGCTCAGCCTAGCAATGGTGATCCCAAAGAAACGCATGAGTGGCCCCCATCCAATGCCAAGGAGGACATTCAAACGCAATCAGCTCCAATCATGTCTAATTTTGCTTTGATTGAGGAGTCCAACCCAACCTTGGACCCCTCCCTTCCTTCTTTGGATTGCTTGCTTCTTAGGGTGGAAGAACTGGAGAACTTGGCCAATGAGGAGGATGTCATTACCGTATCACCATTGCCATCAAAATCTGCTCAAGTAAGTAACCAAGTTCTTTTCTCTTCTTTCCAGTTAATCCTGACTGATTCAGACTCAAAAGAAACAGGCTCATCCATTCCTGAATGGCCAAAAACTCAAGCCAATGGGGCCTCTGAAATCCCCTTTAGAATAGGGGGTATCAGAGTTAAGCAAACCCAAGGCTCAAGTCAGCTCAAGAGAGATGATCAAATCATCCTTGTAAACTGGCTCAAAATTCCCTCCAACTATGACACCTGCTTTGGATTGGACAATGAAACACAATTTTTCCAACCTCCATCCTCTAATTTTAATGTTTTTCTCCTGATTGCCAATGAACTAACAAATAAAACCAAGGTGGGCTGGCTCTTTCATCCAAAAAGATGAGGAATCAATTCAACAACTACCCTGTCACTGTATTTTTCCCAATTCAACTCCTCCCATCCATATACTACATTTTGGCCGAGGATCAAGAAGAAATTCAATTCATCTTATAAAATTTTGAGGGTTCCAAGCCCTATCCTTTGCACATCTCTGTATGTTTGTCAAATCATCTCCTCCTATCTTGTTCCCACCCAACCTTATACTTTGATTGGGGTGAGGATCAATAAGGGGTTCAATTTTCTGTATAACCTTTTGAGGGATGAAAGCCCTATTCTTTCCACGTCTCTGTATGTTTTTCAAATCATCTCCTCCCATCTTGTTCCCTCCCAGGAAAATTCTCCGCTTGGGGTGAGAATCAAGAAGGGGTTCTTCTTTGGGAAACATTGTGAGGGCTGCTGCAGCTTGAGAAGTCAAAACTCAGTTCCACACAATGGGATTTGAACCCATGACCTTAACATTGGTGAGTGACGCTTGAACCACCAAGCTAAGTGTGCCATTGCCAGATGGGCCAATGGTCCTGTGTTTATGACCATTGAAAACACAGATCACAGCATCAACCCTCAATACAGTCCATCAGGAATTGTTTCCCTCATCTCATGGGCCTCATCAGAATGCAAGTTGGGTAAACTGAAAAAATACTTGGCAAGATATTTGAGATCATCAAACACATGCAACCAAGCCTGAGAGAAATTTGTAGAAAATACAAACCTGATTGTCACATATAAAAAAAACCCATTAGTCCAACTGCTATTCTCAAGGTGAATTACACCTTATGGACACCACCCAACAGAATTGTGATCACCTTCATTGTCAATAAGACTTGATGGATGTATTCATCCGGCACAACCTTCACATTTGGTGTCAATTGGTGGTGGTTGGAGAGTAAGATGGATTTGTCCCTTTTGATCCAGGGTTCCAATTTTCTGGTGTCTCCAGAGGCTAAAGCTTGGGAAATTTGTTGTTGATTGAGATGAATGATTTTGGTCTGAGACATTGTCAAACAATGTTTTCCAATAGATTCAATTGAGAACCAGGTCCAATGGGTTTTAGCACAATCAGCATTGGATCATCAGATATGGAAAATGAGTGGGCCCCACACAGTTGACTGCAAAATTTATCAACATTATTTTTGTAAAAGCCATTGGTAAAATGAGCCTCAAAGAAAGCCCTGCCTAGAACAGCCCATCAATGGGGTTATTGGCTATTTTCTTGATTGAAGTTGCATCATAGACTTTCAGAGCATCCTTATAGTTGAACAAATATGGTTTAAGAAATGCTTCTAGGGGTAAGATAGATTAACCTAGCCTTGCGGTTCATTGTATCAGCATAATATCTGGCAGCCTTATCAATGTTTCTACTCAAGGCTTGTGTCTTTTTTTGATTGTTTGTGTGCTTCAGTTGCTAAGCTAAATCACTCCGCAAATAGCCACTTGAAGTTTTCATTAATGTCTGTTTGAGCTCTTCTTCTGTTGCAGTAATCTTCAAAGCTTCCCCTTTCCCTACCGCTCCCAATAAATTATTTTGTAGCTGGGCGCTAATGGCTCCCACTTGGTATAAGTTTTCCACAAAATTGTAGTTGAACACCTCACAAGGCTTTGGAAAAGCCTGATTGAGGAAAGTTTGAAGGAGGACCTGGGCGCTTTCAGGGGCATTGGCATATGCCGCCTTGTGTTGAGGACGTTGTGGAAAGAATAAGGGTTGTCCCCCTATAATTGTCCCAAGGTTTGGAAGTTAACGGTTCCCTGCGTTTGAAAGGAGATGAGGATGCCCAAAGTCGCACTCAAATGAGCAATAGAAATAAGGAGATAAAGAGATAAAGAAAAGTAGAGAGAGAGTGAATTCTCCAATCCTTCAATCCTAAGAACTTTCCACCTGGATGTGTATCCGGTATGAGTTCCTTTAATCTCTTGGTGAGATGATTGATCCAATCCAATGATGTGATGGTCTGATTCCATCCTCCCTCTCCCCCTAACCCAGAGTTGAGAGCAAGGATAATTCCTCCCTCTCAACCCTAACCTAAGTACACGCGCAAATAACAGTATGACAAAGAAACAGAAAACAATCCCGAAACAGAAACCCTAGCCTCCTCTCCCCACCTCCTCCGTACCAAACTCCCCCCAACATCCATACGCCGTTCTGTCCATCCATTTGTCCTTCTCATGACGCGGTTCTTGCACTGCGCCCTACTCAGAGCCCCCCCGCCTGTCCATATCCGTTTTTCCGCGCCCGTTGTGGATGTCCGGTATTATCCGGCATGATCCGCGCGCTTGCAAGCGCGCTCCGTCCGTTCCTTTATAGCCCGCGGATTGCTCCGCCCCTACGTATCTGAACCGGCACGCCCGCAAACCTAGTCAAGCGCACTACCTTCCAAATCCGATCTCCGGGGCGGATTGCCACCCACGCCACATTCAATTCTGAGCCGGACCCGGCTACTATGTGCGGAGCCAAACAGCGGCTGCCGCTGCTGCTCACTCCGCATACCCTAATGCTGAGCCCGCTTGCCTCCAATGCTGAGCCCGCAGCGGCAAAGCAGTTCCCAATCCACGTCTATAAATTGACACCACATCCCCCCCCCCAACTTGAGTTCTGTCCCCAGAAGTCTTCCATTGCTTCACCACACCACCACCACCGCTACTTCCACTACCACCCCCACCACTCCCACTACCACCTTCCCCCATCCTCCTTCCTCACCCTCATCATGGCCCCTCCCTGAACCTACTGCGCAAGAAACGGTCTTCCATGCACACTCCTCTCCAGCCGTTGATCTTGCTTGGCCTGCCGTGCCGGCCACCGCCAATGTTCTCTTGGCAACACAATGCTGCAAGCCCGTCCCGGACCCAACCCCACCCAACCGTGCAAGAGGGCTTGTCCGGACCCGTTTGTAGTTTTGGACAACAACACCATCTTGGAGGACTTGTGGACTCCACCGCGCTCCCCTCTCTGCCGTCCTCCACCAAGCGAGGGTCGCAACTCGGCTTCTCCTCTTTGCCGGGCGGGGCCACTGCGGAAGGAGGACTTCCCGTCCTTCAATGATTTCCGGAGGGCTTTGCAATCCTGGGCGGACCACGTTGTGGTAGACCAAACCTAATCTATAGCCATCAGACTCAATTTTCTAGTATAAATATAATCACAATCATAAATTTAACCTCAGAAATGGATTCTACACCAAAAATAACCCATAGTCACCCAGCCAAACTACCCCTCTATCTCTCATGGTTTAGAAGATACAGCCAAAATAAATTGTGGACAGCTCATATCACACCCAGGTATCACAAACTAGTGAAAGGCCATATGGGTATACTTGGAATCCCTAAAGACATACCAGTAACATCCCAACATAACACCTCAACCAAACATACAACCAATCACCTCACCTGTATACTCAGAACCATAAGCAAGGCCATGTGTAACCAAAACAACCAGCAGTACAAGGCACCACAGGACTACCCAGCAATGTATGCAGGCAGTCTGGGCCATGTGTAACCAAACAACCACCAGTACATACAGCCAGTAGCATGTGATACCAAATAAACTACCAGTACCAACAACCCTCAGCACCACACAGCAATTTATGCAGCCAGTAGCATGTGTAACCAAACACCCAGCAGTACAAGGCACCACAGGACTACCCAACAATGTATGCAGGCAGTCTGGGCCATGTAGATCCAAACAACCACCAGTACAGGCACCACAGGACTACCCAGCAATGTATGCAGGCAGTCTGGGGCCATGTGTAACCAAACAACCACCAGTACAAATACCACAGGACTACCCAGCAATATATGCAGGCAGCTAGGGCCATGTAGATCCAAAAAACCACCAGTACAGGCACCACAGGACTACCCAGCAATGTATGCAGGCAGTCTTGGCCATGTGTAACCAAACAACCACCAGTGAAAATACCACAGGACTACCCAGAAATATATGCAGGCAGCTAGGACCATGTAGATCCAAACAACCCACCAGTACCAGTTCACCACAGCACAAATTCAACCCAGCACTACACAGCAATTAAGGTAGGCAAGTGCCTGCATGTAACCCCAGTACAACCTCTTTCCAACCAGCAGAAATTCCTCATGTAACTGTATTAGGTTTTCCCAACCAGCAGAAATGCCTCATGTAACTGTATTAGATTTTCCCAACCAGCTAAAATGTCTCATGTACCTGTATCCCACTGTAACAGGGGAAGCCCCAGGGCACCCTCAGGGGCAGCCCTGAGCATCCCCTGAGGACCAGATTTTCTATTTAAGGAGGGCCTCTCTGCCCTATCCAGGTTGTATCCCCCACTACCATCACCATCATCATCCACCATCCAGGAGCTCCACCCACTCATCAACTACTCATCATCCAATTACCACCCAATCATCTGTGGTCCTACCCAGATATAAAAAAAAAAGGAGATTGTCAGTGTAACAATAAAGAAAAAGGGAAATCAAAGACCAATTTTATAACCTCATCAACCATTGAAACCACCCCATTAGGTGCTTTGAATAAGGGTCCTTCTGTGACCTGAGCTATTCAGCACCAAATTAAAGGAAACCACCCATCACTCAATAATTACCCTTACAAAGAAAGAGAGCACAACCAAAAAGGGATTACCAACTTTTTTTTTCCTCTACCCAGCCCCCTGTGGGTAAACCCATCCTTGGTTCCTCTCCTGAACCACCCCTTTGATAGAACCCTTGAACCCTTTAATATTGGGATATTGGTTAAGATCACACATATCTGATCAACCACTAACCAATAAGCCAATAAATCTGGTCCATTCTTCAACAACCCTACCAATAAAAATTAATAACCAATCAAGGTCTGATCTGAGACCTATACTAAGTCTCAAAGAAACCAGCCATTAATTTAAATAAATTATTGTTTAGACTTACTATAGTACTAGAAGGGCAGGCAATTCAAAACCACTCTTAGTGTTACTAATAATCTGAAGGAGTAGAAGTAATACTAAATTCCCCTTCAAGGACTGCCAGCAAGCTATTTGCTAAATCATTTACATAATCCCTCAGGAGTCTCTACAACGTCCGGGTCGCGGAAGGCGCAAGGGACCCTTGCCTCAATGAAATTCTTTGGCGTCACGCTGCTCCGGCTCCGGGTCCTCCTCCGGCACCTGCACCGGCTCCTCCCACTCCGGCTCCACAAGGCACCCCGCCACCAGCGGCCTCGGATGAGAGGCCTACAACCCCCGACGTCCCTCTGCCTCTGTCACCCATCATTGTCCGGTCATCGCCTCCAGCTGAACGGAGCTCCCCTGTTGGTTCCCCGGAGGCCCCGTCTTCACTGGCTGCTTCTCCCCCCAGCCCTCCCAAGATCCCGGAAATCCCAATTGTAATGGCACTCCTGGCGGCCGGCTTTGAGGTTCTCGCGGAAAGGTTGACCACGATGCTTCGGGATTTGCTCGCAACTCCTGGCACCCAATCCTCAGAATCCCAGCATGAGCTCCTGGCGTCTTTCCGGGCCTTACTGGCGTTGTCAAGGGCGGAAATGGAGGAGATGATGAAGATGGCTTAAACGCATTGCCCCCCCCCTTCCCCATCTTCCCTTTCTTTTGTTTTTGGTTGTACCGCGCTTCCTTTGTCCTAAGAAAATGCATGTATCCGCGCGAGGTCTTAACCTTCTGAGAAAAAGTGCGCGACCGCGCTTCGTGAGAATGAGCTTGAGATTGAGGTCTGCATCCGCGCGCTTTGCTTTGTGAGAAACCGTAAGTTACCAACCGTTCCAAAAGGGGCACCTGGACCGCCCCAGACAAACTGCCACACAGTTCCCCGTACCCATCCTGTAACAAAAACAACAACCAAACACCAGTGCGCGCCACCGTAAGGGAAGAGAGAGAGTGTGTGTAAGAGAACAGACATTCTGGGGTGCCTAGTTGTCCCAGCTGTGAACCGGCTAGAGCACCCCCTCACCAAATCAAGCTTATTCCCATACCAATCACCCATCCTCAAGATATCCAGAGAGAAAAGGAAAAGAGAAAAAGAAACCAACATAGAAGAAAAATAGAAAAGAACACATAATAATAATTTTTTTTTGCGCAACTCCCGTAGAACGCCCGCAAATCACTCTTTGTCCCGCTTCCCCCATCCGCGGGATTGTCCTCGCTTCCCTGTTCTCGTGGGGCTTGTCCTCGCGTTCACGGACCCGGCTTTGTGCCGCGCCTGCGTTTCCTGCAAAACCCCAAGCCAGCAAAGACCCCACAATCCAGATAAGAAAGAAACATAGAGAAACAAAAATTCTGGGGTGTCTAGTTGTCCCGGCTGTGAACCAGCTAGAGCACCCCCTCACCAAATCAAAACTTATCCCCTACCCCCACCACCTCCCCCCCCAACTTGGCCACTGTCCCCAGCTGGTTGCAGCCGCCTACTCTGTTGCAACGGCACATTTTCCGCTTCTCAGCCCAAAGAAAAATCCCTGGATCGCGTTCCAACACCATTGCCGCGCTCCACACTCCCCTTGTCAGATCCGTCACCCCCTTCCGCTGTCTTTTCAAACAAGGTAGATCCTTGCGCAAAGAAGCGCCTGACATGCAAAGCTGCCGCCTTCCGTTTCAGCAGAGTACCGTCTAATTCCTCCAACTGATAGCTGCCGCCCTCGAACTTGGACAACACGCAGAACGGGCCGTTCCACCGGTTAGCAAACAACTTCCCCCACTGAGACTCCAGACTCCGGTTGTACAGGAGCACCAAATCCCCCTTCCGCAAGGGATCCCGGAGACAATGCAAGCAGCGCTTGTCCCAATAGTGCACCAATGCCCTCCAATTCTTCTTCAGCCGGTTCACGGCCTTTGCAATCATCCCGTCCCGTCAAAGGAGCTGTTTGGCCCAAGCCTCAAGCAATTCGGCGGAGGTCTTCACCTTCCACCAGTCAACCCCCAGTAACATCTCCAACTCAATGTCCACCAGAAGCATGGGACGCTGTCCAAAAAGTAACTCATAGGGCGAGTAGCCTGTCAACCGCTTCACCAAAATCTGATCCGCAAAAAAAAACATTGGAAGGGTCTCCTGCCAGCGCTTACTGTCCTCCCCGCACATCTTGACCAAGGTGTCCTTGATTGGTTGATGCCTGCTTTTGATCATGCTGGCCCCCTTGGGATAATACTCCATTACTTGGCCAAACTTGGCCCCTCAACTCTTCACCAACTCAACCAAATGGCCGCAAAACTTGGCCCCTCCGTCCACTGTAACCAGAAAAAGCAATCAGTACCGCAGGAACCAATCTTCCTCCAGAAACAGAGCAACTTTGTCTGCTGAGAGCTTGACCAACGGACGCGCTTCCGCCCAAGCGGACAGGTCGTCCCGCGCAACGAGCAGATAGGCAAACTTACCGGCCTTGATGTGGACAACATCAAGCAAGACTCAACCAAAGAGGGTTTCTTTCCCTGTGGGGTTTCCGACTTCCTTAGGCAATCTTGCGCTCCGCCGTTGACAGGCTTTGCAGTACGCCAACCATTTCCGTACCGCACGCACTACCCCTGGCCACCAGAACCGCTCTTTCACCCGCCTCCGTGTTTCAACCTCCCCTCAATGGCCAAGATTGTTGTGAAGGCTTTGGAGGATAGCTTCCTGATCCACCCTTGAAGTGGTAACCACGGGAGGAACCGGAGTCTTCCGCCGCCAAAGCTGCCCCTCCTGTACATAGAAGGTTCCCGCTCGCCGCCTTGCCCATTGCATGTGCTTGTCCGTATTTCTGTTGTGAAAACAAAGGTCCCGCAAGTAATCACAAAGAATCGCGTACCGCCCGTTCTGCCGGAGCAGCAGCTGAATGCCTGCCTCCACAACCCCTACCTTGAAAACCGGAGTCGCCACATTGAGCAATTCCGCGTCCTCAAACGGGTTGTCACTTGGATACCGCGACAACTCGTTGGGCATGGTGAATGCTTTCCCCGGAACATGAACAAAAGCAAAGAAAAAAAGTTGAACAAACGCCACCCACTGGTTCATGGGAGCATTGGGCAACGCCGGGGAATTGATCATCCGTGCCAGCGCCTCCGCATCCACCAAAAGCTCAAAGTGAACCCCCCACAAAAGATACCAAAGCCGCGGCACAATCTTGGGGACCCCGCACAACTCCAACTTTGGCTGAGAGTACCGGCTTTCCGTCGGAGTGAAGGTGACCAACTCATAAAGCACTGGCCTATCCTTACCATTGTCCTCTTGAGTGAGAACCCCCCCCCCCCCCGCGCCAAATTTGCTGGAATCAACTGCTAGCCTAATTCCTCCTGCGTTGTAGTCAAGATTGCGGAGCACAATGTCACGTCCCACAATCTCTTTGAGCTTCCAGAACGTGCTATTGCACTCTTCTCCCCAATTCCACTCCGCGCCTTTCCGCGTTAGTGATTGGAGAGGGCTCTCCACATCCGCAAACCTCTCGATGAACATACGGACATAGCTACATAATCCCCAGAACTGAAGGATATGCAACACCGTCCGCGGGGTTGGCCATTCAAGGACCTTGTTCCGCTTTTTCTCTGCAATGCGCCGTCTGTCGGAAGCAGCAACATGGCCAAGGACTTTGAGTGCCAGAAAACAAACCGCCAACTTCTTCCCCAACACCGTCAGTCCTGCCTCCTTGATGCAAAACAGGATGCATTCCAACGTCTGCGCGTATTCCCACACAAAACGTCAGACGCCGGGGACTCCAACCAGCTCTGCTCCTCCGTAATTGGATTTTGGACCTTTGATGCCCGCGTTGTTGATGAAGATTTGGACTCCCTCCAGAAGATCATCCTTCAGGATCCAAGCCATTTGCGCCTGGTACACTGCCACAGAATTGGTCGCGCCCTGAAGTAGCTGAGTCAGCTGCATTCTTCCCAACCCAGTCTCAAATGCCATTAGAGGCCGCAAGCAAGGATCCAACTTGCACTGGTTGTATCCTCCCATCACATCCACTAAACCGTAAAAAGCGCGCCCCGCCATTGACTCAAGGAACTGGTCAACGCGAGGGGGCTGTCCTGCGTCCCGGATTGTAAAGGAGTTGAGCCGCTGTAGATCATGGACAATCCTCAAAGACTTTCCGTCCTGCTTAACTACCGCAAAGATTGGACTGGAGTAACTAGACGTTGACTTTTTGTAAAGGCCAGTCTTCACCCATTCCCGCACCAACTCCAGAAACTTCTCCTGGACCGCCCGCGGTATCGGAATCAGCTTGATCTGCCATGGCTTGTGATCAACAGTGGGGATGACATAGGGGTCGCCAATATTGTTTTTCAGAAGCCCCCGCTCTTCAGGTCCAAATGCAAGCGCTCTTTCCCAAAGAACCAGAACCAAAACCAGCAACTCACGCTCCTCTGTACTCAACCATCCTGTCGGGCCGAAATTGAAAGCTGCAATCTGCTCTTCCATGATCCGCGCCAAACTAGTAACCCACCCCAAAGCCTTAATTGGCGTGACCCAAGGGTCCCGTGACCAAGCAATTGGTCAAAGCAGTCCGTTCAATTCCTGGGGCATCGGCTCATTCCTTGGTGGGACCCTCCGCAACACCGGCTTGTACTTGCCAGCGTTGCACTGCATCATCCGCAGGCATCCTTTTCTGTAGGTCCTGCACAGAACGGAACAGCGGCTTTTGCCTTTGCTCACAAGTGTGGCACAATGATAGGGTTTTTGAAGGGTAGTACCCTTGGGCAATGCATACTGAGAAAAGGGACTTACTTCTGCAATGTGCGCGCCCTGCACTTTCTTTCCTCCCCCTCCCTGCTCCTCATTAGTCGACCGCCTGCGCAAAACCAGAGCTTTTTCCGTGCAGTCTCCTTGGTCAACTAGAAAAAATCCTCCGAGGGTTGCCCATTGCAGGCCAATTCCCCGTCCGGTTCCTCCTCATACTCCAACACTCTCCTCCGCTTCCATTTCCTGTGATTTCACATAGTTGTCTTGAACCTTCTGCCAGATGAATCCTCCACTGTCAACGCCTCCGTTCCCGCCTCTGGATCAAAAACCATTTGTCATCGGAACCCAAACATGAATGGCCTTCCCAAAATCACATCCCCACAATCAACCAAAAGAAAAGAAAGAGTCTTACGGACCCTTGCAACCTCAACCTCCTCCTCCTCAACTACCCCATCCACACAACACTCCCCTCCATTAAGCGCTGTGGAAACTTTAGAGGTTATCCCTCACGAAGTTGTCCCTAGTTACGGGATCGATGGTTCTAGCGTCTGTAAGACCGAGAATGCTTCCTTTCCTTTCCTCCAAGAGAGAGAGAGAGAGAGAGTCCGATAGAAAGATATCCTCCCCCTACAACCCGGAGTCGAGGGGAAGGGTATTTGAGCCCTCCCCCTCAACCCTAACCTAAGCACAAGCACAAAGACAGACTGGCAACCATGAAGAAAGAACCCTAGACCCAGAACCCTGACCCATCCCTAAACCCATACCCATACCCTATCCCCGCCAGCTTGCCTGCCATTACGCGCATCCGGTTCGTCTTTTCGTGGCGTGGCCCTCCGCCGCGCGATACCCAAGGTTCACCGCGCTTGCCCGCATCCACCCAACGCGCCGTTGTGGATTTCCTGTCCCGTGGCCGGCCCGCGCTTGCGCGCGGCTGCCCACGCATATAGCCCCGCTGTCGCCCCGCTTTTTCCTTCCCCGACTAGCCTTTCCGAGAACCTGGTCGGCCCAGCTCCATCCGTGAGTCGGACATCCAAGCGGGTCGCGGCCCGCCTCCCTTAGTCAGGCCCCGCCCGCAGTCGCGTGCCCGATCCCGCCGCGCCCACTGCTGAGCCCGCAGCGGCTACTGCTGAACCCGCAGCGGCTACTGCTGAGCCCGCAGCGGCTACTGCTGAGGACCGGCGCACCCCCACTGCTGAGCCTAACCTACCAGATGCTGAGCGCGCAGGCCGCGACGCAGTCCCCAACCCGAGGCTATATAATGACACCACAGCGCACAGAGACCCATGGCGCATTTCCGCCGAACCAACCCCAAATCATCCACCATCCACAATGGCAGCAGGTTCACCATTGAACCGCTGTCCACCGTAGCCCACACCTTCCTCCCTGCTATGACCATTGGAACATAAGCGAGCGGAGTCAAAACGAATTTCAACTCACACTCCTCGCGCCCCTCCTCCTTCCATGCCAGATGAACCCGCTGCCTCGTCTGAGGTACCGGGCCGTGACCGCAATCCCGCAACGCCTGCACCATCTCCTCTACCACCACCGGAGACACAGCCGCCAGTTCCCCCAAGGTCAGCGGGACCAGAGTCTTGTTCCCCATCACCCTACGCATAATGTCCGCCGCTTTCTTCTTCCCTACAGGATTTTCTGCCGGCACCTCGATTCCAGGCACGCGTGGGGCCGGTTTCAGAATGGTCAATTTGGGTTGCTCCTTTGTAATAATATTACGCAGAAGAGATTGAGAACTAGAACCAACAAGCTAGATTTGAGGGTCAGAAAAGGAGTAACTAGGAGAGAAGGAAGAAAGAAATGAGGAAAAAGAACACCAACAGCTTAGACAAAGAGTCAAGAGTTTTTGGGAATAGACAGGCAATTAGACAAGAAGACAAGATTAGAGATATGAGACAGAGGGTTGTTTGGATATGCTAATTGGGAGTCAAACATATATTGTTAGGTCAATTTGAGTCTTGAGATGAGAGTCAAGTCATCTTACCAGGAAGAGATGATCAGAGTAGCTTTGAAGACGAGGCCAGTTGAGCGGAGACAACGGTTGAGATTTGAGACAGTAGAGCAGAGACAACAATTGAGATTTGAGACAGTAGAGCGGAGATGATGGTTGAGATTGGAGATGGAGAAAAGAAGAGATGAAGTAAGAAAGGATAAAAGATGGAAGAAAGGGAAGATAGAAAGTCGGGAGAAGGAGAAGGAAAGAGATTAGGGTGATAGAGCAAGAAGAGAAGATCAAGCAAGAGACCAGAAGAGAAGATAGAAGGTCAAGAGAAGGAAAGAAGAATCGTGATAGGGAGGTCACCGGGACCTAGAAGCGGTTTGGGGGCTTGGGCCGGGGAGAGAATTTGGATCCCTGGATGGGAATGGAGTTTAGGAGCGTGATAGCCAGGAGGGCACATCTAGGAATTGAGGGTAGATCTCAACACACCCCCTGACTGGTAAGAGGGCTAGGCTTGACGTGTCTGTTATCTTGGAAATAAGAGATGGCTTTGAGTAGAAGGTTTAAGGAGTCAATCAACAATGCCTTTTTCAGCGGATCAGCTAACATGCTGTTTGTTGATATTAAAGAGAGATTTAATTCAGATTTGTTGAACTCTTCTCTAAGGCCCTTCGTTTTGATGTCAATGTGACGGGATTTGGAATGTGACCCAAACCTCTTAATCTTGTTGTCCAACCCTTTATTGTCAATGTATATGGTAGGTTGGAGCTTGGGAGAATGGTGGATCTCACTGATCAGGTGAGATATCCACTTCAATTCAAGAAAAAAGTCTAGCAGAGCATTGAGCTCAGATTTGGTGGATGAGTACGTGATGTTCTTCTGTCTGAACAAGTTCCAGACCACCGCGCTTCCGTAGTGAAAGATAATAAATCCGCTTTGAGATTTTCAAAGTGTGGGGTAGTCTCCCCAGGTTGCATTGCTGTAGGCCGAGATGGGTTCAGCATTTGCGTCAAAACATAAGACAAGTTTGAGATCCTTGGTGGTTTTGAGATATTTCCACACCTTGCGGGCTTTGCTCCAGTGATTCATGCCCGGTTTAGTGTTGAATCGAGCCAAGCTGGACACTTTGAATGCTATGTCAGGTCGCGTATATTGGGCCAAGTGATTTAGTAGTCCAATGACGGACCGGTAGTTGACATTCAGTTGTATAAATTCTGCGTGGTCTTCATCTGTGGCGGGTTTGAGATTCAAATTTTGGGTAAGAGGAGAGTAAGTCGCCTTACATTCAGCTAAGCCCAGTTCCTCCAGTCCACGTTTGATGTGGTTAGGTTGGCTCAAAAAGATTGAGTCGTCTTCTACCTCCATGAGCATGCTTAGGATTGTATTGGGCGGATGACAAGAGGAGTTCTTGAAACGAGTTAGAAAGTTGGATTGAAAGTCGTTGCTCTTCCCCACGTGGATCAGATCGTCCACATGGAAGTAGAGAACTTCTTTGGAGTTGGAATTGATGTATAGACAGGGGTCACTCGATGACTCGTGAAACCCTTGTGATTTGATCCACTTTGTGAGAGTTTTGAACCAGTTTTTGGGAAACTGTTTGAGGCCATACAGCAATTTTTTTAACTTTAGATAAGGGGACTTTCGGTGAGAGCCTTCTGGAGTCTTGATGATGACTGTTTCATCCAGTGAAGCATGTAAGAAGGCGCCCTTAACGTTGAATTGAGTAAATTTCATTTTTTCTTTCAGACCGTACAATAAGGCAATGTGCAAAGACCCTAGCTTGCCGGTTGGGGCCCACGTCTTGTTATAGTCAATCCCATGTACTTGATTGAAACCTTGTACACACAATCTTGCTTTGTATTTGACCGGCTCACCATGACAATTCTGCTTGATTTTGAAGACCCAGGTTGTATTTAGGACGTTTTTGGGAGTGTCATAATATTCCTCCCAGACTTCTTGATCTTTGATTGAGTTCAATTCTTCTTTGGATGCCTTCTGCCACTTTGGCCACTCTTTGGAATTTCGCGCCGCCTTGTATGAGGGTGGTTCATAATAATGATGGAAGCCGTGTTGTTGTGGTTTCCAAGTCTCACGTTGCGGACGTTGGTACACTTCCTGAGTGATGGGTTCCGGAGGTAGAGATAATTGAGGTGGTGAGGGATAGGATTTGTGGTATTCGGATTCAGGAGAGTTGGATGAGTTTTGATCTGAGTCCGTTTCCAAGTCTTCCGCTACGACCTCCCTCAACACGAATTGTTTGTCTATGCCAGAGAAGTCTGATTGATTTGAGTCGTGAGAGGCTTGGGAGAAAATGTCCAGTCCTTCAGGTTCAAGAAGTGGAAAGCTGTTCAAATGATTCTTGAGGAATCTGACGTGCTTTTTTTCAATGAGAGAACCAAATGAGTTAAGAATGAGATAAGAGTGAAAAGCGGGATTGAACCCAACTAAAACCCCTTCGGTTCCCTTTTTGTCAAATTTCCTCCCTTTCTGAATGCGATTGGTGAGATAGACCGCAGGGCAACCTACAGGTCTCAAGGAATTGGTGGGGAGTTTCTTCTTAAACATTAGTTCCCAGGGGGACTGGTCATTACCTTCCTTGGGTATCTGATTAAGCATGAAACAACAACTTCTTGTGACCACATGCCAGTAATTCTTTGGCAGTCGCGAAGATGAGAACGTGGCCCGAGCTGATTCTATTATTGTTTTATTTGCCCTCTTGGCGCGACCGTTGTGTTGAGGGTGATATGATTCTGATGTGAGAAGTTTGATGTGTTTGGATTGAGCAAAACGTTTGAGAGTCGAGTTGAAAAATTCTGTCCCTTTGTCCGAGTAGACTTCAGAGGGGTAGTAGTTCAACCTTTTTAATTTGACTTCAAGGATGTTGATGATTGTCTCCAGAGTTTCATCCTTGGAGGTCAAAGGAAAAGCCGCGAGGTATCCGGTGAAGTTGTCCACCAGGGTAAGTATGTATTGGTGTCCGGACTTTGATTGTGGGGTGATTGGGCCAATCAGATCAAGATGGATGCGTTTGAGAGGTTTATTGGATTGGGTTGATGTGGCAGAGAAGGGAGATTGAGTGATCTTGCTCTTGACGCATCCATCACACTGGAAGCTGTTGAGTTCTTCTTTAGAAAAAGAATTCTTGAGGATTGGCTTGAGAGTTGGCATGGAGGCGTGTCCATACATTTGGTGAAGATCAATTAGAGACGGTTTTTCTTCTGTCTTGCAATTTGAACCGTGATTGAGATGGAAAACCTTATTCTCTTGACCAATTGATTGGGGCTTTTCAATCACAAACAGGTTGTCTTGGATGCGTCCTTTCAGGACGTTGAGACCATTTTTGGTGACCAAGAATTGGTTTTGATGTTGGGTAAGGCTACATCCCTTTTTAGCAAGCTGGCTGGGACTGATTAGTTTGATCACAATGTCTTGGCAGTACTCACAATCTTCAAGGGTGACTACTGAGTTGTTCCATTCAAGTCGTACGGTGCCCGTCCCATGAATTTTGAGGTTAGCTTCAAGTTTGCCTGTCTTCATTTCCTCTTTCTCTTCTTGCATCTTGATTTTGGAGAAGTATTTGATGTTGTTAAAGATGTGAATGTTTGCGCCTGAGTCAAGGAGAATATTTGGGTTATTATCCGCGTTAATCCATAGGGTTAGAAGAGCGTGATAGTTGATTTTAGGTTGTTTCTTAATCTTGTTCTTCCATTCATTTAGTTGCTTGATCCACCAGCTAGGGGCAACTTCGGGATGGAGGTGAAAGCAGGATGATTTGGCATGAGGGGCATTTGGGTCATGGTAGCCCTCTTGGCAACGCATTTTCACTCGTCTGTCATCTTTCTCAGTTTTATTTTTGGTGGCCACCAGGGAAACGTCGGTAGAGGGTTTGGTCAATTTTTGTTGGGCCTTGCGCTTTTTATTGAATTGGATGAGGTGGTTGAATACATCCTTGATGGTTAGATTCTTCTCCACGTGCATGATCTGTTGCTTGAGATTCTCAAGACTAGAAGGAAATTGAAAAGTACCAAGTATGCAAGGATGTCACTGGGGAGTTCAATTCTGACGTCTGCCATTTGAGTGAGTGCTCTCCTCGTGTCCGTGACAAAGCCTTCTATAGAGTGTTTGTTGAAGATAGATTGGAGAAATTGGTTGAACACCCTGGCTCTGTTTGCGGTTTTGGAGGATGCAAATTGGCAAGTTATACTGGGGAGTTCAATTTCGACGTCTGCCATTCGAGTGAGTGCTCGCCTTGTGTCCGTGACAAAGCCTTCTATAGAGTGTTCGTTGAAGATAGAGTGGAGAAATTGGTTGAACACCCTGGCTCTTTTCGCGGTTTTGGAGGATGCAAATTGGCAAGTTATTTCAGCCCAGAGGATTTTTGAGGAGGTTATGTTTGAGGAGTTGACGACATTGGCATGAGTCGTGCTGTCCAACTTGGACAGTATAATTGCCCTGATTTCCCGGTCCTGTTTCACGGATAGTTGTCCGGAGTTTCTTTTGATGGTGTCTTTAATATCTTTGAGATCAAATAGCATGAGAACTTTGTTGCGCCACATGAAGTAATTTTCTTCGTTTAATGGGGGAATGGGGTCAACGGCGGCCTTCAATACGACTTGATGGAAATAGTCGGTGGCTCCTGTTGGTTTGTTCATTGCGTCGGGTTTGTTGGGGAGCTTCCTTTGGCTTTTAACTGTAATAATATTACGCAGAAGAGGTTGAGAACTAGAACCAAAAAGCTAGATTTGAGGGTCAGACAAGGAGTAACTAGGAGAGAAGGAAGAAAGAAATGAGGAAAAATAACACCAACAGCTTAGACAAAGAGTTGAGAGTATTTGGGAATAGACAGGCAATTAGACGAGAAGACGAGATTAGAGAGATGAGACAGAGGGTTGTTTGGAGATGCTAATCGGGAGTTGAACATATATTGTTAGGTCAATTTGAGTCTTGAGATGAGAGTCGAGTCATCTTACCAGGAAGAGATGATCAGAGGAGCTTTGAAGACGAGGCCAGTTGAGCGGAGACAACGGTTGAGATTTGAGACAGTAGAGCAGAGACGACAATCAAGATTCGAGACAGTAGAGTGGAGATGACAGTTGAGATTGGAGATGGAGAAAAGAAGAGATGAAGGAAGAAAGGGAAGATAGAAAGTTGGGAGAAGGAGAAGGAAAGAGATTAGGGTGATAGAGCGAGAAGAGAAGATCAAGCAAGAGACCAGAAGAGAAGATATAAGGTCAAGAGAAGGAAAGAAGAATCGTGATAGGGAGGTCACTGGGACCTAGAAGCGGTTCGGGGGCTTGGGCCGGGGAGAGAATTTGGATCCCCAGACGGGAATGGAGTGTAGGAGCGTGATAGCCAGGAGGGCACATCTAGGAATTGAGGGTAGATCTCAACACTTTGCATCCACCTCCACCTTATTGGAGACCGCCACCTTCTCTTCCATTGCCACTACCCTTACCTCAGCTTCCACCCGAGGTGGTTGCCACAATCCGGGACCGGTAACAATGCCTAGTGACGCTTGCGCCGTTGTTCCTGCCTCCTGACCCCATGTGCGCACCTGCTGCATTGCAGTCGGCTTGCTTGGCTCCATCGGAATCTGTTTGCCCGTTGGAAACATGTACCCCATCCCCTCTGGTCAAACCAATCCCGCGTTGAGATCCTTTGTAAGCTCCTTGCACGCCAATTGCCAATGACTGTTCACCCCGCAGTGCGAGCACCCCCTCGGCACAAAGGTACTGGGCGGCCAAAACCCTTCCACCATGTGAGGTGGAGGCCCTTGCGGCTGCTGCTGGCCCATACGGCTCATGAAGATCTTCAAATCCTTCATCAGTTCCATCAATTTGCTTACCAGAGGGGCGGGCGCGGGTTGAGGAACCAGAACACGCGTGGAAGTAGGTGGAACCTGGGCCAGAAATTGCGCCGGAGCCAAAACCTGGGGGGCGGATTTCTTCAGTCCCGCTGGGAAGGACTTAGCGGTATCCTCAATAAGCTCTTCTAAGTCGGGCTCACTCTCCACAGCCTGGCAAATGACAGCCAACTCTGGAAGGAGCGCGATGCTCCCGTCCAATGACCGCTTTACCAAGTTGTGATTGTAAAGATGCCGCTGCACCCTTGCCCGGATTTGAGCGCCTAAACGGCCCAGAAACGCGCGTTTCATGGCCCCCGTCTGTCCCGCCACCACCTTGTTATTTGACAAGTACCAATATATCCAATCAAACATCAAGGTGTAATCCGCCAGCTCCACCCCAGTTCTGACTCCTCCGCGTGCGCTCGCCTCCAAGGCCACGCGGTCAAAATTGCTTTCCTGGAATCAAGGTTCGCGCCTAGCCCACCGCGTTAGGATCTCTGCCTTCAGTTTTGGCCAATCCTGATTCTTGTAGCCTTCCATCTCCTCCACATCCTGGAGCTTCTCTTCTTCCATAATGAACAGGACAACAAGCCAGGCCTTATTGGCATCCAACGCACCTTCCGCATCTGCAATACCTTTGTATCTCAAGATGAATTGTTCCACATACGCAGTGTTGAATTGGATATGAGGGTAGTCGGGCGGCCTGATGCGAACTGGAAAAGTGGGTTCATGGTCACTGGAGACCAATGGGGGAACGGCATAGCTTGTCCTGGGTTGAGCGGAGGGAGGGGGAGGAGGAGGGATGGAAGACGCAAGTGGTGTCGGAGTAGCGGACCCGGAAACGGAAGGAGAAGAAGAAGAAGAAGAAGAGGAAGCAACTGTTGGGAGGTATGGATAGGACATTGCGCCCAGTTACCTTCAAAAGACAAGAAACGGAAGGTTACTTTCCAGCCAGACCCCCAGATGTGGAAAGAATAAGGGTTGTCCCCCTATAATTGTCCCAAGGTTCGGAATTTAACGGTTCCCTGCGTTTGAAAGGAGATGAGGATGCCCAAAGTTGCGCTTAAATGAGAAATAGAAATAAGGAGATAAAGAGATAAAGAAAAGTAGAGAGAGAGTGAATTCTCCAATCCTTCAATCCTAAGAACTTTCCACCTGGATGTGTATCCGGTATGAGTTCCTTTAATCTCTTGTTGAGATGATTGATCCCATCTGATGATGTGATGGTCTGATTCCATCCTCCCTCTCCCCCTAACCCGGAGTTGAGAGCAAGGATAAGTCCTCCCTCTCAACCCTAACCAAAGTACACGCGCAAATAACAGTATGACAAAGAAACAGAAAACAATCCCAAAACAGAAATCCTAGCCTCCTCTCCCCACCTCCGTACCAAACTCCCCCCGACATCCGTACGCCGTTCCGTCCATCAGGTTTTTCCTTCTCATGACGTGGTTCTTGAACTGCGCCCTACTCGGAGCCCCCCACGCCTGTCTGTATCCCTTTGTCCGCGCCTGTTGTGGATGTCCGGTATTATCCGGCATGATCCGCCCGCTTGCACGCGTGCTCCGTCCGTTCCTTTATAGCCCGCGGATTGCTCCGCCCCTACGGCTCCAAACAGGCGCGCCCGCGAACCTAGTTGAGCGCACTACCTTCCAAATCCAATCTCCAGGGCGGATCGCCGCCCACGCCACATTCAATGCTGAGCCCGACCCATCCACTAGGTGCGGAGCCAAGCAGGGGCTGCCGCTGCTGAGCACTCCGCATACCCTAATTCTGAGCCCGCTTTCCTTGAATGCTGAGTGCGCAGCCGCGAAGCAGTTCCTAATCCGCGTCTATAAATTGAAACCACAACGTTTAAGTGTTGCTCAAATTATTCCAAGATCCTGGGAGTTAATAATGATGTTACAGTGGTTTGGCTTCATTTATTCTTGCAGAGACTTGTTGTGTTTTACAATAACTTTGATTTCCTTTTTTAATTTTTCTGTCTCTTCAATCAATGGTTGGTAGATTTTGGAAATTGCTCCAGCCTGGGAAGAGCCCACCTTGGCCTCCTGGGAAACTTTCTCAAGTATTTTGGAAACCAAGGGCAAATTTTGTGATTGCTTAACCATTTTCCAATCATCTTGCTTCAGGATTGGTCAAAGTGACTCAATATTCTTTTCCACCATGGGGCAGACCACTTGGAGGATTTGTGCAGTTTTTTTTGTTCATTAACCCCTCAACCAATGTAAATATTGTTGCATGTTCTGGGAGTTGGTTATTCTTTCATACATTCTGCAGATCTCTCTGAACTATCAAAAAAATTTTGAAGGAGATTGGCTGATTCTTGTTTTTTTCCCAATAACTTGGCTTGAGCAGTTTTTGAAGTGGTGCAGCGTTTCACTCAATAGCATTGTGTAATATTACATTGTCATTGTTTTCCTTTTCAAACAACAAGGTATATGCTCTTGATGGGGCCATGTCTAACTTTTAATAATCAGAAAATGCTTTTCCACGCCATGCAATGTTGTCTTTTGCTTTACTTGAAAAAAATGAGTCTAAATGAGAATTCATATCTTCCAATGGTTTTGACAGGGAATCTTTTAATTGTGCCTCAAATCCCGTGCGCAAGAGGAGGATGAGGGGCAGGGGGGGCTTACCAGGGGTGACAACAAACGGAGGAGGGGAGCTGGTGGGTGAGGTAGTGATGGTTGAGGTGGTGGCGGTGGGTGAGGTGGTGGTGGTGGGTGAGGTGGAGGTGATGGGTGTTTCATGAGGAGGAGGAAGGAGTAGGCCAGTGGTTAAGAGTTCAGTCAGCTTTTTTTATTTTTTCAAATTGCTTCTGGGAAGTTTGATTGGAAATGTTGAGAAAGATGGTAATTTGATGGGGGTTGATGGGGTGATGATGGGATTTGTGTGAAGATGGAGATGTGAAGCAATAGAGATTTGAAACAATGGAGATGATATGTGTGTGATGTGATGGAGATGGGATTGGTATGGATTTGCTGATGTGGGTGGGTTTTTTGGATGTGATGGATGGTGTATGGATGATGATGCATAAATGGCGGGTTTAATGGCGGGTTTGATGTTCCAAATCTGCCATTTTCATGAAACCCGCCATTTTGAAATACACCAGTTAGGGGTTATGTGTATTTCAGAAACCCGCAATCCAAAATGGGGGGTTTGGTCAAAAAAAATGGTGGGTTTCTATTGGCGGGTTTGCTAACTCTGATATGCCCTATTATTATTTTTATTATTATTAAGGTGTATCAAAGTTAGCAAAACCGCCATTAGAAACCCACCATTTTTTTTGACAAAACCTGCCATTTTTAATGGCGGGTTTCTGAAATAAACATACCCCCTAACTTGCGTATTTCAAAATGGTGGGTTTCATTAAAATGGCAGTTTTCAAACATTAAACCCGCCATTATCATCAAACTACCATCCATGGCATGCAAAACACCCATCCACACCTCCAAATCTTCAAATCCATAGGCATGACACACATCTAATCTCCATTTCTTCACATCTCCATTCTTCAAATCTCCATCACTTCACATCTTCATTGCTTCACATCTCCATTGCTTCACATCTCCATCACTTCACATATCAATCACTTCACATCCCCATTTCTTCACATCTCCATTGCTTCACATCTCCAATGTTTCACATCTCCATTGATCCACATCTCCATCTCTTCACATCTCCATTGCTTCACATCTCCATCACTTCACATCTCCATTGCTTCAAATCTCCATCACTTCACACACATCCAATCATGATCACATCACCGTCTTTCTCAACATTTCCAATAAAACTTCCTGGAAGAAAGTTTAAAATGCAAAAAAGCTGACTGAACTTTTTTTATTATTTGACTTGGATTCAGACTCCAATTTGGAATCAACTTGGTTAGCTTTGAAATCTCCATTAGAAAAGCAATACATGGTTCCACAAAGACGCACTCTCCACAAACCAATGTTTGGAAGGCAAAAGCTTCACCTACTGCCCAACTTAAGATTCAAGAAACTGTTCCAAAATTTATTGCCTTCTTTCATGAAACCTTTTGAGATGATTGAAGACCACCACATCTTCCAGAACAATTCTTGGAATCCTCAACACAATCCAGACATCCACCTTGCTTCTTCTCTTTGTAGATTTGTATCAAATGGAAATGGAGCAGAAATTAATCAATTAGAAGATCTATTCTTGGTCAGTTATGGATGCATTGACTTATACACCAAAAGAGTCATGAATGCTATCCTATCTTTCCATTTCTTGGTCCTTTGTTGGCCAACCAAAGAAGACTGCAAGGAGATATCACAATTAATGGAGACTGAATGCTTTCCTTGTTGCATTGGTTTTTTTTGATGGAACCACTATCCCCTTGAGTCAAAAACCCAAGCTAGATGGCAACCATTATTTTGATTGGAAAAAAATTCAATTGATTCATTTCCTTTCCAAAAACTTTGATAATACACTGACCAAATTTGTTTTATTGGTTTGTATAGATACTTGGTGGCACTACAACTTGTTTGTGGTAAAAACAAGAAGTTGATATCCCTCCATGCTGGCTTTCCAGGTTCTTGTCATGATTCATATGTTTTCAAATGGATGGGGATTGCCCAAAAACCAGATAAATACCTTGACCAAAATCAATAACTTCTGGCCAATTTAGCTTATGCTAGCGGCAAATATGTGGTTCCTGCATACTTCAATGTTTCAACCAATGATCAAGCCAAAACTGATTTCAACTATCATCTTGCCCAATCACAAGTTTGGATTGAGCATGCAATAGGAATCCTGAAAGAAAGATTGGCCAGCTTACGGGAGATTCAAAACCAGCTCCAATCTTCCAAAGACATGAAGTTCCTCATCAACTGGATTATCATTTGTGTAATCCTTCACAACCTTCTTGCCAACATCAAAGATGAATGGGACAAAATATTCAAAGAAGATATTCCTGATCCTCCTCAAGTCATCCCAGCCTAATCTTCTACCTCATCTTTGGCCATGAGAGAGCAGATTCTACCCCTCACACTTGCTCACTTTGATGAGTAGCATTAATTTTTTCAATAAGTAAAAATAAAATCACCATGAGTAGCATTGGGTTTTTAAATAGGTAAAAAAGAACATCACTGGTTTTTTTTGGTTTTTTTTTTTAACCCAGAATCCTAGGCTGACTCCCATTTTTTTATTCTTTTTTTTTGGTGGACTTGGAAAAAAACCAGAACCACAACTTCCAAACCAGCCACCTCACCCCACCAAAACACTGGTCCAATCCTCTTTCCTCCTCAAAAAACCATCACACACCAAACCAAACCACTGGGCCACACCTCCCTCCTCCTCACCAAACCACCTCACCATCCACCTCCAAGTTCACCCAGTCATCCTCCTTGTTATTCTTCTTTGATCAGTGCCCCAGGTAAGCCCCCCCCCCCTCTTCCTCCTTGATTCATTGGAGCTGACCTCCCCCCCTCCTCCTCCTCCCTTTACAAGTTCCAGGCCATTCATCCCTCCTTGCTCAGCCCCACTGGTAGGCTCCCTTGCTCAGTACCACCAGTAAGCACCCCCCTTCTCCTCTTGCTCACCTTCTTCCCCCTCCTCTTGCTTCTGATCTTCCCCCACCACCACCTTGCTGGTTGATCCATTGGTCAACCGGCAAGCAATTGATTGTTTGCTTGCTGATTGATTGATTGTTTGACAGGAAATCAAACAAGTGATTGCTTTCCAATTTTTCAATTGGTCAACCGGCAAGCAATCAATTGTTTGCTTGCGGGTCAATTGATCAATCAGTTGACCTGCAAGCAAAAAATTGTTTGCTTGCCAATCAATTGATCAATTGACCAGCAATCAAACAATTGTTCAAATGATCAACCAGCAAGCAAATGTTTGATTGCTTGCCAATTGATCAATCAATTGATTGACCAACCAGCGACCTGACCCCCCTTCAGCTCCTCCTCCTCCTCCCCGTTCTTTATCAGTTGACTGACTTTTTTGTTTTTTGGTAGGAGATTACTGGTAATGTTCTTTTTATTTTGTATGTTGGTTTATCATCTAAGTGGTTTATACTGGACTGATGATTTTTATCTTTATTTTTTTTGTTTTTTTGGTAAGATAATTGCCGGTATTTTTTTGTTATGTTCTATGTTTTTTGATCATCCAAGTGGTTTATACTGGACTTATGACTGTTTTTTTTTCTTTTTGTTTTTGATTCAATACAATGCAATCAGAAATTCCTCCGCTTTGACCAGCCTTTCTTGGCTGCCCATTCTTCACCCACCAAACTCAAAATTTTACAAATAATGGATTTCCATCTTGGTTCTCACCCCAATAAAATTATACAGTTGGGAGGGAAAAAGATGGAAGGAGATAGTTTTAAAAACATACACAGAAGTGGGAAGAAAAGGGCTTTCCAGAGAAGGAGGGCTCAAATGCGGTATTTGAAAATTGCATTGGAAGTGACTGAGGAAACAATTAATTAAAATTTTCTTTTTTTCTTCACTCAAACTACATCCCTTGAACCTTTATATGTCCATTGTCAATAAAATTGAAAAACCAACCCCTGAAGAGTTGGAACAGGCCAAACAGAAGATCAAACCATTCCATTTCTTTAGCTCTGGAAAAGTAGATGTTCAAGATCAATTGGATCATGAGGCTATTGTTTCCGTCATCCAATTTATCCTTTTGAATGAACTCTCTGAGCAACAGAAGAAGGACATCAACTCAGTAATAACATTCCTTCATAAATCCAAAAAAAATTTCAAAACTGTTGGTCCCTCAAGATCTTGGGGTGGGAAAATGTGGACAATTGGATGGAAAAAATTGATGGACCCTTCTGAACTATTTGGATAATATTTGAAGAAAGATGCTTTCAAATCCTCCCCTAAAGATTATTATTTTTTGAACCTTAGGTCTGACAAGGTCTCTCATATATTGGGCCAAATTTTTTGAAAATTAGCCAAACTTGTGTTTTATTCCAAATGTGAAGCTATGATGGAAAACAAAATCCCTTCCTCCTCATTGGAATTTGGATCTGGCCTTACTGCTTTTGAATGCTCACCTCACATCACCTTCACCTCAGACTCCTTCTGCAACTCTCCCCATATTGACCAAGGTTATGTCTCTGACTATTCCTTTTTACTTGTGGTCCCAACCAAAAAATTTAATGGAAAACTTATCAACAACAAGAATTAATATCAAGTATCTGATGGCCAATTTGTGTTCCCAGACTTGGGCTTAGGGATTGATTTCAAACAAAATGTTATTGTGAAAATGGTTTGGGTAGCAAACAAGTAAAAACACTGTACTTTTCCTGCAGTGGATACTGCAACCCATTCTTGGATGGCCATGTCCATGCAAATCAATAGAACAACTCAAAAAACTAGCAAGTACTTAGCCAGTGGCAAAATATATCTTAGGAAAAAAATATACATAAAAATAAAAAATATTTGTTCATTGGTGGTTTTAAAAATACTCTCAAATGTTGTTGCAATCAATGTTTTTTTTTTATTTTAAATTTTTATCAAACAAAATACATTTGCAAACCAAGCAATCAAGTAATTTCCTTTATTTCATCCACAGTTCTACTGCTACCAATACAATCCATGGCTACTGATAACCTAGCTTTTTTTCTTTGGCTAGCCTTTCCCTCTCCTTTTTGAGTTGGTCTTGCTCTTGATCCTTTTCCTTTTCCTCTTTTTGAAACTCTGGCTTGTCCAGTTTTATTTTCCACTCAGCATCCAACTTGTTTTGATGAGCCAAACCCTCATCTTTCCACTTTTGACAATCCATAGCCAGTTGACAATCCCACTTCTCCTTTTCAAATTGAAGTTTTTTGGATTTCATTTGTGATTTAACTTTTTTTTGGAGGGGGATAAGAATGAGCTTGATTTTGAAAGCAAGTAAAATCAATCAATGAAATTACTTGAATCTTGCTTCTCCATGATATCCTCAAAGCCAGAAAAATTTGAAGTTTTGCTCCGCTTTTGATGGCTATTAGGTTGAGGTTGGTGGAATTGGACACCTTTTGCTTTCCCTTTGCAGAGGAGGTTTGTGTGGGAATGTCATTGCTATCATTTGAATGGGATGTTGGAGGCCCCATTGACTTGAGTATTTGCAATTCAGGAACGGATGAGCCTGTTTTTTTACAATCTAAATCATTCAGGATTAAACAAAAAGAAGAGAAAAGATCTTAGTTCCTTACTTGAGCAGGTGATGACAATGGTGGTGATACAGGAATAACTTGCTCCTTGTTGGCCAAGTTGTCAAGTTCTTCAACCCCAGGAAGAGAGAAATCCAAACAAGGAAGTTAGGGGTCCAAGGAAGGGTTTGAATTGTTGATCAATTCTGATTGAGACGTGATTGGAGCTGATTCTGTTGAAATATCTTCCTCCTCATCAGATTGGGGCCACTTGTAGGTTTCATTGGGTTCATCATTGCTAGGCCAAGCATCCACAGCCAGAACCTCAGCATAAACTGAATCTGATTTTTGGGCATCAAAAGCAGCTAAAGGGGTGATATTGGCCTTCTTTCCAAAGAATTCATCCATTTGAACATAAAAAGTACAAATGGAGTCCAAATTATCAACAACCAAGTTGATTCCCTTTTCTTTATTGGAGTTTGTGATACCAAAGCTGGTGGAGATTGACCTTGAGTGAGCTTTTTTGTAATTGGTTCAATAGTTCTTGAATCACTCCCAAATCTTTTTGGATGAAGGATCCAGCCTACCTTTTGTTTTATTCTTGAGCTCATTGGCCATCAGGAGATAACAATTACCCTTAGAGGATGGATGTTGGCCAACTCCTGTTTCAGTTTTTGATCCAAAGAAAGCATCATAGTTGGACGGAATTTTGAGCCAGTTTACCAGGATGATCTGATCAGCTCTCTTGAGCTGACCTGAGCCTTTGGAAGCTGATGGGGGAGGATTTTTGGATGTTGAGTTCCTGAGGGATGTTTGCTCTGGTTGAGTGGACTTGCAGGGGGAGTGTTGCTGAGGGGCCATTTAAAAAGAGTAAGTGGGATGAAGTTATGAAGCAATAAAGCAATGAAAGTTAGTATTTTATGAAAGGGGGGATGAAGTGATGAAGGAATGAAGCAATGAGAGGATGGATTTGATTAAATCAACAAAGTGATGACAGTAATAAAGCAAGGTGAGAGTGATGAAGTGATTAAGCGCAATGAATCAATGAGAGTGATGAAGTGATGAGGATAAAAATGAAGTCATGAGAGTGATGAAGTGATGAGGATAGCAATGAAGGGATGAGGGTGATGAAGTGATGAGGATATCAATGAAGCATTGAGAGTGATAAAGTGATGAGGATAGCCCTGAAGCAATGAGATTGATGAAGTGTTCCAATAAGGTTGGAGGATGAAACCAGGGGTGATGATTTGGAGAGACGCGTGGTTGAGCTGTTGAAGGCCTTTATATACTTTATTTGAAAAAACCATTTATTTTCAGGTAACTTGGACACGTCTGATGTGAAATAAGTGTGTTTTTTTGATTTTTAATGGCGGGTTTGGAATGGTGGATTGGGGTTGAAACCCGCTATTAAAAAATGGCAGTTTTGCTTAAATTTGATACGCCCTATGATTAGTGTTAGTATTATTATTATTATTATTATTATTATTATTATTATTATTATTATTATTATTATTATTATTATTATTATTATTATTATTATTATTATTATTATTATTATTATTATTATTATTATTATTATTATTATTATTATTATTATTATTATTATTATTATTATTATTATTATTATTATTATTATTATTATTATTATTATTATTATTATTATTATTATTATTATTATTATTATTATTATTATTATTATTATTATTATTATTATTATTATTATTATTATTATTATTATTATTATTATTATTATTATTATTATTATTATTATTATTATTATTATTATTATTATTATTATTATTATTATTATTATTATTATTATTATTATTATTATTATTATTATTATTATTATTATTATTATTATTATTATTATTATTATTATTATTATTATTATTATTATTATTATTATTATTATTATTATTATTATTATTATTATTATTATTATTATTATTATTATTATTATTATTATTATTATTATTATTATTATTATTATTATTATTATTATTATTATTATTATTATTATTATTATTATTATTATTATTATTATTATTATTATTATTATTATTATTATTATTATTATTATTATTATTATTATTATTATTATTATTATTATTATTATTATTATTATTATTATTATTATTATTATTATTATTATTATTATTATTATTATTATTATTATTATTATTATTATTATTATTATTATTATTATTATTATTATTATTATTATTATTATTATTATATTATTATTATTATTATTATTATTATTATTATTATTATTATTATTATTATTATTATTATTATTATTATTATTATTAATTATTATTATTATTATTGATTATTTATTATTATTATTATTATTATTATTATTATCATTATTATTATTATTATTATTATTATTATTATTATTATTATTATTATTATTATTATTATTATTATTATTATTATTATTATTATTATTATTATTATTATTATTATTATTATTATTATTATTATTATTATTATTATTATTATTATTATTATTATTATTATTATTATTATTATTATTATTATTATTATTATTATTATTATTATTATTATTATTATTATTATTATTATTATTATTATTATTATTATTATTATTATTATTATTATTATTATTATTATTATTATTATTATTATTATTATTATTATTATTATTATTATTATTATTATTATTATTATTATTATTATTATTATTATTATTATTATTATTATTATTATTATTATTATTATTATTATTATTATTATTATTATTATTATTATTATTATTATTATTATTATTATTATTATTATTATTATTATTATTATTATTATTATTATTATTATTATTATTATTATTATTATTATTATTATTATTATTATTATTATTATTATTATTATTATTATTATTATTATTATTATTATTATTATTATTATATTATTATTATTATTATTATTATTATTATATTATATTATTATTATTATTATTATTATTATTATTATGATTATTATTATTATTATTATTATTATTATTATTATTATTATTATTATTATTATTATTATTATTATTATTATTATTATTATTATTATTATGATTATTAGATTATTATTATTATGATTATTATTATTATTATTATTATTATTATTATTATTATTATTATTATTATTATTATTATTATTATTATTATTATTATTATTATTATTATTATTATTATTATTAGTATTATTATTATTATTATTATTATTATTATTATTATTATTATTATTATTATTATTATTATTTTGGCCCAAAAGACTTGTAGTGGGTGTGGCATGACAACAGGACTAAATTAGAGTTTTGTAGAGCCCCACACAACCCATATGTGGTCGCGCTGTAGGCCACACAGCACCAGACCTCTGTGTGGGGCTGCAAAACTACACTTGAGTTGTGTGGAGGCTACATGGCTCAAATTTAGTCCTTTGAAGTTCCAGACAACTCAAATGAGTTGTGAATTTATCATCACACTCTTTTTATTAATTTTTATCTATTTTTGGCCTTATTTTCATTCATATTTATCAATTTTTATTTAGGCCTTATTTTTATTCATATTTATTAATTTTTATTTATTTATTTTTCAACATCTCTTCTTTTTTTGCAAAATCTCTTCTTTTTTTTTCAACATCTCTTCTTCTTTTTTTTAAAAAAAATAATTTTCTTTTGCAAATGGGTTGCAAACGGCTGCTCACAACTCCCAATTGGGTTATGAGCGGCTGCTTGCGACTAAGACTGGCTGCAAGCAGCCTTTCACGACTGCAACAGGTTGCAAGCGGGCCGCTCAAAACCCTAACAGGGTCCCAAGTTGTGCCATATGACCCATTTTAGGTTGTGAAGGGGGTTGCAAGGTTTCAAATGTAAGAATGTGAAAATAACATGTGTCCTCTGGGAATAGAACCCAGTTCTCTCATGTGCATGGCAAGTGTACTACCAACTGTAACTAAGGACGCTTGCTTCCCGGTGGTCAACATAATGCTTGTAAGGGTCAATGACAATGTCATTTTGTGAGGACATAAGATGAATGAGTGTTCAATTCCCAGAGGACACATGTTATTTTCACATTCTTACAGGTTATGAGCCCAGCGCCCATCATGAGTGTGATCTTAGCATGTTGCCTTGCTTCCTTCAACCCTACAATCGGCATGGGGGTGTGTTGAGATATGATCTATGCTTTCATGCAGTCTTCAGGACCTCAGTCCCTGCATGCTTGTAGTTGGTTACTCATTCATCTTATGTCCTCACAAAGTGACATTGTCATTGACCTCTACAAACATATGTTGACCACCGGGAAGCAAGCGTCCTTAGTACAGTTGGTAGTACACTTGCCATGCACATGAGAGACCTGGGTTTAATTCCCAGAGGACACATGTTATTTTCACATTCTTACAGGTTAAGAGCCCAGCGCTACCTAAGCGCCCATCATGAGTGTAATCTTAGCATGTTGCCTTGCTTCCTTCACCCTACAATCAGCATGGGGGTGTGTTGAGATATGATCTATGCTTTCATGCAGTCTTCAGGACCTCAGTCCCTGCATGATTGTAGTTGGTTACTCATTCATCTTATGTCCTCACAAAGTGACATTGGTCATTGACCTCTACAAGCATATGTTGACCACCGGGAAGCAAGCATCCTTAGTACAGTTGGTAGTGCACTTGCCATGCATATGAGAGACCCTGGGTTCAATTCCCAGAGGACACATGTTATTTTCACATTCTTACAGCAAATCAAACATTGGCCAATAAATAAATAAATGAATAAATGAATAAATTAATAAATAAATAAATAAATAAATAAATCATTAAATCCTTAAATAAATAAATGAATGAATCAATGAATCAATGAATGAATAAATAAATAAATAAATAAATAAGTAAATAAATATATGTATATATATATAAATATATAGATAAATAAATAAATAAATAAATAAATAAATAAATAAATAATTAATTAAATTAATAATTAATTAATTAATTAATTAATTAATTAATTAATTAAAAACTAAATAGATAAAAATTAAATAAATAAAAATTAAGTAAAAATTAAATCAAAATTAAATAAAATTAAATAAAAATTAAATAAAAATTAAATAAAAATTAAATTAAAAAATTAAATAAAAATTAAATAAAAATAAATCAAAATTAAATAAAATTAAATAAAAATTAAATAAAAATTAAATAAAAATTAAATAAAAATTAAATAAAAATTAAATAAAAATTAAATAAAAATTAAATCAAAATTAAATAAAATTAAATAAAATTAATTTAAATAAAAGTTAAATAAAAATTAAATAAAAATTAAATAAAAATTAAATAAAAATTAAATAAAAATTAAATAAAAATTAAATAAATAATAAATAAATAAATAAAATATATCAAACACAAAAATATAAAAAAAAATTAAATAAATATCAATGAAAATCAAAAATTTGCTACCCTACACCACCTGTTCACACCACAAAATTGGTTGCATGGAATGGTTTGAAACCCATTTTTTGTTGTGAGAGGCTGTTCACAAATCTGAGGTGTGAACAGATTTTTTGCGTTGGAAATTTAACATTGACCCAAAAAAATTAGAAAGAAAGATTATATACTTAGAATGGCTTTAATGAAGCTGTGATAGATCTGGGAGTAAAAGCATTGAATCCTTCTGAATTTTTTATTGAATAGAAGAATTATTTTAACCCATATCAGATTTAAGGTTATAAATTTGTATTTTTTGTTTAGAATCCATTTATGAGTTTATCTTTAGGTTGTGGATTATATTTATACTAGAAAACTTATTCTGACCTCTACAGGTAAGGTTTGGTCTGCCACAACCTCCCTCAACTTAATTTTGTCCACAGAATTTATTACCGGTATAAAGCACACTCCCTATCCTCCTTCTCTCACTTTTTCTTTGAATTATATCCAAATTAGTTAAGTAATAATAACAGTAATAGAACTAAGATCCAAGGAATTCCAGAACTCTTACAAAGTTTGTTGCTCTTGGGGTCATTGAGTTTGTATTGTCAAAGTTTGGAAGCTTTGTCTTTTTTTATTATTTATTATTCATTATATTTTTTATTTAATTTTTTTTTCTTTTTTTTCTATTCTTTTTATTTTCTTTTCTTTCACTTTTTTTCTTTTGTTTTTTCTTGGGAAATATCAAATTTGTGTCACCTGGGTTGCAAACAGGTGTGAAAAGCCATTCACAACCAATATGAGTCATAAGCCTCCCTTCATGACTCATCAAGTTGGCAAAAAAATAAATAAATAGATAAATAAAATAAACAAATAATTAATTCAAAATAAATACATAAATAATAAATAAATATTAAATAAATAGGGCGTATCAAAGTTAGCAAAACCACCATTAGAAACCCGCCATTTTTAATGGCGGGTTTCTGAAATACATACACCCCCTAACTGGTATATTTCAAAATGGCGGGTTTCATGAAAATGGAGGATTTCAAAATCAAACCCGCCATTAAACCTGCCATTTATGCATCATCATCCATCCACCATACATCACATCCAAAACACCCATCCACATCAGCAAATCCATACCAATTGCATCTCCATTGCATCACACACATCTCATCTACATTGCTTCACATCTCTATTGATTTTCACATCTCCATCTTCACACAAATACCATCATCATCTCATCACTCCACATCACATCACCATTTTTATCAACATATCCAATCAAACTTCCAGCCAGCAAGTTGAAAATGCGAAAAAGCTGACTGAACTTTTGCTACTGTTTGATTCCCATTCAGACTCTGATTCAGACTCCAATTTGGAATCAACTTGGTTAGATTTGAATTCTCTGTTGGAAAAGCAATACATGGTTCCAAGAATACACACCCTCCACAACCCTATGTATGAAAGGCAAAAGCTTCATCTCATCCACAACTTAAGCATCCAGCAACTATTCTGAACTTTTTTGCCTTCATTCATGAAACTTTTGGAGATGATTGAAGACCACCACATCTTCCAGAACAATTCTTGGAATCCTCAATTTAATCCAGCCGTCTACCTTGCGGTTGCTCTTTGTATATTGGGATCAAATGTAAATGGAGAAGCAATCCATGCATTGGAAAATCTATTCTCAGTCAGTTATGGAAGCAGTGACTTATACATTGAACGAGTTATGATAGCTATCCTATCTTTCCATTTCTCAGTCCTTTCTTGGCCAACCAAAGAAGAATGCAAGGAGATATCTCAAGTAATGGGGACCAAAGGCTTTCCTGGTTGCATTGCGTTTGTTGATGGGACCACCATCCCTTTGAGTCAAAAACCCAAGGTAGATGGCAACCACCATTTTGATTGCAAAAAAAGGCAACTGACTCATTTTTTTTCCAATGCCTTTTATAAAACCTTTTATCACACCACTGACCAAATACATTTCATCTTTTTCTTAGATACTCCATGGCCCTAAAAATTGTTTGTGATAACAACAAGAAGTTCATATCCCTCCATGCTGGCCTTCCAGGTTCTTTTCATGATTCATAAATGTTCAATTGGATGCAAATTGCCCAACAACCAGGTAACTACTTTGATCAAGATCAATACCTTCTGGCCAATTCAGCTTATTCTAGTGGCAAATATGTGGTTCCAGCATACCAGAACGTTTCATCTAACAATCAAGGAAAAACCAATTTCAACTATCATCTTGCCCAATCAAGAGTTTGGATTGAGCATGCCATAGGAGTCCTTAAAGGAAGATGGGCCAGCTTAAGGGAAATGCAAAACCAGCTTCAAGACCCCAAATACATGAAGTTCCTCATAAACTGGATTAGCACTTGTGGAATCCTTCACAATTGTTTGGCCAACATCAAAGATGAATGGGACAAAATATTTGAAGATGATATTCCTGACCCACCTCAAGTAATCCCTGTCTCATCTTGTCTCTCATCTTCTTCTATGAGAGAGCAGATTCTTCCTCTCACCCTTGCTTGCTTTGATGAGTAATGTTTGATTTTTAAATAGGTGAAAAATAACTTCACAGCAAGTTTTTTTTTTTTTTTTTTTGGTTGTTCACCCAAGTTTCCAGGCTGAGTCGGTTTTTTTTTATTTTTTTTTCCTTAGTGTGATTAGACAAAATCAAAAAACACCTCCACCTCATACCCCACCACTTGCCAGCCCACACACTACTCCCCTCCACCTCACCACTCCAACACTCCCACCTTACCCCACTCACATACCATTCACCTTCCTTCCTCCTCCTCATCAAACCACCTCCTTCACCTCAGCAACATAACCAACCTCACCAGCCTCATCAAACTCACCAAGAAACCTGCCTCACCAAGCTCCCCAAAACATCCACCATCCAACTCACCAACAGACTCAGTGAGTCCTCTTCCCTCATTCTTTCCACTCACTAAACCACCCTTTCTTACCTCTCCTTTGAACTTCCCCCAGGTCTTCTCTCTCAGCTCCACCTCATCTCACTTGCATCCCCCTCCTCATCTGGTAAGCCCCTCCCTTCTCTTTCTCCCCCCTTCCTCCTCCTTCTCCTCCTCCTGCCTTGCTTGACCAACCCCAACCAATCAATTAGGAATCAATTGGTTGATTGATTTGAATTCAATCAATCAATTGATTGATCAAAACCAAATTGATTGATCAATTGATTAGGATTCAATTGATTGATCAATCAAAGAATCCATTTCAATTCAATCAACCAATCAATTTCAAATTGATTGCTTGATTGATTTTCAATTTATCAAGCAATCAATTGCCAATGCCTCCTGCACCTGTTTTTTGAGATTTCTCTGGAGCTGACCTCCAGTTCTTTTCTTTTCTTTTTGATCTTTTTTTCTTTTTAGGTGTCTCTGGACTTCACCAGAAGCCAACAGGGTGTTTGTTGGTATTGTCAGGTGTTCTTTGCCATGGAAGGTAGGTTTTTTTTAATTTTAATTTTTTTGATAACTTTTACTGTTGGTGTGCTTCATGTGTCACTCATGCCAATTTTTTTGGTTGGATTCAGCTTCCGGTGTCCCTGGGTTCAATTCCAGGTTTGGTTCCTTTTTTTTTTATTCAATCATGTTTCACCAATGATTTCTATTGGACTGACTTTGTTTTTTTTTTGGAAAACATTTGACTGCTTTTGGGGAACATCCAATTCTTTTCCCACCTCCCTCAAAATTTTGAACAAACAATCAAATCCTGCCTTGTTCCTCACCCCAATCAAATTATAGGATTGGGAGGGAACAAGATGGAAGGAGATGGCTTGAAAAACACACAGAGAGGTGGGAAGAGCAGGGATGATTTCTGAAAGAGGATTCAATCTCAGGATTCAGAAATTACTTTGGAAGTTACTGAGGAAGTTATTAATGAAAAGGTGGTCTGGTCTGGTCAGAAACCACGTCTTTTGGATCTGTACCCTTCAATTGTTGCCAAAAAGAAAAAGAATAGTTGAAAACCCACCCAGGAAGAGTTTGAGCAAGCAAAAAAAGAATCAAATGGTTCCATTTCTTCCACAATGGAAAAGTAATTTTCCTTGATTGATCTGATTGCCAAGCCCTGGTTGCAATAATTGAATTTGTGCCCTTGGATAAACTCTCAGAACAAGATAAGAAGGACATCAACTTTTTCACCACTTTCCTTCATGGTTCAAAAAAATTTGTCAACCCAGTTGGTCCTTCAAGATCTTGGGGTGGAAAAATGTGGGCAGTTGGATGGCAAAAATTGATTCACCCTTTGGATTTATTTGGACTTTATGTAAAGAAATCATCTATTAGATCTTCTCCTCAAGAGTATGCTTTCCTCAACCTTAAGGCCAACGAAGTATCCCAAATTCTAGGATAGATGTTTTGCAATTTGGCTAAACTTTCCTTTGAATCAGACTGTGATACCATGAAGGACAAAAACATACCCTCTTTCTCTTCATTGGAATTCGGTTCCAAGCCTACACCTTTTGATTGCTCCCCACACATCACTTGCACCTCAGATTCTTTTTTCAACTCTCCTCATATTGACAAAGGCAACATCTCTGGCTACTCCTTTTTACTTGTGGTTCCAACCAATAAATCAAATGGTTGAATTTTTTAAAATATAGACAAATATCAAGTATTGAATGAACAATTTGTTTTTCCTGAACTTGGCTTTGGAATTGATTTCAAGCAAAAAGGTATAGTCAAAATGGTTTGGGCAGCTAATAAGTACAAGCACTGTACCTTTCCTTCTGTGGACACAGAAAACCATACCAGAATGGCCATGTCACTTCAAATTAATAAAACAACTGGAAACACTTGTAGGGACTTGAATAATGGCCAAATTTACTCTAGAAAAAAAATATAAATAAAAACAAAAAAGATTGGTATGTTGGTTGGGTTAAGAATACTCTCAAACGTTGTAATCAAAAATATTTTTTTTGTTTTTTTTTTCACCCATGCAAATATATTTACAAGCCCAGAATTCAAGTTATCTGCTTTATTTCATCTCCTGTTCTACTGCTACCAATGCAAGCCAAGGATACTGATACCTTATCCTTTTTTTTGGATGCAAGTTTTACCCTCCCCTTTTCCAGTTGTGCTTGCTGTCAATCCTTCTCCTTTTCCTCTTTTTGAAACTCTAGCTCAGCCTGTTTCAACTTCCACTCAGCATCCCATTTTTGTTGATGAGCCAAACTCTTGGCTTTCTGCTTTTGAACATTCATGGCCAGTTGATGATCCCACTTTTGCTTTTCAAACTGAAGTTCTTTGGATTCAATTTGTTATTTTACTGTTTTTTGCAGGGGAAAAGCAATGATCATGATTTTGAAAGCAAGGATATTCAACCAATGGACTCACATAAATCTTGCTTCTCCATTATTTCTTCAAAGACTGAAAAACTGGAAGTGTTTCTGCTCTTTTGATGACTTTTGGGGTTGATATTGATGGAATTGGAGGCCTTTTGCTTACCCTTGGCAGAGGAGGCTTGAGTCTGAAAGTTGTCACTAGTGTTTGAAGGCAATGTGGGAGGCCCCATTGGCTTGAGCTTTTGGCCATTCAGGAATGGATGAGCCTGTTCTTTTACAATCTAAATCAGTCAGGATTAACCAGAAAGAAGATAAAAAAGCTTGGTTCCTTACTTGAACCAATGTTGAGGGTAATGGAGACTGAGGAGTATCTTGTTCCGCATCAGCAAGGTTGATGAGATCTGCTAACCCAGGAAGAGAGCAATCCAAAGAAGGAGGGGAGGGGTCCAAGGTATGGTTTGACACATTAATCAATGCGGAATTAGATGTGATTGGAGCTGATTGCGTTTGAATATCCTCCTCGGAATTGGATGGGGGCCCCTCCAAGGCAAAGGTTTCTTCAGGATCACCATTGCTAGGCTGAGCATCCCCAGCCAAGTCCTCAGCGCCAACTGAATTGGATTGTTGGGCAGCAAAAGCTGCTAAAGGGGTGATTCTGGCCTTCTTTCCAAATATTTCATCCATTTGGATATAAAAAGGTCAAATGGAGTCCAACGTATCAACCAACAAGTTGATTCCCTTGGCTTTGTCAGAGTTGGTGATACCAAAGCTGGTGGAGATTGACCTTGAGTGATCTTTTTTGTACTTTGCTTGATAATTCTTGAATTGCTCCCTCATCTTTTTGGATGAAAGATCCAGCCTACCTTTTGTTTTTTTCTTGAGTTCATTGGCCATCAGGAGATAACCATTGACCTAAGAGGATGGATTTTTGCCAACACGTGTTTCATTTTCCAATCCAAAGCAGGCATCATAGTTGAAGGGAATTTTGAGCCAGTTGACCAGGATAATGTGATCAGCTTGCTTGAGCTGATTTGAGCCCTTGGAAGCTGATGGGGGAGGATTTTTTGTTGTGGAGTTCCTTGGCAATGTTTGCTTTGGTGTGTTGGACTTTTGTGTGGACTTGTGGGGGGAAGTTTGCTGAGTGGCCATTTTGAAGGAGTAAGGGCTGTAAGGTTATGAGAGGGATAAAGTGAAAAGCAAGATAAAGTGATGAGATATATGAAGTGATGAGAGGAATAAAGTGACAAGATAAATTAAAAAATGATTGGATTCTTTGGATGAGGTTGGAGGTACAAGTTCTTGTTGGAGGTTGAGTGATGAGAGCAATGAAGCAATGAGAGCAATGAAGCAACAAGAGAAATGAAGCAATGAGAGCAATGAAGCAACAAGAGAAATGAAGCAATGAGAATGATAAAGTGGTGAGTTTTCAAGTGATGAGTGCAATAAATTGATGAGAGTGATAAAGTGATGAGAGTGCTGAATCTTGTTATGATGAGGCTGCAGGTAAAAAAATTTGCAATGAGGTTGGAGGTAGAAGGAGGTGGGAAGCAAGGGGTTGATGACGTGGACAGGTGGTGGAAGCCTTAAAATACTTTATTTGAAAAAACCCACTTATTTCCAGGTAACTTTGACACGTCTGATGTGAAATAAGTGGTTTTTTTGATTTTTAATTGCGGGTTTGAAATGGCGTATTTGGTTTGAAACCCACCATTAAAAAATGGAAGTTTTGGTTAACTTTGATACGCCATAATAAATAGTAAATAAATAATAAATAAATAAATAAATAAATAATAAATAAATAAATAACAAATAAATAAATAATACATCAATAATAAATAAATAATAAATAAATAAATAACAAATAAATAAATAATCAATATATAAATAAATAATAAATAAATGAAAAATAAATAATAAATAATAAATAATAAATAAATAAATAATAAATAATAAATAAATGATAAATAATAAATAAATAATAAATAAATAATAAATAAATAATAAATAAATAATAAATAAATAATAAATAAATAATAAATAAATAATAAATAAATAATAAATAATAAATAATAAATAATAAATAATAAATAATAAATAATAAATAATAAATAATAAATAATAAATAATAAATAATAAATAATAAATAATAAATAATAAATAATAAATAATAAATAATAAATAATAAATAATAAATAATAAAAAATAAATAATAAAAAATAAATAATAAATAATAAATAATAAATAATAAATAATAAATAATAAATAATAAATAATAAATAATAAATAATAAATAATAAATAATAAATAATAAATAATAAATAATAAATAATAAATAATAAATAATAAATAATAAATAATAAATAATAAATAATAAATAATAAATAATAAATAATAAATAATAAATAATAAATAATAAATAATAAATAAATAATAAATAATAAATAATAAATAAATAATAAATAAATAATAAATAAATAATAACTAAATAATAAATAATAAATAATAAATAAATAATAAATAAATAATAAATAAATAATAAATAAATAATAAATAAATAATAAATAAATAATAAATAAATAATAAATAAATAATAAATAAATAATAAATAAATAATACATAAATAATACATAAATAATAAATCAATAATAAATAAATAATAAATCAATAATAAATAAATAATAAATAAATAATAAATAAATAATAAATAAATAATAAATAAATAATAAATAAATAATAAATAAATAATAAATAAATAATAAATAAATAATAAATAAATAATAAATAAATAATAAATAAATAATAAATAAATAATAAATAAATAATAAATAAATAATGAATAATAAATAAATAATAAATAAAATAAATAAATAATAAATAAATAATGAATAAATAATAAATAAATAATAAATAAATAATAAATAAATAATAAATAAATAATAAATAAATAATAAATAAATAATAAATAAATAATAAATAAATAATAAATAAATAATAAATAAATAATAAATAAATAATAAATAAATAATAAATAAATAATAAATAAATAATAAATAAATAATAAATAAATAATAAATAATAAATAATAAATAAATAATAAATAAATAATAAATAAATAATAAATAAATAATAAATAAATAATAAATAAATAATAAATAAATAATAAATAAATAATAAATAAATAATAAATAAATAATAAATAAATAATAAATAAATAATAAATAAATAATAAATAAATAATAAATAAATAATAAATAATAAATAATAAATAAATAAATAATAAATAAATAACAAATAAATAACAAATAAATAATAAATAAATAATAAATAAATAATAAATAAATAATAAATAAATAATAAATAAATAATAAATAAATAATAAATAAATAATAAATAAATAATAAATAAATAATAAATAAATAATAAATAAATAATAAATAAATAATAAATAAATAATAAATAAATAAATAATAAATAAATAATAAATAAATAATAAATAAATAATAAATAAATAATAAATAAATAATAAATAAATAATAAATAAATAATAAATAAATAATAAATAAATAATAAATAAATAATAAATAAATAATAAATAAATAATAAATAAATAATAAATAAATAATAAATAAATAATAAATAAATAATAAATAAATAATAAATAAATAATAAATAAATAATAAAGAAATAATAAAGAAATAATAAAGAAATAAAGAAATAAAATTCAAAATATAAATATAAATAAAAAAGATGAATAAATGAATAAAAATTTTCAAATGGCACACCAAAACTCAAAATGGGTGGTGTGGCATGGGTTGCAACCAATCTGGGTTGTGAACGGCCATTCAGGCCTCAGATGGTTTGAAAACAGCTGTTCACAACTCAAATGGGTCACAAAAGGCCATTCACAACCCATATGGGTTGCAAACCGCACCACACAACCCATTTTGAGGCGTGAACGCGTTTTGTAGGGTTGAAAATTTAACACTTCCCTTTCTTTGCTTTTTTTGCTTTTTTTTAGTTTTCTTATTCTTTTTTTTCCTTTTTTTCTTTTTTTTTTCCTTTTTTTTATTTTTTTCTTTTTCTTTTCTTTTTCTTTTCTTTTTCTTTTTTCTTTTTCTCTCTTTTTTCTTTTTTTTTTCTTTTTTTTCTTTTTTGTTTTTTTTTTTTGTTTTTTTTGTTTTTTTCCTTTTTTTTCTTTTTTTTTCTTTTTTTTTTTACTTTTTTTGTTTCTTTCTTCTTCTTTCTTTTTCTTCTTTCTTTCTTTTTTGTTTTTTCTCCTTCTTCTCCATTTTTTTTTCTGTTTTTTTTTTCTTTCTTTTCTTTTCTTTTCTTTTCTTTTTCTTTTCTTTTTTTCTTTTTTTTCTTTTTTCTTTTATTTCTTTTTTTCTTTTTGTTATATTCTTCTTTTATTTTATTTTTTCTTCTTTTTTTCTTTTTTTTTCTTTGTCTTTTTTTGCCTTTTTTTCCTTTTTTTTGCCTTGTTTCCCTTTTTTTCCTTGTTTTTTCCTTTTTTTCCTGTTTTTTCCCTTTTTTTTCTTTTTTTCTTTTTAGTAAATTTTTTATCTTATTTTATTTTTTTCTTCTTTTTTTTTCTTCTTTTTTTTCTTTTTCTTTTCTTTTTCTTTTCTTTTTCTTTTCTTTTTCTTTTCTTTTTCTTTTCTTTTTCTTTTCTTTTTCTTTTCTTTTTCTTTTCTTTTTCTTTTCTTTTTCTTTTCTTTTTCTTTTCTTTTTCTTTTCTTTTTCTTTTCTTTTTGTTTTCTTTTTCTTTTCTTTTTCTTTTCTTTTCTTTTTCTTTTCTTTTTCTTTTCTTGTATTTCTTTTGTTTCTTTTTTTCTTTTCGTTTTCTTTTCTTATATTTTTTTTGTTCCTTTTTGTCTTTTTTCTTTCCTCTTTTTTCTTTTTTTTTCTTCCTTTTTTTTTCTTTTTTTCTTTTTTTCTTTTTTCTTTTTTCTATTTTCTCTTTTCTTTTTTTCTTCTTTCTTTTTTCTCTTTTGTTTTTTTCTTTTTTCTCTTTTTTTTTCTCTTTCTTTTTTCTGTTTTCTTCTGTTTTTTATTATTGATTTTCCTTTTTTTTCTTTCTTTTTCTTTTCTTCTTTTTTTCCCTTTCCTACCTATTTTTCTCCCCTTTTTTTCCTTTTCTTTTTTTTTATTTCTGTCAAAAAAGGAAACATACCGGAATTAGAAATTTATTAGGGGTTATCAGAGTTAAGATTTTGAAAAATTTAAAATTTCTATTTCTGGAAAAATATGAATTTTCCAAAAAATATTTTTTTATTACAAAAAACAATGAATCAATGGGTTCATCTGACAAAAATTGAATTTCAAAAAAAAATGCATAAGCCCAAAATCAGCCATTTAAACTTTTGAAATTCTTAATTCTGATACTCCCCATTTATGGTATTTGTTGGCAAGGTAATTCCTGGATTACCCAGCTTGGTAGGCATAAATGGGATGATGTGTATGAGCTTGGGATTCCTTGAAGCATGAGGTATATTGACCATTTAAATGTGGGTAAATAAACTCATTAGAGCATATGGATTTACCCATGATGTCAGAGATCACAATAAATATACATACCTGGCAAGTGTTGCGCTCCAAACACTTGATTGAAGGCTTCTCTGGAGGTGGAAATCTGACAGGGGGCTAGTAGAAGATCAAGAAGAAACAATGAAAAAATATATTGAATCTCATTTCTCTGCATTGAAAGGGTTAGAGGGCCACAAGACTAACTTTTGGTACCTTCCAGGATGGCATGGTTACTATTAAAAGACCTCCCAAAACCTCCATCCTTGCTAAGACATGTCCATCACATCTTCCATGGGATTCTCCGAAGTTGATATGTATCTTTCTGTGCTTATGCCTTGGTTTTTCAGGCTTTGGATTAACACCTGATAAAGATGATACTTCAATTCCTTCACTAAGCAGTATTGGCAAGGCATGAATCTGATTGGAGGCTAGTAGCATATCATTCAGAAACAAACAAGATAATTATTCTTGTGAAATCCATGCCTCTGCGGTGAGAAGGGGAGGGTTCCAAGCAAGACTGACTTTGAGAACCCTCTAGGCTACTATTATTAGTGAGATACCTTTCAAATCCTTCCTCCTGGCCTACAACATGACCATCAGATCTTCCATTTTTTTCTGTGCAGTCATTCTTCATCCTCTCTTGTATAAGCCTTGCTTTTGAGTGCTTTGGATCAATACTTATGTTAGATTACACCCCCATTGCTTGATTGATTGATTCTTTGGAGGCTTGAATTGCATCATATGCTAGTAAAAAAAATAAACACAAGGAAAATATGTGAAAACAGGTGAGTTCCATTTCAATGCCGTAGATGGAGCAGGAAAAGTAAGACTGAATTTTGGAACCTTCCAGTTTATTAATATTATCAGTAGGAAACCTTTGAATCCTTTGTCCTTTCCAAGTTCAAAGCCATCAGATTTTTTATTGTGATTCTTCCAAGTTTTTTTGGCAGCCTTCCATGTTAAATTCTGGTTTTTGGAAGGCTTTGAGGCAAGATAAGACTTTGCAAGAGGCCTAGGAAGTGCATTCTCAGACTTGGGTGCAGGAGGTAAAGGTTTTTATTGGGCCATAGGTTCCAGAGGTGAATCAAAAACCAATGAAGGCTCATCCAGAGAGATTTTTAATTTGAAAGCCACTTTTTTTGTCTCTTTTGAGCCACTTGACTTTTTAGTTGCTCTTGGGACACCTGAAGTTCTGGAATGACCTGGATTTCAAGCCTTACCCTTGGTCCTGATGCAAGTGGCATACATTTGAACTGCATCTGCCTGAGAGATTTTTTGGCCTTCAAAACAAGGGAGGGGGGTTTTTTGTATAATGGGAATCCAAAACACATTAAAATAGAGTTTTCCACTGCACTGGATGAAGGCTACAAAAAGCCAGGTCAGTGGGGGGATGGAAGGATGGGCCCAGGCAAGGGTCAGATGGAGTCGTGAAAGCCAAGATTTTGGCTTATCAACAAAAATTGGATGCTGAGTGGAAATTGAGACAGGCAGAGCTAGAGCTTCAAAAAGAGGAAATGGAGAAGGATTGATTGAAAGAGCAACTGGAAAAGGAGAGGGAATGTCTGGCCATGGAAGAAAGAGATAGTTTATTGGTAGCCATGGCATGTATGGGTATCATTCAAGCTGTTTATTAAATACAGTAGATTACTTGATTTTTGGGCTTTTAAATATATTTACTTTGACAAAATTGTGAAAATAAAAACAAATTTTGAGACTATTTTGAAATCCACCAATAAAAAAATATTTTTTATTTTTATTTACTTTTTTTTTTACAGTAGATTTTTCCACTTTTCAAGTCCTTTCAAGTGTTCTGAGTTGTTTTTTTGATTTGCATGGACATGGCCATCCTTTTATGAGTGGCAGTCTCCACAGCAGGAAAATTAAAGTGCTTGTACTTATTTGCTGCCCAAATCATTTTAACCACACCTTTTTCTTTGAAATCAATACCAAAACCCAAGTCAGGAAAAAAATTGGCCATAAGATATTTGGTATTCTTCCTCATAGTCAATAATTTTTCCATTTTATTTGTTAGTTGTAACCACTAGTAAAAATGAGTAGGAAGAAAAATCTCCATGGTCAATAGGAGGAGAGTTGTAGAATGGATCAGAAGTGAAGGTGATGAGGGTGGCACAGTTAGAGGAAGGATCCAAATTCCAATGAAGAGAAGGAGGGGATATTGTTGTCCATCATTGTTTTACAGTTGGTTTCAAAAGAAATTCTGGCTAATTATCAAAAAATTTGGCCTAAAATTTGTGAGACCTTGTCAGACCTAAGCTTCAAAAGTCAAAACTCTTGATGGTAAAATTGAAAAGTGGCTTTCTTCAAATATTTTCCAAATATTTCAGAGGTATGCATTTATTTTTGCCATCCAATTGCCCACATTTTCCCACACCAGATCTTGAGGGACCAACTATGTTGACAAATCTTTTTGATTGGTGAAGGAAATTGGTGACAGAGTTGATTTCCCTCTTCTCTTTTTAAAAGATTATTCAAAGGTAAAAACTCAACTATTTCAACCAGAGACCTGCAATTTGATTCATCAATAACAATAAATTTCCCAGAGCTGAAGAAACAGAGTTTTTTGATCCTCTCTTTGGCTTGCTCAAACTCTTTGGTGAATGTCTTTCAATTGGTGGCCATGGTAGGATACAGATCCAAATTTTCTATTTTTTTTTTTCAGACCACACAACCTTTTCATCAACCCCCTCCTCTTTAACTTCCAAAGATATTTCAGAATCTCTCTTTTGAGTCCTCTTTTGCCAACAAGCCCTATTTTTGACACCTCTCTGTATGTTTGGCAAATCAGCTCCTCCAATCCACATGCTACAATTGGGGTGAGGATCAAGAAAAGATTCAATTATTTTTGTAAAATTTTGAGTTTAGTGGGAGAAGAAAGGGTGGATGTGGAAAGAACAAGGGTTCAAACAGTGGGTTGCATTGCATGGAATAAAAAAAAAACTGATTCACCCTAGGATTCTTGATTGAACAACAAAAAAAATAATATTAATTTGATGCAATTTTTAGCCTATTTCAAAACTTAATTTAACTCATCAAAGTGAGCAAATTTGAGGGGTAGAATTGTCTCTCTCATGGAAGAATATGAGGGGAAAGATGAAACCGGGAAAACTTAAGGATAATTGGGAGTATCTTCCTCAAATATTATGTCCCATTCATCTTTGATTTTTTCCAGAATTTTGTGAAGGATTACACCACTGATAATCCATTTGATGAGGATCTTAATGTCTTTGGGATTTTGAATCTGGTTTTGCATTTCCCTTGAACTGGCCCATGTTTCTTTTAACACACCTATTGCATTTGCAATCTGAACATTTGATTGAGCAAGATGAAAATTGAAATTGTTTTTTGGTAGACCATTGGAAGAAAAATTCTGATAAGGTGGAAAAAGATATTTCCCGCTATAATAAGCTGAATTGGCCAGAAGGTATTGATCTTGGTCAAATTATTACTCTGGTTGTTGGGAAATTGGCATTAAATTGAAAACCTTTGAATTGTTACAAGAACCTGGAAGGCAAGCATGGAGTGATATGAACTTCTTGTTGTTATCAAAAAAAAGTTTTAGTGCCACAGAGTATCTAAACAAAAAAATAAAATGTATTTGGTCAGTGTGTTATTGAAGGTGTTATCAAAGGCTTTGGAAAAGAAATGAATCAAGTGCCTTTTTTTGCTGATCAAAAAATTGGTTGCCATCTGGCTTGGGTTTTTGACTCAAGGGGATAGTGGTTCCATCAAAAAAATCAATCCAACCATGAAAGCCTTTGGTCTCCATTTCTTGAGATATCTCCCTGTGTTATTCTTTGGTTAGCCAAAAAAGGACTGAGTGATGGAAAGATAGGATAGAAATCATGACTGTTTTGGTGTATAAGTCAATGGTTCCATAACCAACTGAGAATATTTTATAATCAATGAATTTCTACTCCATTTCCATTTGATACCAATTGAAAAACAGCAATGAAAATTTAGATATCTGTATTTTTTTGAGTATTCCAAGGATTTTTCTGGAAGATTTGGTGGTCTTCAATAATCTTCAAAAGTTTCATGAATTAAGGCTATAAAGTTTGGAACAGTTCCTGGAAGCTTAAGTCAGGGGTGAGATGAAGCTTTTTCCTTTCATGAAAAGGGTTTTGTAGATTCTGTCTCCTTGGAACCATGTATTTCTTTTCCAATAGGGAGTTCAAAGTGAACCAAGTTGATTCCTAATTGGAGTCTGAATCAGAGTCAAATGATAAATAAATTTCATTCAGCTTTTTTTCTTTTTGAACTTGCTGCTGGGAAGTTTTATTGGGCATGTTGAGAAAGATGGTGATGTGATGTGGGGTGATGAGGTGATGATGGGATGTGTGTGAAGCAATGGAGAGAAGATATTTGTGGTGCAATGGAGATGTGATTGGTATGGATTTGCTGAGGTGGAGGTGTGGATGGTTTTTTTGAATGTGATGGGAAGTGGATGGATGATGGTGCATAAATGGCAGATTTGATGTTTGAAATCTGCCATTCCCATAAAACACACCACTTTGAAATACACCAATTAAGGGTTATGTTTATTTTGGAAACCTACCATTGAAAATGGTGGGATGGTGGGTTTAGACAACAAAACTGGCAGTTTTCTAATGGCTGGTTTTCTAATTCTGATACAACCTATTATATATTTTTTCCTAGAATTTGATACTTTGGTGGAAATGGCATATCCATGAGACTTAGCCCACTCTTCAACAGCATCCACCAGATCTACCTTTGAATGGTATGATAGTTCAGCTGGAGGGACCAAAGGGGTTGAATCATGGGGGTGACAGGATCAGCTGAAGAAGCAGAAGAAGAAGCAGCGGAGGAAGATATTAGAGGGGAAGAAGAAGCAGCAGAGGCAGATAGTAAAAGTGGGTTGATGTGTTGTTGAGACATTCTTTGATTTTGATTTTGATTTTGAGATGGTTTTTTTATGAAGAATTTTCAGTTTTGAATAGAGTATGAATAGGAGAAAGATTAAGAATTTTAGAGAAAATAAGAGTTCAAAGACTAGAGATTTGAGAAAAAAAATTTTTTTGGTAAATTTTTGATGTTGGATTGATTTTTTAATGATTAAAAAATCCAAAAAAGCTGAGAAAGCATTGTTGAGGAGTGATTTTATTTTTATTTTTGATTTAATTTTTTGGATTCAGGAGGTTTTATTTAATGTGGGTGGGGTTTTTAATTGGATTTGTTGATTTTTGTTGAGTAGTGATGTGTGATTGGTTGATTGGTGTTGAGTAGTGATGATTGGTGATGGTGATGATAATTGGTGTGGTGTGGATTCTGGATGTTTAAAGGTAATTTTATGCTTGAGAAGAGGATGAGACCTCCCCAAGAGGTGATTAGGGGAAGGAAATCATTCAAAATCATATTGAATATTAGTTTATTCACATAGAAGAGCATAAAAATGTGGAACTACCCCAAAAAGTGGTCTAGACATGGTGATTTGAGGTTAGTCATTCAAGGGCTAAATCAAGTTCCAAAAAATATGAATGAAATATATTTGTGTTTCATTTTAAGTGCATTTCAAGACTATGAACTCAGATTGTCCACAAAATCAATCAAAATAGTATCAGAAATGGCTTCAAAAGGTACCCCAAAACAGACACTTCCTATTATTGCTGTAGATTCATCAACTATTTTTAGGTAAATAATTGATCCTAAAAATACCCAAATAATTGTTTTGTGCCCATCCCAATTCCCACTCAAAGACTGAAAGCTCAAAATCTGGAAAACTCTTTGTAAAGATAAGGGAAAAAAATTGAAAGGAATGTCTTTTTTTTGATGTTAATCCCATTTTCTGGTGGTAGAATGAAGTACTAAAAATATATATATATAATTGAATTGCTTTTCATATTTGAAAACGTTCTGTCTCTAGAAATTTTCCAAAATCATAAAAAACATAAAAAAAAAATTTCTGAAATGTGAAAAGATTTCAGACATAAAGCACTTTTTTTTTTAAATTGCTTGAGTGTAATTTTGAAGGCCCTTTAAATTGGCCAAAAACTCTCATCTTTCTTTTACAGAGGTTTTAGATTCCTCTCTAGGCGCCTATATATACACATATATTTTTTTTGAACAACCCCCAACCGCATGAAATGAAGGATTACTGCATGGATTGGGGATGTTGACGCACATTGTGGGGAAATCAAAACTGTGGAAAAACAAGGATTGGGGGCATGAAAAGTATAACACTCTTTATAAATTAAATAGGTTGCAGCATCTTTGGGACGCTTATTTTTGCAGAAATCCATGAGGTCTTTTGAGTGGATATGAATTTCCATGTGAATTTTCCATTCACTGAAATTGGTACCATCCAAGATGGGGAGGTTGAGGTTATACTTGGGATCTCTCTCCATCATGATGAAAAAGAGGTTTGTTGGAGCTCACCTTTCCTATGATTTCTTGTGGCTCAAGTAGAACTGGGACTGTACATCTGTTAGAATTAGTAGAACTGAAAGGATTAGTAATTTCACAATGATCAGGAAAATTTGAGAAAGTTTCAAGAATTGAGGGGAAAAGAAGGAAGTGACTGAAATGTGAACAACAAGAATGAGAACACTGAGTTTGCAATTTATAGAATAAGTACTAGTTATTGAGGCAGTGAAATGTTAGGAGGAGAATGGAGGTTGGGCTGGGTGATGAATGGACAATTTGAGACAGGGAGGGCATTATTCAAGCTAGAGGTTGATGAGCTTGTTGGAAGAAAACAACAGATTCCTGTTGATGATTGGAAATGAAGAGAGATCAAAAAAGCAAAAACAGAGCAGCATGAAAAATTTGAAAAAGGAAAAAAAATTATGAGAAAACAATAATACCAAAAACAGATGTTAAAAAAAACAGAATGAGAACTGACTGTAATTGGAAAGAAAGTCTGAGAGTCCTCAGTCCAACAATCTACCCAAAATTGATCCTCAAATCTTCAATTTTAGATTTTACTAGTTTCATTAACTCTGAAATTGATTTTTGAATCCCTTGCAACTTGATTCATAATAATCCAAAGACTTCAGACCCGGTTTCATTAACTCATCAATCCATTCATGGAATTCCTTGAAAAATCAGTTTGCACCTTGCTTGCTCATGCATATTAAAAATTACTCATCCATACAAATCAATCATGCCCAGGATTTCATCCTATAGCTTATATCTCAAACAAACACTCACATCTTTTATATGATTTGCATTGATTTTGATTCATCACCTTAGAATTAAATTTTGTCCCCTTAAATATTGCTTTTGATCATTTTTCATCCTCACACTCAATCTGATACTTAGTTTGTACCTTGTTATGAAAATTTCACTTGAATCCTGCATTTCTTGCACACTCTTCATGCTCCCTGTTAATTTGAACTAGAGAGGACATTCCTCAGGTTTCAAATCACCCATGCACTAGGCTGTAGATTAATTTAGAGAAGCACAGACCTTTTTCCTCTAGACTGTTTCCTCAGTCTGTTAATTTGAATGTAAATCCTGGCATTTCTGCATAAAGAGTGTTACATTGAGATTGTGTCAATTTTAACTCTTAAAAACTTCCTCTTGATCCCTTACACCTTAATTTGAAGTAGTGGCTTTGGAATTTGAAGATAGACTTCTAACTTTGAGGGTTATTGTAGTTTTGGTGTCTTCCCCTTGCACCATGTCCGCCACAATTCCTTTGCCCCTCTCAAGTACAATATGCAGTGAACATTTGACAAATGCCTTTGTTGAAACAATGCTTGAGTTTGATCAGTGGGAGAAGGAAAACCAGTGTGAGTCTGCTGCTATGATTGTTGATGATGATCTGAATGACAATGATGACTGGGACCCTATGCAAGTCTGGGCTCCTGAGAGCTATGTTTGATCTGCTCTCCTTTCTTTCATGCTTTCTTCATCAAATCTGTTTTTTTTTTTTTTTTGTACTTGCTCACTCACTGCATTACAATGTGCTTGTTTGTTTTTCTGCGTGAACCAGACTTGATTTTACACAATCATCAACACATGAAATGAAGTGCTGGGATTGTTTCTTTTTTTTTGGCTTTGTGATGGCGCGCCATTGTCAGTAAAGAGGGGGGAAAGGGTCAACTGCAATGAATATTTTATGTAAATTTATATCTAATTTGCGCTTTAGATTTATACTGATTAGAGACAAAGGTTGCTTCGATGAGGAAAACAACCCTAGGTAATCAGCCGTGTATTTATAGGATTTTCCGAATGAAAGTGTGAAAGGTGGGAAACCCGTCTGGAAAGGTTTGTGAGGAAGGCAGGAACCACAAGTCGGTCGTCGTTCATGGTGAAAGGAATTTGAGGATGAGGAGAGAGGAAACTGTATGAGGGAAGTAGAAAGAAGGGCTTGATGGTGAAACAGTATTATAAGGAGAGAGGGGAAATTCCAGAAGGGTATCATTAAATTCGTACAAGGTATATTTTGCCAAGTCCCGCCGCTGGATGTACTCCCCCCCCCCCGTACACGATAGATGCGATGCCATTGTCGCCACCGGCAAGTGGCGCGCCGGGGAGAGAGGATGGTGGAGCCAAACTTCGGCCAAGCTGGCGCCGCCAACCTCGACTCGACCACCGACTGCCAACCTGGGCGGTCATCGAGGTGACCAGCAAACCATCGAGGGAGACCAAGGACGGCCGAATCGATTTCGAACTCCATCAAGTCATCATCCACAACATCCTCACATTCTCCAACTCCCATCCGGATCTCTTTCCAGCTTATACCTTGGAATCTGCTCGAGGGAGTGTAGTACCTCCTGATCAAAACCTTCTCCTCGGGACTCAGTATCACCACTCCGGAAGGCATCAAACCATCCAATTAGAATCACCCACAAACTCGCCAATTCGACCGAAAGGACCTTGGTTTCAATCCTGACCACCTCAAGCATTCCACCCGGGAGCATGTCTCAACCCACTCTCACTCATCCTCCTCAGAAGGAACTCGAGTATTTCTCATATCTTACCCAACCAGAACTCCAAGTCTTGAAGGCATTTTGGAATAACTTGAACGAATCGATATACCCTGCATACCATCACCAAATCGATCGATCGCTCGATCCAAACCTAGAACGACCCGATCTCAAACCCCAAGAGCGCGAGGAGATCAAAAGGTTACTCTACGAACGCGATCCGATTCATTCACAAGACGATTACTCGAACGAGCTATGGCGTTGGTTCATGATGGACGACCCCGATAAAATGCTACTCAAGTTCATCCGGGCTAGAAAGTTCGCATCGATCTTCGAATCCCTCAAGATGTTGATCAACTCTCTCAAGTTTAGGATCGAACGAAACCTCGATCGGATCTATCTCGAAAACCCTTCGATCCTGAACCAACTCGCGATCGCCAAAGCTTTCATCTACGGTTTCGATCGATCTGGCTCCCCCATCTTTAGGATCAAAGCTGCTAGGCATAAGACTAGCGATCAAACTCCAAAGGAACTCGAGGGTCAGTCGTTGGATCCTCTACCTCCTTCTATCTACCTTAAAACCAATCTCGACTCGGCTCTCCAGTCCCCCAACCGCATCCCACTCACTCTTGATAATCTATTCTTTTACATCATTGTTTTCTTGGACATTCGAACCATGATCTCATTCAGAATTCATACTTTATTCGATGGAACTCACTCGTCTGTTTGTCGTTCCACCGGCCGAAAACGTGACCCTCTACGTCGATCTAAGGTACAACATCTATTCCAGCGAGCCCTGAATGACGTCGATGCTCATCGTGGACATTCAACTCAGACCATGAGATTGATTCGGCTCGTTCTCGATTTTTCTTATATTTTTGTTCTTCTCCAGTGGCTTTGGCATGTCAAATATGGATTGGAAATGTGCTTCGTTTATGATTGCAACGCTGGAATCATACTATCCCGAGGTACGTCGCTCCTTATCCACCTCCCTCCCCAAAAAAACAACTTGTTCAGACTGGCAGGAGATTAGAATTCCGTAAATGTCGATTGTCCTACAAAACCCTCAAACTCAAATCGACTAAGCTCCGCATTCACTTTAATCTTTCGGGCCACGCTATCTCATCAAATTTTTGATCGAATAAAACAACTCAGACCCTCAATTCTCAAATCATTCACAACGCCCCTTGGATATTTCAAGGACTTTGGAAAGTAATCTCGACCATGATCGATCGTTTGTTGCCTTTCTTCTTCTTCTCCAGCCCCAAGGGCGCCTCATCAGCTCATCTGTCCCCTTCATCACCCTTGCTTTCTACGTCCTCCAAAGTAGTTTTAATGGTCGTGGTGTTTTGATTCTCAGCTGTAGTGAAATCTAAAGTTCTATTTACCTCCAAAAACGAGGATTTACTGAAGATTATCGATAAGGAAAACCTACTGAAAAGCGATGGCGGTGTTTCGGATTTTCAATGGAAAATTCCATCCGATCATCCGCTCGCAGACAAACTGACGAAGAAGACGGCAAACGGAAACGTGGATGATCAAACTGACCAAGTTGCCAACCCACTCGAGCTTGATATCAACTTGACTCCCGATCAGAAAACCGTCAGGTCGATCGAATTGGGTCTTCGTCATAAGTTGATCGATCATTTCATGACCCTTACCTCGATTTGGTTGGCTATCAGTTTGAACTGTGATCCATCCACTCCTCCCGATCAAGATTCTCACCAAACTTTGATTCGAGTCCTTCAACTGCGGGATCTGATGAAACTAATCTTAAGGGCTCAATATTTAAAACTGGTTGAGTGTTGCCTGTTGCGTTTTTTTATTGTTGTACTCTTGCCTCAAGACTAATCCTCAATTCTTTCTCATGGGCCCGGTGTTCTATTACTTTACTGAAAAAGTTACCATACATCAAGCCAAAGACGATCTACCACTTCAGAGAGATTTTAAGTAACGCCGAACCAGGCATAATTAAACTACGGAAGCCGAATAACGGCACTAGCACTTCAGCCGCTGATTCCGTCGATCGATCTGATGTATCGAACCTGATCGTCATGGGTGAACATTCGGCACGCCCGGTTTTATTGAAAACCATACAGGAGAGAATGGCCGTCTTTCGATTGGAATTCCTCCCCGATCCGACCGATCCCCAACCCAAGGAGCCCATCGGCAACGACCATCTAGCGCAGATCCGTCGCATCTTAACCGATCTTTCAAACATGCAACTTGAATGAATACCCTCCAGATCATTTTGATTTGAAGCGTGAGAATGTGGGCGTTTTTCAAAGGATCAGATTTCGTGTGTTGCCATCAGTCTCGAAGCTTACTCAATCTGATCCCCACACTCGTAGCCATATCAATCCTTGATCCATTTTTTTCTCACTCCGCTCGGTATGAAAATCATTCCATTAGGTTGTAAATTGACATGAAAGCATCCTTCATTTGTTATGCTCCTTCCCTCTTTGTGATCCTTCTCAGTGACACTCACTAACACGTACTTGTAGAAAGAAAAATAAGGCTCGGACTGTCAGCTTACTTGATGCCAAGAGCCTCAATCCTTCTAGTCAATAGAGATGATGACATTAACAAAAAAAAAAAAACAAAACAAAACAAAAAACAAGAGGCCTACCATTCAAATGAGATTGGAAATCAGTATGGTTCGTTGGATCAATTTTGTTGATCTGTGAAAAGCAAAAATAAAGAATGTGTAAAGAGAGTGACAAATGGAACTGGGGCGATCTATCCCTTTACTGTTGAAATGGAACCTGAGATGGATGGAATTTAGAGTGCCTGGTAAACTTGGAGCCTGAATAACCAGGAGGTGACTGATACCCAGGAATACAACGAAAGGATGAGCGAGGAAAGTGAAAGAAACGCACCGATGAATGACCAATCTTCCGGTCATCCGGTTCCAAAACCAACAGACCATGATTAGCTTAGAATAGCACATCCGATGACCAACTTATCATACATTCTTGACTTTTTTCAGATTTCAATCTATCACACTCGAGTTGTGTGGGGTTCCTTGTTCATGCAAACCCTGATCTCAAGACTTGAAACTTGTTTTTTTTTTTTTTTTTTTTTTTTTTTTTGGAAGATTGGTTGAAGCTTGAATGATCTTGAAGGCAGTTCTTGATCTTTTTGACTTCCGATGAGGATTCATACTTATCCCTTCATTGGGTTTTCTCATTAAAATCACTCCTGTCTGATTTCCCAGTCTTTGGGGTATTCATGTGAGCATAAATTCCAAAATAATAATAGCAATAGTAATGATAATGATAAGATAATCAGCAAACCTATTTTGAAGACTTCTGCCCATAGGCAGCTCATTATTTTGAAATTTCATGTCATTTCTTGAATGGTAAAAATAGCTTGGTTCCTAGAAATGGATGTTATGGATAAGAAAGTGTTGATGATGAGATCTGATGAGCCCAAGAAAATTTAGGATCCTCTCATTTTCAATTCCAAACATGGTAGAATTCTTTCAGAAACCTTTGGAACATAGGCAAGGATTGATAGGACCATGTGTTTGAGGACTTGATGGGATCCAAAGCTAACAGGAATTAAACACTCCTTCAAGTGTTCAATCAAAAACTGGGCTGACCAATGACCAAGTAAAAAAAAAAAAATAGAAGAAAGAATGGTTTCTGATGGGTTCATTTAGGAACTCTGTCAGAGTTCTGGGAGATTTTTAAAAAACTTGATGTGATAGCTTCACAAATCCAGGAACAAAAGATCAAAATCTTGACTTTCAATCAGCCTAATAAGTTTCAATTCAAAATCCAATATTTTGAAATGAACCTCTCAAATGAACCACATACCTTGAAGACTGAATATGAGAAAATTGTTTATGCATAATTAATCCATGAAAGATGAGGATTGGAATTGGTTGAACTGGATCAAGACATAATCCATGTTAAATATTCATTTTTTATGATATATTATTGGGATTGGTTTGAACTGCAGGGATTATTACTCTTTGGTTTTCCAAAGTTGAGTTGAAATCCCAAAATACAGAGTTAATCATTTCATTATGAATAAAAATAGATGTAATTTGACCTATATCTTTCAAGCTCACAATATTTCATTTGATTAAATTTCAAAAGACCAACATTTTAATTTTGATCTCCAAAGAACTCAAAAAGCAACCTTGCATTGGTAGGGATGGATGATGCCCACAAAAGGAGAAGACTGAAGAATATGATGGAGTTGATGGTTTGAATCAGACTTGATTTGGAAAAAAAAATGAAGTGCAAACTTTGAAACTCTCCTTGATTCCAAATCTGTGGTATTTTGGTCATCTTTATTGACATTCTTATCTTTGAAACTCTTTTTGATTCCAATATCTAAGGTGGTATGTGACACCATAAAAAATTCAAAATGAATTGGTCTTTCAGCCGTTTTCATAGCCTTTTGGTAAGGCCTTGCCTCTCAATTGGTTTTCAGTTGTGCAAGGTATGAAACAATCATATTTTGATGAATTTTTTCCTTTAAACCTTAATGGGAATCATTTCCCTCTTTCCCACAACCCCTCTACTCACACAGTTTGGATGTTTTACTAAAATCCTGCACTCACATGGGATTCCTTAAACTCAGGTGGTGTGTTGTAGTTTGAATTTTTGAATTTTGAACACTAACTTTGCCTGGATGATTGAATTTCAAGGGGCCCCAAAAACATTGATCACAATTTTTGGTTACTCAAGTTTGGAAACCTGAAAGTGACCTTCAGAAATAATAAAAGAAAAGGGATTGGACTCCATCTTCCAAACCTTGTTTTGAAGGTTTTTGCGTTAATCTTGTTGAATTTTTTTTTTGCTGCATTTATCTGATGACTAGACCAAAGAACTCAAAAAAAAAAAAAAAACACTGTTTTTTGATAATTTTGATTGTGGTTCTTGCCTTTCTCAATTCAGAAAAATTTGAGAAAGCACCCAAGGAATACATCATTTTGATATTTTATTTTTTAACCATGTTTTGCACCAGAAAAATTTGATGTCACTTGCTAGCAAGTGCCATCAAGGAATCTCTAGTTGAAGCTTTCTCCAATCTATAGTTGAAGCTATCTCCATTCTTCAACCAAGTTTTTGATGTGCCTTGATGTGCAGTGGAGCTTGGTTAATGCCTTTCCCAAGATTTCTTGGAGCTTAGCCTGAGCTTGGTTGTTGATTGGGGCTGAGATACTTGATGTCACTGGCTAGCCAGTGCCATCAGATTTTTTATGGTTTTATGTAGGTTTTTACTTGGACTTTTGAATTTTAAAGGCCTTTATCCTAAATAGAAGGAAATTAAAATTTATAATTATGACAGAGGAATACCAAGGAAAAACAAATTTCAAACCATAGGCTTAGTAAAAAAAAATATCAACAAAATTTTATCAATCAAATTCTTGCTTCAAACTTACTTCTTTGTTTTTATGCAGGATTTATGTAAAAGGAAGGGTGAAAATAAAAATGAAAGGGGAAGATGAAGCAGGAATTAGAACAATCTGTAAGTTTTTTTTTTTATTTAACCTTTTTATCTAAAAAAAATGATGTTGAAGCTGCTTTTATGTATTTTTTGTAAAACAAAAAAAAGGGTATTTTGTGACTGCAGGTGAATGCATTGGCAATGAGGGACTTCTTGTGTGTAATTATTAAAGAATTTCAGCTTATTTCTTTTTATTTTTTCTGCCCTGGATTTTATCATGAATTGTTTTGTTATTATTATTCTTAGAGTTCTGGAACTGTGGTAAAGCAACAGGGCTTTTTCACTTGAAGAAATTCCTGGAAAACTGCAGAGCATGAAAAAAATAAATAAAAAATACAATTCTTCCAATTCAACTTACAGTACCTCAGGGAAAAAAGAATTTGCACCCACTGAAACTGGTCAAAGTGAATATTTTGAAATGGCCTTCTGCCTTTATTAATTTTTCTTTCATGCCATTACTTGTTTTGAATTTTCATAATTAATATTTTTCCAGATTATCTTATTCATCCTCTGAAATTTCTTATGGGTTATTCATGGATCAGGATCAATTGAGTTAGAAAATATATACCCTTTTTTGATTGTGGAATCAATCTGTTTTTTAATTTGAGTTTGAATAGAAGGGTTTTTTCAAACCAAAACAGCCATTACCTATATATCTCATGTTCCACATGGGTCAGAATATGGAAACTGTGGGGTCAGGTTGGCATCTATCAGCTTGGTCCAGAAATCTGACAATTGGAGTCTGATACCATGGGAATGACAACCAAAATAGATTCCAGCCCCCTCTTCCAAAGCTCAAGATTGATGGAAGATTTTTGGGTTGAAAATTTTAAACAAGATAGAAAGAAACTCACCCAAAAATCAGGTCCAGATCCTAAAATTTTCTGGATGAGATTTCTTTTCCATGGTTTCCTCCTTTCTGAAAATTTCAAACAAATAGTTTCCCTATAATCTTCTTTGATGCCTTATACTTATTACCCCTCAATAACCCAGAAACAGGAAAATATGAAAATTAACCCATATTTATTATTATTTGGAAGATTCACAGAATGTATTCTTTTCTAAGTTTAGATCTCATTCTTGGCAAACTCCATGATTAATATAATTTAGAAGGTCTCTGGAAGCAAGCAACCATGAAGATGGATAACCTTGATTGAGGAAAATTTAGATTTTGGAATGGCTGTTCATTTCAATTCTGGGTCTAAAATTAAAATAATAATACAACTTAAAGATTTATTCCATTTTTAAGCATATATTTGGTAATTTTTTGTTTTTTCAGCCAACTTTCCATTGATAATTTCTGTTTGAGATGGTCAGAATATCAATGTGTATTTTTCATGGGAATACCTATGAAACCTTTTATAGATGATTTTAAGTGCCTTCAAAAGCTTGAAATCTCCAATATACTCAAAAAATAAGGAAATAAAATGGTTTAAATAAAGTGTTGACCTTAATTCCAAAGTTCCAAAAAAATGGCCTGAAAAGGTCCCCAAACAGCCCTTGATGAAGTTAATTTTTGGTTTAAGAAAAATGTGTAAGGAGCTAGATACTCTCAAATGATCCCCCAAACATAATTCTATATTTATTTACATGTTTTTACAGTCCTTTTACCTTCAAATTTTAGAAATATCTTCAGAAAACAGTTTTTTTGAAAAAATTGAATAATGTGTTTTTTTTGGAACCTTTTAAATTTGATTGAATTTTTGAAAGGCAAATACCACTGGTCAAATTCCCCAAAAATATTATTCAAGTTGATTGATATACCAAGCAAAGAAATTTGTTGTAAAAAAAGCCAAAATATTGAATAAATAGCCTTTGAAATGAAGGCAAATAATGCGGACATACCCCCTTTTTCATTTTTTTCATTTTTTCATTTTTTTTGAAGGTTCCCCTGGTTTGAAAGAATTTCAGTTGGCATGAATATATTAATTTATCAACTATAATCATGCCAAAGGTGGCTTTTGGTGTTATTTTAGAAAAACCAATTTCTAAGAAAAGAACTTTTTCAAAAATCAGTGGGAATTTAGCCTGGGCCCTTTATTTGATATTTTCAATAAGACTATTCATTTCAAATAACACAAGGTGTGGAAAAAACTCATAAAATTTTTGATCGATGAATTTCAAATTACATTTTTTAGGAACAACTGGTCTGGAAATTAACAAAGAAAATATTTTTGGGGGTTCTGAGAATCTTTCTTTGAGCCTCTGCCCCAAAGAATTTCCAAAATTGTTGTAAAACTGGAAAATGTGGTTTGAGAGCAGTGGCCATCAGATAATTCAGAGAATATTAAAATTTTAGTCTGATAAATCAGGAAAATATCAAAGAATTTGATTCAAACCCAGAATTCCAGAACTCAAAGCTCATGGAAAAAGTCTGAGGTGATATTTTCAAAGAATCTGGAACACACCTGAAAAACCATTCTGGCCTTGCACCCTCCAAGTTTTTGATTAAATCTTGTTTAAATTGTTTTTCTCATGGCTGAAAAATTCAAAAAAACATGCTGTTCTTTTGTCTTCATTGATTCCTTCAACTCATTTGCTACTTAGAGGACAAAAGTTTCTATGATTCAAACAAAATATGAAAAGAAATTTATGAGTGATAACCAGTGACTCTCAAATCTTCCAAAAACCACAGAGAAAATTAAAAGCTCAGTGGAATTATTTGAAAAATGTTCAAAATAATTTCTGAATTTCCAAAGAATGGTCCAAGAAGGTCCCCTAATAGCACTTCATGATGTCACTTTTGTGTTTAAGACTGATCTTTAAGAGGTAAAATACACCATAAATATTCAGAAAAAAATCTATTTTATTGCTTTATATTTTACCCAAAAAAATTTGATCTTGAAAATATCAAAATCCCTTCAGAAGATAGCTTAAAAGTTTTGAAAAATCATGTCTTTTTTTTTTTTTGTTAAATTTTTGAGAGACAAAAACCACTTCTAAAAATCTTGAAAGATGTTTTTTGGCAATTTAGGATACTGGAGAAATAATTTCAGTGTGAATCTGAAATATGTTTCAATAAAATTTTAAAATAGGGTTGAAAATCCAGACAAAAATCCTTCTTTTTTTTCTTTTTTAATTTGGAAGGTATTTTTCAGGGGTTTAAGCATTCCAAAAAAATCTAGTAAATATTTCTTGGGGCCCTTGAAACTAAATCTTCATTTATTTAGCATCATCAATTCAAACTTGAAATTTCAATGAGACAGGTGAGTGGAAAACATTAACATACAAAAAAAAAGGAATAAAAAAAATAAATTTTGGAAGGTGTCTTTTGTGGCTTTGTGGTGGTCAGAACCACAGCCAAAACAGAGTGGCCTCCCACAACCACTTTTGAGGCTGAAGTCTTGATAACCTTCCCCTACACAAGCTGGCAAACCCCTCTGAAATTTTTAAGGGGTGGACATGCTTTCCTGCATCAGGAGAAGTGTAGAACCTCAAATTTAAGTTTTCAAAACTTTTGGTATTAAAAAACAGACCAAAAAATGTAAATTTTGTTAAGAAAATTGTCAAATTCAAAACTTGAAGCATATTTTGTGTTTCTTTTTTTTGTGGGAAAAAATGCCAAATTTTTGAGTTTGGAAAACAAAATTTTAAAACAATGGCACTTTGGAAAAGAGGAGTGTTTTTAATAAATCCAAGGACATTAATTTAGCCTGGGACCCTATATAAATTGGAACTTCTGTGAAGTGAATTTGAAGACCTATTTTTTTCCAATCAATAGTTTGGGAAATTTCAGAATCATCAGGCTAGAATTTTATTTAATTTATGTTTTTTTTTTTTTGATTTACCCCCTTGACAACCAACTTGATTTCTCAAAGGGATTTCTATGTGTGAAAATAAAAATGATGGAAATTTCACTTGCAAAATGATAGGCTGAGGATTTAATCACACCTTCAAAAATTCTAAAGACAGAAATTTCTTCATAGAAGTTGAGAGTTTACCTATTTTTTTTCTAAGCTCAACCCTTCTTTGAAAAAAATGCATGAATATAGATAAAAAACTGCCAAAATCATTCCCTTTGGAATATCTCATCACTCCAGGAAAGAATTTTGAACTTGAAAATGTGTGGAAATTCAAAAAAAGGCATGAAAATTGAAATGGGGCAATATGAGAGTTTAAAATTTTCAAATTTTCAATGGCTAATTTCTTGGAAAAAAAAAACAATTTTGAGCAAACATTTTTAGAGTAAAATTTAGAATGAATCTTTTTTTTTATTGGAGAGATATTTTTCAATGAAAAAATGGGCAATTCCAAAATCAGCCATTTCATTTTTTGAAAATCTTGAATCTGATACACCCATCTAAGTTTTGGCAAGACTTATTAAGTTTGAAAGAGATTTCTAATCAATTTTGGACACATTTTTTATTATTTTTGCACTTAATTGAGCTTTTGTTGAATTTTTTAAAATATTTGAATTCCTCTAATAATTTTTTTTATTTTTAGTTTCTGTATTATTTTTGTGTTTGGTACATAGTTATTCATGTTTTATAAAGGTTTTTGGTTCTTTACAAGAAAAATAAATGTTTTATTTTTTATCATTAACATGTTACTTATTGGATTTTTTTGTTCAAATATTTCAGATTTTTTAATTAACCTCATTTGATATTAATATTTAGAATTTTTCTACTTTTTTTATGTTTTGTACAAATTTATTAAAATTCCATTGGAAATATTTAATTCTTGTGCAAGAAATCTGTTTTTGATATTTTCTCATCAATATTTTATTTTTGGGTGAATATTATGTTGGTATATTTCAAACTATTTTGATGGTTGAGGAAATTTTGATATCACTAAATTACTAATTGAATTCTAATTTTTGTGGAATGAAAATCTCCACGTGCCAAAAAGTGACCTTGGGAAAAGTGCATACTACAAGATTTGGTGTGTGGATGTTTGCATGCCAAGAATATTGGTGGGTGGACCTGTGCATGCCGAAATTGGTGTGCAATTGTCAATTTGGGTGCATCAAAATAGCCAAACCCATTTAAATTCCCCTCATAACATAGGTATAGGTAGAATTTTCCATTGTTTTTTATGTTGGGTAAAGTAACTTCCTATCACTTCTCATTCTTCTTACATTGAACAAATTTTATTTTGAAATCTTGGCTCAAATTTTGATTCCTTGCAAAAAATTAATTTTTAATTTATGTGAAATTTTAAATGATTTCAATTGATGTCAATAATCAAATTCTCCAAAAGGTTCTACCCCAAATTGACCCCAAAGGGGATATAGGGTCTCATCATCCCCCCCCCTCAAGGCCTCCACTGGCCCAAAAATCATCAAAAGGTGTTTTTCCCCAACCCAAGTGCTACTTGGAAAATTGAAATGCATTCATTTCCATCCCAGGAAGCCCCTTGAGACCTAAAAATCCTGCACATGCCCTCAATAGGCTTGTTTCCCCACATCTGGCAGCTTTTTAAACTCTAAAAAAGTGTTCCAAAAGTCAAATGTTTGTATTCACATCTTTTTTCATATTTGCCAAAATTTTTAAGATTTACATCCCTTCCTGGAGTGGGAAAATATTTCAAAAGGTGTGATCCTATCAATGATTTTTGCTATGGGAATGCCTTTTTTCAAAGAAGACTTGAATTTACCAAATAAATGCTAAAATCAGGCCTTTTTTCAAAGAAAGGCATGGAATTTGTAAATTTGAAACTGGAATATATTCTTGGCCAGAGTAATAATCTAGAAATTCCTTCTCTTAAAATTATTTGTAAAACCAAATCAACAAAACATTTTCTGCTGAAGTAATAAAGGAGAGATTTTGAAATTCTCAAGATATCCTGGAAATAACTGCCATTGAATTCTAGTTCTCCTGATGTTGAAATATTTTGAAAATTCCGTCTCTTGCTTTTTTCAATAAAGTTGAATTTTAATTTATACCATGGTGAAATTCAATTTATTTTATTTGACATGAGTTGGAAATAAATTTGAACTTCATTTTATTTGAGTTGAAACACAGAATAAACCTGGTTTACAACATTTTGAAATAAAAATCCTGTTTTTTTTATGAAAGATAGAAAAAGGAAGTAATCATTTGGGATAATGTTGGCTATAAATCCCAAATTAATTTTGATGGTTGGGAATATCTCCCATTTTGGTGTGGTTTATTGGCTGCTTCAGTCACTTCAAATTTGAAATTATTAACACCAAGTGGAGTTGAGTGGGGTACAGGTTGTGGGACCAAAGGATACAAGAGGAGGTGAAAAGATAAAGTTCCTAGACAAGGCACAATAGATAAAAAGAAGAAGCAGAACAGCAATGAGTGAGATGATATTTCAGATGGAAAGCATTCTTTGGAGAAAATGAGGCAACACAAACAAACAGCATGAGAAGAAATAAAGCAAGACCTTAAAATGTATTACCAGTGAGTCGAGTCAAGTGAGACATGGGTTTTCAGAGGAGACACGAGTATCTGAAAACAGAAAGTACCTGAAAAAGGTAAAATAGATAGAAAAAGGAAGAAGAAAAATGAGTAGAGAAAAGGAAATCAGAGGAGCGCAATGAGCTATTAATGAGACAGTAGATAGAATCTCTTAAAACCTATCTTGGTGATAAAGAAATCTTTTGATTAGATTAGTTTTGAATGCGTATTTCATTTTCAGGTCTTCTTTGAGTGGCTGTTTGTCCATCTTTTTGTTGGTTTCATTGAGAAAGTGAATCCTACACCCCCCTTTTCTTGCTAATCTTTCTTGAGGGGGATAAAACTGTTGTCATGCAGAAAATTTCAATGAGGTTGAGTTTTTAGTATTTTTTTCATGCCATCTGAACTATTTTCAGAGGTGAGGAAATAGGAAAAGCTAGATTCTTTTTTGGCTATTTGGTGTCTTATAAATTGGAGTTAAAAATTCAATTGGTTGGCCTGGTACCATTAGAAGGTTTTTCTAGGAGGGCAATGGCCCCTTTGTTTTCACAAAAAATGGATGGAAAAGGTTAGGGATTATTGAAGATGTTGGAGTGAATAGAGAGGATTTGGGAGTCCCATAGGAGGTCCTGACCAGACTCTGAAAAGGATAAATTTTTGGCTTCTGTGTGAGAGGTTAATGACCAATTTCTTTGAGAACAGCCAGATTAGTGGGCCATTGAGGAGCATAGCACTCCTGGTGAATGATAAACAATAATTCCACAAGGCATGGTTGGATTAAAAGTTGTCTTTCAGTCTGAATGCAGTTTCAAGAAATCCTCCAGGGTGGTTCCAATATCTTTGGTGCATCTGAAATAGAAAAAGAGGTTTAGTAACTGATTTTTTTTGGGGGGGGGGGCTTGTGTTCTTGTTGAGAAACTGGGGAATTTAACTTCATTTAAAGGCAATTTCAAGCCTTTTGCATTGAACAAGGTAGTTTAGAAGGCTAAATCCATGGTGGTAGTTTAATTTTGTGTCCATTGAGGAGCTTGACATGGGAACTTTGGATGGTCTTTGGGGAAGAGGAGTGGAAGCTGGATTACATTTGGACATACCAAATTCCAAGAGCATGTTCTCAATATACCAATCTTGATGCAGTTGAATTGTGTGTGTTTTTATTTCCATTTACATGAATTCCAAGGACTAACTTAAATTCTCCAAGGTCTTCCATTTCAAATCAAAATTTATTTTTTTGCTTTAACACCATGACATCTTCCTCTCTTCCCCTAATAAGTAGCTAGGTTTTCAATGTGAATATAGACTAAGCATAGGTTATTGAGGTCAGATTTGATGAACAGGAATGGATATGATTTGTATTATTTTAAATTGAATGAAGATAAGAATGAGGTGAGTGAAGTGTACCAGAACTGTGGACTCTTCTTAATGCTTCAGAATGATCTTCAAATTCTGATCCCATAAAAAGGAGGGACATGGATGCTCATTTCTTCAGGAGTCTTGATGAAGATTTTTTCTTCAGTTTCAATTTAAGATCATTTCAGTGAGTTAAAGTTGAAATGAGGAAATAAGGCCAAGGAGAATTCAGAGCATAGGGGGTTTAAAAGTAGTAGGAAAGGTTTTATTTTGATCAATTGCCTCATCTTTTTGGAAACCTGGAATGCATATTTTGGGCTTCTTTTTCATAAATATTCTTTAAGCATTAACTTTGATCTTCAGTACCCAATTATTGTATAATTGATTCACATTAGCACACTTGGGATCAAATTTTCAGACCTGATTTCTGTTGCAGTTTTACTTTTCCATATCAATGGCTTCTTTTCAGTCCAGCCAGTCTGATTTTTTATTTGAATTTTAGATGAACCTTGGACCATTGAAGGCGGATGGTTCAGATGCAATTATGTTTTCTCAGTTCTGTATCCTGGAAGTTATGATTCTTTCTTTTGAAATATTCAATCCAAATTCCTTAGGTGTGGATTAATACCAAGGTACATAGTCATAGTGCTTGGGGGCAATTGGGCAAGGTTCAGGGATGATCACAGAAGGCTTGATGGCACTGGGAGGAGCCATGAACTTGTTTTCGGCATTCATTTTTTCTTCACCTTCTCAATTTTTTGCAGGTTTATTGATAAGATTGCATCATGAGTGCATGGGGTAGGTTATAGTTTGTCAATAGTGGTAAAAGAAGTAAACTGGGGTTTTCTGGCTTATAAATGCCATCCTTAAGAGGAGAAAATTCTTGGATAAGTTGAACATGATGCAGCCAGGAGACCTTGTCCATTGAGGGTGACCACACCTTGCATGATGAATTTTCAGGACAAAAACCAATCAGGATCCCTTCTTCTATGGATTGGGAGAATTTTGAGTTCCTCCCTTCTTTGCCACAAAGGTGATCAATTTACACCCAAAGGAGGCTAGATTTTCTAGTTTGGGTGGTTTACCAGTCCATTTTTAAAAATGATTTATTAGACTGAGTGAAGAATGAGGAGTCCAAAACTCCAGGAATACCACACTGGTGAAAGAATCTCCCCAGAATTTAAAAGGGGCTCCACTTGGGAGGAGTAGAGTTCTTGTTTTATCAATGATTGTCTGGTTTCCACATTTGGACAAAAGATTATTTTGTGGAGTGATATTTGGGAATGTGGTAAGGCATTGGATCCTTTTTCTTTGAAGATATTTTTGAAAATTTCTTTTAAAATTCTCCACAGTTTTTGGAGACTATTTATTTGAATTTGTAGCCAGTGAGACATTGATATTTATTCAGGAAGTTACTATAGCAGATGTAAGAATAAGGCTTAATTTGAATTGGATAGATGAAGGCATTGAAACTGTGGCCATTGATGATCTTAAGAAAATAATGAATTACTCCTTTTGAAATTGGAGAGATTTTTCCACATAGGTCCATGTGGATGAACTTGGTGAGGGATTTAGCAGTGGTAAAGTGTCCAGGAAAGGAGGTATTGGTAATCTTGGTGGTCAGAAAGCTGGCATATTTAATTTTCTCAAATGGCTGCATTGGAAATAGTTTTCAAAGATCAAGGTCATTGGGGTGCCCCAAGGATATATGGAGTTCAAGGGCTAACTGGGTGATTAGGGCATGAGTTTGAGTGACATTGAGGGCAAGAATTGTATTGGAAAAACTTCCATTCATGAGCTTGTGACCATCTTTGACGCATTAAAAATCATTGTTGTAGGGAGAAATAGAGTGACTGGATTGGAGATGGGTAATCATGGATATTAGGTAATTTGAAATCTCTGGTACTAGGTGAGCATGGGGAATTTTTAGTCTGCCAGTATTGAGTGGGATTATGGCTTTAACAAAAACTACCAATTTAAGGGGGGTGTCATTAGCAGTGTATAGAGTGGAAGGTAATTGATGGAAGGTGACAAATTAATCTTGGTATTTGAGGTAGTGAATGGAGGGGGCACTATCTAGGATGATTAGGTTGTGTTTGACCTTGTCCAGGCTAATATTTGCCCTAGCAGGTTGACTTTTACCTTGGATTCTGCTGAGGGTGGCTTGATGGTAGCTAATTCTATTTCTGGGTGTAGTTGAGGGCACTTTTCCGTGGAGTGGGTTGTGTTTGGATTGTGAGTTCCCTTTTGACCAAGGTGACATTGTTTTTGAATTTCTTTTGGGGATCATTTAGGTGATATTTGTAAGAAACATTGAAGGCTGAGACTTTTAAGGTTTTGGTAGACTTGGGTTGGTGTTGGAGTTCAAGTTCAAGATATGAGAGGAAGGTATCCATGGGAATTTTGGCTTGCTTGCCTTTGTACTGGGTGAACTGAAGGGATTGCATGACTTCAAAAGAGGGAAGAAGTTGTTTTAGGATGATAATAGCCCAAAGGGTTTCAGTGGTGGAGGTGTTGAGGTTTTCAAAAGATACTTCCAAGAGTATTCTTAAGGTTTCACAGAATTCTTTTATGGAATCTTGCAGATTACCATCTTGAAAGGATATTTTGGAGAGACAGTCAATTAGGTTTAGCACATTCTCAAGGGACTTGGAGGTATAAAATTTGCATGTGGAGTCCCAGAGATCTTTGACCTCATAGATGGTTGGGTTCTTGACAAAAAAAGTAAAGTTTTTCTGATCTAGGTGTAGAAAAATAAACATGCTGGCCTGTTTCTTCTTCAGCTTGATTTAAAGGGAGGATTTGTCTGATTGTTCAAGAAAAACTACATCAAGATCCTTATACTCTAGGGAAGTTAGAACATTGTTTTACAAGCTGGAAAAGTTACTTCTACCAGTGAGTTTTTTACGGAGGATGCCGCAAGTGTCTGAGTCAACCATGTTGAATGTGTGAGTGGAATTGGGGGCACTGGGGAGGGGTCCCTTATGAGTGGGTCTTGAATGGTGTCCCCCACTGATGAACTGGAGTTGCAAGTTGAGTGGAAATTGCTGCTTGAAGAGCTGAATGGAGGTGAGGCAGATAGGGAAGTTATGGCAAATACATTTGAATTTGAGGTCTCCCCAATTCAGGGGCCTAGGATCTCCAATTGCTCCTTGTCCTATTGTGCTTAAAGACTGAAAAGTATTACCAGCAAGTGGAGTTGAGTGAGGCACAGGTCATGGGACCTGTTCAGAATAATGGAAGCAGAAATCAATAGTACTATATTTCAGTAGTCTGCACAGCCTTGGATATAGTCTATGTACAAGTCTCACAGGGTTATGTGACATATAATCTGTGACATATAGTATGGGTTGACAGGTTATGGATTATGTATATGAGAAGCTATGCTTGTATATCATGACAGGGCCAAAGGAGACAAGAGGAGGTGAAAAGAGAAAGTACCTCAACAAGGCACAATAGATAGAAAGAAGAAGCAGAACAGCAATGAGTGAGATGATATTTTACATGGAAAGCATTCTTTGGAGACAATGAGGCAAGACAAACCAACAAGATGAGAAGAAATAAAGGCAGGCCTGAAGAGTATTACCAGCGAGTGGAGTTGAGTGAGGCACACACAGATTGTGGGACCAAAGGTGACAAGAGGAGGTGAAAAGAGAAAGTATCTGAACCAGGTATAACGGATAGAAAGAAGAAGCAGAGCAACAATCAGTAGTGAAAAGAACAGGAGAGTAGTACAATGGACTATGAATGAGACAGTAGGTACAAGCTCTGAAAACCTAGCCCGGTGATAAACAAAGTTTATTAGGAGATTAGGTTTCCGGGGGTATGTCATTGTCGGGTTTTCTTCGGGTTGCCGTTTGGTCGTCTGTTGGTCGGGTTGGTCGAGTCGAGGAATCCTACGCAAATACCCCCTACCCCTCCACATGCGTTGATGAGCTGGCTGATCAGTGTCCCCGGGCCGTCATGTAAAAGTCTTTTACTTTTGAGAAACTCCATTTGGTTTGAATGGAACATATCCCCAAACTCCAAATTTGGGGGCATGACAGGTGCCATTCAAGGCAAATGCATAGAGAGAAAAAGATGGACAATCAATTACGAATGGTACCCACTGTGATATCTGTGAATGGTTGAATTGGCAACCAAGACCAAGCTGGATTTCACAAGATTGAGATGATGAGCAACGACGTCATAGAACTAAGAATAAACAAAAACAACAAAAGCGCAACCAACAGAGGAAAATCTGGCAGAGGCCAATGAGTCTGAAGCAAGAAGTTGAATACGTGAGACTCAGTGGGGAGGCCAGAGTTGATAATTGCGGAGCCGGCCTTGATCGATCGAGCGAAGAGAAGTGCCTTGAGAGATCTGTAAGGAAGAGATAAGTTGATTGACTGATCGATGAGTTGATAGATAATGTTCTCACTTTGATCTAGCTGGCTACTCGTCTTACTGAACGATAGACGTGATTGAGGCGAGTTCGTTGACAGGGTGGTTGAAGGTTGAGTTGAAGATGGTTCGAATGAGGTGTTGGTCGAGTTTGATGATTGACCTTGTCTTAGAGTTGATGTGGACGAGCGCGAGTATCCTTGGCTGGAGTCGGTCAGAATGTAGTCGCGCGTGCGGTCTGAACGCGGAGTGCGTTACAGGCTGAGATTGAAATGAATGGAAGAAACGTGAAGAAATAGAGAACAAGCTGAAACAGAAATAAAGAACATTAACAGCTGAAATCGAAATGAAAGACATAAACAATATCAAGAAAAGAACCTGGACTATTGCACTCAAGGAAGCAATTACGAAAACAAGCCCACGAAACATTGAAATCAGGTGGTTTTAATCATCGGTAGGGTAACTTAACATCGAAGTGATGACCATTCTCTCCTAGTCCATGGTAACGGTGACTTGAGGTGATCAGCTGAATATTCCCTGCAGAGGACGCGATGGTGAATTTACCTACTAATTCCATAGAAAAACTCTCGCTCTGGGGGGTTCCGGTTAGGAAGGCGGCATCTCATGATGATTTAGCTTGACATCTCAGATTATTATTTCAAATAATTATTTTTCAGGGCCGTTCATCTCAATCTGAGTGACATACGGTAATGCATGTGCATATATAAACAAATACATGCCTGTTGAAACAAATTGGTTGTTAGTCCTGATCGTCCATTTGCGGAAAGAACACAGCCTAAAGATTATTTGAAATAACCGACAGGTTGACAGCGCGCTTAAATAGTTAGTGGTTGACCCTGAGCGCGTCTTTCCGTGCCAGGTTCAACATATCCACCCCGGGCTAGCCCCATTCCACGTTCCACCAGTACAACCTTCTTCCCACCATGAAGAGTGCCGCAATTTACCTGACTTTTTTATTCCTAACCGCCGTCTGGACAAAGGACGTACCAAAAGGTAAAAGTCCTTCGCAACCGAAAGACGCGCCCAAGGAGAAGTCATTTTATTCGCAGAAGTGGATCAGTCACCCGAATGACGTTTGATTCGAAAAATCGTGGGGCCCAAAGGTTGGTTGGACCTGCACACAGGCAGTCCCATTCCTCCTTCAATTACTCCGAATCTTTGATACATAAGAAAAAAAGCCCGAATTCAATGGCTGATGTCTGGCTGCAATTTACAGACAAGTATGCTGCAAGACTGCTCCAGAAATCATGTGCCGCGTTCCTCGTCGGTCGTCAGCCTCGCTCTGTCCTGTGCCAGTCGGCCCCACCGCATCAATGGCCTCTCAGATTCACTCGCACAAAGATCCCTCCTAGGGTCGACAAAGAAATGTCTTTTGTCGGCTCCGCTTTCATGCCGACATCCCCGAGACGAAAGCCCCCTTAAAGCGCGCGGCACCCCCATTCGATTGTTACTTTTGAAATCCATTTTTCTCTTTCTGGTAGCGTTGTTTGCTGAGTCTCTGACAGTAGCATACCTTGAATAAATTTATTTTTAGTTTCGAAATTTCCTTTCGAGCTGATGAGTTCTGTCTTGGTCCCCAAAAAGCGGACGGGGGCGTCTAAACCGGCATATGCCGACTTGGAGCAGCACCTGTAGATTCCGAGTTGGAGTAGAGGGTAATGCTGGATCCATAATATGAAATTTCTAAGATCACGCCCACAGGTAAAGACCTCGGCAGTTTACCTGAAATTAAGAATAACGACGGAAAAAGCACACATACGGAAATCTGATGCTTGCAGTAAATCCACAAGACTTACAGGAAGGCAATCATCATAACTAGGCGTGAATAGCAAGAAAAAAAAATCATGAAAAGTGGCTTAGAATTAACCCATAAAGGCAGTTTAATATTTTATGAAATAATGGTTTTGTCTCTGATAGTGTTTCTGCCAATCCTTGTGAAATTTCACCCCAAATTTTATAGATACTGACAAATGGACCATTAAACAGGTTGTTGTTTATGGAAGGAAAACCTGCTCATTTTTTGAATTCATCATTTTCAGGTTCTAGAATAAATAAGAAGAGAAACTGAATATATCATTTCAAACCTTGTTTTCCTTGACTAAAAGGTTGAAAATTGTACAACCACATAATGCATGAAATGAAATGTCTGCAAAACCAAGTTTAATTTTGATTTATCACAGGGCATGGTGGTTTCTACCTTAGAATCTGAGTAGAAAACAATAAGAAAATTTAGCTATGAGTGCTGACATCTCTGTTATTCCACTGCCAGTCAGAGACTAGATTCCAATGAGGATTGGGCAAGAGGTGCAATCAACTGAAAATTTGTGTGTTTTTAGATACTGATGATAATGAATAGAATCTTAAACTAGGTATAAGAAATCTGCCTCATATTCTAGCTCTCTTAAAAAAGGTCTAAAAATTCAAATCCACTTTTAAAGCTGGGGGGGGGGTGGTAATTTGGTTGATTCAGTTAAAAAGGGTCCAGCAAAAGAAATTTGAAATCATCTTGGAATTGCACAGTGGCAACAGTGGTGCAGTGGCACTGACCTCAAGTTGAATTTTTCATGCCTGTTTAGAAAATTGAGATGAAAAATCATTAACTGAAAAAATCACTAAAGGCAAAAAGAATACCATCTATTTTTTTATTTTTCATTTATATTTATCATTTATTGGGGCCTTAGATTTTTTGCACACCTGACCAGGAAAAACTACAGACTTTAACATCCTCTAGATGTCAGCACCTACACCCTCAAATTGGAAATTTGAGTCACTTTTTAGATTTTTTTAAAAGGAATTTTTGACACTGCATTTGTGTAAAGGGTGTTTCAAAAACCCAAAAATATATCTATTTTATCTTTTGAAGTGTTTCAAACCCTTGAAAAATTAATGTGAAAATCAAAAAAAGTCACAAAAACTATTTTATTTCCTCAATTTCTAGCCATTTCTCAACCAAATTTTCACAGAATTTTTTGCAAATTTGAATTGAAAATATTTTATTAAGAAAATTGAAAAACCTCAAAAAACATTTTGGCGGTCATTATGCCCCCCAAAAATTTGTCCAAATTTCAAAAATAGCAAAATCTTCACATTTCTGTTGAATTTTGTGTGACATTATAATTAAATTTTTTGGCATTTCTGAACCTGAAGCAATTTTTCAATCCTATTCCAACATCCTAAAAATAATATTTGAAATCTTCCAAATGCCATTTTCCCTCTCAAAATTTCCATGAATTCACTTTTCCTTACTTCTTTCTTGATTAAATCTGAGGAGCCATGTTTTTTTTTTTTTTGAAAAAAATGATAATTCTGTCAGAAGTCATATGAAAACAAATGAACACTGTGGGATTCAAACCCACAAACTCAGACTCTTCATATGAGTGATGCTCTTGCCAATTGAAACTACTGTCATTTTGCTGTTGCTGCGGGACTCAGCAACACCCAGTTGCTGCAGCCTATCTAAGTTCCCATGCAGCAACACCTGCAGCAACAATACAGATCCTGTTACGACACATGTATACATCAGTTGCATACATTGTCATGCCCCTTGTCCTATGCACAGCCACTCTCCATATGTCCAAGCTATACCTTCCCACTCTTGCAGCACTATCCCATCCGGGCCTATTCTCCCATATGCATAGACATAAATAATGAAACACCAAATTGTCATGAGGCGCCTTGGGTCACCCACCTCCTCTTTCCAGATCACCTAGTCCCATCCTTGCATCTTGCAATATTTCTCCCCCTTTTCAGTCATCATATCACCAACTTGGATACAATCTTAGTTACCATGAACCCTTTGCATAATGCTTGGGCTACTCCAATGAGTCAAACCACCATCTCAAATCAGCATCAAATCCATGTAGCCCAACCCAATCAGACTGAAGCGCAACCACCCCAAGTTCTGCAATACAAGGCTCAGATAGCCAAGCTCTCCAGAAATCTCAAAGATATTAAAGCCAGTGCTTCCATGCAAAAAGGAATAAAATACTCTTCAAGCAAGAAAAGAAAAGCAATCCCGCCTGCTATCCCCAAACCTACATCCAATCAACATGTCCCTGTCTATGGTTCATCTTCACACAAAAAAACCCCACCACAATCCACCCCTAAACGCGCTCAACAAGCAAAATCTGCTCCACCCAAGATCATGAACGCCAAAAAGTTGGTTTCTAAGACTCATCTTCCAATATCCAAGAGTTCCTCTGTAATCAAGGCACCTTCTCCAAAGCTCCATCCCCCACAGATGCAAACTTGTGATGTTCCTTTAGCTTTTGAAACCACAAAAGTAAATATTTATTCTGTTGAATTGTTGTTGGAACCATCAAGATAACTTTGCTCCATCATTCCGTAGACTGTCTTATTTGTTCACATCAAGATTCTATGGGGCCTTCTCAAGCAAGACTCAGTCCCAAGACCCCCTGAGCTAAGCACATTGCAAGATTTTTATGATTGCTTTAAGCAACCCAAGCAAATTGAAGATGTGGTTAAAAGTAGTTCTAGCCCTTGTTTCATCAATCCAAATCATTTCATGTGCTTCAAGGATGCATGTGGTGGTATTTGTGTGGGGAAATCTGTTATCCACCTGGGAGTAATTTTGTTTGCTACGCTCAAGGCCTCATGAATAGATTCGGTTTGCCAGTTTGGTTTCCTAACCTAGATGAAGATTCCTCTTTGCTGTACAACTCTGCCCATTGGATCACGGCTCTCACAACATTCCAAGAACTTGCCTCAACCACAGCCTACGGGTACCTTAACATCAACCCCAAATTAGAAATTGATATGTCACTGCTAATCCAAGCCTACAATAATTTATTTCATTTTATAATCCCTCAAAAGTACAAAAAAGAGAAGAAAGAGGTGTTTAAACTGTGAAAATGAAGATGTGTCTGGTGGGAGTTGAACCCACGACCTCAGATAGACTGAGACACATACTAGAGTGCTGCCTTTACCAACTAGGCTACAGACGCTTGTGGCTGCCAGGGTTGTTTGGTATTACTGCTCTGGGTTCAACTGCACAGCCTCCATACTGTGGTGATACATGATGTTAGCAGGTTTAACCTCAACAAGAAGAAGGAAAGAACTCCAAAGATGCAGCTTCTAAGAGGTTTTCTAAGAATCAAGAAAGGGTATGTTCATTATTACATCAATGTAAGCTATTTATGTGTGAAGCTTCTGAACATGAAATCCTTTCATTTCAGTTAAGGAACAAACGTTGCAATTTTGCTATACTTAACAAGTTTCCAAAAAGATACCAAGACATATTGGCCCAGATTTCCTCCCACAGCAATGACAAGGAAGTTGAAGGCAAGGGGTTTTACATGATTAAAACCCTATTGTAATGCTCAAAAAATGCCAACTGTTTCTTTTGTTGTTTGGATGTTGTAATGAAGAAGGCCTCTGAAAAAGATCCCCTTGCAAAGCAAAGCTGCCATAGGGTCTGAAGATTGCCCCAATCTCCCGTTGAGTCAGTATAAAAGGTGGCTTCAAAAGGCCTTCCCATCTATTTATACTGCCCAAAATGGTTCTGTGAATTTCCCCATGCTCAGCAACACACCATGCCCAACAGAAGTGCCCTTGATTTCCTCCAAAATGCCAAAGAGTCTCTCCTTCCCAAAGGAGAACAGCTTCCTGAAAAAAAGCTTTCTGATTCAACATTCACTAGAAAGTACTTGGAAACATTGGCCAAACCTTATGGACTTCTTGCAGATTATTCCTCTAGAAAAGATTCCAAGGAAGAGGAATCAGACTCAAACAAAGAAGGAGAAGGGATAGATTTAACTCAGCCCAGCCCTGATGCATCCAATGACAAATTTTTAGAGGAGGGTGACAATGGTGACCTTTATGAAGAGGACAATGATTTTGATTCTACCAATGGAGAGGGTGAGGAGGATGACAAGGATGACAAGGATGAGGAGGATGCGTATAATGAGGACTACACAGATTATGAAGAGAGTAATTATTATTCTCCAGGCATCAATGAAGATTTGCAAATGGCTGGCATCTCCAAGGAAGAGGAGATTTATTGAAAGACAACAATCTGCTTCCTGAGATTTTTTATTTTGCTCACAGAAAGGGAGAATTTTTTTTTGATGTAATTCACTCTCTAGTCATAGTCTGTAAAAAATTTTCATGCTTTACACTTGTTATGGCAATAGCCAGAGGAAAAAATGAGGGGAGTTCTGGTTTGGGTCTTGGAACACAAATGAAATGTAGTAAATGTTTGAAATAACAGTCTGCTGTTTTTTTTTTCAACAATGAAAATCACAGTTTGCCAAAAAGAGTACTAATCAGAAGAAAAGGAAACAAAGGCCAATGAGTGGAAAAAAGATAGATCCGCAAAACTTGCCAAAAAGAGTAAGAATTGGAAGAATTGAAAACAAAGGCCAATGAGTGGAAAAAAGATTGAGTTTCAAAAACCATTTCCAATTGATGAAAATCTACAGGGAAATATTTATGATGGTGAGTGTAAATAAATAATAGATTCATGGTTGTGAGGTACAAGGAGGATATCATTGGTGTTGATTGAAAATGCAGTTATTGGGGAGAAGCCAATATGCATCCAAGGAAATGACCTGATGAGGCTCAATGAAAAGTTCCTCATGGACTTTGAGCTTCCCTGGAATTTTCCCACACAGAAAAAGAATTTTAAGAAACCTTGACGTTGTTACCCAGGGTTTTTTTTGATACATATTTACAATTGGGGTTACCACCAAACCCCACTTTTGTTTCTGCAAGTGGTCACAATATTCATAGCACTGCCTCAAAAACCCATACTCTCTCTTCCCTTTGGTTTCCATTACCACACAGTTCCGTGGCTTGCACAAACCAACATTTAACCCATTGCAATCTATTGAACGCACACTTTGAGCCAATCCCAACAGCACCTTTTTCCCTCTAGGGATGGGAAATGTATCCCAATGAACCACATGCCATTCTTGACTTGAAAAAATTCTGAAGTCCAACTCATACATACCTGGGAGCAGGTTGATTGTTTTTCCTTTTTTATTTTGATTTATGGTGTTTTTTTCTGTTTCCTCCTCTTTTTTCATTGCCTGGAAAGCTTGTTTTTCCATAATTTTCTGTAGTTGACAACCTTGGAACATCATTTTTTGGTGCATCCAGTCTAAAAAACACTCCTTAGACCCAGGGTGGAATGATCTAATTGCATAGCAGACAGTTACTGACCTATTTGGTTATTTGTATTCAGATTTTGTAAAAAAACAATTAATTGCTCTCCATAAAATTCAGCAATTCCAGACAAGGGTCCCCAAGCCTTCATTTGTTGAGGAATGTGCAACAAAAAGTGGTTCTTTGGTTGGACTTTGGGGTTACCAAATAATTCTTGGGTGGATTCAGAGTATTGTGGGTAATTTGATTCAAACCACTCAAGGTGGCATGGTTTTAATCTTTGAGTGCAAAAAATATTGGTCATGTATATCAACCAAGCAGTATTCATGAGAAATTTGTATTGATTAGTACTTGCGTCAATATCCCCAACCTAATCTACGTAGATCTGCAAAACAACCAATGGGATAATGTAAACCCAGAGCGTATACCATTGTGAGGTACTTAACTTTCCATGCCTTGACTCCCCAAGGTTTGCTGGTACATGAGTAGTTCCAGGCAGAAGCACAATCTACTTCATGAGATTGCCAAAGTTTCTGATATCTTCCTGCACAAAAAAGCCACCAGGAAGAACACCTTTGATTATGATGTCTTCATCCACTTCATCAGACTTTTCCAAAAAGGATAATGAACCCTCAATTTCAAATTCTAGCCTTGTTTGTTTATTTGAGTGCCCTGTGGACCTTGGAATCTTTTGCTTTTTTTTGGCTTCATATGGCAGAATCAACCAGAACTTGCATTGGTAGCAAAAATGGAACTGGAGAATGCCTTCAAGCCAATTGTGCATGATTCCCAAGACAATATGCTGGCTTGGGTCCCAATAGCTAACTTGATTCAACTCAGATCATTGTACACAAGCATTCTTCAAAATTTTGTCTTGCACATTTTCTGTGATGGCATTCCTTGACTCTTGAGAAGCTGCAATTGTTTCATCTTCCTGGCGTTTTTGAGAGAGTTGTAAATCCGCGATATTGGGTATTTCTTCATGGCAGAAGGTGCAGTATTTTTTTGCAGAGTGTGAAGCAAAGCCTCCAAATTTCTTGGTTTCCAGAATGTCCCCATAGAGACAAAGTAAGCGGACCTGCACAAATCAACCATGCAGATATTGATATGTTGGGATCACCATAATGGCCTCAAGTTTGATCAATTCATCAATAAGCAGGCGCAAGATATGGTTAATGGTGTAAGGATCAGGTGAGTTGGGACCTGGCATCACACTAGCAAGACACATATGGGAAAGTTTATTGCAAAGCAAAATTGGGAGATTGAGACAAGAAACTTTGAGAACTCTCAATGACTTGATTTTGCCACTGAGCTTTTTTCCACAAGGATTGAACCAATCAAAAAATAAACCTAGTGCAAAATTCAACAAATTTGGAATTTCTTTCCATTTAATTGATTTGAAGTTTTGGCCATGTTGTATATTGGTCAAAAAGCCTTTACTTGAGTTGCTCTGGATAGTTCCAAGCCAATCATCCATTTCTTTCTCAGCATCTGGCTTTGACAAAAGCCACTTCCACCATGAAAAGATTGATTGAGAAACAAATTTAAATCAAGGAATTCTATTGGTTAACGGGGGGGGGGGGGGGTAAAGCTGGAGTTGAGTGTTGGCTGAGGTTGCCCAAATCTTTTTGTCCACAATAGCTCTCTTTCTAAACAAAAAGTTCTTTGTTGCAAGAGTCAGATTTGGGAAGTTGTTTGTAACTGCAATAGTAAGGGGCATTTGTTCAAGAATTATAGAGTGAAAAACAAACCCTGCAGCAGATTTTTTTTACAAGCTTGACATCCAATTTTGCTTTTTTGATCAGTGTTTGAGGATTGAATGGGATGGTTGAGAGGCCCTGGATTTGAATTTTTTGCTTAATGACTAACTTAAGGATATTGAAGAGAATTTCAGTTGCCATCTTGCCATTTTCCCAACTGACATTGCAGAAAAGGTGAAGCCATGATACAAAAATGACTATGAATAATTTCAAACATAATAGATTGTTGAATCAGTAAACAAATCAAAATTAATCAGGATGAAAAAGGACAAACTTAAAACCAAAATGGTTTGTTTCCTCAAAACCAAAAAAGAATTCATTCTCTGTTTGGGAGTGATTCAACAGAGTAGAAGAGGAGTGTCCTTTGGACAAGGAGCTAGGAATTGGGTCCCTTTGGTAAAAATCCACAATCCTATGTTTGGCAGCATTCCTGGCTAATAAGTATTGTCCATATTGGCGGTTGGAGTTCTTGTCAATGATGCTGAATTTGATGCAAGTTGAGCAGCGCCAAATTTCCATACAGAGTGAGCAGAGGGGAATGCGGGACGCTTGGACTGGGAGGTGATACTAAATGCAAGAAGGTTAGGTTGGTGAGTTGGTTGGTTCAAAGTTACAGATGGTTGGTTCAGAGCAGCGTGGGGTCAAGCCCACCGGGATCCCCATCTACTTTCCCTGCAGTTTGGAAGGGTTTTGTTTCATTCTCAGGTTTTGCATGTTGCGAGGGCTCAGAAATTTCTGTGAAACTTCAGGAGAAGTTTCACGCAGAAACAACACCAAAATGACAGTAGTGTGAGCTTAGTGCGTTGTTGAGCAAGGAGCGGTAAATTCATAGCTATTTGGCTGATCACCCCGGAAGAGGTGTACTTATCCCAGCATTCTATGATGTGGGTGGCACATACCAGTCAATGAACTTCTCATGGAAATTATGTAATCTAAAACCCCTCTGTGCTTTGAGCAGAGACTCAACCATTTGATTTCATTGATGAAGATGGATTGTTATTTTTGACAGCTGTTAGGCTGCAGTCTTTATGAATTTATAAATCTTGCTACCATGTCAGAAGTAATATTAAAAAAATGAAAACTGTGGGATTTGAACCCACAACCTCAGACTCTTTATATGAGTGATTCTGTTACCAATTGAGCTAAGTGTGATGTTGAGTAAATAGCAGTCAATTTGTAGCTATTTGGCTGATCAACCTGGAAGAGGTGTACTTATCCCAGCATTATATGATGTGGGTGGCACATACCATTCAATGAACTGCTCATGGCAATTATTTAATCTAACAAATTCTATAGAAATTTGATCAATTCCAGAATATCATTTTTTTTGAAGCAGGAAAATTATGGATTGTTATTTTTTGGGGGGCATTATTTTTTTCATATCCCTGACCCTTAAATACATGGGTGAACTTTGTCCTCCCAGAAAAAAACTTACATGGGTATTTTCTTAAACTCATGAGTTTCAGGAAATTTTAATTTGGAAAATCTTGAAACAAAATCAATTTCACAATCAGTAAAAACTGAAAGTGAGAAACTGAGTAAGTTTCTTAATTCCTTAATTTCTGAATTTCTAAATTCATGAATTTTTTCAGTTTTATGTTTTTTGGATTTTATACTAGCTTTCCTGTAAATTATCTTATTCTTCTTCTGGAATTTTTGAGATTGTTGCAATGGAAAAATTTGATTAGATTTTTCAAACATATTTTATTTCAAAAATAATTCTAATTTTTGCTTTCAGTTCCAATACAAAGACTTCATTCCCCCTGCAAGTGCTATTCCTCATGTATCCCACTTTAAGGATGCTTTAGGAAATGGAAACTGTGCTTTCAGAGAATCAGATGTTGGTATGGGAGGGAAATCTGAATGTTGGACCAAAATAAGAAAAGAAATGGTCAAAGGCCTATTCCAAACCAATCTTAAAGAAACCAAAATGAATCCATGAAGTCTGGGGTGAAAATTTTGAAGAAGCACAGAGGAAAATCAAAGAAATTTCTGGACCCGCTCCAATAGATTTGTGGATGAAATTTCCATGCAATGCTTTCCCTCTTGCTGAAACATATAAGTGTCCAGTGTTTCTATTTTCTTCCTTAATGCCTTGCACCACCAACTCCAAATTCTCACTCTTCTCCTATCTTCCTGATTCTTGTAGAAGACTTCAAAAATATATTTACCTCAATTTTCAGCCTGATCCTTGGCCAGCCCCCAGATTAGATCCAATTTAGAAAATCTTTCCAAGCAAGTATTCCAAATCTTGGAAGAGAATTGTTAAAAAGAATTTTGTTAGGGTCATGAAGTCCTGTTCCCTAAAAGAAAATCCAGAAGAAAAATAAAACAAAGAGAAATTGATTAATTGTTTTAATGATTTATATTATACATATATATCTATTTTCTTATATTTATTGAAACAGGAAAAAAATAGGATCCAAAAATGCAGACCCCCCCTTTTGTATTGAATTATTATCATTGTGACCAATATTTTTGGGGAGTAAAAACCTTAAAGAAAATTAAGAATAATTTCTATTTGAACTTTTTGCTGTTTTTCTAAGAGCATCCACAATTTTTGTTGATAAACTTTTGATTTCAAAGCCCTTGTTAGCCAAAAAAAATTCTAAGAGAGGCCCTTTACAGAGCTCACCCTCCAATTGCTCTCTTCAAAGCATCTTGCCACCTACCTAAAGAGCCAGGTTGTCCAGCCATGAACCATAAAACATCCACATCATCAACACCAACATAAAAAAATCTACAGAATTAAATTTTGATTGACATACACCAACCACCTTCAACCAACCAACCAACATCATGATAATCACAAGCCTCCAAAATAAATTTCCCATCCACATCTAAACCTCTTTTGGCCATCAAAAAAGGATGCTTGACATTTTTACCAAGCTCCAAAAAGACAAACTGAGTTCCAAAAGAAAATAACAAAGAGCTAGAATTGAGTGTCAATGGGTGGAAGGCCCTTTGAACCTCATGAAAGATTATTTCAACAAAAATCCAAGATACACCAAATCCATGTTTTAAAGAAGATTTAGGATGTCCAAGTAACTATTTGAGCACTTGATGAATGAATTGGGAGCCCATATAAACTATTGGATTCAAAGAATAGTATGATTTTTCTCTTTTTTTTTGGGTTTCTTTTATTATTATCTATTTTTTGTGTTTCTTTTGAATTGAAAAAAATACTGACAAAAAATAATTTTTTTCTTTATCTGTTTTAATTTTTCTTTTTCATGTAGGATTTCTGTGGCTAAGTTGGTGTTTCCCCTCACCAGAAACCCACTAGTACCATTTGCCAACTAGCATATGGTATCCCAGCTGATGCAAGAGATGAATATGTAGGAATTGGATAGAGTACAGTTCTTGAAAACCTGAAGATATTTTTTAATGATGTTGTAGCTATCTATGAAAAAGAATACCTCAGTGCTCCAAAAGATAATGAACTCAAAGTGATTATGAAAGAATGAAAGGATTGTGGTTTTACTGGCTGTTTAGGAAGTAATTATAGAATTCACTGGGGCTGGAAAAATTGTCCCCAGGCCTTTGCTGGTAATTAACAAGGAAAAGAAGGAGCTCCTACAATTGTTTTAGAAGCTTTGGCATCCATCAACTTAAGGATATGGCACTTTTTTTTTGGTTCACCTGGAACTGATAATGATATCAATTTAGTCCAAAATGGCCACATTTTTGATCAATTTCTGGGTGGTATGTTTTAGTTTTTTTGTCTTAATTGCCATAAATGGAACAACTGGAAGACTTGATTTTGAAAAACGTTTAATTGGCAAAGGCCACAAAGAAATTCTCACCAATATCCAATGCATCCATGCCCAGTCATCCATCCCAATATCCTACTGGGACAAAGCAGCTTGCTACTCCTCTGCTCTCATCAAGCTCTTACCATCCAAGTTGATTAAGTGTTCCTCCCCTATTAGCATCCTCAGCCCAGTCATCCATCCCAATATCCTACTGGGACAAAGCAGCTTGCTACTCCTCTGCTCTCATCAACCTCTTAACATCCAAGTTGATTAAGTGTTCCTCCCCTATTAGCATCCTCACTGCACACAACTGCACCATTGAAAAAATCAGAGAAGTCACTAAAATCATCCCATTTTGACTTAACATACACAACCTTCAGCCATAATCCTCCAAGATCCTTCCATGCTCATCTCACCTCTTATTTCTTGGTTACAAGTGATACTCTGATGCTGGTTGCTTTCTCAATCCCCTGAAGAAAAATTTCACCATCAGTTGGGACTTCATCCATCCTTGGGCAAAATTTGACTATGGCAATCCGCTTGCATTGAAAACATTGCAAACTTCCCTCCCTGTTGTACAAGTCTCCTCACCTATCTGCTTGAGCAAATTCTCTGTACCTCTGAAAATAACGCATGGGACATCATCCCCTTTGCTCAAAGCCAATTAACCTCCTCATTCAGTCACTGGTAATGAGACCCCCTCGCCCTCTACAGTTGTAGGTGGTCCAGAAAGCTCAATAACCTGGCCTACCAGTCCCCTGGCACCTACCTCTAAGCACTTTGATTAAATTCCCTACTCCACCAGGGAACCAAAGGAGATCACCAGCTTGGTGGACCGCTTTGTCATCCTTCCCCTTCAAACTTTCTCTGCCACAAGGTCCGGCAAACTTTCAACCAATTTTGTTGGTTAAAATCACAAGGCCTTCCTGTCAGAGGTAATTTGCCAGCTTGCTACTATTGCAGAGCAAGCTGCAAAAGTAACAGAAATAACATAAATATAATAATAATAAAATTAACCTAAGAAGAAGTAGGAAAAAATAAAATATTATTGCAAAAATGGATTTTACACCCAAAATTAGGTAGGGTCACTCACTCACCCCACCCTTGAAATCCAACTCCTTATATTTTTAAATAATTAAGGAAAGAAAGACCAAAATACCATGGCACCACTATTGAACTTTTTGGCCAATTAAATATTTCACACGTATTTTCACGTATAGGTTTCACACCTAAAATTCAGTCAGAATTGAGGTGTTGTGTATATTTTAGGAGTTATGGATGGAAATGTGTTCTGTCACAATTCCCGCACGCAGCCCCGGCAGCCAATGCACCCGCGCGCAGCTGAGATACAGACCTGTCACTTTTTCAAAGTTGTGTACGCAGGCCCAGGTCTCTGAAAAGTACGCAGCCATGGGACTACAGGTTGACAAAGTGACAGGCGGCCTGAGAAACTTAGGTACCACGTAAACATGCTACAACCCACACAGGAACATTCTACATATGTAATAAATGTTCCCATGGATAGTAGATAGTATAAAAGTACATAAAATGATATAAAAATAATTAAATAACCTTTATACGTATTTTTTATTCAATATAATTCAAAGTACCAAGAATGTCGAAAATAAGACAATGACAACTTCTAAAAATATATTAAAATACTTTCATATACTATTATGAAAATTTCTAGACATCAATATCTTAGTGACATACTAAGAAAAATTATGATGTAAAAATATTACATGAATACCCATGACTTATATTTTTAAGTAATTATTTTAGTAAATCAACTGAAATTTGAAAATAAGGAGTAAAATCAATATCATAACTTTACTTCAATTATTTAATACATAATGAGAGCTCACCTGAAATCATAATGTCCGTAGGAGTGTCTATTAAAATAATTATTAACTTCCTGGGAACATTTACTAAGGATAATTAATTAAATAATAAATAAAAAGGACAGATTAGTGTTATTTGCACGTCCAAATATCAATTATAAAGTAGAATAATTCCCATACCCTGTGGAATTAGATGCTACCCGTGTTACAGCACCAAGAACACGTGGCAGGATACCAATTGTTACCCTGCTAGCCTCAGTGTTGGTCCCTTTGAGCGCCTGTACCCCTCAGAATGACAATATTGGGACTCCAAAAGCTATAAATAAAGAGCTCTTTTGAGGATATTGATACCAAGAGACCCAGTTATATTTATATGCAGAAACCGTGAAAAGGTAATAAAATACTTATAAGAGATAGGTAAGTGATTTATGGCCTAGTCTGATCAATAATATCCATCCTCAACCTCTTTTTATCAATTTAAACTGCTGAACAGCCTTATAACCCCAGTATACAGGTTTAACCCATCAGTGCACGTCCCAAACAGATACCCTAACAATTTAATAATATTCCAGTGAGTTTTATTATCCTTTCTCTGTCGTGGAAGCCTGGTTACAAAGCCCTGCCACTCCACCATGTATTTTATATACATATTATCTTTGGGCAAAATATCCTTTAAACTAAAGAGCCCAAAGTAACCAGGACTATGTGTTTTCATACTGAAATCCCTGAAGAGAGGTATTAAAGCTCCCCAATATAATTGTGGCTCCTCTATAAAAGTATTTAATGATAAATTTATCTATATTGATTTATAACAATAAACTATAACCAAACCAATTAACCTTGCAATAAGCTTTATCCAAATATTTTACGGATTTTTGCTGCATTTATTGAATAATATATTTATTATTTTTTCTATCACCTCTGGTAGCTAAAGGATAGCAAGGGTCTTGGCATCCAGGAGGCTGAAATAATTTCTGTTAAGGAAGCCTTTGCCAATCCCTCCAAGCGCCCTCTGTGGCTGGAATCTATGGCAGGTGAGAATTCATCCCTGATCAATCACAATATGGGTATGCTTGTGCCTCTGCCTGACAACAATGTTGTAATTGGAGGCATGCGGCATCTGGTTAGGAAAAAGAATGAGTTTGGAGAGGTTTTATGCCGAGAGTCTTGATGGGTGTGCTTTGGCAACCACCAGATGTTCCCTTGAAATGAACTTGAAAATTACTCATCTGTTGGTTGCACCAACACCACAAAGAATAGGGCACTAAAAAATACGGCACTACATGTATTCAGGTTGCAAGTTGTATCTAACCTGTATCCAAGCTATATCTCAAGAAGTATCTCTGTTGTATCTTCAGTTTTTATCAACTCCCCCCCCCCTCTGTCATTTACAGGGGTTGTCACATCACCCTCAACTCTACATCCACCTATCTTTACCCTACTACACCTTCATTCCCCTCTGGTCCTGGAAAGAATCCTTGAGTGTAGTTCAACTCACATTGCTCCACCAAGTTCCCGGGGCAAGTGTACAACCTATTAAACCTCCAAATCATCAGAAATGCTACCTGTAATTGCATAACTATGTAATTGGTGGATTGGGGAAATCAACCAAGGAGTGAGCTACCAACTCCAACATTCTTTTGGATTGAAGAATTCACTTTTCCAACCACCAGGTTGGAGTGAGCATTTTAATGCCTGTTGAACCAGGGGGATAAAAATTCTCTTGAAGTAAAATAGTTTTAGATAACACCATAGAGATCAGTAACAACATTTTAGTTCATAATATGACCAAATAAAATATAAGCATTATTTGTGCCTTTGAGAATTGAGCTTACAAGTTGAATTGAATTACAGAAGTTGGATATTTTTTTCAACTTAATTTTTGATTATTTATTTTTATTTTTTATCATGGTTTTTTATCTTTTTCTTCTTGAGGTACTCATTGGATGATGTGGGGGCAAAGTACATGAGTGGTATCTTCTGGGAAAAACATCCTGGTATGGTGTGCTCCAATATATATATATTTTTTGTTATTGGTTTTTTTCTCATGTTTTTTTATCTTATCCTGCTTAAGGGAAAAATTGGATGATGTGGGGGAAAAGTACATGAGTGGGATGTGCTGGAAAACCCACCCAGCTACGGAGTGCTCCAGAATGAAGTTGTATGTTAGGTTTCCAGCATACCACACCCAAGTGCATTATGCCCATGCCCTTGTGAAGTGCTCCAAAATGAAGTTGCACCCTGGGAAGCCAGCATGCAACAACCAAGTTCATTATGCCCACACCATAGTGGAGTGCTTCAAGCCAGGGCTGTACACTGAGTGGCCATTGTACAGAACTCTTATGGTGTGCAAAAAATGGGGTTGTATGCTGAGCAGCCAAGGTACAATACCTTGAGTACATCTGGTCAACACCCATTTGGAGTGAACTAAAATCAAGTTGTACGCTGAGGGGCCAACATATGGTGTATCAAGTGGGTCTGGGCACCTGTCCAAGTTTGAGTTGGCATGTGCCTAGCCAGACTTAGATTGGTGCCCAGGGAGCTTGATTAGGTTGGGCTTACAGGGGTTAAAACATGGCGCCCAATAAAGCTCCCCTTGAAGCTGATCAAGCTCTGGTTGCACCACATCAATCAGCCTCCCTACCCCCCAACTTCCAATGGTTTTTTTCCCCAAATATTATTATGTGTTTTGTGGGCTGATGTGACCAGCTGTGATTGGCACCCAAATTAACTTGCCCAGGTGCCAGACTTATTTGGCCAGGTGCCTAGTAAACCTTGGCCTGGAATCAAGGGTGCTTTGATTGGCACCAGATCACTTGGATCAATGCCATGTATGCTTTAAAAAAATGGGGAATAACTTTAGGAGCTGCCCAGACATACTTGATACACCATAGAATCCTGTTTTCAAGCGCTTGCCAAGGGTGTGGGCATAAATAACCTAAACCTTGTTTGTTGATCACCCAGCATGCAAAGCTTAAGGCTATTTTCAGCAGCCAGGGTGTAACTTGTGCTGCCATGCCAAAAAGAAGTTACACCCTGTACATCACATATGCAACATACAGGGTGGTTCAACAAAGTGTATGTGTGCATGTGCATCACTATGCACACTGTGTGTTGTGGCCCATAATACTGGTGGGGCTGGACATTCAGGTTCAACCCTGTATATATCCTCCTCACATCTGGGGTTGCATATAAATTTGAAAATGGGGGTGTATATTGCAACCCAAAGGTGTATATTTTTGAGGAGAAATGTTGTTTTGGACCCCTCCCATGGCCATATACGCATACAAATACATGTCCATGGTTTCCAAAAGCAGACTAATATGTCACAGGTATGTATCACATCAAATCATTGCATGAAGGATCTTTTATCTAAATGGTATTGGTACAGTTAGGTTGATAATAATTACACAATGTAGAATATATTTTGATGCAGGGGAAAGTAATTAAAAAACTTTTGACATGTTCAAGCTTGAATGGTATTTATGTGATTTTACAACACAGGTATGTCTGATGACAAAAATATTCTAAGTAGGATATCCTTGCAAGAGTCTATGGATCAAAATAGTGAGAGTTGAACATTCTATTATCATAAGAATCAATATTGAAACATGACTTTAGATCTACAAATCATTTAAGGTATGACCTTAGAAATGATGAAGGCAATGTTGGTTGGAGGCTGCATATCAAAAAGCTGTTTTCCCTCCAGTGAAAGGGAAGAAATCAAATCAGGATGATAAAAGTTTCTGGAAAGTGTCTTGTTGGAACCTTTGTGATTTTTTCTTGGAGGTTGGAAGGTTTTCTCATCATCCACATTGACTGACAATGTTTTTATTGTCTACCAAGCTTCTCAGCTTGCATTTTCTAAAATTTTTTATCTATTTGGTGACAAAGGGCAGAGAAACCTTGAGATTGCTATTGACACTGGACCTTCTGGAAGACTTTTTTTGTTGGAGACCTCAGTTTCAGAGCAACATTGTGTTTCACTGAATATACTTGACTGATTTTATTGTAATCCAAGTGATTCAAAGATCTTGTTTTTTTGATTTGAGAGCTGCAGGCAGAGAGGAAAAACCATGTGAAAAAATTGGAGTAAAAAATACCATGGGATGATAGCAAGTAATTGCTTACTTTTTTGCACAATCTGGATTTTATTTTCTGATTTTTTTTGATGCATTGGCTTCTGAAAGATATTTTCTGGACATAATATTTGATCTCCTGCCCATGAAACACCTCTTGAGGACAATGGTAATGTTGAATTTGGTGCTATGCACTGAGTTGGATGGTAAGTTTCAAAATGAACAATGTGCATGGGCATGGTTCCAATGTTTAATGATGAGTCCCATGAACAACTAGTTCCAATGCTATTCCCAAGGCTCAGAACAATTCAAAACACAGCAAGGGAAGTTGATTTGTGCAATTTCTTGAAGAAAAAACTCTCTTGCTAGGGTTGATATGCAATTTAGTAGGCATTAAGACTAGGATGGGACCAGAGAGGTAGTGGAGTGGCTTGGTTGATGAATGCAAGATGATGGAAGTGATTGAACATGGGATTGTTTTAGGGAACTGCAGATTTGTTGCCAATGAGTATCCTTTGACTTGGTGATATTCATCACAACTCTACAGTAGGACAAGTGACATTGAGAGAAGTGGGAGTTGGAGCCAGGGACACTTCTGGAAACAGCTTGATTGAAGAGTCTGGGGTTTTTTGATGGGGCTCCATTCAAGAGGTATTGTAACATGATTGGTTGTTTGTTGTTGAAAATTCATGATTATGAAAATTAGTAAAGTGGGGTCAGCATTGAAGAATTGCAAAGCACAGGGGGGTGATGACTTGAATTTGAAAAATGGTGGAATTTTACCAATGGACAGCCACCATTGCAGCAAGCTCATGGTCAGAAACCATTGTGGAAAGCTGATGGTCAGTGACCATTGGGGAAAGCTCATGGTTGGGGACCATTGGGTCAAGGTAATGGTTGGCAACCATTGGGGAAAGCTAATTGTTTGGTACCATTGGGGAAAGCTAATGGTTTGAAATCATAGGGGTGAGATAATGAATACTGACCATTGGGACAACCTCAGCCTAAGCTAATAGACAAAAACCATGCGTCTAAGGTAATGGATAGCACCCATTGACAGGGAGTCACTCCTTGATGCATAAATGGATACCAGGTAGTGTACCAGGTAGTGTAAAAGATGCGGGTGGGTAGTGCGCCCAATTGATGAATAAATACCTCCATCATCTGATCAATCAATCCCTCCATCCATCCATCCATCCATCCATCCATCCATCCATCCATCCATCCATTCATTCATCCATCCATCCATCCATCCATCCATCCATCCATCCATCCATCCATCCATCCATCCATCCATCCATCCATATATCCATCCATCCATCCATCCATCCATCCATCCATCCATCCATCAATCAATATGATGACAGCCAAATGGAAGATATGCCAATGTCTGGAATTCATATGTGGTGAGGGCACATATGAAGATGAAGATGGAAAAAAAAGATAGGAATGGCTTTTTCTTTATCTGCATTCAAGAAACATCAGGTAGCTATAAGCAGACTCAATCAGGCCCTGCAAGTCAAAGCAGATATATTTCCATTACAAGGGAGCAGTCATGTAAGTGAAGAGGAGGGATTGGAAAATATTTAACACTGTACATTCATGTGCTTATCTTCTGATTTTCCTGCTATAATGATTTTCAGATTTAAAAAAATCCAGAAAGGAATGAAAGCAAAGAAAAGATTCAGATTTCACTTCACCAGGGAGGGCACTGATTGATACTCAAGACCTCAAGTATAACTCTTTTAATCTAGTCCCAAGGTACAGTCTGCTGGTGCTTCTACAAGCAGCAAAACTGTGCCTTGTTCATCAACTCAGTGAATTGGCAATTATAGATTTATTGAAGACAGAGAAGGAGAAAATTAAGAATCTGGGGAGGGAATTAAATTTTGATTCAGATAAAATCATGAAGGAAATACCTCTCAGCAAATTCACGCTAATTTATATTGTCTTTTTCTGTTCATATTTTGTAACTGAAAAATTTAGTCAGCTTTATTTCTATCTTACTGATTTCATTATCCTATTGTTCCTGAATCAGGCCCCATCTGGGGAATCTGTAGTTTTCTTAACCCTGCTAAATTAGGCCCCCTTTGGGGTTCTCTAGTTTCCCATAAATACTGGTCCTTCCCTTGGACCTTGAATGAAACTCATCTGATTAACAGACATTTAAACTGGAGTTTCCCTTCCTCCCCTTCAGATCAGTTCCACTTGAATTTAAAAGTATTATACTGTCTCCATTGGCTCTTTGCAGCCTTATCATTTTCCTCAATCCTCAAACTCACCATACTCATCATTCTAAACTCTTCACGGTTAAAAGCCAAAACTCATCCCACTAAGTCATCTGGTCAACTTCATTGTTCCAACTGGTTGTCTCACTGCCAATCTCATCAATCCTAAACTCTCAGATTTCATCCTCATCTCTTCATCCCCCTCTAATCCTCTCTATCTCCCCCCATCTTCAACCATCTCTCAAAAACTTCTTCCATTAACCCCATCCATACCACTCATAATACAACAACCAAAACTATACATCAGCCATCTCAACTCCCTCAGAATATTTCAACCCCATTCATGACTGCTATGATCACTGCAGAACTGACCGCTACTTGGTCTTTGATCTTTACTTTGGAAACTTGTTGCTCTGGTCTCTTGTCTTGGCTTTTCATCCTCACCACATCCTCATTGATATGGTCTTGCTTGCTCTCAGATCTCCTTCAAGCCCTCATCCTCAAACTCTTCTCCTTGCCTTCATTGCAGTCCCCAGTTGCTTTCAATTTGAATTCAATCACACACTTGAAACTTTCTCCAAAATAGTAGAGCATTGATCTCTTGTATGTTAAGATAACCCTGACCTCCGTCTTCCTGGGTGGTAGAATGGATCCTGATGCTAAGGATAGAAATCCTCCAAGGACATGGTCTCTATGTGGTACTTTCAATGCCATATTCAGTGTTGCAATCTTCATAGACATTGCAACCTTCAACTCCTTGGCACCCTTCTCACCATCCTCAACAATTTCATCATCATTCTTGGCTCATCATTAGCCTATCTCATTTCTTCTAGTATTCTCAAACCATTGGTGATCTACTCAGTCAGGCCGCCCAATCAAATGTTCACAATACCCATTTGGTCTCTCTGCATCTTCATCACCACCCTCTACTTTACTCCCTTCCATCACAATATATTGCTTCCTCTCCCCTCTGCATCTTATTTCATTCCCCGCTATCTTCTCCCTCACTGCTTGATTGATCCTCTTTCAAAACTTTCCATCATCCAATCAATCCAAACCAATTGGACTTCATTGGAACTTGGTTCAGTTCTATAGATCTATTTGCTTATCCCCTCCCTCCAACCCATCAAAAACTCCAAATCAGCTAGACCATCCTTATCCTCCAATTCCAATCATCTCAACACCATTCCTCAAAATAATTTCCTTCTCCTCTCAGTTGCAAAATTGTTTGAAACTCTTCCCTACTCCTCAATTGGGCTGCTCATCATCTTATTCACCTTCCTTCTTCTTTCTATTCTCTTGTTTGATTGAATCTTGAACTCCATTGGCAACCTTACTTGCACCTACACTTGCAATCTTGCACAATCTGGCTTCCATCTCATCAGCCCTTGCTTGCAATCAGCTTGCTACCCAGATTGCTCTTAAATCTTGATTTTAAAATCTTGATTTGTGCCCATCTCAAACTTGCTTGCAATCTCAATTGCTACTCATTGCCCACTACCTCCTCCATTCATGCTTGCTCCATCTACTTTTCTCCATTCACTCACTCTCCCCAATCAAAAAATGCACTTGCTTTCTTTCTCCCCTCTTCTTTCATTGATCTCTGTCAATCATCTATTCCATCAACTCCCAATCAATTTCTTGCCCCATCTTCCTTCAATCAATCCTACTCTTACTTGTTGCCAACAACTAGCAACCTTGGTCACATCCTCTCTCACAACCTTGCTTGCACTTTCCTTGCCTTCCTTGCTCAATAAAATCTTTGAACTATCAACCTTGTGCGCTGTGGAAAGTAGGAGAGGGATACTTTCCTAGTTGTCCTCAAGTTCTGGAAGTGATGGTCCTAGCCTCTGTAAGGATAAGGATGCTCCAGTAAAGAGAGAGATAGAGATAGAGATAGAGATAAATAGAGGTGAATTTCCTTTCCTTTACATATCCTTTGCCATATCCTTCCATCCTTCCATCCATCAATCAATTTAAAAAAATGTTTATATGAGTATCTACCTATCAGTCCTACAAGCTAGGGTTGAAAGCGCGGACTTTATAACCACCCTCTCAACCCTATACTAATAACAAGCACAACAAAAAATAGAAAAGAAACCCTAGAAACCAGAACCCTTGCCTAACCCTAACCCTTTCCCATACCGCAACCACCCTCAAGCCCGCCTACCATTACATACACCTGTTTCCTCCTTCTCATGATGTGGCCCTCCACCGCGCCCTACTTGGAGCTCCCCACTTTGTACGTATCTGCCTGCAGCGCCCCGGGATTTCCTGCCCCGCAAGTCAGCCTGCGCTTGCGCACGCCTTCCCTGCTCCCATAGCCCCAATTGCCTTGCTCTATCCTCCCAAACTAGCTGCCCGTGAACCTGGTTGGGATGGCTCTATTCTTGGGTCTCCAATGTCCAAGTGGGCTGCAATGAGCGCGCCAACCCCAATGTTCAAGCGGGCTGCAATGAGCGCGCCAACTCCAAGGTCCAAGCGGGCTGCAATGAGCGCGCCAACTCCAATGTACAAGCAGGCCGCAATGAGCGCGCTGATGGAGGCATGGTTCCCAATAAAAGACTATATAACAACACCACAGCGCTTGCTCTCTCAAAATCCATCATCTGATTCTTCAATATTATCCCTCCTACATCCAATATCTCCAATGTCTTGTGACCTTGCTTGTGTAGAGATAAAGAGAGCTTGGGCTCTAATGAAATGAAAGGATTAAAGAATGAGTGAAAGGGGATTGTAACATCAAGTGTAACAGACCTGAGATCAGGAGGAAAAGGACACTCCGGTTGATATGTTGGCAGAAAAGATGATGAATTCCACTTGAGAGCACCAGTGTTTAAATAGAATAAATACAAAATAGGCTAACAAGTGGTTGAGTAAAAAATGAATAAGGTAAAATTAGCATAAGCAGTTTAAGTGACATGGAATGTGAAATGAAATGATTGGACAGTTGGGCAATCACAACACAAAAAAACACAGACTAGTTATATTTTACCCATTATTTTAATACTTCAATAATAATAATAAAATAAATCAAATCAATCCAATCAAAGATAATTCAAACTCCAGTGAAAGTCACATATATAAAAACTAAAATTCTAAAAAACCCGCTTGACTTGCACTGGAGGAAGTTGATTTCCTAAAAAGGAATCTAACTCTTTTTCTTCAATTAATATAATTTTCTACTAACTGTTGGAATAATTCTACATACAGGTTAGTGAATGATTAATAAGATGAGCTGAATAACTTGTAAACTCCCTGGGGCATATTTGATTCTAACTGCTATCTTAATGATTTCTACTATTTGCTGGAATATTCTTCAGTTCAAATGGTGAATTACTTGTAAGATGCGTTGAATTGTTCAAGGTTGGATTTGATTGTTTCAAATAGACAAAATTGAGTTGGATGATTTTAGGAGTTGAGTACTGAAATGAGAGTAAAAAGATTGATGGATGATTGATAAAAGAAAACTTGGTGTAGGTAGAGTAAGAATGTAGCATACAAACTTTAGCAAAATCCTCCCAGGACAAAATGATGCAATGTTGAGGTTGATGGTGATCAGGGCAACTTTTTGGACAGTAGACAAATCCTTGAAAGTCAAGTTGATAGTGATATTCAAGGGTTTTGGTGATCAGGACAAATATGCAATTTAATGAGTGCTGGTGATGATGATGAAATAGATTGGTACTATCAAAGCAAACAATCTTGGGAGAAAGTTGTAGAAGATACAAGGTTGAAGAGGGAGCAATTGACCAGAGGGAGCCAAGAGGTTTGGTTGGAAATCTGGTTAATGAGGTGCTGTGACCAATTTTTTTGGTGGATGTGATTTATAGCTTTCTTTTGATTTGAGAGAAGGCTTGCTGATTGAGTTCTCTGGCAGTCTTGAGAGTTGATCATGGAGTTGGCCACATGGTCACCCAATTGATTCCTTGGCCTGAAGGTTGGAGGTATGTCCATCTCTTCTTGATTGGGTCTTCCAAGATATCCAGTAAGCCAAAAACTGTCAACCAATTTGAATTTTCCAAATAGGATGAACAAAAAAAATAAATTATGAACTTTCCAATGCTTGAAGCTCTGTCACATTACCCCTGATGACTGAAAAGAGGGGGGGGGGTAGTCGCTTCCTCAGCCCAAGTGCAATACAAGGAAGCAATCTGTCTTGTTGATCCAAATGGGATTCAATCAAATCAACTAGGCGACTAAGGTGTCAATGATGGCTGGTGTCAGAAAGACCTTTTGAGGAATCAATTGTATTCTTCCTGATCCGCGGTATTCCTAAAGCACAAGTTTGGAAAATTTGAAGGCGTCTGTGGGAAAGGTTACCTTTGTAACATAATTCTTGGTTGGTTTAATTTGGCCACTTATCTGTCTTGTTGGGTTTTTCGATTGAAAGATTTTGGTAGGTGATCTTAGAAATATGGTTCCTTATTGACGTAGTAACAAACAAAACTGATCAAAAACCTGTTGGTTGTTGTTGGATTGCCCACACTTGTTGTGAATTGATTAAGACTTGTGGCTTTTTGTTGTTGCTGTTGTCATTTGCGTTGGTGTTGGTAGGAAGGTAGGATCTTGATTTGGTTGGTGGGAAGCTAGGATATTGATTTGATTCATTGGCTTTTCTCCACTAGGACTAATAATCATCAGCTTTGAGCTGACATTTTTTTTCTCAATTTCCCAAGTTTGGCTCTATCTGCCATGGCTGAGCTAGAAACCTTCATTCTGGTGAGAATTGAATCAATTTCTTGGTCAAATCAAATTCATGAATTGGCTCAACCCCTGGCCTTCCAACCAACTTTGGAACGCAAGATTGGAAGTATCTCCCATTAATTCCAGCAACATAAATAACTTGGAATCTTAAGGTGCGGATGATCCAGATAAAAAAGTATTTGTTGGATTGTTCAGTCAAAGTGGATGGTTGATGCCTACCATCAAAGTGGATGGATGGGATGAGCATGAATGTCACTGACAAGGCTCATCCCCATCTCACCCCCTTGCCAAAATAGTCAAAGATTGATTTTAGGATGATACTATTGAAGGCAAACCAATTGAAAGAAAGATAGATGGCTCAGGCTGAGCATAGGCTTTTAACCATGTAGAGATAAAGAGAGCTTGGGCTCTAATGAGATGAAAGGATTAAAGAATGAGTGAAAGGGTCTTGTAACTTCAAGCATAACAGACCTGAGATCAGGAGGAAAAGGACACTCCGGTTGATATGTTGGCAGAAAAGATGATGAATTCCACTTGAGAGCACCAGTGTTTCAATAGACTAAATAAAAAGTAGGCTAACAATGTTATAATTATGGCCAGCAATTAGCTTAGGCAAATGAGCAGTATTTAAAGCAAAAGAAATGCTGGACACTGTGTGTCAATAATGGCTAATGGGGCTCTCACAATGGGGCAATATGTTGGATGAATTCGATTGGATGATGAATGAATGATGGAAAACAGCAGGGAGAAGAGCTCCTTAAGTACAAAAGATTGGCCTCTTGTGAGCCCATGATACAACAAGCCAAAAGGCAAATTTTCCGCCCCAAAAGAGCTCTACAGGCTCTACAAGCCTTGTTACTTGGTTTGGACTACATCAGCCCACATGGCATTAGTCCCTGAACCCTTACGACCAGCCTATTCCGGTCCATTCTGGTGTTTCCACCGTTACGGGGCTGAACCAGCCCCTTTGCTGTTCAATCCCCTGGCTGGTTGTCTATTACAACCGGCCCTGATGGCCTTATTACCTCTGTTACGGGCTGGTTGCCTCATGCATCCAGCCCCTGGCCCCTCAAATGGGCCAGGTGGGACCCAGGGCTCACCTGGGTCCGGTTTCAACCTCACATGGGGGGGGGTGTAGCCGGCGGACATGCCGCCCCCCCCCTCTTTCTCTCAATTCCCTGGTGGGGGCGGTCAAATCCCCTCACCAGGGGCCCTGGGGGTCGATACCCCCAGGGCGTCGCCAAGGTAAGGATGGCTGGGGGGTGGTCAGATCCCCCCTGGCCCGTCGCTCCTCCCCCTCGGTAAAGGGGGGGGGAGAGCGCCCCTCGTCACCTCTTCGCTACAAGGTGGGAGGGTGATCAAATCCCCCCCCACCGTCCGGTCGCTACACTCGCGGCCGGCGCCGCCACCTCCCTGGGCAAGGGGGTGGTCAGGTCCCCCCTGCCCTGACCGACCGCGTCATCGCGGTCGGTCGCTGGCTGGTTCAACCCAGCCAGCCTGCCCCCTCCCCCTCGCGACGGCGAGCGAGGGGAGGGGGAGCAAGCCGGGGCCGCGAACCCCGGCTCCGCGGCGCTGGTCGCCGGTCGCGACCAGCCGGGCCCGCGCGGCATCGCACCGCGCGGGATCCCTCGGCCGCGCAACAGCCCCGCGCGGGCCGTCGGGCCCCGCGTGGGCCGTGCCGAGGAACACAGGCGGCCCCGAACGGGCCGCGGCGCGGGCAGCGGCCCCGGGTGGGCCGCGACACTGGCGGCGGCCCCAATGGGCCGCCCCAAGTCCGAAAACTGAGAAAAAACATACTTTGGCGGGCCAGTCCGTCTGGCCAAGTATGTCCAAAATAAACCTTGGGCCCAATTATGCCCATACAAGCCCATCTGGCCGTATTTGCCCATATACCCCATCGGGCCCGTTAGGGCCCGTGTACCAATGGGTCTATTTCACGCGTTTTGAGGCCAGTTTCCCCAAATCTATAACATCCACATGGGCCCGTATGGTCCGTGTGTGTGTCCAATGGGCCTTAGAGGCCCATTTGTGCATCCCATTTGGATTACACTTATACGTAGCACCCGCGTAAGTGCGTACGTATTTTAACAAACAAGTGGTTGAGTAAAAAATGAATAAGGTAAAATTAGCATAAGCAGTTTAAGTTACATGGAATGTGAAATGCAATGATTGGACAGTCTGGCAATCAAAACACAAAAAACACAGCCTAGTTATATTTTAAACATTATTTTAATAATTCAATAATAATAATAAAATAAATCAAATCAATCCAATCAAAGATACTTCAAAATACAGTGAAAGTCACATATATAAAGACTCAAATTATAACAGCTCTCTCTCATTTTGACAACTTCACCATTCTCCTCAACTTACCTCCAATCACTGCTCTTCTTGTCTCCCTTTTGTCAATCAATCATCCATCAACTCAGATGATTTCTCACTCTCATCATCATCCTAATCACTCTCATTCCCTTCATCAACCCCAGGGGTGGTCCATTCATTTGACCCTTCCTGTCAACTCCATCATCCTCAAATTGCTCCATATTCTCCATATGCAAGTGCTTCATAACAACATCACCCACTTTCCCTTCCCTATCCCTCTTGCTCCTCATCTAGCAAATTTGCTCTTTCCTCTTGTCACAACCTTGTTTGCACTGATCTTGCCACCTAGCTTGCTACTCAACCCCAGCTGCTCTTCAACTTATAGCAACCTAGTTTGCTATTCAATTTCTTCACCTTGCTATGCCCTCAGCCCTCACTTAATCTCCCTTTTGACCATCAATTGCAATATTGTTTTAATCTCTTGCTCATTGTTCCAATTTTGATTGCGGCTTTGTTTGCTTGCTCATCCTGCAACTTAGCTTGCTCCAATCCTGCAACAATGTTTGCTTCTCTCTTCCAAACATCACTCGGATCTCACCTAGAAACATTTCTAGCATTCACTGCTTCTTCTATCCTCCAATATTTATTCCAAATTGAATTTCTAAATTGCTTTGTGACTTCAATTGCCTCTCATCTTGTGACTTCAATTGCCCCTAGCTTGCAACATCATTTGCACCTCCTCCTGAAACTTTTTTTGTGGCTCTATCTTTGCAACCTTTGCTTGTACTTCTCTTGCAACCTTTTCCATTATCAAACCTCTCTGCTCCATCTCCCCATCAACTCACCCATAATCCTCAACCTACACCTCCACTCACCCATTGTCACCCATTAATACATCCACCATCCATCTAACTAGACCAACCAAATCAACCTCTCAATATTATCTCCATCAACAACATTCAATTAAACTTCAAAAAAATATCCCTAATCCTTCCGTCTAGTATTGAACAGGCTGGTGTGTTGGAATCCTCTCATTTTTTTTTCAATACCATCTGTTTATATCTTTCTATTTTCCACCCTCTTTCATTACAACAATCACATCCATTACTATTCAACACTCTATCATCCCCACCATTATTAAATAAGTGTTAAAAATACATATAATCTCTATAATAATCACCGTCACCATCACCATCACCATCACCATCACCATCACCATTAACATTAACATCCCATCATCATCACCATTACCATCATCATCATTAACACCATCATAATTATCATCATCATCCTGCCCATCATGCTAGGCAACTATGCCTGAGGTCCTTGTTGCTCTTCCTAAAATACACTATTATCCTCCCATATCATGCTAGGTGTTAAGATTATGCCCATCCCATCCTGTGTTCCAACTCTCATTCAGTCTCCTTCCCAGTAGCTCTGCGGATGAACTGAGACGAAGAATTGTGACATGTCTGTATCACCTTGGCCTCTCTGCTTTCCGGGTGAATCCCTGGGTGAACTTCTGGCGACCACGCAACTGCTCTTTCTTCCTTCTCAACTCCTCCTCTCATCCTTCCTTCTCCTGATTCTCCTTTTTACTTGTTCTCTTTTTCTTTGTCGCCTCCTCATCTTCTCACCTTTCTTATCTCCTTTCCTCAAATCTCCAATCTGAATCTTCTCAACACTATCACCTCGATCTAGACTCTCAACTCTTCCACTCTCATCTGAACTGTCTCTCCGCCGTCCAATTTATGCCTGGTAAGAACCTAATCCTCAAGATCGCCCTTGCATGATCATTCTGACAATATCATTCAATCTTGTAGTCCTCCTCTGTCTACCTTGTCTGCACTCTATCAAACTTCTCGCCGCCAACACCCTATGCCTATGCTGTCTGATCTCTTTCTTACTTTCTAAGTGACTCAAAGCTGTTGGTCCTCTCATTCCTTTCTTCTTCCTAATATTTGCCTTGTCTTTCATGATTCTAACTTCTATCCTTAGTCTGCTGGTTTTCAGTTCTAAAGAAATTTATTCAAATCTTATCACGGTTAAAAGCCAAATTACAACCCCGCGTTATCAAAGATGAATGAACCAGTGGGAGCAAACAATTACTTTCACCAGGTTGAGCTCAAGGCCTCCGTCAATGCCATTCCCCTGCTCAATGAGGACAACTATTCAATTTGGCGCGATAAAATGTTGATGTTGTTCAATCTCAAGGATATCAAGGACATCATGATTAAAAACCTAGGACAACTCCCAGTACAACAAGACCGAGAGATCCGGGCAATCATCCTATCCAAACTCAACAGCACCACACACGCCAACGTTGTCAATGCCTCAAACATCACATCTTCCAAGCTACTCTGGACCAAAATCACCCGCAGATTTGCCTCATCTGAAACAGCTAATAGAGCACAAATCTTCAATCAATTTCTGCACGCTCCATTCAATGAACAGGCTATTGAAGGATTCATAACAAACATCCAAAAATCCCTCACTTGAATGGCGGATGTAGGAATAGATCTACCAAATGACATTCTGGAGTACCTAATCCTTTTCAAATTCCCATCAACTCTAGAGAACCTGAAACAACAAATCATGCACGGCGAGAAGTTGATAACTGTAGAAGTTGTATTCAATCATTTAACTCAATATAACAACAAGAGGAAGGCACAATTTAAGACGGGAAAATCTGCCACTGACGTTTCCTTAGTGACCTTCAAGGGCAGACCCAATAAGGATGATAGAAAGCCTCGGATCAGATGCAAAGAAGGCTTCCACAATCCGAATTCTCCCCATCCCAAATCATCCTGTTTTCACCTTCATCCTCAGATTGCTCCAGATTGGTGGGTTGAACAGCAAAATGAGTGGAAGAATAGGACAAAGAAGACACCTACCATCAACTATCATACCCTCCTGACTCTCTGGATCAATGCAGACAGCACACCAAATCTTCTTCTTGATTCAGGAGCAAATATACACATCTTTAACAATCAAAAATACTTTACCTCTATTGATCTACAGAATGAGTTAGAGGAAATTAAGACAGGCAAGTTGGAAGCAAATCTCAAGATACAAGCAATAGGTACCGTGCGACTCGAGTGGAAAGATTCCATAATTATGCTTGAAGATTGCATGTACGTTCCGGACATCGCAGTCAATCTGATCAGCCCCGGCCTCCTGGCGAAAAAGGGCTGCAGTCTCTCTCAAAAACAGGATGAATTCCATATCACCCGAGGCAATTTGATGATTCTTAGAGGTTTAATTCAAGATAATCTATTTGTGATTGAGAAACCTCAAAGCGCTGGGAATAACCTCTCAGTTAATCACTCCAGTCAACCATCCACTACCCCACTTAATAAAACTCAGACGTTATCCAATCTTCACAAGACATACGGCCATGCTTCAATCTCCATTCTCAAACCAATCCTTAAGGATTGATACTCTAAAGACAAACTAGATAAATTTCAGTGCAATGGCTGTGTAAGGAGAAAAATCACACGGGATCTGTTCTCAGGCACTTCATTTCCCTCATCTAAACCACTCGAACAGATTCACCTAGATCTGATTGGGCAAATCACTCCTCAGTCAAAAGCTGGCCACCAGTACATCTTGAAACTTGTGGAAAACTTCACGGGCTATCTGGCGGCATTTCCTCTCCAATCTAAAGAAGAAACTCCCAATGTCCTTATCAACATTCTTGAGACAGAATATAAGCGGATGAATTATTATCCCAGCGAAATCTTTTCAGACAAAGGAACAGAATTCACCAACACCACCTTGAAAGAATTCGCGAAATCCAAGCACATCAAACTCTTAACTTCCAAACCGTACCACTCACAACATAACGGTTGAGCCAAACGAGCTAACCGGACAATCATAGAATTGGCCCATGCAACATTCTCCTCATCTAGACTCAATAAGTGCTACTGGCATGTCGTTGTTTGAAGTTGCTGCTTTATGCTGAATCAAGTCGCAAGGGAAGGTAATGACCAATCCCCTTGGGAAATTATGTTTAGCAAGAAGCTCCCCACTAATTATCTCAAACCTGTAGGATCCTCCGTCATCTATCTGGCGAACAAACTACAAAAAGGAAGGAAATTTGATGAGAAAGGATTGGAAGGGATCTTAGTTGGGTTCATTCCCGTATTTCATTCTTACCTGATCCTCAGCTCATCTGGTGCTATTATTGAAACTAAACATGTACAGTTCCTCAAAAATCCACTCCACAACTTTCCTCTCCTTGAATCACCGGGAATCAATCTCTTCACACAGATCAAATCCAAGTCAAAAGAACCTAATTCTTCATCACTCGAAAAGAAATACACCTTTTGAGAAACTCAAGACGACTCTTCCAAATCTGACACAGATAAAGATGATTTGGTATCTCCAGTTTCTCCACCATCTGATCACTCTCCTCTACCTTTGCCAGTCCCCAATCCTCCAATTCAAGCTACCTCTCAAAGACCCAAAAGGGAAGTAAGAAAACCTCAACAATACGGCTTCCACCACTATTAAAAGCCTCCTTCCTACAAGGCAGCACGCAAATGTCCAGAATGGCCGAAGTGGAAGCAAGCTTTGGAAGATGAATTAAGCTCAATAGAGCTCCAAGATGTCTGGGAAGAATACCACGGCACCCCAGAAAATATCCTAAATACAACGTGGGTCTTCAAGGTAAAAGAAAATTGTCACGGCAACCCCGTCAAATACAAAGCTCGGCTCTGCGTTCAAGGATTTGACCAAGTCCTAGGAATAGACTATAATGAAACTTGGGCACCTACTGGCAAACTTGGATCACTTTGAGTAGCTCTTGTCTATGGCTTGAAAAATAAAATGAAACTTACTCAATTCAACGTGAAAGGTGCATTCCTTCATGCTCCCATTGACAAAACTGTCATCATAAGGACCCCAGAAGGATCCGCTAGAAAATCTCCTTATCTGAAATTGAAGAAATCTCTCTACGGCTTGAAGCAGTCCCCCAAGAATTGTTTCAAGACTCTTACGTCATGGATCAAATCTCAAGGATATCTTGAATTGACTAGCGCTCCTTGTCTGTATCTCAACACCAAGACCAGTGAAATTCTCTACTTTCACGTAGATGATCTTATTCATGTAGGCAACTCTGACCTCTTCGCAGTCAACTTTCTCAAGCGATTCAAGAATTCCTCTTGCCATCCTCCTAACACCATACTCGGCATGCTCATGGAAATCAAAGACGACAGAATTCTCTTGAGTCAACCCAACCATATTGCAAAAGGCTTGGAAGAACTGGGCTTGACCTCCTGTAAGGATACTCACATTCCATTGACGCAAAATCTAAACCTTGAGCCTGCCTCCGACGTTGACCACACCAAATTTTGCCAACTAAATATCAACTACAGGTCCGCTATTGGGCTTCTGAACCACCTGGCTCACTACTCCCAACCCAACATTTCATTCTCTGTTTCTAGTTTGGCCAGGTTTAATGCCAAACCGGGCATGACTCATTGGAGGGAAGTAAAGAAGGTTTGGAAGTATCTCAAGACAACAAAAAACTTCAAACTTATAATTAGATACGATCCGAAACAAGAAATTCTCTCAGGATTCAGCAACGCCACCTGGGGAGATGACCCGACCCTTTGCAGATCTCAAACTGGCTACATGATCCTCCACCATGGTAGTCCAGTCATCTGGAACTCCACTTGACAGAAAAACATCACTTACTCTTCTACCAAATCAGAACTAAACACCTTACTCAACTGCTACTTAGAAATCAAATGGATCAAGCACCTCATCAGTGAAATCCATCAAATCACCAAACCAAAGCCTACTCTACATATTGATAATAAGGGTTTAGATGACAAGATCAAGAAGTTTGGGTCACACTCTAAGTCAAGACATATAGATATCAAAACAAAAGGATTGAGCAAAGACTATGCAAATGACGAATTTACACTTAGCCTAATCCAAAGCCACTCTATGGTCGCGGACTCTCTTACAAAGGCTTCTTCAGCAACCTCACTACAACTTCTTCAAAATACAATCTTTGAGAAAACTGTCATCTGAGCTTTCGGATTATCCTCTTACCAGTCACGAGGGGTGTTAAGATTATGCCCATCCCATCCTGTGTTCCAACTCTCATTCAGTCTCCGTCCCAGTAGCTCCGCGGATGAACTGAGACAAAGACTCGTGACATGTCTGTATCACCTCGGCCTCTCTGCTTTCCGGGTGAATCCCCGGGTGAACTTCTGGCAACCATGCGACCGCTCTTTCTTCCTTCTTTACTCCTCCTCTCATCCTTCCTTCTCCTGATTCTCCTTTTTCCTTGTTCTCCTTTTCTTTGTCGCCTCCTCATCTTCTCACCTTTCTTATCTCCTTTCCTCAACTCTCCAATCTGAATCTTCTCAACACTATCACCTTGATCTAGAATCTCAACTCTTCCACTCTCATCTGAACTGTCTCTCCGCCGTCCAATTTATGCCTGGTAAGAACCTAATCCTCAAGATCGCCCTTGCATGATCATTCTGACAATATCATTCAATCTTGTAGTCCTCCTCTGTCTACCTTGTCTGCACTCTATCAACCTTCTCGCCGCCAACACCCTATGCCTATGCTGTCTGATCTCTTTCTTACTTTCTAAGTGACTCAAAGCTGTTGGTCCTCTCATTCCTTTCTTCTTCCTAATATTTGCCTTGTCTTTCATGATTCTAACTTCTATCCTTAGTCTGCTGGTTTTCAGTTCTAAATAAATTTATTCAAATCTTATCACTAGGCACCTAAACTATGCCTGAGGTCCTTGTTGCTCCCCTTAAAATAGGCTATCATTCCTCCCATATCATGCTAGGCAACTATGCCTGAGGTCCTTGTTTCTCCTCTTAAAATAGGCTTTAATTCCCCATCTCATATGCTGACAAGGTGGTTTCTCATCAATTATTCTAAAGATATCATATCTCACATATTCTCTTCTCAATTATCATGAATCTCTGAAATTTTGATTGGTCTCAAATTGGTTCCTAACGTTTTGTCAGTTAAGGTGGTGTGTTGTCTTTTTCTGTTCATTTTTTGTAACTGAAAAATTTAGTCAGCTTTATTTCTATCTTACTGCTTTCATTATCCAATTGTTCCTGACTCAGGCCCCCTCTGGGGGCTCCCTAGTTGTCTTAACCCTGCTACATTAGTCCCCCTTTGGGGTTCTCTAGTTTCCCATAAATACTGTTCCTTCCCTTGGACCTTGAATGAAACTCATCTGAGTACCAGACATTTAAACCAGAGTGTCACTTCCTCCCCTTCAGATCAGTTCCACTTGAATTAAAAAGTATTATCCCGTCTCCATTTGTTCTTTGCAGCCTTGGTGGCGTCCTCAATCATCAAACTCACCATACTCATCATTCTAAACTCTTCATTTCAGAGGCTAGGTTTTGAGCCCAACCTGGAAAGGAGGATATGCTGTCCAGAATACTTCAAGCTGTATCCAATCCCAGACGAATACAAAAACCAATCATCAATCATCAAAGAATTCACTTCCAAGTTCTATTACACTAGCAAAATCTTTGTGCCCCAAACTGGTAATCAGCAGGGCATTTACTGTGATACAGAAATGCTGATGAGTACAAGTGTGAAACATAACAGACACATCAAACCTGCTCAAATATTTCATTATCAAAGCTTGAAGGCATGGATTGGTAGAAAATTATGGTTTGCAGAGTTTGAAAAGCCCATTGAAAGCAATATTTATCATCAAAACCTCAATGCAAATTTGATGAGCAATGTTTGGGATGGCTCAGTTTGGCAAAAATTTTTTTTGAGGCGCAGAAAAGAAGAGGAAATTTACCCAACAACCAGGGCACCTTTTCCTCAGTCTCTATGTGAATTGGTTCAACCAATTTGGAAGTAAGGTTGGGCACAAGTCAATCTTGGTTGGAGCAGTGATCTTGATCTGTCTCAACATTTTAATAGCATAACGTTACAAGATAGAGAATTTTTTCCTTTTGGTATTATCCCTAGGCCCAAGGAAACCAAAGCAGAGGAAATTAACCACCTTCTAGATCCATTGGTTGATGAAATCAAAGAACTTGGAGAAGTAGTATGGTTTTCTGAAACCAGCCAGTTTCCCCAAGGTAGGGAGATATTTGTTGCACTGTTCCCATTGATAGGGGATTTGCAAGCTATGCGCAAGGTCAAAGGATTCTCTGGTCATTCTTCAACCATGTTCTGCTCATATTGTCAAGTTATGAAAGACAAGATCAATGATCCAAATTTCAAGTAGTTCCAGCCAAGGAGAAATGCCAAGCAAATGAAGAATGCAAAGAAGTGGGAGGAATTTCAGAAATCATGGGAGAAACATCAAATTACCAAGGAGAAGGGGGTCAGAGAAAGTTGTTTGAAAAGGCTTCCATATTGGCGCCCAATAGAATATTCAGTAATAGAGCTCATGCATGGGTTGATTTTGGGAAATCTCAAGGATCATAGCATGAGTTATCTTAACATTGCTCTAGTGGGAGAATAATTGGGGAAGTAAAAAATATGAGAGAAGAACAGAAGAGAGAAAACTGGATCACTGGATAATGTGGAAAGTTTCATTGGAAAGGGGAAAAGAAGGAAGTCTCCTGCAGATCAATCAGAGGAGCTTGATCACCACCAGAGAAGTCCCAAGAGACTGCTCAATGCAAGAAATCTGAGAGCAATTACATAAATAATGGAAGAAAGCTTGACAAGTTAATCCAGAAAATACGAATTGAGATCTTGAAAGGCCAGGAAATCATCATCAGCCTCACAGAAAAGCAAGAAATCTCAAAGATCTTCTGAATATACTAGCACTCACTTGTATGCTTTAAGAAGTAAAATTATTGAGAGTTTGGGAAGTTCACAAAGTATAGCCAGTCAAGGAAGCCGCACAAGTACTCTGAAGCTGAGGGGGGGTGAGGGAAGCAGTCCAGTGGACAAGGATGATGACAGAGGGAAAGGAGCTGAAGCAGAATAATCCATCCAAGGGCCTTGATTAATGTTTCAAAATTTGAGGTGCATCCAAAAGGTGATTGAGGACACAAAGGTGCCATCATGGATGACGAGGGTACCAAAGAATGTTGGATTTCATGGTTCAGGATGGCTCAAGGCCGCGGAGTGGTTGACACTTTACATGGTTTACTATCCCCTTTCTATGATTCCTTTGTGGAGTGGTAAGCATAGACCCGGTATTGATCACATTGGGTCAATAAAAGTATTGAAGGAATCAACGGCACTTCTTTTTTACATAAGCAACATGTTAATGAAGCATAATATTTTGAGCCAAGATATTGTGGAGGTTGAAAAAATAATGCTGGAATACTGAAAACTCTAAGGAATGGATGGCCACAACAAAGGATTAAACCCAATTTGCAAATTACTCAGCATTAACTCGAGGTTATCAAAAAGTTTGGTCCACCAATGGCCATGGCATACTGGGCCGATGAAAGGTTGAATGGTATCTTGGGAAGGATATCAAAGAACAATTGCACAGGTGAGCTGACTAAGAATCATGCTTTAAACCTTCCTTCTCACCAGGAAAAAAAAGAAAATGATAAATGAATTGATTACAGGTGATATAAATGGTAAAATAAGGAAGACATTTAATAAAAGGAGTCGATATTCAATTTTATTGATCCAGTCCAAGGTAATTAACAAGGGAAAGAAAACTCAAATAACCAATTCAGCCTCACCCCATTAGACCCAGAAATCCATTTCTTATGTATACAAGATGTGAGAAGATTAGGTCTGGAACAGGATGTGTCTCTTGATTTTAATGTGTAAAAAATCAAAATTAACTTGATAAATCATAGAAGATTTACAGTGCAACGACTGGATCAAGGGAAAAATCACTCCAATTCCTATTGGGAGATGATGTGGGATGAACTCTGTTCATTTTTTCAAATCACCAAGCTCTTTGTGCAATCAGAAGGTGGTGATTTTTGGTTTTTGATTCAGGTATTCCAAGATGCACATTCAAAAGATGCCAAAGATCCATACACCGCCCACCCAAACTTAAATGTCTGAGTGGCCCCAACAGATCTAGTAGAGATTGTGGTCATGAGGGGAAAGGAGATAGTGGGGCATGTGGAAGTTTTGGAAATTGTTGCAGGGAAGCCTGGCTATCCAGGCAAGACAATGACTTTGGTTTCTCTGGAACAATTAGTGAGTTTCCATTTTAGCTGAGATGAGGAAAAGGTAAAAACTGATTGTGGAATGTGCAGGGATGGATTTTCACATGAATTTACAACGGTTTATGGCCCATGGGTGAACTGAAACCTTAGCAAGCATCAACAAGCATCATTTGAGAAAATTTGGACAAGTGGACACTGAATGCCAACCATATGAAAATTTTTGTGGACACAAATGGGGCCTAAGACATGATGAAATGGAGATTAGCTGTGAGATTGGTATATGTAATATTTATAACAACAGAATCTTTTAAATTAAAATTTTCATCATGCATTTTATTAGTTTCCAATGAATTGGACAGACAAAGCCACAGTTGTCAATTTTATTGATTTGGGGAATGGTGAAGGAGGAGGGTAGGAATATAAATAAGAAATCCTCTTATCTCACCTTGATAATTATCCTATATCTTTTATCTCCCCCATAAAAATCACCTGGTCTATCCATCAAGTTATCTGTTCATAATCTCTCACAGCTAAAAAATACTATCTCACACACTCACCATATTATAGTATTATATTACCCTTAACAAAATTTTGAATATAAATTCTTCATCATGCCAGACCAAAGTTCCCATATCTCCAAACCTGCTTCATCCTGTCAAGAAACGCCAATGCTGCCTGCAGAGACATTATCCTCTGGTGCGCAAGAGAAAATATCCTCTGTTTTGCAATATCATGAGGACCTCCTGGATGATTACTCAGGGGGGTGCCCCCATACGTGAATACTATAACAGAATAAGGTGAGAAGTATGATTGAAATGGGAAGTCCACTAGTTTAATTAGCACAGAGATGATGATTGCAATTGCTTTAGTAGACATGAATGATTTCACTGTTCAATATAGGATTGGACTGACCACCTGTTTCAAAAAGCAAAAACTGGAAAAGGAGACTTTAGACTTCAAATTGAGACAAGTGCGCCAGATGTTCACAAAAAACCCCCTCCCCATTTGATCTAGTACAATCTTGTGTTCTCTTTTTGATGAGGATTCCAGCCAATGTAACCAACTTCCCCTCACCTGCCTCTCCTGAAGAAATACTGAAATGGGAACACTGGGGTCCTATGAAGGCCCAGCGGGTCATGGAACATCTAAAGTCTGTCTGGACACAACACGGAAAGCCAAATCAGGCAGATGGGCAGCTGCAATACAATGAAGAAGTGGCTAGACTCAGAAACAACATTGTAACCCCACAATTCCACCCAGAACCAAATGTTCCATCAACCAACAGTTTCCCATAGAGTGCTAAGGCAACATGTTAGAGAAATGTGAAAAAGGCGGGTTTCTCAAGGATTGAGTTTGAGTGGCATGCAAGGTCCTTCTTATAATCTGGCTGGAATTCAGAAATAGGTTCAATCATACTCCAGAATTACTTAAACTGGAAAAAGGAACAACCTGGGATGGTGTGGGATGGCATGGAGAACATAAGAAAATTATTGGAGAAATGGGTCTTGGGGAAGGGAAAAGAAATATGGCAAGCTGAACTCTAAGGGTCTAAGTTTCAAGAAAATATAATTACCAAGGCCAAAAGCCCATCCATCCAGTGAGCCAAAAAGAAGGTTAGAGAATGAGTCCTGGGGTTTTGTATTCAAATAATGGACGCTGATGGTTTGTGTTGGTTTGCGTTCCAGATAAGTGAAAGGTTTTTTCAAACAGCCCCCAAATACCTTCCCAAAGAAGCAGCAGAATTCATTGAAACCTTTGAACGTGTGGATACTGTTTCTGATTGGGAGGAGGATAAAGATGGCACTCACAAAAATGTTAAAACCCCCTGGAGAAGTTGCAAACTAACTCATCTAACTTGATTCCTAGATAAAATAGTGTTAAAAGACACTATGAAGAACCAAGAAATCAAGAAGTTGCATTCAATAAATGATTGTGTGTCAGGAAAGAAGAAAACAAAGGAATTCAAACCCCTCAAATTCCCAAAAATTTTCCAATTGATGCTTATCACCCCGCAGCACTGCAAGCCCTTTGGGAAATTTACCTCAAACTTGTGGATCCTTGTGAAAACTCAAAAATTGTTGCAGCAATCACCTTATTATCAGAAAAAATCAAGAAGAAGCCTGAGACCACAATTGGCATAGTTCCAGCTCACACCCCTGAGGAAAGTGGATTGCGCAAACAATAGTTGAGACTTGGGTAGTCTTTTTTTTCTTCCTGTATCTTGAGAGCTTTTCTATTCTTATATTTGTTAATGCAATAAAAGTTGATATAAAGGTTTCAGTGTTTATGTCTCTGCAAGTGATGCATGAGTTTAAGTGATTAAGAAGTACATTTATCAAACACACCCAAGAGAATGGGGACTTTATATTGAGCTTGATGTTGGGATAAATTGATGGAAGAGACTGGAAATGAAATTCAGGTCATGAAAAGTTTCAATGATCAGGTGACCTTGCATTTCAGGAAGTTCTTGGTTGGAACACAGCACATTGCACATGCCAGTAAATTTTGTCAATGCAGGGATAATGAAAACCCAGATAAAACAAGTATTGCCTTGCCAACAAGTGCCAAACGATGCACCAATGTTGATGAATCCATTGGGATGTTTGGGCTGATATAAAAGGTAGATTTCTTTCCCTGATAATAATGGGCAACATCATCATTAGTTAATCCCAAAATATTGCACCCTGGCCCATTGGACTTCTTTTGTGTAATTGACCACCCCTGATCCATATAAGTTCCTTTTCTGAATTGGCAAACATGGCTGACACTCCCCAACAGCCCATAATTGACAAGAATCTAAAAGCTGCAGAGAAAAAATGTTTACAAGGATTCAATTAAATGAACAGCATGCATGAAATTTGAGTCTCTCACATTAACAGTTGCTTACAGTAGACTACAACAATGGTTTCCACCCATAGATCTATCACAATGCATCTGGCCAATGGTTCAAGTGAATAAACAGCATGCATGAACTTTGAGTCTCTGATATTACCGGATGCTT